>OY997264.1:587789171-588389171 GCA_963921465.1 Triticum timopheevii | reverse complement strand
GCAAATCAGCCCAGCAATTAGCCATGGAGGAGGAGGAGATGGCCACCGAGGAAGATAATTTCACTCTCAAGATGTGTGTCTGGGAATCTATATACGGATCCATGGGGTGCGGCCGCTATGAAGACACGAGTGAGTTAACATGCATGCATTCTTACTCAGTTTTTTTGTTACCTTTGATCGATCGACCTTCCTTCAGTAAGCAGCAAGGGAATAGATTGGCCTTTTTTTTTGCTTATCTCACATGCTTCACTTTGGTTCTTGCATGCAGCGCTATTGAGTTCCATGCACTTCACACACTTGACACCTATACCCCGCTTACACGATGGTGTCGTCGCAAAAACCTTGCAGATCTTCTCCATCAAAATCGCAGAAATCAAAGGCGGCTTCGAATGGCCATTGTTCGTGTACGGTATGGTTGCTGCCCGGGACCCCATCGATTACAACCACAACCTTCTCTTCTGGCGCAATAGCACAATGAGCCAAATAGTCTCGAAAAACGTAAGTATAGTATCTTTGCTTTTTGAGGATTTTCTTTTGGGGATATCGCTGCTGGCATATGACCGCCTAGCTTGGTCACCTCCTCTTGTTGATTAGTAGTAAGGGTTGATTGACTAATGCTTGTAGGATCCTTTTCTGCGCTTGACTGGGCCGTCTCGTGCGATCATGTTCAACGATCCTGTTCAATTTGAAATTCAACTAAGAGTTGAACATAGATCAATGCCTCGAAATAGAGCATTGATCAGTGCGACACATACTTTCCGCGCAGGTCTTCCTGGTGAGTGTACCATTTGCTTTGAGAACACCTTCTGCAAAATAGAGTTATGCATGGAGCTGGTCCTGGAGTCAATCCAGGCCACAATCTGCAGTGTCCGTGTTGTCAAACAAGGGAGACGGCAGCGTATCGAACACCGTTGCCGAGTAGCTTGCTTGACAACATCGTACACCAAGCATGTTAATGATGCCCCATGTGGTGAAGTCGTGCTGCTTGATCCTGGCAGACATGCGACGCCACAGGGTTCAGACGGTTACCTTGATCTGTCGAGGCGTGTGGTCTCTGTAGAAAGGGAAGGCCTCCTCGACGTTGTTGTAGAGGCCTACTCATCATCTGGTGTTAGGACCGCACAAGGACACGTCTTCTTGGCCGCCAAATGTTTTGGCTTCAGTCAAAAGAAATTTAATGTCGATGACGCTGAGCTGGAGGTTACCGTTGCTTGGTCCCTCCTTGTCGGAGACAAGTGTAGACTCTTGAGACCGGTGATGAATTGAAACCTGAAGATGCTGGCTGGACAGGACCAATCAAGGCTTTGACGATGTGTGTGTCCGCTCTATATCTAGAGACTAGAAATGTCCAACTGTTCGTTCATGTATGGACTATAACTTGGGTTGTGTGATTTGACTGTGACTTTAAAGTTAGCCTTGTGTTTTTTATACACATTTCCTTCTTCCTTTTGCAAGGAAAGTGCACAAATGGTTTTACGTGGTCATTCAGACCAAACTGTGAAAGGCGATGAAGTGATGATGCCTATCGGGCCAAGTGTAGGTTGGCTTTTCCCTTAGCAGCAAACGTCTGTCAATTCCAACCATATTCAGGCAAATGGAAGAGATTGGTTCTGAACCAGCAAATGTTTACATTATGATTTCGAAGGTGCTCATAGGGGCGGGGTGTGCGTGTGTGCGTCCAAATTCAATCATTGAGCCCTTGATGTTTCCTTCCTGGATTATCGCTTGGTTGCATTCGATCAGATTCAGGCAAATTGAAGAGCTAATCTCTGAATCAACAAATTAAACAAAACTTGAGAGCAACCTTATGTTTTTTCTCTTTTTGCGGGGAAAAAAACCTTATATTACTCAACTGGCCGGGTTACAATCAGCATGGCATTGTTTTGTAGCCTCATCAGACCCTGATCCTAACGAAACCACAGTACAGTCCTACCATAATTTGCCATAATATGGCTTAGATGATTTTGAGCGCACGGTACATGTATAATTTTTTTTTTAACACAAGCACTTATATATACGCGCATACACTCATCTCTATGAACGCGCACACGCACGCCCTACCCAGGGGCAAAATTGGGCCTGGGGCAACTGGGGCTGTAGTCCCAAGCGTGGACCAACTAGCACTTAAACACATAGTAGCAAATATTTAAGAATTTGTGATACAGAGAAGCCCAGCCCCAGGCTTCATCGGCCTCGCACACACGTACAAGGCTTCAACCCATTAGGCAAACTCCACCGCGCGACCCTATCTTGTCCGGCTCCGTCCGTTTGGGGTAAAAGGGACAAAAGAGGCGGCCCAGCGCACGGCCTCAAACGGACAAATGTCCGGATTTCGTCCGTTTTCGACTCATCTCCGGCCCAAACTTGCGCTCGGTTTGGGGTGAAACGGACGCGCGCGGACGACCGCGACGCACGCCCTTGCCCCCCCGTGGCCCGCCTGTCGGGGACACTAGCAGTCCCTCCGCTCCCCAACGCTTCACCCTCTCTCTCCGCCCCGCCCCGCCGCCGGCGCCGCCCTATTCTCCGGCCGCCTCCTCACCGCGCAGCCCCCCCGCCGTCCATACCAAACCACGTCTGGACATGGCCGCCACCACGCCCGCGCTTTCGCCGTAGTTTTGGCCGTCGCCATCCTTGCCGGTGTCGGAGGGGACACGACTGCCGGCGACGGACCACGGCGGCCGAGGCAGATTCCGACGAGAGCTCCAGAGCGGCCAGTAGCCGGCCAACAACCACCCCTGCTGCGTCCAGGTGATCATCGCGGCCGCTTCGCCACCGCGACCGCAAGGTGTTCGACCTTTTGCCAACAAACGTATGGACAGTGGAGACGAGTTTTTCTTCCATCACTTCCTTTGTTCATCGGACGATTCGTCGTCGGATGATGAAGATCTTGTGGTGGCTGCACTGGTCGTTCACGACCATATTCAACGGCAGCTTCCTCGGTACAGGGGGTCACTCCCTGGACATGCTCCCAACCTAAACCGCAACAGGGAGAGAGGCCACGCCCTGCTCTATGCCGATTACTTTGCCAACACCCCGCTCTTCAAGCCGGATAAATTTCGTCGCCATTTTCGTATGGCAAGGCATGTGTTCAATCGTAGCCGAGAGGGAGTGATTGGTCATGACCCATACTTCGAGTGCAAGACGGATGCCCTTGGCAAGCTTGGATTCTCCTCTTACCAGAAATGCACCGCGGCCATCCGCATGCTTGCATATGGTATTGCAGGCGATCTGGTGGACGAGTATGTGCGTATCAGTGAGACAACATGTCTGATGTCAATGTACAAGTTTTGCCAGACTGTGATCGAAGTGTTTGGCCCAGAGTACTTGAGGCAGCCAACTGCCGCTGATACAGAGAGATTGTTGGCGACCAATGCAGCTAGAGGCTTTCCAGGCATGCTTGGCAGCATTGATTGTATGCATTGGGAGTGGAAGAACTGTCCATTTGCTTGGCAAGACCAGTACAAGGGGCATGTTAACGGGTGCACTGTCATATTAGAAGCGGTGGCATCGCAAGATCTTTGGATATGGCATTCTTTCTTCGGTATGGCAGGTTCTCACAATGATATCAACGTGCTGCAACGTTCTCCAGTCTTCGCGAGGCTTGCAGAAGGAAACTCCCCACCTGTCAACTTTGAGATCAACGGCCACCAGTACAACAAAGGATACTATCTAGCAGATGGTATATATCCTCAGTGGTCAACTTTTGTGAAGACAATCTCGAAACCCCAAGGTGAGAAGAGAAAGAGATTTGCCCAAATGCAAGAGAGTATTAGAAAGGATGTGGAACGTGCTTTTGGTGTGCTTCAATCCCGGTGGGGTATCGTTCGAAACCCTGCACTGTCATGGGATGAAAGGAAGCTTTGGGAGGTGATGACTGCTTGTGTGATCATGCACAACATGATCATCGAGGATGAGCGTGATGAGAGTATCTTCGACCAAGGTTTGATTATCAAGGTGAAAATATTGAGCCCCTGCACCAAGACCCGGCCACGTTTGAACAGTTTGTCCAATTCCACCGTGAGATGCGTGATTGGCACACTCATTTGAATCTTCAAAATGACTTGGTTGAGCACGTCTGGGATCACATTGGCAACCAATAGATGTATTGGTCCAATTTATGTTCAGTCAAGACAATTTCGATTTGGTTGTAAAACTATTTTATTTAAGACAATTTCAATTGGGTTGTAAAACTATTTTAATTTTCAGACAAATATTTGGGTTGGAAGTAGTTTGATGCAAATTTAGGCATTTTTGGCCCTCACGGACAGGATGGGGCAAATGGATGCGGCCGCGCGCTGCGCGCACGGCCACCGCATCCCAGGACACGCCCGGACACGGCCCCAAACCCCTACCCAAACGGACAGAATCCGGACAAAACGGACGTCCGTTTGGGGTCGCGCGGTGGAGTTGGCCTTAGCCCAACTCCAAGAAAACCAATCGCCCACTGCAGGACAATTCGATCTGTCGCTCCCTTTCCCGATCGGTAACAGAGAAACCCTCTCACCTCGCTTGGCTGCGCTACGCGCCTGCGCCGCCGCCCTTGTCAGTCGTCAACCCGCGATTCCCCGCCGCGCTGGCTGCCAGGTCCGGTGTCCTAACCACCTGCCTCTCCTTCTTCTGATCTTCTCCAACTATTGAAATTACAGCGCACACACACTCTGCCACACAGGTAATATATACTTCCTCCGTCCCAAAATACTTGTCATCAAAATGAATAAAAAGAGATGTATCTAGAACTAAAATACGTCTAGATACGTCCCCGTTTATCCATTTTGATGACAAGTATTTCCGGACGGAGGGAGTACACTGTATCATCCAATTCTTTCCCTAGTTCCTTTATATTAGGCAAACTCAGTAAATTGGTGATGTTAAATTATATTACTTGTTCAGTTTTATTTCATGGTCATCAAGATATTAGAAATCCAAGATGACCAGGACCCATTCAATTAAATCCTTTTTTCAGGATTGAGGATATTAAGATTATTCAGTGCTATCAAAAAATGAGGAACTACCTCGTGCATTTCGCGATAATGATATATTATGCTCTTCTTTTATAAATTTCATAAGAACAATTGACTTAGTCTTTAAATACCCGATTTTATGTTTGCAGCTCCTGGCCCTTCTACTATTGCTGGTAAAGAAATGATGGTCTCGAATTAAGAAAATCTTCAATAATTTGGTACCAAACAATGTTTGCAATGATGCACTTTATTAAACTATTTGTTTTACAGAATTACCTCTCGTGAAAAAATGAACTTATATTTTTGGCATACGTCTAACTTGTCGTGCGTGATATTTGTCGTATTTTCTTTGCCAGTTAGTTTTAGCCCTGGGCTTTGAGAAATTCTAGTTCCGCCTCTGGCCCTACCCCTATGAGCACCTTCGAGAGACTGAGCCGGCATATCATCTTGAGATATACAAAGTCACCGTAGGCGCCTCGTCGTCGACGGGAACGTCTCCCCCCACTGAAACCGCATCGCCGAAAATCCTGAAATAAATCCAGAAATGATGCGAGCACCAGGACTTGAGCTCTGATGGGCTGAGATACCACTGTCCCTCTAACCATCCATCTGCACATCATATGTTTTCGACGAATCAATCAATTTAAAAGCGAAAGCTCTGCCTAGATAGACTGTGTATCTTGTTGGCTAGATTGGCCGGTGTCCGAGAAATTTCTGACCTGAACTTGTGTGGGCCCTTAACCTCCCTGCCACGTTTCTATGGACATATATGTTGCACAAGTGGCAACCTCTTGTCAAATTGTTTAATATATATATTTCTCTCTCAACATTTTTGATGGACTATATCAATCATAATTAGCAAAACAATGAGCATGTTTTCTTGATGAACTATGAAACTCTTCATTACCAAAATATTGACACGACATCCACCTATTTTTTCTCAGTCCATGCAACCCTTTGGCTACGATGTTTCTATACCTATATGTTTCCATGATTAAGAAGAACTATGATCCTTGCCTAAAATACATAGTAGTTTTATCCTTAGCGGCAACACCGGGTGGTCGAAACTACTTCCTCGCGTCTCGCAATGGGAAATCAGTGGCAAGGGCTCCGGAGCACAAGCATCCAACTGATGATGGCAAATCTCAACTATAAGTATATATAAATCAAATCTCAACTATAAGCACATGGAGAGTTGAGAAAAAGGTCTGAAAAATCATTTATGCGCTGTATGTTATATGTTTAGTCCTTGACTAAGAAGTGAGAAGAAACTTCAAACATTTGGGCGAGGGTTGACCATCGACGCATAGCTTATTGGTAATTTAATTGTAGAAAATGCAAATGCATTCCGAAAAACATGAAACCCGGCATGTCATCATGATATGATCTCAAACGTTCGTGAAATTTTTTTGCTGAGGTTTGGAAAAAGTTATGATGAGCACTCCTTTGTTACCAAAGCCTCTCACGGAAGGAATTATAGTTCTCAAAAGGAGATGTGTCAGTTTGAAGTTGAATCGACAGTTACTTCATCGTTTGACCTCGAAAGTTTTTCCACACCCAACAAACACCATCAAATACCAGGTTTGAAAATTTTGGCGTATTTTAGGTTTCGTTTGCTATATTTAATCTTTTTATTGTATTTCAAGGCATTTAATAAATATAAATCAAATCTCAACTATAAGCATGGAGAGGAATATTGATGGCCATTCGATCTGGGTGTATTCGACGGTGCAGACGTGTGATCCGTGGGGTTGGTTCTGGCCAATCAGAACGCATGATTTGCATTGTGCATGATAGAGGTCATCACACAAGACTTGGGAAACTGATTATCATCACACGAGTCTTTCTACGCCGAACAATGTGCTTTGGGTGGTCTCGTAGTGACCAACCATTGAACACGATTAGAGTATGTTGTAGGGTATAATCAATTACATAAATAGTTCATATTCATTTCTAGAACCGACAAAATAATCTTCTCTAATCAAAAGACGGGTATAACTCGCAATTTCAGTGTATAAATATTTCCAACGAAGGCACATGTAGCTCATGAATAGACATAATGAGTCTAAGGGTTTATTTCCCGTGTACCTATGCTCACTCAAAGCATGTTCATCCCTTTTGTACTTTATTTTTTGAAGGATTTTCTACCTTTGTTGTCTGATGAGTGCTCTCACTCTTGACAAATCATCAAATTGATCGTACTTATCTTCATCAACAACATTCTATACTCCTACTATCACTCCCTCCATACATCACCACATGTCAATTCTTATGCAAGGTGTCTTTCGCATACAAAATTTGGGTAGCAGACAAGAACGAATGGTGCCCTGGTTGTATGTCATCTTGATGAGGTCCACATAAGTCTTCTCGTATTCGTCAACCTTTACGTTACCCTTTTGCACTTGAATACCGCCACCTTGATTTTCACATAATTAAGCTCTCAAATCTCCTCGATGGTTTCGTAGTACACGTTTTTTCTTAGGAACTTCATCTGCAGTTGGGCAATCTATTCGAACGGAGCTGTTATGGTATGACGTTTCCCCCATCATATTCCTCAGTGTAGAACATGATATCATTTATGTCGTATACTTGGTATCTATTAATTGTAGGTGATGGCTTTTGTGCCAGCCATGTTGCAATGTCATCATTGAATCCGCCTGCCACACGATTCTTTAGGCATCCGATATGTTCCATTTCCTTCAATCTATATTAATTGTTATTGATTTAGTAGAACTTGACAGTTGTTGTAGGCATCTTTGTCATATCCCCTCCAAGTATTCATCAACATTATCGGAGAGAAGTATACTATATGATGCAACCGTGAAATGGGCTTTATCGAGCATATCTCCGTCGGCATGATATGACATGCTAGCAAGGACGACTGATTAGCTAGTCTTTCCTCACGGCAAGAGAGTGGCAAATCAACAGATCACTGTTTCATGAGATGGCGTGCCAGCAAGGACCGGCTGATCTGCCCATCGTGGACCTACAGGTTGTTGGAATCATCGGGAAGATATTGGATATTGGCAAGAGGCTCGCTGATGAACCAACGGCCCAACCAGAGGATGGTGGAACAGCCGCTGCCGGCCAGTCCTCGCCAACCAAGATGTTCATGAATCTTTCACAAAAAAGAAAAAAGATGTTCATGAATCAACATTCTAAACTGTTCACGAATAAATTGTGTCTCAGTACAGTACTCCCTCCGTTCCGAATTACTTGTCGCATGTTTGGATGTATCTAGACGTATTTTAGTTCTAGATACATCCATTTCAGCGACGAATAATTTGGAACGCAGGGAGTACATACTACTAACAGAATTGTTTGTCTGTGGAATTAATGGTCCAGAGACGTCGACGTCCCGACGGCTCGACCAGCCCGTCGTGAGGAACCTTTCCGGTACCACTGCCAGAGGTGGTGGTGGATCGAAGGCGAGTGGCGTACAGTGCTAGGACATACTATAGCTATAGCCTAGGATCCAATCTGTCGTGAAGAACGTGTGCGCTCTGTCGGTCTTGGGCGTTCACACGTAGTACGTACTCCTACTTACAATCTTTTGTTTCGATTCCGTTTCCAATCCCCAGCTCACAACGTTCACAAGTCCGGCAAAGATGTTCCTACTATATATTGCACGCGCGACATGACCCTTCAACTACCTCGGCCAGCAAAACTACAACGGCAGGCTTCGACCACCCCTTGAGTTTTGGTCGACACGTACAATGGCGGGCGCTAACGTCCTCTTCCTCCCCGAGCCCGGCTCGGGCCACCTCACGTCGGTCATCGAAGCCGGCAAGCGGCTGCTCGCTCACGGCGGAGACGAGCTCACTGTCACCGTGCTGATTGTCCGGCCGGCGACGCCCGAGTCCACCTCCGAGGTCGATTCACCCGTCAGGCGTGTCGCGGCCTCTGCGTCCGGACTCCGCATTTGGTTCCACCACCTCCCCGCCGTCGTCCCGCTCATGGACTGTGCATGCAATCTTCAGGAGTTTAAGTCTCGCTACATGCAGTGGCACACGCCCCACGTCAGGGCCGCCATGGCGGACCTCGGTGCAGGGGCGACGCTAGGGGTATTCTTGGGTCTTCATGTGAATAACCATGATTTTTTACAAAACAGTGACAATTTTCGAAAAACAACAATGATTTTGACAAAAGAAATACCATGAATGTCCGGTTGCAAATTCCTGGAGCCGCCACTGCCTCGGTGCCGCGGCGCTCGTCGTAGACTTCTTTGCCACCGTCGTCGTACCGCTACTCGCCACTCCAGAACTACGCTATTGAGCGACAAGTCAACGAGATGCTACGCACGGGTGTGATTACACATACCTTGAGCCCGTTCGCTGCTCCTGTTCTTCTGGTCAAGTAGAAGGATGGAACGTGGAGGTTCTATGTCGATCATTGTTCTTCTGGTCAAGTAGAAGGATGGAACATGGAGGTTCTGTGTCGATCACTGTCACTTGAACACCGTCACAATCAAGAACAAGTTCCCCCTCCCGGTCATTGACAAACTGTTGGAAGAGTTAGCCGGAATGATAGGCTCTAAGATCAATTTGCACGCAGGATACCACCAAGTTCGTATGCGCGAGAGCGACGAGGTAAAGACGGCGTTCAAGACCCATCACGGCCATTTCCAATTCCGCGTCATGCCGTTCAACATCACCAACAAACCACCAATGTTCCAGTGTCGAATGAAGTATGTCCTCTGCGGTCCAAATCGTAAGTTCGTCATCACATTTTTGGATGACATTTTGGTGTTCAGTCATTCCTTGCAGGAGCACGTGGAGCACTTGCGCACGGTGTTTGCAATCCTCCGCTAGCACCAGTTGTACGCCAAGAACTTGAAATGTTCCTTCACCTAGCCACGTATCGAGTACCGGGGCATGTGATTTCCAAGGAGGGCGTCGCCACTGACATGAGCAAAACAAGTGTGATGCAAACTTGGCCTACTCCCTCCAATCCAACAGAACTTCACGGGTTTCTCGGCCTCACAGGATATTACCGCAAGTTCGTTCCTCGCTATGGAATTCTCGTCAAGACACTCACTCAACTTCTCACCAAAAAGGTGTTCAGCTGGTCCGCGCAAGCTCAAGCTGCGTTTGAGCTCCTCAAGAACGCCATGGCCAACACCCCTATTCTGGCCCTACCTGATTTTTCACACCCGTTCCCGATCGAGATGGATGCGTGTGACACGGGCGTGGGGCGGTGCTCGTCCAGGACGGTCACCCAATTGCATACCTCAGCAAGGCGCTCGGTGCCCGCAATCAACGATTGTCAATTTACAAGAAAGAATTCCTTGCGGTTACGATGGCAGTGGAGAAATGTCGGCCACTGCAGCGTGCGCTGTTCGTCATTGTCACGGACCATAAGAGCTTGTGCCACCTCGGACATCAGCACCTAGAAACATAGTTGCAGCGCCATGTCCAACATGGTGGGATTACATTTTTCCTTTATATATCAATATGTATTGAGAACGGTGCGGCAGACGCACTATCTCGAATCGGTCATCTTCTCCTGCTCGATGCCTTGTCTGTCAGTCAACCAGAGTGGCTTCAGGAAGTGGTGAGTTCTTATGAGACTAACGCAGACAACCAAGATCTCCTCCAACGCTTGGCACTCTACAATCCAGATGATCAAGGGTGTGAGTTGTGGCAAGGTATCATTCGACTGCACAACAAGATTTGGATCGGTGCCAACGCAGCTATATAGAAAAAAATGATTAGCGCGTTTCACGCCAATGCGATCGATGGCCACTCGGGAGTGACAACTACCTACCAGCGGTTCAAAAAGTTGTTTGCTTCGCGCGGCTTGAAACAAGATGTGATAGATTTTGTCTGGAAGTGCCCCGTCTGTCAACATGCTAAGCACGAGCATCTAAAGACACTCGGCCTCCTTCAACCTCTTACAATACCCATTCAAGCCTAGTGGGATTTAACCATGGACTTTGCCAACATCCGAGGGCTACAAGGTAATCATGGTGGTTGTCGATCGCTTCACCAAATACTCACATTTTGTTCCTCTGCGTCACCCATTCACAGTAGTAACAGTGGATCGAGCTTTTTTGGGATAACATTACATGGCGTGCCTCATTCAATTGTCTCGGACCGCGACAAGATTTTCACGAGTGCAATGTGGCATGCTCTATTGGATGCATCGGAAACCAAACTTAGCTACTCTACGACTTACCACCCCAAGATGGATGGCAGAGTGAACGGGTTAATGAAGGAAATATGCCCTAGAGGCAATAATAAAGTTATTATTTATTTCCTTATTTCATGATCAATGTTTATTATTCATGCTAGAATTGTATTAACCGGAAACTTAGTACATTGTGAATACATAGACAAAACATATTGTCCCTAGTATGCCTCTACTTGACTAGCTCCTTAATCAAAGATGGTTAAGTTTCCTGACCATAGACATGTGTTGTCATTTGATGAACGCTATCACATCATTAGGAGAATGATGTGATGGCCATGACCCATCCGTTAGCTTAGCATTATGATCGTTACAGTTTCATTGCTACTGCTCTCTTCATGACTTATACATGTTCCTCAGACTATGAGATTATGCAACCCCCGAATACCGGAAGAACACTTTGTGTGCTATCAAACATCGCAACGTAAATGGGTGATTATAAATATGCTCTACAGGTGTTTTCGAAGGTGTTTGTTGGGTTGGCATAGATCGAGATTAGGATTTGTCACTCCGTGATTCGGAGAGGTATCTCTGGGCCCTCTCGGTAATGCTCATCACTATAAGCCTTGCAAGCAATGTCACTAATGAGTTAGTCGCGGGATGAAGTATTATGGAACGAGTAAAGAGACTTGCCGGTAACGAGATTGAAATAGGTATGATGATACCGACGATCGAATCTCGGGCAAGTAACATACCGATGACAAAGGGAACAACGTATGTTGTTATGCAGTTTGACCGATAAAGATCTTCGTAGAATATGTAGGAGCCAATATGAGCATCCAGGTTCCGCTATTGGATATTGACCGGACATGTGTCTCGGTCATGTCTACATAGTTCTCGAACCCGTAGGTCCGCACACTTAACGTTCGATGACGATATGTATTATGAGTTATGTGTTTTTGATGACCGAAGTTTGTTCGGAGTCCCGGATGAGATCATGGACGTGACGAGGAGTCTCGAAATGGTCGAGACATAAATATTGATATATTAGACGGCTATATTCGGACACCGGAAGTGTTCCGGAAAGTTTCGAATAAAATTGGAGTGCCAGAGGGTTACCGGAACCCCCCGGGGGAACTAATGGGCCTCGATGGGCCTTAGTGGGAAGAGAGGAAGGGCCAGGAGGGGATGGCCACGCCCCCTCTTGGGTCCGAATTGGACTAGGGGAAGGGGGGAGGCACCCCCCTTTCCTTCTCTTCCCCCTCTTCCTTCCTTCTTCCCCCTCTTCCTTAGGTGGAAACCTACTAGGACTTGGAGTCCTAGTAGGATTCCCCTATCCTGGCGCGCCCTGGGAGGGCCAGCCGGCCTGCCCCTTGCTCCGTTATATACGGGGCAGGGGGGCATCCTAGGACACACAAGTTTCTCTTAACCGCGTGCGGTGCCCCCTCCATAGTTACACACCTCGATCATACCATCGTAGTGCTTAGGCGAAGCCCTGCGCCGGTAGCATCATCATCATTGTTGCCACGCCGTCGTGCTAATGGTGTTGGAAATATGCCCTAGAGGCAATAATAAAAGTATTATTATATTTCATTGTTCATGATAATTGTCTTTTGTTCATGCTATAACTGTATTATCCGGAAATCGTAATACACGTGTGAACACATAGACCACAATATGTCCCTGGTGAGCCTCTAGTTGACTAGCTCGTTGTGATCAACAGATAGTCATGGTTTCCTGACTATGGACATTGGATGTCGTTGATAACGGGATCACATCATTAGGAGAATGATGTGATGGACAAGACCCAATCCTAAGCATAGCATAAAGATCGTGTAGTTCGTTTGCTAGAGCTTTGACAATGTCAAGTATCTTTTCCTTCGACCATGAGATCGTGTAACTCCTGGATACCGTAGGAGTGCTTTGGGTGTATCAAACGTCACAACGTAACTGGGTGACTATAAAGGTGCACTACAGGTATCTCCGAAAGTATCTATTGGGTTGACACGGATCGAGACCGGGATTTGTCACTCCGTATGACGGAGAGGTATCTCTGGGCCCACTCGGTAATGCATCATCATAATGAGCTCAAGGTGACCAAGGTGTTGGCCACGGGATCATGCATTATGGTACGAGTAAAGTGACTTGCCGGTAACAAGACTGAACAAGGTATTGGGATACCGACGATCGAGTCTCGGGCAAGTAACGTACCGATTGACAAAGGGAATTGTATACAGGGTTTGATCGAATCCTCGACATCGTGGTTCAACCAATGAAATCATCGAGGAGCATGTGGGAGCCAACATGGGTATCCAGACCCCGCTGTTGGTTATTGCCCGAGAGTCATCTCGGTCATGTCTGCGTGTCTCCCGAACCCATAGGGTCTACACACTTAAGGTTCGGTGACGCTAGGATTATTAGGAAGACTAGTATGTGACTACCGAATGTTGTTCGGAGTCCCGGATGAGATCCCGGACATCACGAGGAGTTCCGGAAGGGTCCGGAGGTAAAGATTTATATATGGGAAGTTGTTAAAAGGACACCGGAAAGTTTCGGGGTCATACCGGTATTGTACCGGGGCCACCGGAAGGGTTCCGGGGGTCCACCGGGAGGGGCCACCCCTCCCGGGGGGCCACTTGGGCTGCGTGGGGAGTTAGCCAGCCCCTGGTGGGCTGGACGCACCCCCTCCCTTGGGCCCTTGCGCCTAGGGTTGAGGGGGGAACCCTAGAGGGGGCGCCCCCCTTGCTTGGGGGGCAAGTCCCCCCTCCCCTTGGCCGCCGCCCCCCCTCTAGATGGATCTAGAGGGGCCGGCCCCCCTTCTCCCTTCCCCCTATAAATAGAGGGGTGAGGGGAGGGCAGCCGCACCACAAGCCAAGGCGCAGCTCTCCCCTCCCCAACACCTCTCCTCCTCCGTTGTGTGCTCGGCGAAGCCCTGTCGGAGTACCGCTTCTCCACCATCACCACGCCGTCGTGCTGCCGGTGGAGCTGTCTTCCTCAACCTCTCCTTCCTCCTTGCTGGATCAAGACGGAGGAGACGTCACCCGTACCGTACGTGTGTTGAACGCGGAGGTGCTGTCCGTTCAGCACTTGGTCATCGGTGATTCGAATCACGTCGAGTACGACTCCATCATCACCTTGCAAGCTTCCGCACGCGATCTACAAGTGGTATGTAGATGCAAACTCTCTCCCATGACTCGTTGCTTAGATGAACTCATAGATGGATCTTGGTGAAACCGTAGGAAATTTTTTAATTTTCTGCAACGTTCCCCAACAGTGGCATCATGAGCTAGGTCTATGCGTAGTTCTCTAATGCACGAGTAGAACACAATTTTGTTGTGGGCGTGGATCTTGTCAACTTACTTGCCTCTACTAGTCTTTTCTTGCTTCAACGGTATTGTGGGATGAAGCAGCCCGGACCAACCTTACACGTACGCTTACGTGAGACCGGTTCCACCGATTGACATGCACTAGTTGCATAAGGTGGCTGGCGGGTGTCTGTCTCTCCCACTTTAGTTGGAGCGGATTCGATGAACAGGGCCCTTATGAAGGGTAAATAGAAGTTGACAAAATCACGTTGTGGTTATTCCTAGGTAAGAAAACGTTCTTGCTAGAACCCAATCGCAGCCACGTAAAAGATGCAACAACAATTAGAGGACGTCTAACTTGTTTTTGCAGCGATTGATCATGTGATGTGATATGGCCAGAAGTTGTGATGAATGATGAATTGTGATGTATGAGATCATGTTCTTGTAATAGGATTCACGACTTGCATGTCGATGAGTATGACAACCGGCAGGAGCCATAGGAGTTGTCTTTATTTTTTGTATGACCTGCGTGTCATTGAAGAACGCCATGTAAACTACTTTACTTTATTGCTAAACGCGTTAGCCTTAGAAGTAGAAGTAGTCGTTGGCGTGACAACTTCATGAAGACACGATGATGGAGATCATGATGATGGAGATCATGGTGTCAAGCCGGTGACAAGATGATCATGGAGCCCCGAAGATGGAGATCGATGGAGCTATATGATATTGGCCATATCATGTCACAACTATATAATTGCATGTGATGTTTATTATGTTTATGCATCTTGTTTACTTAGGACGACGGTAGTAAATAAGATGATCCCTTACAAAAATTTCAAGAAGTGTTCTCCCCTAACTGTGCACCGTTGCTACAGTTCGTCGCTTCTAAGCACCACGTGATGATCGGGTGTGATGGATTCTTACGTTCACATACAACGGGTGTAAGACAGTTTTACACAGCGAAAACACTTAGGGTTAACTTGACGAGCCTAGCATGTACAGACATGGCCTCGGAACACGGAGACCGAAAGGTTGAACACGAGTCGTATGGAAGATACGATCAACATGAAGATGTTCACCGACGATGACTAGTCCGTCTCACGTGATGATCGGACACGGGCTAGTCGACTCGGATCGTGTAACACTTAGATGACCAGAGGGATGTCTAATCTGAGTGGGAGTTCATAATTTGATTAGAACTTTATTATCATGAACTTAGTCTAAAACCTTTGCAAATATGTCTTGTAGATCAAATGGCCAACGCTAATGTCAACATGAACTTCAACGCGTTCCTAGAGAAAACCAAGCTGAAAGATGATGGCAGCAACTATACGGACTGGGTCCGGAACCTGAGGATCATCCTCATAGCTGCCAGGAAGCAATATGTCCTAGATGGACCGCTAGGTGACGCTCCCGTCCCAGAGAACCAAGACATTATGAATGCTTGGCAAGCTCGTGCTGATGATTACTCCCTCGTTCAGTGCGGCATGCTTTACAGCTTAGAACCGGGGCTCCAAAAGCGTTTTTAGCATCACGGAGCATATGAGATGTTCGAAGAGCTGAAACTAGTTTTTTCAAGCTCATGCCCGGGTCGAGAGATATGATGTCTCCGACAAGTTCTACAGTTGTAAGATGGAGGAAAACAGTTCTGTCAGTGAGCACATCCTGAAGATGTCAGGGTTGCACAACCGTATGACCCAGCTGAACATTAACCTCCCAGATGAGGCGGTCATTGACAGAATCCTCCAGTCGCTCCCACCTAGCTACAAGAGCTTTGTGATGAACTACAACATGCAGGGGATGGTGAAGACCATTCCTGAAGTGTTCTCGATGCTGAAGTCAGCAGAGGCTGAAATCAAGAAAGAACATCAAGTGTTGATGGTCAATAAGACCACTAAGTTCAAGAAGGGCAAGGGTAAGAAGAACTTCAAGAAGGACGGCAAAGATGTTGCCGCGCCCGGTAAGCCAGTTGCCGGGAAGAAGTCAAAGAATTGACCCAAGCCTGAGACTGAGTGCTTTTATTGCAAGGGGAAGGGTCACTGGAAGCGGAACTGCCCCAAATACTTAGCGGACAAGAAGGCCGGCAACACCAAAGGTATATTTGATATACATGTAATTGATGTGTACCTTACCAGTACTCGTAGTAACTCCTGGGTATTTGATACCGGTGCCGTTGCTCATATTTGTAACTCACAGCAGGAGCTGCGGAATAAACGGAGACTGGCGAAGGACGAGGTGACGATGCGCGTCGGGAATGGTTCCAGAGTCGATGTGATCGCCGTCGGCACGCTGCCTCTACATTTACCTACGGGATTAGTTTTGAACCTTAATAATTGTTATTTAGTGCCAAGTTTGAGCATGAACATTGTATCTGGATCTCGTTTAATACGAGATAGCTACTCATTTAAGTCTGAGAATAATGGTTGTTCGATTTATATGAGAGATATGTTTTATGGTCATGCTCTGATGGTCAATGGTTTATTCTTAATGAATCTCGAGCGTAATATTACACATGTTCATAGTGTGGATGCCAAAAGATGTAAAGTTGATAGCGATAGTCCCACATACTTGTGGCACTGCCGCCTTGGTCACATTGGTGTCAAGCACATGAAGAAGCTCCATGCTGATGGACTTTTAGAGTCTCTTGATTATGAATCGTTTGACACATGCGAACCATGCCTCATGGGCAAAATGACCAAGACTCCGTTCTCCGGAACAATGGAGCGAGCAACCAACTTGTTGGAAATCATACATACCGATGTGTGCGGTCCAATGAGCGTTGAGGCTCGCGGAGGATATCATTATGTTCTCACTCTCACTGATGACTTAAGTAGATATGGGTATGTCTACTTAATGAAACACAAGTCTGAGACCTTTGAAAAGTTCAAGGAATTTCAGAATGAGGTAGAGAATCAACGTGACCGAAAGATAAAATTCCTACGATCAGATCGTGGAGGAGAATACTTAAGTCACAAATTTGGTACACACTTAAGAAAATGTGGAATCGTTTCACAACTCACACCGCCTGGAACACCTCAGCGAAACGGTGTGTCCGAATGTCGTAATCGCACTCTACTGGATATGGTGCGGTCTATGATGTCTCTTACCGATTTACCGCTATCATTTTGGGGATACGCTCTAGAGACAGCTACATTCACTTTAAATAGGGCACCGTCTAAATCCGTTGAGACGACACCGTATGAATTATGGTTTGGGAAGAAACCTAAGCTGTCGTTTCTAAAAGTTTGGGGATGCGATGCTTATGTCAAGAAACTTCAACCTGAAAAGCTCGAACCCAAGTCGGAAAAATGCGTATTCATAGGATTCCCTAAGGAAACTGTCGGGTATACCTTCTACTTAAGATCCAAAGGCAAGATCTTTGTTGCCAAGAACGGATGCTTTCTGGAAAGAGAGTTTCTCTCGAAAGAAGTAAGTGGGAGGAAAGTAGAACTCGATGAAGTACTACCTCTCGAACGGGAAAGTGGTGCAGCTCAGGAAACTGTTCCTGTGATGCCCACACCAACTGAAGAGGAAACCAATGATGATGATCAAGGTACTTCGAATCAAGTTACTACTGAACTTCGTAGGTCCACAAGGACACGTTCCGCACCAGAGTGGTACGGCAACCCTGTCCTAGAAATTATGTTGTTAGACAACGGTGAACCTTCGAACTATGAAGAAGCGATGGCGGGCCCAGATTCCAACAAATGGCTTGAAGCCATGAAATCCGAGATAGAATCCATGTATGAAAACAAAGTATGGACTTTGGCAGACTTGCCCGATGATCGGCGAGCGATAGAAAATAAATGGATTTTTAAGAAGAAGACGGACGCGGATGGTAATGTTACCATTTATAAGGCTCGACTTGTCACTAAGGGTTATCGACAAGTTCAAGGGATTGACTACGACGAGACATTCTCTCCCGTAGCGAAGCTGAAGTCCGTCCGAATCATGTTAGCAATTGCCGCATACTATGATTATGAGATATGGCAGATGGACGTCAAAACGGCATTCCTTAACGGACATCTTAAGGAAGAGCTGTATATGATGCAGCCGGAAGGTTTTGTCGATCCTAAGAACGCTAACAAAGTATGCAAGCTCCAGTGATCCATTTATGGACTGGTGCAAGCATCTCGGAGTTGGAACATTCGCTTTGATGAGATGATCAAAGCGTTTGGGTTTATGCAGACTTATGGAGAAGCCTGCGTTTACAAGAAAGTGAGTGGGAGCTCTGTAGCATTTCTCCTATTATATGTAGATGACATACTCTTGATGGGAAATGATACAAAACTTCTGGACAGCATTAAGGCCTACTTGAATAAGTGTTTTTCAATGAAGGACCTTGGAGAAGCTGCTTATATATTAGGCATCAAGATCTATAGAGATAGATCGAGACGCCTCATAGGTCTTTCACAAAGCACATACCTTGATAAGATTTTGAAGAGGTTCAAAATGGATGAGTCCAAGAAAGGGTTCTTGCCCATGTTACAAGGTGTGAGATTGAGCTCAGCTCAGTCACCGACCACGGCAAAAGATAAAGAAGAGATGAGTGTCATCCCCTATGCTTCAGCCATAGGATCTATTATGTATGCCATGCTGTGTACCAGACCCGATGTAAACCTTGCCGTAAGTTTGGTAGCAAGATACCAAAGTAATCCCGGCAAGGAACACTGGACAGCGGTCAAGAATATCCTGAAGTACCTGAAAAGGACAAAGGACATGTTTCTCGTTTATGGAGGAGACGAAGAGCTCGTCGTAAAGGGTTACGTCGACGCTAGCTTCGACTCAGATCTGGATGACTCTAAGTCACAAACCGGATACGTGTATATGTTGAATGGTGGAGCAGTAAGCTGGTGCAGCTGCAAGCAGAGCGTCGTGGCGGGATCTACGTGTGAAGCGGAGTACATGGCAGCCTCGGAGGCAGCGCATGAAGCGATCTGGGTGAATGAGTTCATCACCGACCTAGGAGTCATACCCAATGCGTCGGGGCCGATCAAACTCTTCTGTGACAACACTGGAGCTATTGCCCTTGCCAAGGAGCCCAGGTTTCACAAGAAGACCAGGCACATCAAGCGTTGTTTCAACTCCATCCGTGAAAATGTTCAAGATGGAGACATAGAGATTTGCAAAGTGCACACGGATCTGAATGTCGCAGATCCGTTGACTAAACCTCTCTCGCGTGCAAAACATGATCAACACCAGAACTCTATGGGTGTTCGATTCATCACAATGTAACTAGATTGGTGACTCTAGTGCAAGTGGGAGACTGTTGGAAATATGCCCTAGAGGCAATAATAAAAGTATTATTATATTTCATTGTTCATGATAATTGTCTTTTGTTCATGCTATAACTGTATTATCCGGAAATCGTAATACACGTGTGAACACATAGACCACAATATGTCCCTGGTGAGCCTCTAGTTGACTAGCTCGTTGTGATTAACAGATAGTCATGGTTTCCTGACTATGGACATTGGATGTCGTTGATAACGGGATCACATCATTAGGAGAATGATGTGATGGACAAGACCCAATCCTAAGCATAGCATAAAGATCGTGTAGTTCGTTTGCTAGAGCTTTGCCAATGTCAAGTATCTTTTCCTTCGACCATGAGATCGTGTAACTCCTGGATACCGTAGGAGTGCTTTGGGTGTATCAAACGTCACAACGTAACTGGGTGACTATAAAGGTGCACTACAGGTATCTCCGAAAGTATCTATTGGGTTGACACGGATCGAGACTGGGATTTGTCACTCCGTATGACGGAGAGGTATCTCTGGGCCCACTCGGTAATGCATCATCATAATGAGCTCAAGGTGACCAAGGTGTTGGCCACGGGATCATGCATTACGGTACGAGTAAAGTGACTTGCCGGTAACGAGACTGAACAAGGTATTGGGATACCGACGATCGAGTCTCGGGCAAGTAACGTACCGATTGACAAAGGGAATTGTATACAGGGTTTGATCGAATCCTCGACATCGTGGTTCAACCGATGAAATCATCGAGGAGCATGTGGGAGCCAACATGGGTATCCAGACCCCGCTGTTGGTTATTGCCCGAGAGTCATCTCGGTCATGTCTGCGTGTCTCCCGAACCCGTAGGGTCTACACACTTAAGGTTCGGTGACGCTAGGGTTATTAGGAAGACTAGTATGTGACTACCGAATGTTGTTCGGAGGCCCGGATTAGATCCCGGACGTCACGAGGAGTTCCGGAAGGGTCCGGAGGTAAAGATTTATATATGGGAAGTTGTTAAAAGGACACCGGAAAGTTTCGGGGTCATACCGGTATTGTACCGGGGCCACCGGAAGGGTTCCGGGGGTCCACCGGGAGGGGCCACCCCTCCCGGGGGGCCACTTGGGCTGCGTGGGGAGTTAGCCAGCCCCTGGTGGGCTGGGCGCACCCCCTCCCTTGGGCCCTTGCGCCTAGGGTTGAGGGGGGAACCCTAGAGGGGGCGCCCCCCTTGCTTGGGGGGCAAGTCCCCCCTCCCCTTGGCCGCCGCCCCCCCTCTAGATGGATCTAGAGGGGCCGGCCCCCCTTCTCCCTTCCCCCTATAAATAGAGGGGTGAGGGGAGGGCAGCCGCACCACAAGCCAAGGCGCAGCCCTCCCCTCCCCAACACCTCTCCTCCTCCGTTGTGTGCTCGGCGAAGCCCTGTCGGAGTACCGCTTCTCCACCATCACCACGCCGTCATGCTGCCGGTGGAGCTGTCTTCCTCAACCTCTCCTTCCTCCTTGCTGGATCAAGACGGAGGAGACGTCACCCGTACCGTACGTGTGTTGAACGCGGAGGTGCTGTCCGTTCAGCACTTGGACATCGGTGATTCGAATCACGTCGAGTACGACTCCATCATCACCTTGCAAGCTTCCGCACGCGATCTACAAGTGGTATGTAGATGCAAACTCTCTCCCATGACTCGTTGCTTAGATGAACTCATAGATGGATCTTGGTGAAACCGTAGGAAAAATTTTAATTTTCTGCAACGTTCCCCAACAAATGGAACTCACCCTCGTCCTCAACTGGATCAAGAGCACGAGGGACGTCATCGAGATGAACGTGTGCTGAACGCGGAGGTGTTGTACGTTTGGTACTTGGATCGGTTGGATCACGAAGAAGTTTGACTACATCAACCGCGTTACTAAACGCTTCCACTTTTGGTCTACGAGGGTACGTGGACACACTCTCCCTTCTCGTTGCTATGCATCTTCTAGATAGATCTTGCGTGATCGTAGGATTTTTTTTTGAAATTACTGCATTCCCCAACATTGGTATCAGAGCCAGGTCTATGTGTTGATGTTATATGCACGAGTATAACACAAGTGAGTTGTGGGTGATAATAGTCATACTGCTTACCACCAACATCTTACTTTGATTCAGCATTATTGTTGGATGAAGCGGCCTAGACCGACATTACATGACCGCGTTCATGAGACTAGTTCTGCCGACGTGCTTTTGCACATAGGTGGCTGGCAGGTGTCTGTTTCTCCAACTTTAGTTGAATCTAGTTTGACTACGGCCGGTCCTTGTTGAAGGTTAAAACAGCACACTTGATGAAAAATCGTTGTGGTTTTGATGCGTAGGTAAGAATGGTTCTTGCTAGAAGCCCGTAGCAGCCACGTAAAACTTGCAACAACAAAGTAGAGGACATCTAACTTGTTTTTGCAGGGCTTGATGTGATGTGATATGGTCAAGGCATGATGTGATATAAATTGTTGTATGAGATGATCATGTTTTGGAACAAAGTTATCGGCAACTGGCAGGAGCCATATGGTTGTCGCTTTATTGTATGCAATGTAATCGCCATGTAATTGTTTTACTTTATCACTAAGCGGTAGCGATAGTCGTAGAAGCAATAGTTGGCGAGACGACAATGATGCTACGATGGAGGTCAAGGTGTGGCGCCGGTGATGATGGAGATCAGGATGATGCTTCGATGATGGAGATCATGAGCACAAGATGATGATGGCCATATCATGTCAAATATTTTGATTGCATGTGATGTTTATCTTTTATGCATCTTATTTTGCTTAGTATGGCGGTAGCACTATAAGATGATCCCTTACTAAATTTCAAGGTAAAAGTGTTCTCCCTAAGTATGGACCATTGCTACAGTTCATCGTGCCGAGACACCGCGTGATGATCGGGTGTGATAAGCTCTATGTTCACGTACAACGGGTGCAAGCCAGTTTTGCACACGCAGAATACTCGGGTTAAACTTGATGAGCCTAGCATATGCAGATATGGCCTCGGAACACTGAGACCGAAAGGTCGAACGTGAATCATATAGTAGATATGATCAACATAGTGATGTTCACCATTGAAAGCTACTCCATCTTACATGATGATCGGACATGGTTTAGTTGATTTGGGTCACGTGATCATTTAGATGAGTAGAGGGATGTCTATCTAAGTGGGAGTTCTTAAGTAATATGATTAATTAAACTTTAATTTATCATGAACTTAGTCCTGATAGTTATTTTGCATGTCTGTGTTATTCTAGATCAATGGCCCGTGCTACCGTTCTTTTGAATTTTAATGCATTCCTAGAGAAAGCTAAGTTGAAAGATGATGGCAGGAACTACATGGACTGGATTCGTAACTTGAAGATTATCCTCATTGCTGTACAGAAGAATTATGTCCGGGAAGCACCGCTGGGTGTCAGGCCTGCTGCAGATGCTACTGATGACGTTAAGAACGTCTGGCAGAGCAAAGCTGATGACCACTCGATAGTGTTGCCATGCTCTACGGCTTAGAATCGGGACTTCAAATACGTTTTGAACTTCATGGAGCATATGAGATATTCCAAGAGTTGAAGTTAATATTTCAAGCAAATGCCTGAGTTGAGAGATATGAAGTCTCCAACAAGTTCTACAGCTGCAAAATGGAGGAGAATAGTTGTCAGTGAACACATACTCAGAATGTCTGGGTATCATAACCACTTGACTCAGTTGAGAGTTAATCTTCCTGATGATAGTGTCATTGACAGAGTTCTTCAATCACTACCACCAAGCTATAAAGGCTTCGTGATGAACTATAATATGCAAGGGATGAACAAGACTATTCCCGAGCTCTTCGCGATGCTAAAAGCCGCGGAGGTAGAAATCAAGAAGGAGCATCAAGTGTTGATGGTCAACAAGACCACTAGTTTCAAGAAAAAGGGCAAAGGGAAGAAGGGTAACTTCAAGAAGAACGGCAAGAAAGTTGCTGCTCAGGAGAAGAAACCCAAGTCTGGACCTAAGCCTGAAACTGAGTGCTTCTACTGCAAAGGGACTGGTCACTGGAAGCGGAACTACCCCAAGTATTTGGCGGATAAGAAGGATAGCAAAGTGAAAGGTATATTTGATATACATGTTATTGATGTGTACCTTACTAATGCTCGTAGTAGCGCCTGGGTATTTGACACTGGTTCTGTTGCTCATATTTGCAACTCGAAACAGGGGCTACGGATTAAACGAAGATTGGCTAAGGACGAGGTGACGATGCACGTGGGAAATGGTTCCAAGGTGGATGTGATCGCCGTCGGCACGCTATCTCTACATCTACCTTCGGGATTAGTTTTAGACCTGAATAATTGTTATTTGGTGCCAGCGTTGAGCATGAACATTATATTTGGATCTTGTTTGATGCGAGACTGTTATTCATTTAAATCAGAGAATAATGGTTGTTCTATTTATATGAGTAATATCTTTTATGGTCATGCACCCTTGCTGAGTGGTCTATTTTTGTTGAATCTCGATCGTGATGATACACATATTCATAATATTGAAGCCAAAAGATGCAAAGTTGATAATGATAGTGCAACTTATTTGTGGCACTGCCGTTTGGGTCATATTGATGTAAAGCGCATGAAGAAACTCCTTGCTGGTTGACTTTTGGAATCACTTGATTATGAATCACTTGGTGCTTGCGAACTGTGCCTCATGGGCAAGATGACTAAAACTCCGTTCTCCAGAACAATGGAACGAGCTACTAACTTATTGGAAATAATACATACTGATGTATGCGGTCCAATGAGTGTTGAGGCTCGTGGCGGGTATCGTTATTTTCTTACCTTCAAAGATGATTTGAGCAAATATGGGCATATCTACTTAATGAAGCATAAGTATGAAATATTCAAAAAGTTCAAAGAATTTCAGAGTGAAGTGGAAAATCATCGTAATAAGAAAAATAAAGTTTCTACGATCTGATCGTGGAGGAGAATATTTGAGTTACGAGTTTGGTCTTCATTTGAAACAACATGGGATAGTTTCACAACTTACGCCACTTGGATCACCACAGCAGATGGTGTGTCCGAACGTCGTAACCATATATGGTGCGATCTATGATGTCTCTTACTGATTTACCGCTATCGTTTTGGGGTTATGCTTTAGAGACGGCTGCATTCACTTTAAATAGGGCACCATCCAAATCCGTTGAAACAACACCTTATGAAATGTAGTTTGGCAAGAAACCAAAGTTGTCGTTTCTTAAAGTTTGGGGCTGCGATGCTTATGTGAAAAAGCTTCGACCTGATAAGCTCGAACCCAAATCGGAGAAATGCGTCTTCATAGGATAATCAAAGGAAACTTTTGGGTACACCTTCTATCACAAATCCGAAGGCAAAAACTTTGTTGCTAAAAATGGATCCTTTCTAGAGAAGGAGTATCTCTCGAAAGAAGTGAGTGGGAGGAAAGTAGAACTTGATGAGGTAATTGTACCTTCTCCCTTATTGGAAAGTAGTTCATCGTAGAAATCAGTTCCAGTGATTCCTACACCAATTAGTGAGGAAGCTAATGATGTTGATCATGAAACTTCACATCTAGTTACTACTAAACCTCGTAGGTCTTCCAGAGTGATATCCGCACCAGAGTGGTACGGTAATCCTGTTCTGGAAGTCATGTTACTAGACCATGGTGAACCTACGAACTATGAGGAAGCGATGATGAGCCCAGATTCCGCTAAAATGGCTTGAGGCCATGAAATCTAAGATGGGACCCATGTATGAGAACAAAGTGTGGACTTTGGTGGACTTGCCCGATGATCAGCAAGCCATAGAAAATAAATGGATTTTCAAGAAGAAGACTGACGCTCACTGTCGGTGTCAAAACCGGCGGATCTCAGGTAGGGGGTCCCGAACTATGCGTCTAGGCGGATGGTAACATGAGACAAGGGACACGATATTTTTACCCAGGTTCGGGCCCTCTCGATGGAGGTAAAACCCTACTCCTGCTTGATTAATATTGATGATATGGGTAGTACAAGAGTGGATCTACCACGAGATCAAGGAGGCTAAACCCTAGAAGCTAGCCTATGGTATGATTGTTGTAATGATTGTTCGTCCTACGGACTAAAACCCTCCGATTTATATAGACACCGGAGAGGGCTAGGGTTACACAGAGTCGGTTACAATGGTAGGAGATCTACATATCCGTATTGCCAAGCTTGCCTTCCACGCCAAGGAAAGTCCCATCCGGACACGGGACGAAGTCTTCAATCTTGTATCTTCATAGTCTTGGAGTCCGGCCGATGATGATAGTCCGGCTATCCGGACACCCCCTAGTCCAGGACTCCCTCAATAGCCCCTGAACCAGGCTTCAATGACGACGAGTCCGGCGCGCATATTGTCTTCGGCATTGCAAGGCGGGTTCCTCCTCCGAATAATTCATAGAAGATTACGAACACCAGGATAGTGTCCGACTCTGTAAAATAAATTCCACATACCACCGTAGAGAGAATATTATGTACGCAAGTTCAATCTGCTGACGTATTTTGTGGTGTCACGTCACACCACTACCAAGCCTTTACTTGAATCGTTTTTACTATACCACCTCAGCGCGTTTAGCGAAGCGGTTTCCTTGGCACGTCTTGTCAAAGCAGAGATCGTGTTCCCCTTATTCTGGGATTCCCATCAATACGGACGTGGGAAACCCAACCGTGCCTGTTGCCACGCCTCCTCTATCGAAGGTGAGTCCCAAACGGTCACGGGGACGGCTCTTGGTATTCTCCCTCTTTATGATGGGACCAAGGCTCGTTTCTTTTCTTCAATCCTCAATCGAATCTGCCCCTCGCCCCGAGTTCCAACACCCAGAGCCCCAGATTCGAGCGCCTCGGACCTTCAACAATGTCCGGCTCTGACCTGCAGGGCCGGTGGATGCCCTCCTCTGTCACGGAAGAGGACGTGCTAAACTGAGAGAAGCCAAGTACCTGACCTACGATATTTCGCATAGGTTGCCCGCCAAAGGGCAAGTCACTCCTACTCCCGAGCCCAGCGAGAGCGTCGTGTTTGTGTCCCACCTTCGTCGGGGTTTAGGCTTCCCGATGGATCCTTTTGTGAGAGGGCTCATGTTTTACTATGGGTTGGAATTCCACGACCTGGCTCCGGAGTCCATCCTCCACATCTCATCATTCATTGTCGTCTGTGAAGCCTTCCTCCGCACTACCCCTCACTTCGGTTTGTGGCTCAAAACCTTCAACGTGGAGCCGAAGATGATCGAGGGGCGTCAAGCAGAGTGCGGCGGGGCGGTTGTAAGCAAGAGGGCCGATGCTCCATGGCCCGAGGGCTCCTTCCAGGAGGAGCTCGGCTTGTGGCAACAGGAGTGGTTCTATATTACCGCTCCCAGGGGCAGCAGGCAGAAGCCGCCGCCCATCTTTCGCTCGGGCCCTCCACAACGGCTGATGTTATGGGTCAACCAAGGGCTCAACTGGGGGCCGTCAAAGGACATACCCCTGTTGCATGGCCGGATTCGAGACCTCCAGGAGAGGGAGATCGATCTGGTGGTGGTGACACAGGTTATGCTGATTAGGCGTCTTCTGCCCTGCAAATGTCGCCCTCTCCGGCTGTGGGAATTCAATTTGGAGGGACCACAAGTTCTCCAACACTTCATGGGTACGACACCCGTGGAGATGTACAAATTGTTCTTCGGATCACAAGAGGTGTGCCCGGAATTGACCGAGGACGCCGGCCTAAGCTGCAATCGCCCGAATACTCAAGTAAGTAGCTCTGTGTCCGGACATACCGTTCATTTGCATATCTTGGATTTGCCTTTCAACCAATTGTCCTCTGAACAGGAGTGGATAGCGCAAGAAAAACTGATACGGTGTCCGGCCCCCCTCCCGGAGACCGCGCCGGATCCCGTGTTGGTCAAGATGCTGGAGGTTGCGCCTTCGGAGGAAGGCGAAGGGGAAAACAGAGAAACTACCGCCTCTGCCAAGGAGGCTTTCGAGAAAAGGGGGGATCGAGAATCCCTCCTTCCAAGGGGGGAAGAGGACCGCTTCCGAAAACCCGGAGGCCAAGGCCTCAAAGCGGGGGAAGAGATCTTCACCGGAGGGTCCTGCGCCTGGGGAAGCCCCGGCCGCACCATCTCCCCCACGGAATCAGCCCTCGAGCGAGCCGTAAGTAGAAAAAGGGGAGTTTTGTAATAAGGGACATCCCTATTTTTGCTTTTGAGGATGACCGAAGTTTTTACCTTGTAGTTCGGATCTCCGTCCTTCTCAGCTGAGCTCGTCTTCGGGGGACCTTCGTCCGGAGATGATGGAGAGCGAGACGCCTCCATCTGCCGCATCGTCAGGCGGGGCGGACGACCCTGAGGTGTCGTCACAGAGGGTATCCTCGAGTCCAGCAGGACCGGAGAGTTCGGCACCAACTGGTGTACGGCCGGGGGAGCTGAAGGATCTGCTTGAGAAGGCGTCTATCTCAGAAGATCACCGTACATTGATGAGTACGGTGATTGAAAGAATTTCATCCGCTGAGGGCGGGTTGCATGATGCCGTCAGAAGTTTGCTGGCGGGGATTGAGGTACGTAAAAATGACATACCCTTTGATAGTTTTACACATAAAGCACGCCCTATATAGATAGTAGCCCCTGAGACTCGGTATGTTGTCGAAAGCGACATCGTGTCGAGGATCATAATCTCATGTATTAATTCTCGCCTTTCCTATACAGGTGGCGGATAGTCCGGTGGCCAGCCGGACTGATGGAGTTGCCGAACTAAAGCGGCAACTCGACGTTGCGGATGCGGACATCGCGCTGGTCAATAAACGACTTGACGTGTCACAAGGTAGGGTGTTTCTCCATGGTCACCTAGTAAGGGAGTTGATGCTCACTCCTTACAACATTTATGCTTAATGCCGATGGTGCCACTGCTGTGGAGGACCTTCGAGCAGAGCTTGCTCGAGCCAAGGAGCAGGCCAGAAGGAGGGATGCGGCTGCCTCGAAGGCGGCCGAAGAGCTAGAAGCCGAAAGGGCTGCTCATTACCGAAGCAGGGAGGAGATGGCCGAAATGGCCGTGAAGCTAAAAGATGTTACCGAGCGCTATGAGGTTCTTGAAAAAGAACCCCGAGCGGAGCAGGAAGACCTGAAGAGGGCCACCGCCGAAGCCAAGGATGCCCGTTCTACAATGAGGGCTATAAAGGAGGAGTTGCGTCAGGCCGGAGACATTGCGGCTGGCAAGCCCTTTCTGCTGCGCAGGAAGTTCACAGATCAGAAGTATGCTCAGCTTGGCCAGCTGTGGGGTCCAGAGGATCCTTATATGGATTTAGCGGCGAGTGCGGCAGATGCTGTTGTGCACTTCCGAAGTCAAAAGGATCACGAGATGGAAGAGCTTTTTTGGTCTCAATTCCACAGTCCGGGGCGTTCACTTCCGTTGACCGATCGATTGGCTGAGTGGGCTGAGCTGAATAGATTGTCCTGACTTGCCATGACGGATGTAGTGGCTCATATCTGGCCGGATAGGCCCAAGCCGAAGAGTTATTTTGGCTTATTGCAGCAATTTCTTGGGGCGGTGCCGCATATCAAGGCGATGAAGCGGTCGGCCTGCATAGAGGGTGCACAGATGGCCCTCGCCCGTGTGAAGACATACTAGACGGAGATGGATGCCATTGATGTTGCAACCCGGGGTTCAGACGAGAGCCGGTTACCCGCCGAGCACTATTTTGGGGAAGTTCTCTGGGGTGCTCGTGTAATAGAGTCGCAGTGCTCAAAAAATGTCATGTTCAAATGATCTTTATGATATGTAAAATGATATTCATAATATAAGTGCTTTTTATACTTGTGCATTCAAGTATTGAAATATCTCCTGTGCGGCCGTTAATGTATACTTGTGTATAACCAGAAAGATGGCAGTCTTTGGCTTCAGCCCCCACGCACATGGTGCGGGGGTGTTTGCAAAATAGCGTATTTTCACACTTAATCCAACGTCTTGGTCCTGTGAAGGAGGTGGTAGCGTAGCAAACGAGGCAACCGGACTATGATGCTTTATCATTTTCACTTAGCCATAGGAGTCCGAAGGTGGGGCTACGATATAGCCCCTAGGGGCACCGCGCTCTCCGAATTCGGGGCGCGTATGTGCCTGACCGGGAAACGGTCCTTCGTCAAAGCGGAGGAATTCTAAACATTCCGGTGGTCGATCGAGTGGTTGACCAGTCTCTCGCTGTATCATGACAGTCAGTTTTCGACTTTCTCTACTGAGGTGCTCGCCCGGCCGAACCGGGGCACAATCGCAGTAGTTCTCCTAGTGCCGCGTTAGCCGATGATACGGAACGAAAGGCAGCAAAACACAGGAGCCGGGCAAACCCAACATTTGACCAAAGACATGATTCGGAGCTGATGCATATAAGGCCTAACTCGAGACACCGAACACTCCCTAAGGTATTCGGTCTTTATGATAACGGGCAGAACAATGCCCTAAGCCCCTAGTGTCCAGGTACAGGGGAAAATTTCTGACGCGGCCGATGCCAAAACGCCAGCCTCCTCGTCGGTTATGGTGAAAAACTGGGGGATGTGAATCAATAAGAGACAGTAAGAAAGGTTTACGCAGGGTCTTAATCTGAAAAGAATCCTTGCCACGGGTCCCTGCTGCACGTCTGTGCCTGTGTCTCCATTGTGCCGTATCCTGGACGGGTGTACACGCTGTTCATCTATAAAAGAGAAGAACTTAGCTTGAAAAGGAATCATGCAAAAAATGTATTGAAAACAAAGTATGAATGAATGAATAAAGTTGAGCTTTTATTGGCTCTTTATTGTTCATACGCACAGCCCCTTGGGAAGGGGTATGCGGCTAGGGAGCCCCTAGTTTATTTATACTGGACTCGCCTAGCCGTGTCCAGGGTCTTAAACGACCTTTTAATGAGATGATGCTGCGTGGACCGGGCATTTTAAGTGTAAGAGACGCGTAGTGCGGTATTGCATTAAAGCGGGCGAAAGCTTCACGTCCCAATAGTGCTTGATGGCTACTTTTGAATGGGGCGACATGGAAGGTTAGCTTTTCGCGACGGAAGTTGTCGGGTGATCCGAACACAACTTCTAGTAGTAAGGAGCCCGTGCACTTGGCGTAAGAGCCTGACGTCACTCCTTTGAAGGAAGTGCGGCTATGGCGAATTTTAGTAAGGTCTATCCCCAACTTGCGGATTGTGTCCGGATATAGCAGGTTTAAATCGCTGCCGCCATCCATTAGGACTTGTGTAAATTGTAGTCCGTCGATTATAGGATCCAATATCAGAGCAGTCCATCCTGCGTTTTGAATAATTCTGGAATAATCTAGGTGGTCCAAAGTAATTGGTTTTGACATCCAATCTCGGGATTCCGCTGGGGTGGACCGTGCGACGCGTACTTTGGCGGGTACTGCACTATTGTTCCGTGTTGTCACATGGAGTGAGTTTACTGTTTTGACTTCTTGCGGGAAAGTCTTTTGTCTTCCGGTGCTCTGCTGGTGGGGTTCGTCATCGTCCTCTCTTGGCGTGTCGAGCCCCTTGTGTTCGGCGTTGAGTCGGCCGGACTGCTTGAAGACCCAACAATTTCGGTGGGTGTGGTTTGCAGGCTTCCCGGGGGTACTGTGGATTTGACATATCCGATCCAAAATTTTGTTGAGGTTGGATAGCTCGTCACTGTTGTCCTTAAGAGGCAGTGTTTTGTTGTTCGGCCGCGAGCTTTTGAATCCGGCGTTGACCGCCGTGTTCTTTGGGCCATTTTCTTTGTTTCGGCGCTGATCCTTTCTGCGTCGTGATTTTCCATTTCCATCTCTGATCTCAGATATACTCGGGTCGCTGTGATGAGCATTACCGAGAGGGACCAGAGATACCTCTCTGAAACACAGAGTGACAAATCCTAATCTCGATCTATGCCAACCCAACAAACACCTTCGGAAATACCTATAGAGCATCTTTATAATCACCTATTTACGTTGTGACATTTGATAGCACACAAAGTGTTCTTCCGGTATTCGGGAGTTGCATAATCTCATAGTCTGAGGAACATGTATAAGTCATGATGAGAGCAGTAGCAATGAAATTGTAAAGATCATAATGCTAAGCTAACGGATGGGTCATGTCCATCACATCATTCTCCTAATGATGTAATTCCGTTCATCAAATGACAACACATGTCTATGGTCAGGAAACTTAACCATCTTTGATTAACGAGCTAGTCAAGTAGAGGCATACTAGGGACAATATGTTTTGTCTATGTATTCAGACACGTACTAAGTTTCCGGTTAATAGAATTCTAGCATGAATAATAAACATTTATCATGAAATAAGGAAATAAATAATAACTTTATTATTGCCTCTAGGGCATATTTCCTTCAGTCTCCCACTTGCACTAGAGTCAATAATCTAGATTACATAGTAATGATTCTAACACCCATGGAGCTTTGGTGTTGATCATGTTTTGCTCATGGAAGAGGCTTAGTCAACGGATTTGCAACATTCAGATCCATATGTATCTTGCAAATCTTTATGTCCCCTTCCGACACTTGATGACAGATGGAGTTGAAGCATCTCTTGATGTGCTTGGTTCTCTTGTGAAATCTGGATTCCTTTGCCAAGGCAATTGCACCAGTATTGTCACAAAAGATTTTCATTGGACCCGATGCACTAGGTATGACACCTAGATCGGATATGAACTCCTTCATCCAAACTCCTTCATTTGCTGCTTCCGAAGCAGCAATGTACTCCGCTTCACACGTAGATCCCGCCATGATGCTCTGCTTGGAACTGCATCAACAGACAACTCCTCCATTCAACAAAAATACGTATCTGGTTTGCGACTTAGAGTTGTCTGGATCAGTGTCAAAGCTTGCATCAACGTAATCATTTACGACGAGCTCTTTGTCACCTCCATAAACGAGAAACATATCCTTAGTCCTTTTCAGGTATTTCAGGATGTTCTTGACCGCTATCCAGTGCTCCACTTCGGGATTACTTTGGTACCTCCCTGCTATGCTTATAGCAAGGCACACATCAGGTCTGGTACACAACATTGCATACATGATAGAACCTATGGCTGAAGCATAGGGAATGACTTTCATTTTCTCTCTATCTTCTGCAGTGGTCGGGCATTGAGTCTGACTCAACTTCACACCTTGTAACATAGGCAAGAGCCCTTTCTTTGACTAATCCATTGTGAACTTCTTCAAAACTTTATCAAGGTATGTGCTTTGTGAAATTCCAATTAAGCGTCTTGATCTATCTCTATAGATCTTGATGCCCAATATGTAAGCAGCTTCACCGAGGTCTTTCATCGAAACACTCTTATTCAAGTATCCTTTTATGCTATCCAGAAATTCTATATCATTTCCAATCAATAATATGTCATCCACATATAATATCAGAAATGCTACAGAGCTCCCACTCACTTTCTTGTAAATACAGGCTTCTTCAAAAATCTGCATAAAACCATATGCTTTGATCACACTATCAAAGCGTTTATTCCAACTCCGAGAAGCTTGCACCAGTCCATAAATAGATCGCTGGAGCTTGCACACTTTGTTAGCACCCTTTGGATCGACAAAACCTTCTGGTTGCATCATATACAACTCTTCTTCCAGAAATCCATTCAGGAATGCAGTTTTGACATCCATCTCCCAAATTTCATAATCGTAAAATGCGGCAATTGCTAACATGATTCGTACAAACTTAAGCATCGCTACGGGTGAGAAAGTCTCATCGTAGTCATCTCCTTGAACTTGTCAAAAACATTTCGCAACAAGTCGAGCTTTGTAGATAGTAACATTACCATGAGTGAGGGAGTCCTGGACTAGGGGGTGTCCGGATAGCCGGACTATCATCATCGGCCGGACTCCAAGACTATGAAGATACAAGATTGAAGACTTCATCCTGTGTCCGGATGGGACTTTCCTTGGCGTGGAAGGCAAGCTTGGCAATACGGATATGTAGATCTCCTACCATTGTAACTGACTCTGTGTAACCCTAGCCCTCTCCGGTGTCTATATAAACTGGAGGGTTTTAGTCGGTAGGACGAACAATCATTACAACAATCATACCATAGGCTAGCTTCTAGGGTTTAGCCTCCTTGATCTCGTCGTAGATCCACTCTTGTACTACCCATATCATCAATATTAATCAAGCAGGAGTAGGGTTTTACCTCCATCGAGAGGGCCCGAACCTGGGTAAAAACATCGTGTCCCTTGTCTCCTGTTACCATCCGCCTAGATGCACAGTTCAGGACCCCCTACCCGAGATCCGCCGATTTTGACACCGACATTGGTGCTTTCATTGAGAGTTCCTCTGTGTCGTCACCGATAGGCTTGATGGCTCCTTCGATCATCAACAACGACGCGGTCCAGGGTGAGACTTTTCTCCCTGGACAGATCTTCATGTTCGGCGGCTTTGCACTGCGGGCCAATTCGCTTGGCCATCTGGAGCAGATTGAAAGCTACGCCCCTGGCCATCAGGTCAGATTTGAAAGCCTAAACTTCACGGCTGACACCCGCGGAGACTTGATCTTCGACGGATTCGAGCCACAGCCGAGCGCGCTGCACTGTCATGATGGGCATGATTTAGCTCTGCTGCCGGACAGTACCCTGGAGGCCGCACACGAGTCTGCTCTGATCCTTGTTTCGGGGCCGACCGCGCAGATCGAGGACGGGTGGCTAGACACCGCCTCGGGGGCTGCAACTTCTACGGCGATGGAGCCGAATACTGACCTTGTCCCTTGTAAAGCTCGTGACTCCGAGGTGCCGGACTCCTCGCCGGACTCCGAACCTCCTGCGCCCCTACCAATCAGTCCAATTGGACGCCGATCATGGAGCTCACCGCCGCGGACACCTTTCAGTACTCACCCTTTGGCGACATCCTGAATTCACTAAAGTATCTCTCATTATCAGGAGAGCCCTGGCCGGACTGCGGTCAGGACGGTTGGGATGCGGACAACAAAGAAATTCAAAGCCCACCCACCACCCACTTTGTAGCTACTATCGACGATCTAACCGACATGCTAGACTACGACTCCAAAGACATCGACGGTATGGACGACGATGCCGGGGACGACCAAGAACCAGCGCCTATGGGGCACTGGAAGACCACCTCAACTCATGACATATACATGGTGGACACACCAAAAGGAAGCGATAACGAGGAACAACGGGACGCGGCGAAGGATAATTCCCCCGAAAATGAACCAAAACGGCGACGCAAGCGCCGCCCAAAGTCCCGCCCCGACAACAACAGCACCCATAATGACCCAGCCATAGAGCAGGGCAAACCAGTGGATGACAAACATGCAACCAAGCAACCATCCGAACAGGATGAGTCGGACAATCAACCCATCCTCGACGGAAACAACAGTCCAGACGATCTCACGCCGGACACACCACCGGAGCATAAGAACCTTCACAAAAGGCTTCTCGCCACTGCAAGAAGTTTGAAGAAGCAGAAACGGAAGCTCAAAACAGCGGAAGACATACTCAGAATGAGGTGGAGCAAAGTACTCAAGACCGCAAACAAATACGGCAATAGCCACCAAGCAAAGAGCTACCCGAAGCGCAAGCTGCTACCCGAATTCGACGAGGAGGCCGTAGAGCCCCCACAATCAAAAAGCAAAGAGGCTGCCTGGCCGGATAGACGGCCAGATGACAGGCCAAGAGCGGCAAGCGGCGCCGCACACAAGCCGGCACATGACACACGTAAAGATCCTGGCAAAAAGGATGGCCCGGTCAGGTCCATTATGGGCCAAAGAATAGGGCCCCAGGAAGCAACACAACACACCGAGTGTTCGAAGATAACGGCACACCTAAATACAGGGGCGCCGCACACCCACTATGTTTCACCGATGAGGTGCTGTATCATGAATTTCCAGCGGGATTCAAGCCCGTAAACATAGAGGCATACGACGAAACAACAGACCCCGGAGTCTGGATTGAGGATTACATCCTACACATACACATGGCTAGAGGAGACATCTCCACGCCATAAAATATCTACCCCTCAAGCTCAAAGGGCCAGCTCGGCATTGGCTCAAAAGCCTCCCAAAAAATACCGTTGGAAGTTGGGAAGAGCTCGAGGACGCGTTTAGAGCAAATTTTCAGGGGACTTATGTCCGCCCTCCGGATGCAGATGATTTAAGTCACATAACTCAACAGCCCGGAGAGTTAGCGCGCAAATTCTGGAACAGGTTCCTCACCAAAAAGAACCAAATAGTCGACTGTCCGGACGCCGAAGCCATAGAAGCTTTTAAACATAATGTCCGAGACAAATGGCTCGCCAGACACCTCGGCCAGGAAAAGCCAAGAACAATGGCCGTGCTAACGAGCCTCATGACCCGCTTTTGCGCGGGGGAAGATAGCTGGCTGGCAAGATGCAGCACCAGTGACCCGAGTACATCCGAGATCAGAGATGGAAATGGAAAATCACGGCGCAGAAAGGATCAGCGCCGAAACAAAGAAAATGGCCCAAAGAACACGGCGGTCAACGCCGGATTCAAAAGCTCGCGGCCGAACAACAAAACACTGCCTCTTAAGGACAACAGTGACGAGCTATCTAACCTCAACAAAATTTTGGATCGGATATGTCAAATCCACAGTACCCCCGGGAAGCCTGCAAACCACACCCACCGAAATTGTTGGGTCTTCAAGCAGTCCGACCGACTCAACGCCGAACACAAGGGGCTCGACACGCCAAGAGAGGACGATGACGAACCCCACCAGCAGAGCACCGGAAGACAAAAGACTTTCCCGCAAGAAGTCAAAACAGTAAACTCACTCCATGTGACAACACGGAACAATAGTGCGGTACCCGCCAAAGTACGCGTCGCACGGTCCACCCCAGCAGAATCCCGAGATTGGATGTCAAAACCAATTACTTTCGACCACCTGGATTATTCCAGAAGTATTCGAAACGCAGGATGGACTGCTCTGATATTGGATCCTATAATCGACGGACAACAATTTACACAAGTCCTAATGGATGGCGGTAGCGATTTAAACCTGCTATATCCGGACACAATCCGCAAGTTGGGGATAGACCCTACTAAAATTCGCCATAGCCGCACTTCCTTCAAAGGAGTGACGCCAGAATCTTACGCCAAGTGCACGGGCTCCTTACTACTAGAAGTTGTGTTCGGATCACCCGACAACTTCCGTCGCGAAAAGCTAACCTTCCATGTCGCCCCATTCAAAAGTAGCCATCAAGCACTATTGGGACGTGAAGCTTTCGCCCGCTTTAACGCAATACCGCACTACGCGTCTCTTACACTTAAAATACCCGGTCCACGCGGCATCATCTCATTAAAAGGTCATTCAAGACCCCGGACACGGCTAGGCGAGTCCGGCATAAATAAACTAAGGGCTCCCTAGCCGCATACCCCTTCACAAGGGGCTGTGCGTATGAACAATAAAGAGCCAATAAAAGTTCAACTTTATTCTTTCATTCATACTTTGTTTTCAATACATTTTTTGCACGATTCCTTTTCAAGCTAAGTTCTTCTCTTTTACAGATGAACAGCGTGTACACCTGTCCAGGATACGGCACAACGGAGACACAGGTGCAAACGTGCAGCAGGGACCCGTGGCAAGGATTCTTTTCAGATTAAGACCCTGCGTAAACCTTTCTTACTGTCTCTTGTTGATTCACATCCCCCAGTTTTCACCATAACCGACGAGGAGGCTGGCGTTTTGGCATCGGCCGCGTCAGAAATTTTTGCCTGTACCTGGATACTAGGGGCTTAGGGCATTGTTCTGCCCGTTATCATAAAGACCGAATACCTTAGGGAGTGTTCGGCGTCTCGAGTTAGGCCTTATATGCATCAACTCCGAATCACGTCTTTGGTCAAATGTTGGGTTTGCTCGGCTCCTGTGTTTTGCTGCCTTACGTTCCGTATCATCGGCTAACGCGGCACCAGGAGAACTACTGCGATTGTGCCTCGGTTCGGCCGGCGAGCACCTCAGTAGAGACAGTCGAAAACTGACTGTCATGATACAGCGAGAGACTGGTCAACCACTCGATCGACCACCAGAATGTTTAGAATTCCTCCGCTTTGACGAAGGACCGTTTCCCGGTCAGGCACATACGCGCCCCGTATTCGGAGAGCGCGGTGCCCCTAGGGGCTATATCGTAGCCCCACCTTCGAACTCCTATGGCTAAGTGAAAATGATAAAGCATCATAGTCCGGTTGCCTCGTTTGCTATGCTACCACCTCCTTCACAGGACCAAGACGTTGGATTAAGTGTGAAAACGCGCTATTTTGCAAACACCCCCGCACCATGTGCGTGGGGGCTGAAGCCAAAGACTGCCATCTTTCAGGTTATACACAAGTATACATTAACGGCCGCACAGGAGATATTTCAATACTTGAATGCACAAGTATAAAAAGCACTTATATTATGAATATCGTTTTACATATCATAAAGATCATTTGAACATGACATTTTTTGAGCACTGCGACTCTATTACACGAGCACCCCGGAGAACTTCCCCAAAATAGTGCTCGACGGGTAACCGGCTCTCGTCCGAACCCCGGGTTGCAACATCGGTGGCATCCATCTCCGTCCAGTATGTCTTCACATGGGCGAGGGCCATCTATGCACCCTCTATGTAGGCCGACCGCTTCATCGCCTTGATATGCGGCACCGCCCCAAGGAATTGCTGCAATAAGCCAAAATAACTCTTCGGCTTGGGCCTATCCGGCCAGATATGAGCCACTACATCCGTCATGGCAAGTCCGGACAATCTATTCAGCTCAGCCCACTCAGCCAATCGATCGGTCAACGGAAGTGAACGCCCCAGACTGTGGAATTGAGACCAAAAAAGCTCTTCCATCTCGTGATCCTTTTGACTTTGGAAGTGCACAACAGCATCTGCCGCACTCACCGCTAAATCCATATAAGGATCCTCCGGACCCCACAGCTGGCCAAGCTGAGCATACTTCTGATCTGTGAACTTCCTGCGCAGTAGAAAGGGCTTGCCAACCGCAATGTCTTCGGCCTGACCCAGCTCCTCCTTTATAGCCCTCATCGCAGAACGAACATCCTTGGCTTCGGCGGTGGCCCTCTTCAGGTCTTCCTGCTCCGCTCGGCGTTCTTTTTCAAGAACCTCATAGCGCTCGGTAACATCTTTCAGCTTCACGGCCATTTCGGCCATCTCCTCCCTGCTTCGGCAGTGAGCAGCCCTTTCGGCTTCTAGCTCTTCGGCCGCCTTCGAGGCAGCCGCATCCCTCCTTCTGGCCTGCTCCTTGGCTCGAGCAAGCTATGCTCGAAGTTCCTCCACAGCAGCGGCACCATCTGCATTAAGCATAAATGTTGTAAGGAGTGAGCATCAGCTCCCTTACTAGGTGACCATGGAGAAACACCCTACCTTGTGACTCGTCAAGTCGTTTATTGACCAGCGCGATGTCCGCATCCGCAACATCGAGTTGCCGCTTTAGTTCGGCAACTCCATCAGTCCGGCTGGCCACCGGACTATCTGCCACCTGTATAGGAAAGGCGAGAATTAATACATGAGATTATGATCCTCGGCACGCTGTCGCTTTCGACAACATACCGAGTCTCAGGGGCTACTATCTATACAGGGCGTGCTTTATGTGTAAAACTGTCAAAGGGTATGTCATTTTTGTGTACCTCAAACTCCGCCAGCAAACTTCTGACGGCATCATGCAACCCGCCCTCAGCGGATGAAATTCTTTCAATCAGCGTACTCATCAATGTACGGTAATCTTCTGAGATAGACGCCTTCTCAAGCAGATCCTTCAGCTCCCCCGGCCGTACACCAGTTGGTGTCGAACTCTCCGGTCCTGCCGGACTCGTGGATACCCTCCGTGACGACACCTCAGGGACACCAGTTGTAACAGCAGCAACGGTAAAGTAGATAAGCAACACACAATATGTGAAAAGCTCGTAGGCATTGGATCAGTGATGGATAATTATGTTAGATGCGATTCCTCATGTAATAGTTATAACATAGGGTGACACAGAACTAGCTCCAGTTCATCAATGTAATGTAGGCATGTATTTCGAATATAGTCATACGTGCTTATGGAAAAGACTTGCATGACATCTTTTGTCCTACCCTCCTGTGGCAGCGGGGTCCTAATGGAAACTAAGGGATATTAAGGCCTCCTTTTAATAGAGTGCCGGACCAAAGCGTTAACACATAGTGAATACATGAACTCCTCAAACTACGGTCATCATCGAGAAGTATCCCGATTATTGTCACTTCGGGGTTGTCGGATCATAACACATAATAGGTGACTATAGACTTGCAAGATAGGATCAAGAACTCACATATATTCATGAAAACATAATAGGTTCAGATCTGAAATCATGGCACTCGGGCCCTAGTGACAAGCATTAAGCATAGCAAAGTCATAGCAACGTCAATCTCAGAACATAGTGGATACTAGGGATCAAACCCTAACAAAACTAACTTGATTACATGATAAATCTCATCCAACCCATCACCATCTAGCAAGTCTACGATGGAATTACTCACGCACGGCGGTGAGCATCATGAAATTGGTGATGGAGGATGGTTGATGATGACGATGGCGACGAATCCGCCTCTCCGGAGCCCCGAACGGACTCCAGATCAGCCCTCCCGAGAGAGATTAGGGCTTGGCGGCGGCTCCGTATCGTAAAACGCGATGAAACTTTCTCTCTGATTTTTTTCTCCGCGAAAGAGAATATATAGAGTTGGAGTTCAGGTCGGTGGACATCCAGGGGGCCCACGAGGCAGGGGGTGCGCCCAGGGGGACGGGGCGCGCCCCCACCCTCGTGGACAGGGTGTGGGCCCCTTGGCCTTGATTCTTTCGGCAGTATTTTTTATATTTTCCAAAAGTAATCTCCGTGGATTTCAGGTCATTCCGAGAACTTTTGTTTCTGCATAAAAATTACACCATGGCAGTTCTGCTGAAAACAGCGTCAGTCCGGGTTAGTTTCGTTCGAATCATGCAAGTTAGAGTCCAAAGCAAGGGCAAAAGTGTTTGGAAAAGTAGATACGTTGGAGACGTATCAACTCCCCCAAGCTTAAACCTTTGCTTGTCCTCAAGCAATTCAGTTGATAAACTAAAAGTGATAAAGAAAAACTTCTACAAACTCTGTTTGCTTTTGTTGTTGTAAATATGTAAAGCCAACATTTAAGTTTTCAGCAAAGATTATGAACTAACCATATTCACAATAACATTTAGGTCTCATATTTACTCATATCAATGGCATAATCAACTAGCAAGCAATAATAATAATAAATCTCGGATGACAACACTTTCTCAAAACAATCATAATATGATATAACAAGATGGTATCTCGCTAGCCCTTTCTGAGACCGCAAAACATGAATGCAAAGCACCTTTAAAGAACAAGGACTAACTAAACATTGCAATTCATGGTAAAAGAGATCCAGTCAAGTCGTACCCAATATAAACTAATAGTAATGAATGCAAATGACAGTGTGCTGTCCAGCGGGTACTTTTTAATAAGAAGGTGATGACTCAACATAAAAGTAAATAGATAGGCCCTTCGCAGAGGGAAGTAGGGATTTGTAGAGGTGCCATATAGCTCGATTTTAAAATAGAGATGAATAACATTTTGAGCGGTATACTTTCACTGTCAACTCAACAACTATGAGATCTCGATATCTTCCATGCTACACACATTATAGGCGGTTCCCAAACATAATGGTAAAGTTTACACTCCCCCACCACCAACAAGCATCAATCCATGGCTTTCCCAAAACAACGGGTGCCTCCAACTAGTAGCAATCCTGGGGGAGTTTTGTTTAATTATTTTGATTTGCTTTGATCCATTTTTGATCATGGGACTGGGCATCCCGGTTACCAGCCATTTTCTCGGGAATGAGGAGCGGAGTCCACTCCTCTTGAGAATAACCCACCTAGCATGGAAGATACAGACAACCCTAGTTGATACATGAGCTGCTCGAGCATACAAAACAGAATTTCCTTTGAAGGTTTGGAGTTTGGCACATACAAATTTACTTGGAACGACAGGTAAATACCGCATATAGGAAGGTATGGTGGACTCATATGGAATAACTTTGGGGTTTATGGAGTTTGGATGCACAAGCAGTATTCCTACTTAGTACAGGTGAAGGCTAGAAAAAGACTGGGAAGCGACCAACTGAGAGAGCTACAACAGTCATGAACATGCATTAAAAATAATCAACACCGAGTGCAAGCATGAGTAGGATATAATCCACCATGAACATAAATATCATGAAGGCTATGTTGATTTGTTTCAACTACATGCGTGAACATGTGCCAAGTCAAGTCACTCGAATCATTCAAAGGAGGATATCACCCTATCATACCACATCACAACCATTTTAATAGCATGTTGGCACGCAAGGTAAACCATTATAAGCTCCTAGCTAATTAAGCATGGCATAAGCAATTATAGTCTCTAATTATCATTGCAAACATGTTTATTCATAATAGGCTGAATCAGGAATGATGAAGTAATCATATTTATAAAAACAAGAGAGGTCGAGTTCATACCAGTTTCTCTCATCTCAATCTGTCCATCATATATTGTCATTATTGCCTTTCACTTGCACGACCGAACGTTGTGTATAATAATAATAGTGCATGTGCATTGGACTAAGATGGAATCTGCAAGCATTCAATTCAAGGGAAAAGACAAAGTAATATGGGCTCTTGGTTAAATCAACAATCATGCATATGAGAGCCACTAAACATTTTCATTATGATCTTCTCCTCTCGACCCACAAAGGAAAGAAAAGAAAATAAAACTATTTACACGGGAAAGCTCCCAACAAGCAAAAGAAGAACGAGAAATCTTTTTGGGTTTTCTTTTTAATTAATACTACAAGCATGGAAATTAAACTAACTAATTTTTTGGTTTTTCTTAAGGTTTATCAAACACACAAAAAGAAAGCTAGAAAAATGAATTAAACTAGCATGGATGAAAAAGTATGAGCACCGACCACTAGAATAAGTGTGTGAACATGAATGTAATGTCGGTGAGAAATACGTACTCCCCCAAGCTTAGGCTTTTGGCCTAAGTTGGTCTATGCCCAAGGACCGCGGCTACTCTCCCCGGTGTACTGAGGAGTGTCATTGTACTGCCACTGACTGGCGATCTCTTCCGGATCCCACTGATAAGATGATGGACGATAAGGGTCCAGTGGTGGTTCCGGCTCAGGCTCTGGAACTGATGTCTGGCCTCGGTGCATGCACATGTTTGATCCGGTCATGGGGGAAGTCGGTGAGGTCCGCATTATCAGCCAAAGAATAAAAGTCTTCACAAATCCCGGCCGCTCTCAAGAAATTATCACAAGGCCACTCACACGGCCTTACTTCCACTACGCGAGGGAGATTATACTTGGCCTTTTCTTTCTCCTTAGCTTGTTTATCCTTGGAGCTTTGGCTAGAAGAGCCCCTCAAAAAATCTCTTCATCATTTTCTGAAAAATTCTGAAATTTTTAGTAACTCAAAATAAAAGTGAATTAAACTCAATAAAACTGATAGCAACTACTCCCACAACTGCCTAGAGCCTATATCATGCATTAGAATTACTTGGGACCATATAAATTTGACATGCAAGCTCAAGAACAGGGTCATCTAGGCAGCAAAAATTTGTAATGAATAAAGCACTAGAACAATAACTAATTGGACCATTGGAGGAGTCGCATACCAAGGAACAATCTCCCAAAGTAGTTTTGTGAATGGAGCTTTGAGCAAGGAGATCAAAGATGGCAGCAAAGTGAGCTAAAACTCGTGCTTGAGCTGGATGGTGATTTTTTTGGGGGAGGAAGATGAAGTGTGTGGGTGCAGGAATAAGTGGTGGGGGGCCACCGTGGGCCCATGAGGCAGGGGGCGCGCCCTATAGGGGTGGGCACGCCCTGGACCCTCGTGGACAGGTGCCAGCACCCCCTGCTGTGTTCTCAGTGCCAAATATTCTCAAATATTCTAGAAAAAATCATACTAAAATTGCAGGGCATTTGGAGAACTTTTATTTTCGGGGTATTTTTTATTGCATGGATAATTCATAAAATAGGCAGAATAGTACTATTTTTACTTTATTTAATCTAAATAACAGAAAATAAAAGGAGGGTACAGAAGGTTGTGCCTTCTAATTTCGTGCATCTCATGCTCATCAAAAGGAATCCACTAACAAAGTTGATCAAGTCTTGTTAACAAACTCATTCCGAATAACATGGAACCGGAGAAATTTTGAATAACACTAGATTACCTCAACGGGGATATGAACATCCCCAATAATAAGAATATCATATTTCTTCTTGACACTAGGAAGAGGAAATTCAAAACCTCCAATAATGATAGTTGGAATTTTTCCAATAGAATTGATGCTATGAACTTGAGGTTGTTTCCTCGGAAAGTGTACCATATGCTCATTACCATTAACATGAAAAGTGACATTGCCTTTGTTGCAATCAATAACAGCCCCTGCAGTATTCAAAAAGGGTCTACCAAGGATAATCGACATACTATCATCCTCGGGAGTATCAAGAATAACAAAGTCCGTTAAAATAGTAACATTTGCAACCACAACAGGCACATCCTCACAAATACCGACAGGTATAGCAATTGATTTATCAGCCATTTGCAAAGATATTTCAGTATTTGTCAACTTATTCAATTTAAGTCTACGATATAAAGAGAGAGGCATAATACTAACACAGGCTCCAAGATCACATATAGCAGTTTTAACATAGTTTCTTTTAATGGAGCACGGTATAGTTGGTACTCCTAGATCTCGAAGTTTATTTGGTATTCCACCTTTAAAAGTATAATTAGCAAGCGTGGTGGAAATTTCAGATTCCGGTATCTTTCTTTTATTTGTAATAATATCTTTCATGTACTTAGCATAAGGATTCACTTTAAGCATATCAGTCAAACGCATATGCAAAAAGATAGGTCTAATCATTTCAGCAAAGTGCTCAAAATACTCATCATCCTTTTTCTTGGATGGCTTAGGAGGAAAAGGCATGGGTTTCTGAACCCATGGTTCTCTTTCTTTACCGTGCTTCCTAGCAACAAAGTATCTCTTATCATAATGTTGATTCTTTGATTGTGGGTTATCAAGATCAACAGCAGGTTCAATCTCTACATCATTATTATTGCTAGGTTGAGCATCAACATGAACATTATCATTAACATTATCACTAGGTTCATGTTCATCTCCAGATTGTGTTTCAGCATTAGAAATAGAAATATCATTGGGATTCTCAGGTGTGTCTATAACAGGTTCACTAGAAGCATTCAAAGTCCTATCATTTCCCTTTTTCTTCTTTTTAGAAGGACTTGGTGCATCTAAATTATTTCTTTGAGAATCTTGCTCAATTCTCTTAGGGTGGCCTTCAGGATACAAAGGTTACCGAGTCATTTTACCAGTTCTAGTAGCCACTCTAACAGCAAAGTCATGTTTATTATTTAATTCATCGAGCAAATCATTTTGAGCTTTAAGTACTTGTTCTGCTTGAGTGGTAACTGATGACCCACAAGTATAGGGGATCTATGGTAGTCCTTTCGATAAGAGTGTAGAACCCAACGAGGAGCAGAAGGAAATGACAAGCGGTTTTCAGTAAGGTTTTCTCTGCAAGCACTGAAATTGTAGGTAACAGATAGTTTTGTGATAAGATAAATTGTAACGAGTAACAAGCAATGAAAGTAAATAAAGTGCAGCAAGGTGGCCCAATCCTTTTTGTAGCATAGGACAAGCCTGGACAATTTCTTATAATGAGAAAAGAGCTCCCGAGGACACATGGGAATTATTGTCAAGCTAGTTTTCATCACGCTCATATGATTCGCGTTCGGTACTTTGATAGTTTGATAAGTGGGTGGACCGGTGCTTGGGTACTGCCCTTACTTGGACAAGCATCCCACTTATGATTAACCCCTATTGCAAGCATCCGCAACTACAAAAGAAGTATTAAGGTAAACCTAACCACATCATTAAACATATGGATCCAAATCAGCCCCTTACGAGGCAATGCATAAACTAGGGTCTAAGATTTTGTCACTCTAGCAACCCATCATCTACTTATTACTTCCAATGCCTTCCTCTAGGCCCAAATAATGGTGAAGTGTCATGTAGTCGACGTTCACATAACACCACTAGAGGAAAGACAACATACATCTCATCAAAATATCGAACGAATACCAAATTCACATGACTACTAATAGCAAGACTTCACCCATGTCCTCAGGAACAAACGTAACTACTCACAAAGCATATTCATGTTCATAATCAGAGGAGTAATAATATGCATTAAGGATCTGAACATATGATCTTCCACCAAGTAAACCAATTAGCATCAACTACAAGGAGTAATCAACACTACTAGCAACCCACAAGTACCAATTTGTGGTTTTGATATAAGATTGGATACAAGAGATGAACTAGGGTTTTGAGAGGAGATGGTGCTGGTGAAGATGTTGATTGAGATTGACCCCCTCCCGATGAAAGGATCGTTGGTGATGACGATGGTGATGATTTCCCCCTCCCGAGGGAAGTTTCCCCGGCAGAACAGCTCTGCCGGAGCTCTAGATTTGTTCCGCCAAGGTTCCGCCTCGTGGCGGCGGAGTTTCGTCCCATAAGCTTGCCTCTGATTTTTTCCAGGGTAAAAGCCTTCATATAGCAGAAGATGGGCACCGGAGGGCCACCAGGGGGCCCAGGAGATAGGGGGGCGCGCCTAGTAGGGGTGGGCGCGCCCCCACCCTCCAGGCCTGGGTGTGGGCCCCCTCTGGTAGTTTCTTTGCTCAATAATGCTTATTAATTCCAAAAATAACTTCAGTGGAGTTTCAGGATTTTTGGAGCAGTGCAGAATAGGTTTCCAATGTTTGCTCCTTTTCCAGCCAGAATTCCAGCTGCCGTCATTCTCCCTCTTCATGGTAAACCTTGTAAAATAAAAGAGAATAGCCATAAGTATTGAGATATAATGTGTAATAACAGCCCATAATGCAATAAATATTGATATAAAAGCATGATGCAAAATGGACGTATCAACTCCCCCAAGCTTAGACCTCGCTTGTCCTCAAGCGAAAGCCGAAATCGAAAAAGATGTCCACATGTTTAGAGATAGAGGTGTCGATAAAAATAAAATACGGACATGAGGGCATCATGATCATTCTTTATAACAGCAACATAAATAGATTTTATCATATGATTTCTTATGCTCAAGTAACAATCAATTCACAATGTCAAGTATGGTTCAGAAACTTCATTGGGAACTAACAAACTATAATCTCAGTCATTGAAGCAATTGCAATTTATCATAACATTAGAAAGAGTCAAGAGCTTTTCAGCAAGTCCACACACTCAACTATCATGTAGTCTTGTACGATTGCTAACACTCATGAAGTACTTGTGGTTATGGAGTTTCAACCGAACACTGAGAAAGATAGGGGCTTATTGTGTTGCCTCCCAACGTATTCACCTTTGGGTGATGTCAACAATAATAATTCATGCTAACTTACATCCAATTGGATATATATATCAAGATCTTTCAAACACGAGGAGCTTGCTAAAGGATAAAATGAAAAAGGGAAAGGTGAAGATCACCTTGACTCAAGAATAAAGTAAAAACATAAAGTAAAAGATAGGCCCTTCGCAGAGGGAAGCAGAGGTTGTCATGTGCTTTTAGGGTTGGATGCATAAAATCTTAATGCAAAAGAACATCACTTTATATTGCCACTTGTATATGGACCTTTATTATGCAGTCCATCGCTTTTATTTCTTCCATAAAAAGATTGTATAAAGCTTATTTTCTCTTCACTAATAAGTCATACATATTTAGAGAGCAATTTTTATTGCTTGCAACATGACAACTTACTTGAAGGATCTTACTCAATCCATAGGTAGGTATAGTGGACTCTCATGGCAAAACTGGTTTAAGGATATTTGGAAGCACAAGTAGTATCTCTACTTGGTGCAAGGAATTTCGCAAGCATGAGGGAGAAAGGCAAGCTCAACATGTTGGGAAGATCAATGACAATATACTTTAACTGAGATGTGAGAAAACATAAACCATTACGTTGTCTTCCTTGTCCAACATCAACTCTTTTAGCATGTCATACTTAATGAGTGCTCACAATCATAAAAGATATCCAAGATAGTATATTTGTATGTGAAAACCTCTCTTTCCTTATTACTTCCTATTAATTGCAACGATGACCAAAACTAAGTTTGTCAACTCTCAACAACTTTTATGCCTCATACTTTTTATGTGTGAAGTCATTACTATCCATAAGATCAATATGAACTCTTTTATTCTTTTTATTCTTTCTACTTTCTCGAGATCATTGCAAGATAGCAAAGCCCTTGACTCAACACTTATCTTTATTATAGATAGCTCACGGACTCGATTACATAAGGAGATCACAAAGCAAAACTCAAAACTACTTGATACTAAAACTTCAATCTACTAGATCAAGATACTACTAAAAGGATCGAACTAAATAAAAACGGTAAAGATAGGAGTGTGATGGTGATACGATACCGGGGCACCTCCCCCAAGCTTGGCAGTTGCCAAGGGGGGTGCCCATACCCATGTGATTATGTCCTCGGAGGTGATGGAGGTGGTGATGATGATGGTGGATAATCACACATTGAGCGTAAAAGCTCCTCCAACTTGCGGATAATGCCCTTGAGTCTGGCGATATGATCCTTCAAAAAAAAAATATTCTCCTATGTGAGATACTTTTTCTGAATACGAGCTAACTCAATCATCTTGAAAGCTTCAATCTCTGTTGGAGTAAAGAGGTTAGGTAAGGGTTGAGGGATGTCCTTTTCTTCCATCGCCGGAGCTTGAACCTCTGTGGCCTTCTTGATCCCTTCCTCCTTGTTGATCTCTTCCGACTCTTCTCTTTTCAGCTCTATCTTCAATAGCCAAGCATCATTGTCTTCATTGTTGAAGGAAGGCGACGTCATGGTGCTCTAGATCTGTCAAAAAAAAACAGCTCGAAACGAAAACAGAGGATAATTGCGTGATACGGTGGTCAAAGCCTTCGGGAGATTATATAATGAATTCTTACCGACCAAAATACGTAACGTGCAAGAAAACGGAGTCCGGGAGGCACACGAGGTGGCCACGAGACAAGGGGCACGCCCAGGAAGGGTGGGTGCACCCTCCACCCTCGTGGAGGCCTCGTGTCCTTCCCGGACTACTTCTTTCTTCCTAAAATTCTTAAATATTCCAAAACGGATAAAAATTGCCATTAGAATTGTTTTGGAGTCGGTTTACTTACCGTACCACATACCTATTCCTTTTCAGAGTCTAGAACGTTCTGGAAAGTGTCCCTTATGTATTCCTCCGGGGTTACGGTTTCAATAATATTAGTTTCAACATTGATATGATTACCTAAGATATAATGTTTAATTCTTTGACCGTTCACCACCCTCGGACTTGTGCCTTCAAAGTTGTTGATTTTTATGGCACCGGAACGATAGACCTCCTCGATAGTGTAAGGACCTTCCCATTTAGAGAGAAGTTTTCCTGCAAAAATACTTAAACGAGAGTTGAATAATAACACATAATCACCTACGTTAAACTCACGCTTTTGTATCCTTTTGTCATGCCAGCATTTGACTTTTTCTTTGAATAGCTTGGCATTCTCATAGGCTTGGGTTCTCCATTCATCAAGTGAGCTAATATCAAATAACCTCTTCTCACCGGCAAGTTTGAAGTCATAGTTGAGCTCTTTAATAGCCCAATATGCTTTATGTTCAAGTTTAAGAGGTAAGTGACATGCTTTTCCATAAACCATCTTGTACAGAGACATACCCATAGGATTTTTGTATACAGTTCTATAGGCCCATAATGCATCATCAAGTTTTTTGGACCAATTCTTTCTAGATATATTCACAGCCTTTTGCAAAATTAATTTGAGCTATCTATTTCTCAACTCTACTTGACCACTAGACTGCGGGTGATAAGGAGATGCGATTCTATGATTAACATCATACTTAGCAAGCATCTTACGGAAAGCACCATGAATAAAATGTGAACCACCATCAGTCATAAGATATCTAGGGACTCCAAACCTCGGAAAAATAACTTCTTTAAGCATTTTAACAGAAGTGTTATGATCAGCACTACTAGTTGGAATAGCTTCTACCCACTTAGTAATGTAATCAACAGCAACTATCGGAGTAATGGGCCACAGGTAGGCCGACCCGGGACCCAAGATCTTTCAAGACATCGGGGCAGGCCGCGCCCCTCTGGCCGAGTCTCAGCTGGCGACCTTCGGAGAGGCCGAGTCCCAGAGGGCGATCTCCCGAAGGGCCGAGTCCCAGACGACGACTTTAAAGCAAGCCGACTCCCGGCTTGCGACCTCCAGAAATGCCGACTACGGGAGTCGGCCCGCGACCTTTCACGAAGACCAATGCAGGGCACGGCCCCGACGTGGCCGTCCCCTCCGGCCCACGAGGGGTGGGCATGGCTACAGTGAGCCGTATCGCCGGGAGATCTCCGGTGAGGCGCGGCACTGTTGCCATGCCTCCCCTGACCTCAGCCACAGTGCGCGAAGCACTGTGCCCACGACGCCGGCCTGTACGGCCCGAAGATCGCCGGGCCACCTGTTAGTGGGAGAATCGAAGACGGCCAGAGCGCCTGAAGATGGCCCTGTGGGAGTCGGCCTCCTCGGAGTCGGCTGCCTCCCCGCCAGGGCCCCACCAGCCATAAACCAGATTGGATGGGGAGTGGCGATAGTGATCGCCTGACAGACGGCGGCACTGTTCCCACGACCCCATGACCGAGCCTACGTCATCAAGAGTGCTGCACAGTGTTCTGCATGTCCGCGGGACCCACCAGTCGGCGGGCCCCAGAAGCCGGCAGGAAGGACGGCGGCATGAGAGACAGACGGCTGGGGGCCACGCCTAGTCAGATTACTATTGTACCCCCGAGGGGTAGGCCTATATAAACCCCCCGTGGCACCCTTGCAAAGGGTTGGGCTTTGGATAGAGCTAGACATAGATACAAGGGAGGAGAGAGCCAACCTAGCTCCCTCCTGCCTCCCGATACAGCTCCAGGAGCACCCTTGTAATCTTTTCACCATAGTGACCATGCGGAGACCCCGCAGAGCAGCAGTAGGGGTGTTATCTCCCCGGAGAGCCCCGAAGCTGGGTAAGATTCGTCGGCGAGCATAACTGCACCTCATCCCATTTCCAGGCACCGGTGACGTTCTACTCGCCCCCACCATGATAAGCCACCCGTTGGCATATGTCGCACCCAACCCCTGACATTTGGCGCCCACCGTGGGGCGAGGTGCACCGTCGTCCGGAGATCTGTTCTGGACGGGAACCCTTTTCCTCCCTGGCGAGCGCAGCCAGCCAGGCTCGCCAGATGGAGTCTGCATCGACGCGCTGCGCGGCGCCGAAGCTGCCTGCGCTGCGAGCGGCCTCGCCGAACTTATCGGCGAGGTGCGCCTCTCCGACGAGCCTGCAGCTGACGCAGGCACGGGTGGCCCCGAGAACCTTCTTGCAGGCCTCCTCGACCAACTCCACGTCACCGGCGAGCCAGCCGTAGACCTGGAGTCCGTAGGCTCCTCCGACCCGATGCTGGTCGACTCCGACGCCGTATCGCTTGACATCTTCCCCACCAACGTGGTGGTCTACGACGAGCCGCTTCCACACGAGGAGAGTGGCGGAAGCGATGTCACGGAGGTGCTCGTCATCAGCCACGGCGAGCACTCCGGCGAAGAAATCGAGGACCCGATAGCCGCGGCCCTGCAAGACCTAACCGCGCCCATCCCAGAGGACGCGGACGCCGAGACGTTGGAGGCGCGCCGCCTTCAGATTGTCGAAGGCGCCAAGAAGCTGGCAAGCATGAGACGCTTGTCAGAAGCATACCAGCGCGAGATGGACCGCGCCGTAGGCGGCTCGCCGGCTCCGACTGGGCCGAGCCGTCTGGGTGCGGTCTGACAGCTGGCGCAGCCATCGCCGACTTGCTCGGGGCGAAACGCCCCATGTACGCCACCCCAGCAGAGAATATCCGCGCCGCCCAAGCGGCGACTGACGAGCTGAAGAACTTTGAGGGCGAAGAGCGCCGTGTGATGACGGAGCGAGTCCAGCAGCTCCTTGATGCGGTTGCTGCGCAAAACGCGGCCGGCGGCCGCGCAGATGCGCTGCAGCAGCCAAACGACGACTTACCTCCCCGCCGAGATCAAGGCGCGACCTCCCGGACGCCGACTGGCGGAGTCCGCGGAAGGAAAGAGAAAGAGCCGGCTGCTAGTCACAGCCGGACTCGCATTACCATCGAGCGCGACCAAGACGGCCACCCAAGAGCAGTAGAACGGCGGGACGATTATCTGCCTCCCCCGCCCAGAAGAGAGCGGCGAGTTTCTCCGCCACCTATTGAGCATCCGACTCTCAGAGGTCGCCTTGGCCGCCGAGAGGGAGTCAGAGAGAATGACGCCCGCCATCGGATCGACCGACTCCACCGATCCTTGGCGCTGGAAGAAGAGGATGAGTTGGGTCCGCCTTGCTTCGAGCCCCGCATCAGAGACGAGCCCTTCCCCAAAGGGTTCATGCTTCCCCGAGACATGCCCAAGTACACGGCTCCGTGAAGCCGGAGGACTGGTTGATAGACTACTCCACAGCCGTCAACATAGCAAACGGCAACAAGCGAGTTGCCGTGAAGTATGTTCCCCTCATGCTCCAGGGCACGGCCCGGACATGGCTGAACAGCCTGAAGCCCCGCAGCATCAACAGCTGGGTCGACTTCACCGAAGCCTTCATTCGCAACTTGACCAACATGTACAAGCGACCTCCCAAGCCGCGCCAGCTCTCCTTGTGCGTGCAAGGTCCTGAAGAATCAACGCGCGACTACCTCACGCGCTGGGGCGAACTTCGAAACTCCTGCGAAGGCGTGCACGAGGTGCAGGCTATCGAGTACTTCACCGCCGGGTACCAAGAGGGCACCCTCCTCAAGCACAAGCTCCTCTGCGACGAGCCTGAAACCCTTGACGAACTGCTAGTTATAGCGGATAAGTACGCCACGGCCGACTCTTCTATGAAGACGGAGATTCAAGTCAACGCGGCTGGCAAAGTGACTCCCCAAGCTCCCAGAACCCCAGCCGGAGATGCCAATTGGCGACAGCAGCAAAACGACAACAAGCGCAAGGCCCCGCAGCCGACTTCCAGCAGTCGGCAGGTCGCAGCAGTAGAAGATCAGCAGCCGGAGGGACAGCCTCCGGCAAAGCGGCAGAAGGGCGGCAAGTCCAATTGGTTGCCGGCTTTCTCCTATGAGCAGACTCTGGATGGTCCCTGCAAGTTCCACAGCGGCACGAAGCCATCAAACCACACCACCAGGAAGTGCCACTGGCTCGCCAGAATCGCCAAGGGAGACGGCCTCACTCCTCCGCCGCCTGCAGGGCCGCTGCCTCCGCCGCCGCCCCAGCAGCCGGCGGCTCGGCCAGTCGGTGCAGTACAAGACGAGTTCCCCGAAGAGCACGGAGCCTACGTAGTATTCACCAGTGTGGCAGATGACCGGCGCAGCAGGCGCCAACAGCAGCAAGAAGTAAATGCAATAGCAACGGATGCCCCAGAGTTCATGCATTGGTCCGAGAGGCCTATCAGTTGGAGTCGGGCGGATCACCCAGAGGTGATGCCGAGTCCAGGCTCCTACGCCCTGGTCCTAGGCACGACTTTGGCCACTGATAGGTGGGCCGCCCGTTTCTCGCGGGTCCTGATAGATGGAGGCAGCAGCATAAACATCTTGTACAAAGACACCATGGAGAAGCTCAGAATCAGGCGAAGGCAGTTGCAGAGCAGCCGCACCGTGTTCCACGGAATTGTACCGGGCCTCTCCTGTTCACCGATCGGCAAGATCCTGATAGACGTCCTCTTCGGAGACAAAGATCACTTTCGCCGAGAGCCGGTCTGGTTCGAGGTGGTGGACTTGGAGAGCCCGTATCACGCCCTGCTTGGCCGACCTGCCTTGGCCAAGTTCATGGCAGTCCCACACTACGCTTACCTCAAGATGAAGATGCCGAGTTCCAAGGGGATCCTGACCATTGCCGGTGACTACAAGAAGTCGTCCGCTTGCGTGGCCGAGAGCAGTCGACTGGCCGAATCCTTGGTGATCGCAGCCGAGAAACGGCTCCTTGACCGGGTCGTGGCGATGGCCGGAAAGCAGCCAGAGATGTCGCCTGACCCCAAGGAGTCGGAGGCAGAAGGATCGTTCAAGCCGGCTAAAGAAACCAAGAAGATACCCTTGGACCCAGAGCACCCAGAGCGATACGCTGTCGTAGGCACAGGCCTTGACAGCAAATAGGAAGGAGAGCTCATCGATTTCCTCCGTGAGAATCGGGACATCTTCGCATGGTCCCCCAAGGACATGCCGGGTGTACCGACGGAATTCGCTGAGCTCAAGCTACACGTTAGGCCAGATATGAAGCCCGTCAGGCAGCCCTTGCGCCGCCTGTCAGAAGAGAAAAGAAGAGTTGTTGGAGAAGAGATAGCCCGGCTCTTGGCAGCCGGCTTCATCATGGAAGTGTTTTTTCCGGAGTGGCTAGCAAACCCAGTGTTGGTACTGAAGAAAAACAAGCAGTGGCGGATGTGCATCGACTACACAAGCCTCAATAGAGCCTGCCCAAAGGACCCGTTTGCTCTGCCAAGAATTGATCAGGTGATAGACTCCACAGCCGGATGCGAGCTGTTGCGTTTCCTAGACGCGTACTCAGGGTATCACCAGATCAAGCTGAATCCTGCAGACAGACTGAAGACCGCATTCATCACGCCGTTTGGAGCCTTTTGTTACCTAACTATGACGTTCGGCTTAAGGAATGCCGGCGCCACCTTTCAGCGTTGCATGCAGAAGTGCCTCCTCAAGCAACTCGGCAGGAACGCCCACGTCTATGTGGATGATGTGGTGGTGAAGACGGAGAAGCGTGGGACGCTGCTGGAGGACCTCAAAGAGACCTTTGAAAATCTGCGCCGATTCCGGATCAAGCTCAACCCCGAGAAGTGCGTTTTCGGAGTACCAGCCGGCCAACTCCTTGGTTTCCTGGTCTCCGAACGCGGCATAGAGTGCAACCCCGTAAAGATCAAGGCCATTGAGAGAATGGAGGTACCTAGCCGACTGTTGGATGTGCAGAAGTTCACCGGCTGCTTGGCATCCATCAGCCGATTTATCAGTCGGCTGGGTGAGAAAGCTCCGCCCTTGTATCAATTGATGAAGAAGACCACCTTTTTTGAGTGGAACCACAAGGCGGATGAGGCATTTCTCCAACTGAAGAAGATGTTGGCTACTCCCCCTGTGTTGGCGGCTCCGACTCCCAAAGTGCCTATGCTCTTGTACATCGCCGCCACCAGCCGAGTAGTCAGCACAGTCATCGTAGTCGAGCGCAAGGAGGAAGTCAAGGCGCTCCCAGTCCAAAGACCGGTATATTACCTGAGTGAGGTACTGTCGACCTCCAAGCAAAACTACCCTCATTATCAGAAGATGTGTTACAGCGTGCACTTTGCCGCCAAGAAGCTGAAGCCCTACTTTCAAGAGCATCCAATCACTGTGGTTTGCACTGCCCCACTCGCCGAGATCATTGGAAGCCGAGACGCCTCCGGCCGAGTGGCCAAATGGGCTATCGATCTAGCCCCTTATACCATCTACTACCAGCCGCGCACCGCCATCAAGTCGCAGGCGCTGGCCGACTTCCTCGTCGACTGGGACGAGACCCAGTACCTGCCGCCAGCGCCCGACTCCACTCATTGGCGGATGCACTTCGACGGCTCCAAGATGCGCACCGGCCTTGGAGCCGGCGTCGTCCTCACCTCCCCCAAGGGCGACAAGCTCAAGTACGTGCTGCTAATCCACTTCGCCGCCTCCAACAACGTCGCCGAATATGAAGCGCTCATCCACGGGCTCCGGCTTGCCAAAGAAATCGGCATTCGCCGGATCCTGTGCTATGGCGACTCCGACTTGGTGGTTCAGCAATCATCCGGCGACTGGGACGCCAAAGACGCAAACATGGCAAGCTACCGCTTCCTGGTGCAGCAACTCAGCGGATATTTCGAGGGGTGCGAATTCCTTCACGTACCAAGAAATGACAACGATCAAGCAGATACCTTGGCACGAGTCGGCTCTACTCGCCAAGCGATACCTTCCGGCGTCGCCCTTCAGCGCCTCCTCAAGCCGTCTATCAAGCCTTCACCAGAGTCAGACTCCATCTTCGTGCCGGCTCCGCCAGAAATAGTCGGATCCGACTCCAAGGCCCCAGCAGGCGACCTCAAGAAAGCCACAGTTAAATCCAGCCCAGGGACTGCGCCAGTCGGCCCGGGGACTTCGGAGCCTGGCCCGGGGACTGCGCCAGTCGGCCCGGGGACTTCAGAGCCCAGCCCGGGGACTGCGCCAGTCGGCCCGGGAACTGCTCCAGTCGGCCCAGAGTTTCCCCCAATCCAGCAAATGGCGGCAGACTCCAACCCGCCGCCTCCCAGCCCAGCCACCCTTGTCCAAGTCGCTGCGGTAGCAGTTGAAGAGATAGCAGCACCTTCGTGGGCACAGCCCATCCTCAAGTTCCTAGTGAACAAAGAATTACCAACAGACAAGACCTTGGCTCGGCAAGTGCAGCGCCGAGCAGCAGCGTACACCATAGTCAACAGAGAGCTAGTCAGGCGCAGTGTCACTGGTGTCCACCAACGCTGCGTAGAACCAGAGCAAGGCCAAGCGATCCTCAGAGACATCCATCAGGGCGAGTGCGGCCACCATGCGGCTTCAAGGGCACTCGTGGCCATAGCCTTTCGGCACGGTTTCTTTTGGCCGACTGCCCTGGAAGAAGCTAAAGAGCTAGTCAAAAAGTGCAAGGGGTGCCAGATGTTCCGCTCCAAGCCCCTTCAGCCGGCTTCCGCGCTGAAGACAATCCCCATCGCCTGGCCCTTCGCAGTTTGGGGCCTGGACATGGTAGGACCATTCAAGATGGCCCGAGGCGGCCTAACTCATTTGCTTGTCGCGGTGGACAAGTTCACCAAGTGGGTGGAAGCAAAGCCCATCAAGAAATTAAATGGGCCTACAGCAGTAACCTTCATTGCCGACATCACAGTGCGGTACGGTATACCGCACAGCATCATCACCGACAATGGCACCAACTTCGCCAAGGGCACCTTGTCTCGTTTCTGCGCGACGCAGGGCATCCGACTGGACTTAGCGTCCGTTGCCCATCCGCAGTCAAACGGCCAGGTGGAACGAGCCAATGGCCTCATCCTGTCCGGCATCAAGCCTCGATTGGTCGAGCCACTCGAGCGCTCGGCCGGCTGTTGGGTCGAGGAGCTGCCTGCCGTCCTCTGGAGTCTGCGCACAACCCCAAACAAATCAACCGGCTTCACGCCTTTCTTCCTCGTCTACGGTGCCGAAGCCGTCATCCCAACGGATATAGAGTTCGACTCTCTGCGAGTCTCCATGTACACCGAGGAGGAAGCCGAAGAAGCACGCCAAGACGGCGTCGATCTGCTGGAAGAGGGCCGACTGTTGGCACTCAGTCGGTCCAGCATCTACCAGCAGAGTCTACGCCGATACTACAACCGCAAGGTCAAACCAAGATCGTTCCAAGAGGGCGACCTTGTGCTCCGGCTGATTCAGAGAACAGCCGGCCAGCACAAGTTGTCGGCACCCTGGGAAGGTCCCTTCATCATCAGCAAGGTGCTAGGGAATGACGCCTACTATCTGATCGATGCTCAGAAGCCTCGAGCGCGCAAGAGGGACGACTCCGGCAAAGAAACAGAGTGCCCGTGGAACGCGAATCTTCTTCGAAGATTTTACAGTTGATGCAGTATGTATCGCACTACCCTCCTTGTATTAAAGTACTAAGACCTTAGGCCCCCCGGGACGAGCTCGGGGACTGCCTTTTTGATTATCTGTATGATAAGAACCACGCCTCCGAATATGCTGTTCCTTTTTATCATACTGTCTGGCACCGGGTCCGACTAGTCGGCCCGGCGACGCGCCATCTTGCGCTATGAAATGCTCCCTGCGGTCAGACAAGTAATGTGTTGCGCTCAAAGCCATCTCCTGTCGAAAGCCGCAGTTCGCAGAGCGACTGTCGGTGGGCAGGGGACAAGCAAGAACGAGCGCACATATGAAAAATGGCTAAGGACCTAAGAGCTACGCATAGCCCAAGCCGGCTACCAGCCTCCCCCTACCGGGCCGACTCATGAGCAGTCGGCTCGCCGTCTCAATTTTTATCAAGGACAGCCGACTCTCGAATAGTCGGCCTGTCAGTTTCTAGCCTACTTGCTAAAAACACTCTAAACGACTAAGTACTTGCCTCCCTAAAGTAGCTAAGCACTTGACCCGGCGGCAGTCCGCAGAGCGGCTGCCCAGCCGGCAAGGCGGCAACCAAAGGAAGGCGGCAAAGGGAAAAGTCTAAGGAGCAAAAAGCAAGGAAAGGCGGAAATTAGATAAATATTTACATAAGGCCGTCGGCCAAGTCTCCGAATAATAATTCAGGATACACCCCGTGGGTGGAATTGTTCGAATCTAACAAGTCTTGCAAGAAGTTAAAAAAGACAGATAAACAGAAGCAATCTAGGAGGCGGCCTCCGGGGCCGGAGGATTGGAAGTGACGGCGGTGTCAGATGCCGGGGCAGTCGGCTGGGCGGTCTCAGCCTGGTCGCCTCCAGCGGCGGTCGCCTTGTCCTTGCGCGGCTCGTTGCTGGAGGCGCGGTCGGGCTGAGGCTGGCCGCCTGCTTCGTCTTCTGGCGCCTCCTCCTCGCCTCCGTCCTCCGACTCGCCCTCCTCCTCGGCGCTGGAGTCGATCACCTCCGCCGAGTCCTCCTCGTACTCCGGGTTCATCCCGAACCAGTCCGGCGGTGCCTCCTCGCCGCCTTCAGTCCGCTCGGGCACAAAGACACTGGTGTCCGTGTACTCGGCGATCGCCACCGCGCGCTCGACAAGGGCGCCTTCTGCGGCCTCCAGCTTGACCTGGGCCTCTGACCGGAATGCGGCTAGACGGTCCAGGTCCAGCCCCGGATACCACCCCTTGACGAACTCCAAGGCTCGGTGTGCTCCGGCCCGAGCCGAGGAGCCCCTCCAAGCCTCAAAACGGACGGGGGCGACTTCCAGCCAGTCGGCGGTCCGACTGGCGGTGCAAAGAGCCGGCACGTCCAGCCACAGGGCGGCAACCACTTGGGCACCGACACGCTGAAGACGGCGCAGCAGACGGTGGGCAGGACGAAGACGAGCCCCGATGCTCAGAAGCTGCTCATCGATGGTTCGGGGGGCGTTGGCGGCAATCACTTCACCCTTCGCCCTTCACTCCTCCCGAGCCGCCTCGATGGCCAGAGGGACGGCTTGCGAATGGCCGGGAAAGAAGTCTGCCAAGGCAGAAAAGAAGATAGTCAGAAAACCAAAAATCAGCTCGACACAGAGTTGGAAGACCGAAGAAGAAAAAAGGACTTACCATCGACGATGTCCTCGAGCTCGTGGTAGCCGGAGGTCAGCATCGCCTCCCGGTCGGTCCAGGCGGAGCGTTCGACCTCGAACTCGGCCATGAGGGCATCCTCCCGCGACTTGGCGTCGTCCCGCGCCTTCCGGAGCAGCTCCTTCTGCTCGGCCAGCTGCGTCGCCAGCAGGTCGCGCTCTTTGGCGAGCCTGTCGCACTCCTCCTCCTTGGCACGACGAGCAGTGTTTGCCTCGCCCAGCTGCTCCTGGAGGGCGGCGTTGGCGCCTGAAGATCGAAGAAGAAGACAACGAAATCATCAGCAAGGTAGATCGCCGGGGAGATCCGGCCCGACTGCTCAGCAGTCGGCCCGAATCTCGGGAACTACAGCCCGCGGGAGCGCCAGCGCGCCCGCGCGGAGAAGAAGGAAGATAGATCGCCGGGGAGATCCGGCCCGACTGCTCAGCAGTCGGCCCGAATCTCGGGGACTACAGCCCGCGGGTGCGCCAGCGCGCCCCCGCGAAGAAGGACGAAATAACTCACCTCGGCTTTCCATAAGGTCGGCGGTCCGCTTCTTCAGTTCCTCAACGTTGCGGTTGAAGACAGCGGCGCGGAGATTATGATATTCCTGCGAAAAGCCGGCAAAGACAAAAGTTAGTACTCGGAGCTCACTAGAGGGAGTTCCGAACCGCCTGCTCAGCAGCCGGCCCCGAACTCGGGGACTACACCCAGTGGGTGCGCAGGCGCGCCCCCACAGACAAAGATAGAAATCAAACAAGAGAAAGGAAGCTTACTCGGACGGACGTCCTCAAGGCCAGGTGCGCTCTGGTGCTGACTTGGAGGGCGTCGCCTTCCGCGTGCAGCTTTGCCTGGACGTCCAGGAGGGCCTGGTTCAGCGGGCCGGTGCCGCCTCCGCGCAACCAGCCGGTGGGCGCGGCACTGGAGGCCTCGACGTCCAGACTCGCCTAGCTGGCCGCGCCAGTCTCCCGAGCTCGCGGCGCCGAGCTCGTCCTCTCAAGCCGGCGGCGCGTCGGCACGACGACCTGAAGGAGCAGCCGCGCCTCGGCGTCGTCCGTGGCCGGCGGATCCTGCAGACTCACCGGCTGCTTGCCGTGCAGCCTCCCAGACGGTGGCGGAGGTGGCGGAGGCGGCGCGTGAGTGTCCGAGCCCGAGGCGTCGCCGCCCTCCTCCGCGAGAGGGTTCACGGTGCCGACCTCCCCGGTCTGCCCCGTGAACTCAGGAGCCGGCGGCGCCAACGACAATGGAGGGACGAGCATCGCCGAGCGGCGACGCGCGTCCTCCTCGGCACGCCGCTTCGTCGCGGCGGTAGTCTCGGCCTCCTGCAGCCTCCTCTGGGCGTTGGCGGCCGCCTTGTCAGCCTCCGCCTTCTCCAGGCGGTCGGCCTCCTCCTCGCGCTTCTCCCGCGTGTTCCGTTCCGTCGCCTCCCGGAGGTCGGCGGCGGGATCGACCCGCCGGGTGTTGGAAGACGTCTCCACCGACCCCATGACAGAGAGGACGGCGGCTCTCTCAAGGGAGAGGGGAGCTCTGGAGAAGATCGGAGGGAAAAATCAAGAAAAACTCGGATAAAATCCAGCAAAGAAAATGAGAGAGTAGAAGGACTTACGAGGAAACTAGCGGTGGCCTTCTCACTTCCTTTCGGAAGCGGTTGGCCTTCGCGGCCGCCTCCTCCCGCTTGGTCGCGGCGGCGGCCCCCTTGAACTTCTTTTGCTTGCCGTCAGGCGCACTCGGCCCGGCGTGACGTCTCTTCGCGCCGGCTTGGCCGGAGGGGCCGGCCCTCGGCTGGCGGCGCGGGACGACTTCCACGTCGACATCGTCCTCGGGCCAGTCGGCGAAGGTCGTCGACGGCCTGTGGCCGCCGTCCGCCCCCTCTCCGCCGCCTTCGGCGTCGGCCTCCAGCACCGCCGCCCCCAGGTCGGGGTCGTCGACGTCGCTGTCCTCGCGATCTGGGACGTAATCGCGGGGCTCTTTTATGGTGCCGGCTGCAGGCGCCGTGAGGGGATTCTGCCCAGAAGAACCAACGAAGATTAGAGGCCGGGAGTCGGCTGCAAAAGGCGATCAAGCTACAGAAGGACGCGACTTACCATCGGAGGGGGGTTGTCGCGCGAGTACGGCTCCTTGCCGAACTGCCAGTTCTCCGTGAACTCGCAGTGCGCGATGTGATTCACCAAGTTCGCCACCTCGCTTCGGGGCATCTCCTTGGTGCACAGACGGCTCGGATCGTGGCGGCCGCTCATCTGGCAGATGAGATGAGGCCGGCCCTGGAGCGGGAGGACTCGGCGCGCCACGAAGGCGGCCAGAAGATCGGAGGCAACGAGCCCCTCAGACTGCAGTAGAACCCGGAGTCGCGCCACGGAGCCGGCTCCAGAGGGCAAAAGCGATTTGGACCGGTGGGACCAACTGACAAGCCTGCCAGTCAGAGGCTCGGGGTCGAAGGGCGGCAGATTGACCCAATCGCCATCGGCGGAGATGTTCTTCATGTAGAAGTAAGACTTCTGCCACATCTTCACCGACTTCACCAACGGGATGGGAGGGAAAGGATTGTCGGCCGTCGAGCGCCGCACCGCGATGTAGGTGCCGCACTAAGCCGGCGTGCCGGCGGCCTGAGTACCAAGTTTTGAAGAGAAGAACTCCCCCCACAATTCGAGGGTGGGGAGAACGCCGATGTAGCCTTCGCACAGAGTGGCGAAGGCGGAAAGAAGCACCACCGCGTTGGGGGTGAGGTGGTGCGGCTGCAGCTTGTGAAACTCCAGGAACGAGCGGAAGAATCCGCTCGCCGGAAGCCCCAGCCCGGCATTAGGTGCGAGCGGAAGATGACCCGCTCGCCCTCCTCCGGCGCGGGCCGGATCTCTCCCGCCGGCGCGGGACGGGAGTGCACCAGGTCTGCGCTCGGGAGACAGTGGGTCCGGTGGAGAAAGTCGATGTGCTCTGCCTCCACGTCGGAACCGTCCCACACGCCGGAGCGCGAGGCGGGGCGCGGTGGAGGAAGAGCTCATCGTCGACGAAGAAGGCGCTCTGGCTCGCAGCGGAGGAAGAAGGGAAGGCAGGAGAGCGGGGGAGAGGGTGCGCGTACAGTGCCGCCCCGCTCCTCCCCGCCTACTTATAGCCCTGCGGGCTGAGGAGCCGAGGGGGCGGGCGTGCGATTAACTGCGCCCGGGGCCCCACGCCGCCCACGATTTATCCCCACGAAGTTACTACGCGCAGTAACAACGTGGGGATGCCAAGCGCCCGCAGCCACAGCGGATCCACCCGGAAGCCGAGGCGCGGTAGTGGCGGGCCCCACCTGGCGGCCCGTCCCGTCACGCGCGTGGGTAGGCAGACTATCCTCCCCACGTGGCGTCGCGCGATAGGACCGTGTCGCTGGCGGCAGGAAAGCGTATCTGATACGCCGCCCGTTTTCCCGCCGCGACTTACGAATAAGGGCCCCTCGCTGAACGAGTCCGGCTTCGGCGAGTCGGCCCGAAGAAACGGCGGCCGAGTCTCAGAGTCGGCGTGAGGAAGATTGAAACTGTTGAAGCCCCACGAGGCAGCGCACGCAGGGCTTCACCAGCTTCGGGGACTACTGTCGGAGTAATGGACCACGGGTAGGCTGACCCGGGACCCAAGATCTTTCAAGACATCGGGGCAGGCCGCGCCCCTCTGGCCGAGTCTCAGCTGGCGACCTTCGGAGAGGCCGAGTCCCAGAGGGCGATCTCCCGAAGGGCCGAGTCCCAGACGACGACTTTAAAGCAAGCCGACTCCCGGCTTGCGACCTCCAGAAATGCCGACTACGGGAGTCGGCCCGCGACCTTTCACGAAGACCGATGCAGGGCACGGCCCCGACGTGGCCGTCCCCTCTGGCCCACGAGGGGTGGGCATGGCTATAGTGAGCCGTATCGCCGGGAGATCTCCGGTGAGGCGCGACACTGTTGCCATGCCTCCCCTGACCTCAGCCACAGTGCGCGAAGCACTGTGCCCACGACGCCGGCCTGTACGGCCCGAAGATCGCCGGGCCACCTGTCAGTGGGAGAATCGAAGACGGCCAGAGCGCCTGAAGGCGGCCCTGTGGGAGTCGGCCTCCTCGGAGTCGGCTGCCTCCCCGCCAGGGCCCCACCAGCCATAAACCAGATTGGATGGGGAGTGGCGACAGTGATCGCCTGACAGACGGCGGCACTGTTCCCATGACCCCATGACCGAGCCTACGTCATCAAGAGTGCTGCACAGTGTTCTGCATGTCCGCGGGACCCACCAGTCGGCGGGCCCCAGAAGCCGGCAGGAAGGACGGCGGCATGAGAGACAGACGGCTGGGGGCCACGCCCAGTCAGATTACTATTGTACCCCCGGGGGGTAGGCCTATATAAACCCCCCGGGGCACCCTTGCAAAGGGTTGGGCTTTGGATAGAGCTAGACACAGATACAAGGGAGGAGAGAGCCAACCTAGCTCCCTCCTGCCTCCCGATACAGCTCCAGGAGCACCCTTGTAATCTTTTCACCATAGTGACCATGCGGAGACCCCGCAGAGCAGCAGTAGGGGTGTTATCTCCCCGGAGAGCCCCTAAGCTGGGTAAGATTCGCCGGCGAGCATGTCTGCGCCTCATCCCGTTTCCAGGCACCGGTGACGTTCTACTCGCCCCCACCATGATAAGCCACCCGTTGGCATATGTCGCACCCAACCCCCGACAACAACTAAAATATGTGTATAACCATTAGAGGCAGGAAAAGGTCCCATATAATCAAAGCTCCAAACATCAAATGGTTCAATAACAAGATAATAATTCATAGGCATTTCTTGACGTCTACTAATATTACCAATTCTTTGACATTCATCACAAGATAAGACAAACTTACGAGCATCTTTGAAGAGAGTAGGCCAATAAAAACCAGATTGCAATACCTTATGTGCAGTTCTATCTCCAGCGTGGTGTCCTCCATATGATTCAGAGTGACACTTGTGTAGGATCTGTTCCTGTTCATGCTCAGGTACACAACGTCTAATAACACCATCTACTCCTTCTTTATAAAGGTGTGGGTCATCCCATAAGTAATGTCTTAAATCATAAAAGAACTTTTTCTTTTGCTGGTATGTGAAACTAGGTGGTATAAGTTTAGCAACAATGTAATTAGCATAATCAGCATACCAAGGAGCAGTACGACAAGCATTAATGACCGCTAATTGTTCATCAGGAAAGCTATCATCAATAGGCAGTGGGTCATCAAGAACATTCTCTAACCTAGACAAGTTGTCTACAAAGGGGTTCTCAGCTCCCTTTCTATCAATAATATGCAAATCAAATTCTTGGAGCAAGAGAATCCATCTAATAAGTCTAGGCTTAGCATCTTTCTTTTCCATAAGATATTTAATAGCAGCATGATCAGTGTGAATAGTAACTTTAGAATCAACAATATAAGGTCTAAACTTATCACAAGCAAACACAACTGCTAAGAATTCTTTTTCAGTAGTAGCATAATTTCTCTGGGCAGTATCAAGAGTCTTACTAGCATACTGGATAACATTCAGTTTCTTATCAACTCTTTGCCCTAGAACAGCACCTACAGCATAATCACTAGCATCACACATAATTTCAAAGGGTAAATTCCATTCAGGTGGCTGAACAATAGGTGCAGTGATCAAAGCTTTCTTAAGTATTTCAAATGCTTCTACACAATCATCATCAAAGACAAAGGAATATCTTTTTGCAATAAATTAGTTAGAAGCCTAGAGATTTTAGAAAAGTCCTTAATGAACCTCCTATAAAAACTGGCGTGACCAAGGAAACTTCTTATATCTTTTATGTCCTTGGGACATGGCATCTTTTCAATAGCATCAACTTTAGCTTTATCAACTTCAATACCTTTCTCAGAAATCTTATGCCCCAAGACAATGCCTTCATTAACCATAAAGTGACACTTTTCCCAATTCAAGACGAGACTATTGTCTTTGCATCTCTGCAAAACTCGATCAAGGTTGCTCAAGCAATCATCAAAAGAGGATCCATAAATGAATAAATCATCCATGAATACCTCACAAATCTTTTCACAAAAGTCAGAGAATATAGCCATCATGCATCTTTGAAAGGTAGCAGGTGCATTACATAAACCAAAAGGCATATGTCTATAAGCAAAAGTACCGAAAGGGCAAGTAAAAGTAGTTTTTGATTGATCCTTCGCTAACACAGGTATTTGAGAGAAACCAGAATAACCATCTAGAAAGCAGAAATGTGTGTGTTTGGATAGTCTTTCTAGCATTTGATCGATAAAAGGTAAAGGGTAATGATCTTTCTTAGTAGCTTTATTTAACTTACAAAAATCAATTACCATCCTATAACCTGTAATAATTCTTTGCGGCATCAATTCATCTTTATCATTAGGAACGACAGTAATACCTCCCTTTTTAGGAACACAATGGATAGGGCTTACCCAATCACTATCAGCAATGGGATAAATTATACCTGCCTCAAGGAGCTTTAGTATCTCTTTTCTTACCACTTCTTTCATCTTAGGATTCAGTCGTCGTTGAGGATCTCTTACTGGTTTGGCATCATCCTCCAAATTAATTTTTTGTTGGCATAACGTGGGACTAATGCCCTTGAGATCATCCAGAGTATATCCAATAGCAGCATGGTGCTTCTTCAGAGTTTTCAATAATCTTTCTTCTTCTTGCTCTGAAAGGTTAGCACTAATAATAACAGGATATATTTTCTTATCATCAAGATAAGCATACTTAAGATTATCAGGTAATGGTTTGAGTTCAAACACGGGATCACCCTTTGGTGGAGGGGTATCCCCTAGAATTTCAATGGGTAGGTTGTGTTTCATAATAGGTTCCTGTTGAAGGAACACTTCATCTATTTCCCTTCTTTCCTTCATAAACATATCATTTTCATGGTCTAGCAAATATTGTTCTAACGGATCAGTAGGAGGAACGGCAATAGAAGCAAGACCAATAATCTCATCCTTACTAGGGGATTCTTTATCACGGGGTTGTCGATGAAACTTAGCAAAATTAAACTCATGAGACATATCCCCTAAGCCAATTGTAACAATATCCTTTTCGAAATCAATCCTATCCTTAACAGTATTCAAGAAGGGTCTACCAAAAATAATGGGACAAAAATCATCTTGTGGGGAACTAAGAACAAGAAAATTAGCAGGATATTTAACCTTCCCGCACAAGACTTCAACATCTCTAACAATCCCAATTGGTGAAATAGTATCTCTACTGGCAAGCTTTATAGTAACATCAATACCTTCTAATTTAGAGGGTGCAATATCATGCATAATTTCTTTATATAAGTCATAGGGTATTGCACTAGCATTAGCACCCATATCACATAAGCCATGATAATAATGATCTCCTATTTTAACAAAAATACCAGGCATGCCTACAATAGGTCTATGTATCTTAGCATCTGGTCTAACAATATTAGCAGTCTCACCACAGAAATAAATAACATGCCCATCTACATCATCATCCAAGAGATCTTTAACCATAGCAATACTAGGTTCAACTTTGATTTGCTCAGGAGGTGTATAAGTCCTAGTATTACTCTTACGAACAACAGTCGAAGTTTTAGCATGATCCTTTATCCTAACAGGAAAAGGAGGTTTCTCAACATAAGTAGTAGGAACAATAGGATCACTATAAGTGACAGTCTTTTCTTTAACTATAATAGGTGCAACTACTTTTACTTCAATGGGAGGATTATATTTAAACCACTTCTCCTTAGGGAGATCAACGTGAGTAGCAAAATATTCACAAAAAGCGGCTACTATCTCAGAGTCAAGTCCATACTTAGCGCTAAATCCACGAAAAGCATCGGTCTCCATAAAAGATTTAACACAATCAAACTTAGGTGTCATGCCTGACTCCTTACCATGTCGGAACCCCAATCTTCAAAGTTGCGTTTAATTCTTTCCAATAAATCCCATTTGAATTCAATAGTCTTCAACATATAAAAACCGGCACAGGAAGTATTGAGCATGTTGCAATCATTGGGAAAAAGCCGAGCATAAATTTTTTGAATAATCATTTCTCTGGAGAGCTCATGATTGGGGCATGAATATAACACTGACTTAAGACTCCCCCAAGCTTGAGCGATGCTTTCTCCTTCACGAGGCCAGATATTATATATGTAATTACGATCACGATGAACAAGATGCATACGATAGAACTTCTGGTGAAATTCCAACTTCAACCGTTTATAATTCCAAGATCCCGTATCATCACATAGCCTATACCATGTCAATGCATCCCCCTTCAAAGATAAAGGGAAGACCTTCCTTTTGACAACATCATCAGGAATACCTGCAAGCTTAAATAATCCACAAACTTCATCCACAAAGATAAGGTGTAAATCGGGATGCAATGTTCCATCTCCTGCAAAGGGATTAGCTAGTAGTTTCTCTATCATACCTGAAGGAATCTCAAAGTAAATATTTTCAGTAGGTTCAGTAGGTTGAGGAGAAACTCTTTGCTCTTCTGGTCGGGGTGAAGATACCCCGAACAAGCCCCTCAAAGGATTACTTTCCATAGTAATAAGTGATAAAAAATTTCAGCACACTATATAAATGTTTCCTTACCAAGTTCCACTCACCAAAGGCGCTACACTCCCCGGCAACGGCGCCAGAAAAGAGTCTTGATGACCCACAAGTATAGGGGATCTATCATAGTCCTTTTTATAAGTAAGAGTGTCGAACCCAACGAGGAGCAGAAGGAAATGACAAGCGGTTTTCAGTAAGGTTTTCTGTGCAAGCACTGAAATTGTAGGTAACAGATAGTTTTATGATAAGATAAATTGTAACGAGTAACAAGCAATGAAAGTAAATAAATTGCAGCAAGGTGGCCCAATCCTTTTTGTAGCAAAGGACAAGCCTGGACAATTTCTTATAATGAGAAAAGAGCTCCCGAGGACACATGGGAATTATCGTCAAGCTAGTTTTCATCACGCTCATATGATTCGCGTTCGGTACTTTGATAATTTGATATGTGGGTGGACCGGTGCTTGGGTACTGCCCTTACTTGGACAAGCATCCCACTTATGATTAACCCCTATTGCAAGAATCCGCAACTACAAAAGAAGTATTAAGGTAAACCTAACCACAACATTAAACATATGGATCCAAATCAACCCCTTATGAAGCAACGCATAAACTAGGGTCTAAGCTTCTATCACTCTAGCAACCCATCATCTACTTATTACTTCCCAATGCCTCCCAATGCCTTCCTCTAGGCCCAAATAATGGTGAAGTATCGTGTAGTCGATGTTCACACAACACCACTAGAGGAAAGACAACATACATCTCATCAAAATATCGAACGAATACCAAATTCGCATGACTACTAATAGCAAGACTTCACCCATGTCCTCAGGAACAAACGTAACTACTCACAAAGCATATTCATGTTCATAATCAGAGGAGTAATAATATGCATTAAGGATCTAAACATATGATCTTCCACCAAGTAACCCAATTAGCATCAACTACAAGGAGTAATCAATACTATTAGCAACCCACATGTACCAATTTGTGGTTTTGATACAAGATTGGATACGAGAGATGGACTAGGGTTTTGAGAGGAGATGGTGTTGGTGAAGATGTTGATGGAGATTGACCCCCTCCCATGAGAGGATCGTTGGTGATGACTATGGTGATGATTTCCCCCTCCCCGAGGGAAGTTTCCCCGGCAGAACAGCTCGGCCGGAGCGCTAGATTGGTTCCGCCTCGTGGCGGCGAAGTTTCGTCCCGTAAGCTTGCCTCTGATTTTTTCCAGGGTAAAAGCCTTCATATAGCAGAAGATGGGCACCGGAGGGCCACTAGGGGGCCCAGGAGACAGGGGGCGCGCCCAGTAGGTGTGGGCGCGCCCCCCACCCTCCTGGCCTGGGTGTGGGCCCCCTCTGGTAGTTTCTTTGCTCAATAATTCATATTAATTCCAAAAATAACTTCCGTGGAGTTTCAGGATTTTTGGAGGAATGCAGAATAGGTTTCCAATGTTTGCTCCTTTTCCAGCCAAAATTCCAGCTGCCGGCATTCCCCCTCTTCATGGTAAACCTTGTAAAATAAGAGAGAATAGCCATAAGTATTGAATATAATGTGTAATAACAGCCCATAATGCAATAAATATTGATATAAAAGCATGATGCAAAATGGACGTATCAACTCCCCCAAGCTTAGACCTCGCTTGTCCTCAAGCAGAAGTCGATATCAAAAAATATGTCCACATGTTTAGAGATAGAGGTGTCGATAAAAATAAAATACGGACATGAGGGAATCATGATCATTCTTATACCTGCAACATATATAGATTTTGTCAGATGATTTCTTATGCTCAAGTAACAATCTATTCACGAAGTCAAGTATGCATCATAAAATTCATTGGGAACTAACAAAATATAATCTCAGTCATTGAAGCAATTGCAATTTTTCTTAACATCGGAAAGAGTCAAAAATAGAGCTTTTCAGCAAGTCCACATACTCAACTATCATATAGTCTTCTACAATTGCTAACACTCACGCAATACTTATGGTTCTGGAGTTTTAATCAGACACAGAGAAAGATAGGGGCTTACAGTGTTGCCTTCCAATGTTTCAACTACAATAGTTCATGCTAACTTACATCCAATTGGGAGGCAACACTGCAAGCCCCTATCTTTCTCTGTGTCCGATTAAAACTCCAGAACCATAAGTATTGCGTGAGTGTTAGCAATAGTAGAAGACTATATGATAGTTGAGTATGTGGACTTGCTGAAAAGCTCTATTTTTTACTCTTTTAGATGTTATGAAAAATTGCAATTGCTTGAATGACTTTGATTATATTTTGTTAGTTCCCAATGAAGTTTATGATGCATACTTGACTTTGTGAATAGATTGTTACTTGAGCATAAGAAATCATGTGACAAAATCTATATATGTTGCTGTTATAAGAATGATCATGATGCCCTCATGTCCGTATTTTATTTTTATCGACACCTCTATCTCTAAACATGTGGACATATTTTTCACTATCGGCTTCCGCTTGAGGACAAGCGAGGTCTAAGCTTGGGGGAGTTGATACGTCCATTTTGCATCATGCTTTTATATTGATATTTATTGCATCATGGGCTGTTATTACATGTTTGGTCACAATACTTATGGCTATTCTCTCTTATTTTACAAGGCTTAACATAAAGAGGGAGAATGCCGACAGCTGGGATTCTGGGTTGGAAAAGGAGCAAATATTGGAAACCTATTTTGCACTGCTCCAAAAATCCTGAAACTCCACGAAAGTCATTTTTGCAATTAATAAGAATTATTGAGCGAAAGAAGTTCCAGAGGGCCCCCACACCCTAGCCACGAGGGTGGGGGGCGCACCCACCCCTACTGGGCACGCCCCCTGCCTTGTAGGCCCCCTAGTGGCCCTCCGGTGCCCCTCTTGTGCTATATGAAGTCTTTTACCTTGGAAAAAAATCAGAGGCAAGCTTACGGGACGAAACTCTGCCGCCACAAGGCGGAACCTTGGCGGAACCAATCTTGGGCTCCGGCCGAGCTATTCTGCTAGGGAAACTTCCCTCGGGAGGGGGAAATCATCACCATCGTCATCACCAACGATCCTCTCATTGGAAGGGGGTCAATCTCCATCAACATCTTCACCATCACCATCTCTTCTCAAACCCTAGTTCATCTCTTGTATCCAATCTTGTATCCAAACCTCATATTGGTACCTGTGGGTTGCTAGTAGTGTTGATTACTCCTTTTAGTTGATGCTAGTTGGTTTATTTGGTGTAAGATCATATGTTCAGATCCTTAATGCATATTAATGCCCCTCTGATTATGAACATGAATATGCTTTGTGAGTAGTTACGTTTGTTCCTGAGGACATGGGTGAAGTCTTGCTATTAGTAGTCATGTGAATTTGGTATTCGTTCGATATTTTGATGAGATGTATGTTGTCTTTCCTCTAGTGGTGTTATGTGAACGTCAACTACATGACACTTCACCATTATTTGGGCCTAGAGGAAGACATTGGGAAGTAATAAGTAGATGATGGGTTGCTAGAGTGACAGAAGCTTAAACCCTAGTCTATATGTTGCTTCGTAAGGGGCTGATTTGGATCCACTTGTTTCATGCTATGGTTAGGTTTACCTTAATACTTATTTTGTAGTTGCGGGTTCTTGCAATAGGGGTTAATCATAAGTGGGATGCTTGTCCAAGAAAGGGCAGTACCCAAGCACCGGTCCACCCACATATCAAATTATCAAAGTAACGAACGTGAATCACATGAGCGTGATGAAAACTAGCTTGACGATAATTCCCATGTGTCCTCGGGAGCGCTTTTCTCATTATAAAAACTTGTCCAGGCTTGTCCTTTGCTACAAAAAGGATTGGGCCACCTTGCTGCACCTTATTTACTTTCATTGCTTGTTATCCGTTACAAATGATCTTATCACAAAACTATCTGTTACCTACAATTTCAGTGCTTGCAGAGAATACCTTACTAAAAACCGCTTGTCATTTCCTTCTGATCCTCGTTGGGTTCGACACTCTTACTTATCGAAAGGACTACGATAGATCCTCTATACTTGTGGGTCATCAGTTAGCAGTAGCATGGGCTGGGCCGCGCAACTGCTATATTGACTTAGTAGCAGCGCTTTCTAAAACAAGCGCTACTGGTAATTAGTAGTAGCGCTTCTCCTAGCACGCGCTACTACTATTATTCCGTATTTCTTTTGTATTTCATGTTGTATTCATACACCTTTATACAAGTTTTCATACCGCAACAATTTAGAGAATGATTTTACATCATAATGAGTTATTACATCAGTGGGAGAAAGAACCGTGGACTAGTTTCAAGTGGATGGACATCCACTTGAAACTAATCCACGGTTCTTTCACCCAGTGATATAATAAATATCATCGTCATCATCATATCATTAACAACTTATTATCATAATACATCATTGTCATATAAGACCTCCTCATGATCATCATTTTCATCAAGGGGACATCACATACAGGTTAGTCACTAGACATAATCACAACTACTAATAATCATCAACTCTCATAAACATATTGTACCTCATAGGACCTACTACATTCTCTTAGGACCCACTATATTATCTTGGGTAAAATAGCATAAAACAAGATAGCCCCTGACTCTCCATTAAGGAGAATGGAGATTATTCTGCCTCCAATTCTTGCCTTTCGCGCAATGTTGCTTCCAAGAACCTCCTTACGAATGTCCATACATTTCTTCCATTCTTTGATTATCATGTGTTCAACGTTTTTAGAAATCCGGTACGCAGAGGTGAGATTCGTAGGACGACCTGGCTGTATGTTCAAAACATCCAGGCGGGCATTCTGATACATCAAATGAGGCACACAATCCATTGGGATTTTCTGTTGAAAAACATAGTAATAACTTCGTAGTTAGCAATGTAGTTCAGTTTTAGAAGTATGCAAAAGACGCATGGATGTCGTAATAGTAAAAGTCTTACCAAGAAATCTCCATGGAAGTTATCGTTGTTCAATACGTGCACTAGTGGCACGTATTCACCATAATCTGGAGGAGTTCGATAAAAGGCATTGTAATTCTCAATGTCAGTACAATATGCGACCAGATGATTTTTCTCTTGCTAAGTTAACTCAGAGCCATCGGTGTAGTTGGTTCTGTCTACCATCTTCCGCACACTCTTTGAAGCATGAAAATAAGCTATCAATGGAAATAAGTTGTCAACTATTTTGAAATAAACAATATAAATTACTTAATAACTATGTTTGAGGAACTCACATAGCGGTAGAATTGGAAGCGTATCAACAAGAACCCAATTGTCCAAATTATCTTGGTCGATGTCAGGATCACCAAGATCCATGGTGAAAAACATACCCTCTCAAAAAGCATACATCTTGCAAAGTGCTTCCCAACCTGGGCAACCGAAATTGGATACGCTCTCAGAATTGTATAGATTTACCTCAGAATCCATACCATGATGGGTCCTTAGGTTAAATTTCTTTGTTTCATTCCTCTCATGATCTTCAAAACCCATCCTCTCCAAGACATAGCGTCTTGCATGGCATGGGATAAGCTAGTCGAATTGTAAAAGACAAAAATTACACGTTGAAGTAGTAGAAGTCGAGCTTAATTACGAAAAAAAGACTTAGTGTCGTAGCGTACCATTTCACAATCGAAGGCCTCCTCGAGCTTAATGCTGAAGCGCCGATCGTTGTCCAGGTCAGGCCTATTGCAGAAACCCTAGTTGTCGCCGCACCAGGAGCACTCCCCGGGACCTTCTTCGTCCGACGATTTTTCCTATGTTCATAATTCAAAGATTAAACTTGTACATATGTACTACAAAAACAAAATTAGATCATTATTATTCATCACGGGTTGACTATGGGTCTGTCGAGTCTTTTCTTGAAAACTCTCAGCTCACGTGGTGTATATATTCGACCGTCGGTGATGGTAGCTCCTCCTTTCGTCCCCAAGTGCATTACACCAAATTGTCTAGCACATGGGAAGAAGGAGAAGCTACCCCCATGACAACAGTCAAGATTCTTCATCCTCTCATATATGGTGGATACTCTCCCTCACTGATTCCTCTCTGACATTTGTGACTATCGGTGATGGTCGTTACTCCTCCTTCCCCTAGTGCATAACAAAGGTCTAGCACCCGGAGAAGAAGGAGAAACGACCCCCACGACAACAGTCAGGATTTTTCAGCCTCGACAGTCTTAAAGTCAACCCGTAATATCATTTAATTATCTTTCTAGAAAATCCAGGCCACTCAATATTTCATACATATTCTAGCACAAGTCATGCCAAAATTCACGAAAAATTCCGGCATGACCTTTGCTAAAACAGGACATATCGAGCACCTGAAATTTGCCGGAACGGAAATTAATCAACACTCCGGCAAAACATAGACCACTCGGATATACATGTTTTTATCCACATAGGCCTATGTGAGCAACACAAGATATACATGTTTTTATCTACATCATATCTTATAGGACTAATATTGACATGGAGATTTGGCTGGTCTCACCTCGACGTCGGAGGGGGTCGGTGACGGGGACGACGGCGGGGATGATGGAGGGGCTCCTTGATTCCTGCAAAAAAACTATAAGTTATCACTAATATGTCGATGCGGGAATAATTTCTTAAACTAAAAAATAACAACAAATGTGACATGTTCAACTAGTTCTATTAATTCAACTAGTTCTTACTAAAAATGAACTTACTATAAATAGAAATAAACTAGTTCTTTCTAAAAATAAACTAGTTCAACTAGTTATATTAATTTTCTTACCAAAAATACATTAGTTCTATTAATTCAACTAGTTCTTACTAAAACCAAACTAGTTCAACTAGTTTATTAATTTACTTACTAACTATTTTAAACACTTACTAAAAACAGTAAAAAAAACTACATTATACAATAGTAAAAAACAGAAGAAGAAAAAGATGGACGAAGGAGGAAGAAGGAGAGAGGAGGAGGGGGTGGAGGCCGGTGGGATCAGAGGAGGGAGGGGCGGGGGGGGAGGCGGAGGGGGCGGCTGGAGGAGGAGGAGGAGGGAGGGGCCGGGGTGGAGGGGGAGGGGGCAGCCGGAGGAGGAGGAGGGAGGGGGCAGGGGTGGAGGGGGAGGGGGCGGCCGGAGGAGGAGGAAGGAGGGGGTGGCCAGAGAAGGAGGAGGGTGGGGCGGTGGAAAGAGGGTGGCCGGAGGAGGAGGGGAGAGGAGGGAGTACCTCGGCGAGGAGAAGCGCGGCAGCGGCGGACGACAGGTTCGGCGCGGCCGGGCGAGAGCGAGTGAGAGGGAGAGAGTGAGTGAGAGGGTACTGGTGTAGTGAACCGCTTTAGGATAAGGTAAGTAAGTAGTAGCGCGTTTCAGATAAACGCGCTACTGCTAAGGGACGTAGCGGTAGCGCTGGTCAGGAATACGCGCTATTGCTAAGTGGTGCTAGCCATCTGCGCCAGTACAAGCATAGCGGCAGCGTTCTTTAGCAGAACGCGCTACTGCTAAGGTAGTAGCAGTAGCGCGGTTTATTAAACTCGCTACTACTAAGTAGCAGTAGCGCCCTGTTTTGTCCAGCGCTACTGCTAAGATGCTGTGTATAAGGTTTTCCCTAGTAGTGCTCTGGGACCTCTCAGTAATGCACATCATATGAAGCCTTGCAAGCAACGTGACTAATGAGTTAGTTGCGGTATGATGCACTACATAACGAGTAAAGAGACTTGCTGGTAACGAGATTGAACTAGGTATGAAGATACCGACAATTGAATCTCGGGCAAGTAACATACCAATGATAAAGGGAATGACTATGTTGACACTGCGGTTCGACCAATAAAGATCTTCATAGAATATGTGGGAACCAATATGAGCATCCAGGTTCCGCTATTGGTTATTGACCGGAGAGGTGTCCCGGTGATGTCTACATAGTTCTCGAACCCGTAAGGTCCGCATGCTTAACGTTCGATGACGATTGGTATTATATGAGTTATGTGTTTTGGTGACCGAAGGTTGTTCCAAGTTCCGGATGAGATCACGTACATGACGAGGAGTCTCGAAATGGTCGAGAGATAAAGATTGATATATTGGAAGGTTATATACGGACAACGGAATGGTTCCGAAGAGGTTCCGGGATTTTTCGGAGTACCGGGAGGTTATGGGACCCCCCCTGGAAAGTTAATGGACCACATGGGCCTTAGTGGAGAGGAGAGAGCAAGCCACATGAGGTGGATCCCCCCAAACCAATCCGAATTGGACAAGGGGTGGGGGGCGCGGCCCCCTTTCCTTCTCCCTCTCCACCTCTTTCCCCTTTTCCCCTCTCCGTAAGAAGGAAAAGAGGGGGGGGGCGTATCCTACTAGGAGTGGAGTCCTAGTAGGTCTCCCCCCTCCATGGCGCGCCTCTGGTGGTCGGCCTCCTTCCCCTCCTCCTTTATAGGGTCGGGAGGGCACCCCAAAGACACAACAATTGTCTTAGCCGTGTGCGGTTCCCCCCTCCACCGTTTACTCCTCCGATAGTATCATTGTAGTGCTTAGGCGAAGTCCTGCGTGGATCACATCACCAGCACCATCATCACGCCGTCGTGTTGACGGAACTCATCGACTCCATCGACACTCTGCTGGATCAAGAGTTCGAGGGACGTCCTCGAGCTGAACGTGTGCAGAACATGGAGGTGCCGTATGTTTGGTACTTGATCGGTTGACTCAAGAAGACGTTCGACTACACCAACCACGTTAAGTTAATGCTTCCGCTTTCGGTCTATGAGGGTACTGGACACACTCTCCCCCTCTTGTTGCTATGCATCTCCTAGATAGATCTTGCATGAGCGTAGGAATTTTTTTGAAATTGCATGCTACGTTTCCCAATGGTGGTATCCGAGCAGGTCTATGCGTAGATGATATGCATGAGTAGAACACAAAGAGTTGTGGGCGGTGATCGTCATACTGCTTACCACCAATGTCTTATGCAGCCCGGACCAACCTTACATGACTGCGTTCATGAGACTGGTTCCACCGACAGACATGCAACTAGTTTTGCATAAAGGTGGCTGGTGGGTGTCGTTTTCTCCAACTTTAGTTGAATCGAATTTGACTACGACTGGTCCTTGTGAAGGTTAAAACAACAAACGTGATAAATCACTGCTATGGTTTTTGTGCCGTAGGTATATACGGTTCATGCTAGCAGCCCCTAGCAGCGACGTAAAACTTGCAACAAACAAAGTAGAGGACGTCTAACTTGTTTTTGCATTGCATGTTGTGATGTGATATGGTCAAGACATGATGTGATATAAAGATTGTTGTATGAGATGATCATGTTTTGTAGAAGTTATCGGCAACTGGCAGGAGCCATATGGTTTATTGTATGAAATACAAGCGCTATGTAATTGCTTTACTTTATCATTAAGCGGTAGCGATAGTCGTAGAAGCAATGGTTGGAGAGACGACCACGACGCTACAATGGAGATCAAGGTGTCAAGCCGGTGACGACGGAGATCATGACGTTGCTACGATAATGGAGATCATGAGCACAAGATGATGATGGCCATATCACGTCACATATTTTGATTGCATCTTATTTTGCTTAGTACGGCGGTAGCATTATAAGATGATCCCTCACTAAAATTTCAAGGTATAAGTGTTCTCCCCGAGTATGCACCATTGAAAAAGTTCTTCGTGCTGAGACACCACGTGATGATCGGGTGTGATAGGCTCTACGTTCAAATACAATGGGTGCAAGCCAGATTTGCACACGCAGAATACTCGGGTTAAACTTGACGAGCCTAGCATATACAGATATGGCCTCAGAACACTGGAGACCGAAAGGTCGAACGTGACTCATATAGTAGATATGATCAACGTAGTGATATTCACCATTGAAGACTAGTCCATCTCACGTGAGGATCGGACATGGTTTAGTTGATTTGGATCACGTATCATTTAGATGACTAGAGGGATTACTATCTAAGCGGGAGTTCTTTTGTAATTTGATTAATTGAACTTTAATTTATGATGAACTTAGTCCTGATAATATTTGCAAATTATGTTGTAGATCAATAGCTCACGTTGTAGCTCCCCGTCTATTTTTGATATGTTCCTAGAGAAAACTAAGTTGAAAGATGATAGTAGCAATGATGCGGACTAGGTCCGTGATCTGAGGATTATCCTCATTGCTGCACAAAAGAATTATGTCCTTGATGCACTGCTAGGTGACAGACTTGTTGCAAGAGCTGATGCAGACGTTATGAACGTTTGACAAGCTTGGTATGATGACTACTTGATAGTTTAGTGCACCATTCTTTACGGCTTAGAACCGGGACTTCAAAAATGTTTTGAATGCCATGGAGCATATGAGATGTTCCAAGATCTGAAATTGGTATTTCAGGCTCATGCCCATGTCGAGAGGTATGAGACCTCTGACAAGTACTTCACCTACAAGATGGAGGAGAATAGTTCAACCAGTAGGCATGTGCTCAGAATGTCTGAGTACTACAATTGCTTGAATCAAGTGGAAGTTAATCTTCCAGATAAGATAGTGATTGATAGAGTTCTCTAGTCACTATCACCAAGTTACTGGAACTTCGTGATGAACTATACTATGCAAGGGATGACGAAAGCAATTCCCAAGCTCTTCGTGATGCTGAAATCGACGAAGGTAGAAATCAAGAAAAAACATTAAGTGTTGATGATTAAACAAGACCACTAGTTTCAAGAAAATGGCAAAAGGAAAGAAAGGGAACTTCAAGAAGAATGGCAAGCAAGTTGTCACTCCCGAATCCCACTGGTGGACCTAAGCCTTAAACTAAATGCTTCTACTGCAAAGGAAATGGTCACTCAACGCGAAACTACCCCAAATATTTGGTGGATAAGAAGGATGGCAAAGTAAACAAAGGTATATTTGATATACATGTTATTGATGTGTACCTTACTAGTGCTCGTAGTAACCCCTGGGTATTTGATACTTGTTCGGTTGCTAAGATTAGTAACTCGAAACAGGAGTGGCAGAATAAATAAAGATTAGTTGAGGGTAAAGTGATCATGTGTGTTTGAAGTGGTTCCAAGATTGATATGATCATCATCGTACACTCCCTATACTTTTGGGATTAGTGTTGAACCTAAATAAATGTTATTTGGTGTTTGCGTTGAGCATAAATATGATTAGATCATGTTTATTGCAATATGATTATTCATTTAAGACATAAAATAATTGTTATCTGTTTACATGAATAAAACCTTCTATGGTCATACACCCAATGTTGATGGTTTACTGAATCTCGATCATAGTAATACACATATTTATAATATTGATGCCAAAATATGCAAAGTTGATAATGATAGTGCAACATACTTGTGGCACTGCCGTTTAGGTCATATTGGTGTAAAGCGCATGAAGAAACTCCATGCTAATGGGATTTTGGAATCACTTGATTATGAATCATTTGATACTTGCGAACCATGCCTTATGGGCAACATGACTAAAGCTCTGTTTTCCGGAACAATAGAATGATCTAATGACTTATTGGAAATAATACATACCAATGTATCCGGTCCAATGAGTATTGAAGCTCGTGGCGGGTATCGTTATTTTCTGACCTTCACGGATGATTTGAACAGATATGGGTATATCTAATTAATGAAACACAAGTCTGAAACATTTGAAAAGTTCAAAGAATTTCAGAGTGAAGTGAAGAATCATCATAACAAGAAAATAAAGTTTATATAATCTGATCGTGGAGGTGAAAATTTGAGTTATGAGTTTGGCCCTCATTTAAAACAATGTGAAATAGTTTCACAGCCCACGCCACCTGGAACACCACAACGTAATGGTGTGTCCGAACGTCATAACCGCACTTTCTTAGATATGGTGCGATCTATGATGACTCTTACCGATTTACCACTATCGTTTTGGGGCTATGCATTAGAGACAGCTGCATTCACATGAAACAGGGCACCATCAAAGTACGTTGAGACGACACCGTATGAACTGTGGTTTGGCAACAAACCTAAGCTCTCGTTTCTCAAAGTTTGGGGATGCGATGCTTATGTCAAAAGGCTACAGCCTGATAAGCTCGAACCCAAATCGAAGAAATGTGTCTTCATGGGATACCCTAAGGAAACAATTGGGTACACCTTCTACCACAAGTCCGAAGGCAAGAGTTTTGTTGCTAAGAACGGAACCTTTCTAGAGAAGGAGTTTCTCTCGAAAGTAGTGAGTGGGAGGAAAGTAGAACTTGATGAGATAATTCTACATGCTCTCAATTTGGAAAGTAGCTCATTCGATAAATTTGTTCCCGTGATGCCTACACCAACTAGAGAGGAGCTAATGGTAAAGATCATGAAACTACAAGTCAAGTTGCTACAGAACCTCGTAGGTCTGGCAGAGCACGATCCGCACAAGAGTGGTATGGTAATCCTGTTTTGGAGGTCATGTTACTTGACCATGACAAACCTATGAACTATGAAGAAGCTATGATGAACCCAGATTCCGATAAATGGCTTGAGGCCATGAAATCTGAGATAGGATCCATGTATGAGAACAAAGTGTGGACTTTGGTGGATTTGCCCGATGATCGGCAATCCATAGAGAATAAATGGATCTTCAAGAATAAGAATGACGCTGATGGTAATGTTACTGTCTACAAAGCTTGACTTGTCGCAAAAAGGTTTTTGACAAGTTGAAGGGGTTGACTACAATGAGACTTTCTAGACCGTAGCGATGCTTAAGTCTGTCTGAATCATGTTAGCAGTCACCGCATTTTATGAAATCTGGCAAATGAATACCAAAACTGCATTCCTTAATGGATTTATTAAAGAAAAGTTGTATATGATACAACCAGAAGGTTTTGTCAATCCTAAAGGTGCTAACAAAATGTGCAAGCTCCGGCGATCCATCTATGGACTGGTGCAAGCATCTCGGAGTTGGAATATACGCTTTGATGAATTGATCAAAGCATATAGTTTTATACAGACTTGCGGTGAAGCCTGTATTTACAAGAAAGTGAGTGGGAGTGCTACAACCTTTCTGATAAGTATATGTGAATGACATATTGTTGATCAGAAATGATGTAGAATTTTATGGAAAGCATAAAGGAGTGTTTGAAAGGAGTTTGAGGGAGTCCTGGATTAAGGGGTGTCCGGATAGCCGAACTATCACCTTTGGTCGGACTCCTGGACTATGAATATACAAGATTGAAGACTTCGTCCCGTGTCTGGATGGGACTTTCCTTGGCCTGGAAGGCAAGCTTGGCGATACGGATATGTAGATCTCCTACCACTGTAACCGACTCTATGTAACCCTAACCCTCTTCGGTGCCTATATAAACCGGAGGGTTTTAGTCCGTAGGACGAACAACAATCATACCATAGGCTAGCTTCTAGGGTTTAGCCTCTCTGATCTCGTGGTAGATCTACTCTTGTACTACCCATATCATCAATATTAATCAAGCAGGAGTAGGGTTTTACCTCCGTCGAGAGGGCCCGAACCTGGGTAAAAACATCGTGTCCCTCGTCTCCTGTTACCATCCGCCTAGACGCACAGTTCGGGACCCCCTACCCGAGATCCGTCGGTTTTGACACCGACAGAGTTTTTCAAAGAAAGACCTCGGTGAAGCTGCTTACATATTGGGCACCAAGACCTATAGAGATAGATCAAGACGCTAGATAAGATTTTTCAATGAGTACATACCTTGACAAGATTTTGAAGTAGTTTAAAATGGAACAGTCAAAGAAGGAGTTCTTGCGTGTGTTGCAAGGTGCAAAGTTGAGTAAGACTCAAAACCCGACCACAACAGAAAATAGAGAGAGAATGAAAGTCATTCCCTATGCCTCACCCATAGGTTCTATAAAGTATGCTATGTTGTGTACCAGACCTATTGTGTACCTTACCATGAGTTTGGCAAGGGGGTACGATGGTGATCCAGGAGTGGATCACTGGACAATGGTCAAAGTTATCCTTAGTTACCTAAGAGGACTAAGGAAATATTTCTCGGTTATGGAGGCGATAAAGAGTTCTTCATAAAGAGTTACGTCGATGCAAGCTTTTACACCAATCCGGATGACTCTCAGTCTCGTTCTGGATATATATTGAAAGTGGGAGCAATTAGCTAGACTAGCTCCATATAGAGCATTGTAGACATAGAAATTTGCAAAATACATACGGATCTGAATATGGCAGACCCGTTGACTAAACTTCTCTCACAAGCAAAACATGATCACACCTTAGTACTCTTTAGTGTTAATCACATATGATGTGAACTAGATTATTGACTCTAGTAAACCATTTGGTTGTTGGTCACATGGCGATGTGAACTATGGGTGTTAATCACATACAGACGTGAATTATTGATGTTAAATCACATGGTGATGTGAACTAGATTATTGACTCTAGTGCACGTAGGAGACTGAAGGAAATATGGCCTAGAGGCAATAATAAAGTTGTTATTTTATATTTCCTTATATCATGATAAATGTTTATTATTCATGCTAGAATTGTATTAACCGGAAACTTGATACATGTGTGGATACATAGACAAAACATCGTGTCCCTAGTATGCCTCTACTTGACTAGCTCGTTGATCAAAGATGGTTATGTTTCCTAGCCGTGGACATGTGTTATCATTTGATGAACGAGATCACATCATTAGGAGAATGATGTGATGGACAAGACCCATCCGTTAGCTTAGCATAATGATTGTTTAACTTTATTGCTACTGCTTTCTTCGTGTCAAATATATATTCCTCCGACTATGAGATTATGCAACTCCCGGACATTGGAGGAATGCCTTGTGTGCTATCAAACATCACAACGTAATTGGGTGATTATAAAGATGCTCTACAGGTATCTCCGAAGGTGTTTGTTGGGTTGGCATAGATCGAGATTAGGATTAGTCACTCCGAGTATCGGAGAGGTATCTTTGGGCCCTCTCGGTAATGCACATCATATGAAGCCTTGCAAGCAATGTGACTAATGAGTTAGTTGCGGGATGATGCACTACGGAATGAGTAAAGAGACTTGCCGGTAATGAGATTGAACTAGGTATGAAGATACCAATGATTGAATCTCAGGCAAGTAACATATCGATGACAAAGGGAATGACTATGTTGACATTGCGGTTCGAGGTTCATATCACCAACACATCATCACGCCGTCGTGCTGACGGAACTCATCGACTCCATCGACACTCTGCTGGATCAAGAGTTCGAGGGACGTCATTGAGTTGAACGTGTGCGGAACTCGGAGGTGTCATACGTTCTGTTCTTGATCGGTTGACTCGAGAAGACATTCGACTACATCAATCGCGTTAAGTTAACGCTTCCACTTTCTCTCTACGAGGGTAGGTGGACACACTCTCCCCCTCTCATTGCTATGCATCTCCTAGATAGATCTTGGGTGAGCGTAGGAATGTTTTTGAAACTGCATGATATGTTTCCCAACATTTGGTAAAATGTTGTTCGGAGTCCCGGATGAGATCACAGACTTGACGAGGAGCCCCGGAATGGTCTGGAGGTAAATATTGATATATAGTACTATGCCATTTGGACGCCGGAAAGGTTTCAGAGCGTATCGGGTAGTCATCGGATCATCGAAAGGGGTTCTAGGAAGCCCAGGGAGGTTAATGGGCCTTATGGGCCAAGAGTGGGGATCACACCAGCCCACAAGGGGCTGGCGTGCCCCTTCCCTTGGCTGCCGGCCCTAGGGATGGAAAGGAGGGAGGGCTAGCCCCTCTTTCCTTCCCTCCACCTAGGAGGAATGAAAGGGGGGGCGCCACTTCCTCCTACCTTCCCCCCGCAGGCATATAAGGAAGGGGGGCGCTAGAGGGCAGGAGCCCAAGGGGGCCGTCCGGCCACCCTTATATATATATATATATATATATATATATATATATATATATATATATATATATGGGCACCAAACAATGACCACGACAATCTCTTAGCCGTGTGCGGTGCCCCTCTCCACAGTTTAGTCCTCCATCCAGTTTTTCGTAGTGCTCGGCGAAGGCCTGCGGGAACGAGTTCACCATCACCGTCACCACGCTGTTGTGCTGTTGGAACTCATCTACTACTTCGCCCATCTTGCTGGATCAAGAAGGCGAGGACGTCATCGAGCTGAATGTGTGCTGAACGTGGAGGTGTTGTACGTTCGGTACTTGATCGGTTGGGTCGAGAAAAAGTTCGACTACATCAACCGTGTTAATAAATGCTTCTGCTTAATGTCTACGAGGGTACATAGACACACTCTCCCCTCTCTTAGCTATGCATCTCCATGGATAGATCTTGCGTGTGCGTAGAAATTTTTTGTTTCCCATGCAATGTTTCCCAACAATGACGCAAGTGGCTTCCGACAGCTGAATTATGGTACAACATCACCCACCACTCCTCACTGAACACTTCTCCATTTAGAGCTCTGTATGGTCAGGAACCAAACCTAGGGGGCCTGCCCAACTTATCTTTGAATCTGGCAGAAAACAAGGATGCAGACCTGGACTGGGCAACACACAATGACAAGTTACGTGCTCAGGTCGCACGGGCACAAAACAGATGCAAGAAGAAGGCTGACAGAAACAGAACCGAGCGTTCCTTCAACATGGGAGAACAAGTTCTGCTCAAATGGCAACCTTACGCTCAGTCCACCGTGGACAATCGCCCTTGCCCAAAGTTAGCATTTAAGTTCTTCTGTCCATATATAGTGGAGCAAGGCATTGGCACCCGAGCATACAAACTGACACTGCCCCCCGACAATCATATCCATCCCGTGTTTCACGTATCTCAACTAAAACCATGAAGGAAATAAGCCCTAGAGGCAATAATAAAGTTATTATTTATTTCCTTATTTCATGATAAATGTTTATTATTCATGCTAGAATTGTATTACCCGGAAACATAATACATGTGTGAATACATAGACAAACATAATGTCACTAGTATGCCTCTACTTGACTAGCTCATTAATCAAATATGGTTAAGTTTCCTAACCATAGACATGAGTTGTCATTTGATTAACGGGATCACATCATTAGGAGAATGATGTGATTGACTTGACCCATTCCGTTAGCTTAGCACTTGATCGTTTAGTATGTTGTTATTGCTTTCTTCATGACTTATAGATGTTCCTATAACTATGAGATTATGCAACTCCCGTTTACCGGAGGAACACTTTGTGTGCTACAACGTCACAATGTAACTGGGTGATTATAAAGGTGCTCTATAGGTGTCTCCGAAGGTACTTGTTGGGTTGGCGTATTTCGAGATTAGGATTTGTCACTCTGATAGTCCGAGAGGTATATCTGGGCCCACTCGGTAATGCACATCACTATAAGCCTTGCAAGCATTGTAACTAATGAGTTAGTTGCAGGATGATGTATTATAGAACGAGTAAAGAGACTTGCCGGTAATGAGATTGAACTAGGTATTGAGATACCGATGATCGAATCTCGGGCAAGTAACATACCGATGACAAAGGGAACAACGTATGTTGTTATGCGGTTTGACCGATAAAGATCTTCGTAGAATATGTGGGAGCCAATATGAGCATCCAGGCTCCGCTATTGGTTATTGACCGGAGACGTGTCTCGGTCATGTCTACATAGTTCTCGAACCCATAGGGTCCGCACGCTTAAAGTTCGATGATGGTTATATTATGAGTTTATGTGTTTTGATGTACCGAAGGTAGTTCAGAGTCCCGGATGAGATCGAGGACATGACGAGGAGTCTCGAAATAGTAGAGACGTAAAGATCGATATATTGGACGACTATATTCAGACTTCGGAAAGGTTCCGAGTGATTCGGGTATTTTTTCGGAATACCGGAGAGTTACGAGAATTCGCCGGGGAGTATATGGGCCTTATTGGGCCATACGGGAATAGAGGAGAGAGGCCAAAAGGAAGGAGGCACGCCCCCCCCCTCTAGTCCAAATTGGACTAGGGGTGCAGCCCCTTTTTCCTTCTCCCTCTCCCCCTCTTTCCTTCTCTCCTACTTCGGAAAGGAAAGGGGAATCTTACTAGGACTTGGGAGTCCTAGTAGGACTCCCCACACTTGGCGCGCCCCCTCTAGGGTCGGCCTCTCCCTTCCTCCTTTATATACGGGGGCAGGGGGCACCTCTAGACACAACAATTGATCTCTTGATCTCTTAGCCGTGTGCAGTGCCTCCCTCCACCATATTCCACCTTGGTCATATCGTAGCGGTGCTTAGGCGAAGCCCTGCGTCGGTAGCAACATCATCACCGTCATCACGCCGTCATGCTGACGGAACTCTCCCGTGAAGCTTTGCTGGATCGGAGTTCCCGGGACGTCATTGAGCTGAACGTGTGCTGAACTCGAAGGTGCCGTACGTTCGGTACTTGGATCGGTCGGATCGTGAAGACGTACGACTACATCAACCGTGTTGTGCTAACGCTTCCGCTTTCGGTCTACGAGGGTATGTAGACATACTCTCCTCTCTCGTTGCTATACATCACCATGATTTTGCGTGTGCGTAGGAATTTTTTTGAAATTACTATGTTCCCAACAAACCATTCACACACGACTACTTTCCGGTCTTCGGCAAGCTTCCTCGAACACCAAACCTCATGGTTGCACCACTAAAGCCAGAAGTGATACTGGATCGCTGAATGGTCAAGAAGGGCAACACTTCAGTCGTTTAGGTTCGTGTGCAGTGGTCATCTCACTCTCCGGATTCAGCTACCTGGGAAGACTAGCTACACTGTGCTTCGTCGTCGTTACCCTACAGCTCAATATTGGGATGACGCTGCTTCTGCTCAAGGGGGGCAATTGTCACACCTGCTACCACCTGAGCAGTGGACTATGAGGGAGAAAGGGCTCGGTGTGAGTATGGTTGAGCCCAGTGGGGCGCATGTGGTCGGTACGCGTGTGTAGAGTGTGTGCGTGTCTGTATTAAACCCCTCGTCCGCGTGAAACAATGCAGCGAGAGAAACACTCACAATCTAAATGTCATCCCCTTTCTCCTACCCCCCTCACCATCTTCCTCTCGTTGCCCCCAAATTCTCCTCGGTGCGACCGACTCCGGCCGATCGGTCATCACACTGACCCAGAATTGGGGCCACTTGATAAGATCAAGCCCAACAAACCTAGTGTCACACCCAGAGAAAAAAAATATAACACAAGAATCGCAAAGCAAGATCTAACGGTCACAAAATCGACTGACCTAAATTTAAAACTCAGACAATTGACATATAGCTAAAGTGATTTTCTATTGTACACATTGGTCTTTTTTTTCGAGAGTACGCCAAAAGCGTACCATATTTTTATAGAAGAAGAAGAAGGCATAATTACAAGAAGTGTGGCCCAAATGCGAACATATAGCCCACACGGATACACCAACACCAACACCACCCAAACTACATCTAGGCTAACTCCTCATAAACCGTTGTAGTCCACCAACACCACCTACCGCATGCGACCACTCAGCTATCTCGTTTAGCGTACTAGTAACAAGCTCTAGAGGAGTTTTTTGTTGATCTACCCTACTGAAGACTCTAGCATTCCTCTGTTTCCACAAAGCCCAGAGGAGCGCCGTGACTGTGGTATCGAAACCTCGCCTGTCCGCCTCTAGGAAGCCTCTTCGTGCTTGTAACCACCACTCCAGGGTATTCTCATTTGCTAGTGCTTGAGGTGTGCTAATCTGCAGGGTGTCCCATGTCCTATACCAGACCTCCCTAGCATATGGGCACTGCAGAAGAATATGATCAGCATTATCCTCATCCTGCAAACACGTGTAGGATGCTGAGCTCTCCTCCTGAAGCCCATGCCTGGCCCTCCTGTCCGATGTCCATATCCTATACTGCATTGCAAGCCAAACAAAGATTTTGCACTTGAGGGGGCCCAGCTTCTCCAAACACACTTTGCCAGGGGTGATTTAGGCCATCCACTGCAAAGGCTGGAGTAGACTGACTTAGCTGAGTATTGTCCAGTAGATGAACAAGTCCATGTGAAGACATCCTGCTCGGTCTCGCGTCTGTCAACTGTCGCCACCGCATGACAAAGATGCATGCATTGCATTTGTGCCATGAAAGAGATCTCAATTTGACAGTCCTCCATCTATTTGTTGTTGAGCAAAGCCTGCTGCACCATTCTAGTATTGATCACCCTCGCATGGACCGTCGTAAGCAGGATTAGAGCAATGTCAGCTACTGAATATCCATGTATCCACCGGTCCCTCCAAAACAGAACCCTATCGCCTGCTTTAACTTGAATATGAACCAAACTGTCAAACACCTCCCTCGCCAATCTGTCTTCGATCATTGGCAATCCCTGCCAGGGCCTCGCGGGCTCTATATGCTTTAGCCATTCCCACTTGACCCTTAGCGCTAAAGGTTGCATTTGCAAGTTCTTCACTCCAAGCCCACCATGGCACTTAGGTCGACATATTTTATCCCACGCCACTAGGCATTGTCCACCGTTAACCTTGTCCTTACCAGCCCAAAAGAAGGATCGCATCCACTTATTGATCTCCTCAATCACCCAGACCAGGGCATCCACAATCATTAGATGGTGTATCGGCCGAGCAGATATGATATATTGCACCAGGATCAACCTGCCAGGTCGTTGGATCGACCCCCTTTGCCAGGCGGGAATGAAGTACCTCACTTTTGTTGGGGAACGTAGTAATTTCAAAAAATTTCCTACGCACACGCAAGATCATGGTGATGCATAGCAACGAGAGGGGAGAGTGTTGTCTACGTACCCTCGTAGACCGAAGCGGCAGCGTTGACGCAACATAGAGGAAGTAGTCGTACGTCTTCCCGGTCCAACCGATCCAAGCACCGTTACTCCGGCACCTCCGAGTTCTTGACACACGTACAGCTCGATGACGCACCCCGGGGCAAATTGCTTCCGCGCCGAGAACCGAAGATTGTGTGGGTTGTAAGAGATGTGAATCTGCCTTCCGATCCAGCAGAGCTTCAGGGAGGAGTTCCGTCAGCACGACGGCGTGGTGACGATCTTGATGTTCTACCGTCGCAGGGCTTCGCCTAAGCACCGCTACAATATGACCGAGGTGTAATATCGTGGAGGGGGGCACCGCACACGGCTAAGGAACGATCACGAAGATCAACTTGTGTGTCTATGGGGTGCCCCCTGCCTCCGTATATGAAGGAGTGGAGGCGGGGAGGGCCGGCCCTCTCTATGGCGCGCCCTAGGGGAGTCCTACTCCCACCGGGAGTAGGATTCCCCCTTTCCTAGTCCAACTAGGAGACCTTCCAAGTAGTAGGAGTAGGAGACAAGGAAGGGGAAGAGAGAAGGGAAGGAAGGAGGGGGTGCGGCCCCACCCCCTAGTCCAATTCGGACTAGGCCATGCGGGGGCGCGCGGCCTGCCCTAGGCAGCCCCTCTCTCTTTCCCGTATGGCCCAGTAAGGCCCAATACTTCTCCCCGGTGAATTCCCGTAACTCTCCGGTACTCCGACAAATACCCGAATCACTCGGAACCTTTCCGAACTCCGAATATAGTCGTCCAATATATCGATCTTTACGTCTCGACCATTTCGAGACTTCTCGTCATGTCCCCGATCTCATCCGGGACTCCGAACTCCTTCGGTACATCAAAACTTATAAACTCATAATGAAACTGTCATCGAAACCTTAAGCATGCGGACCCTACGGTTCGAGAACAATGTAGACATGACCGAGACACGTCTCCGGTCAATAACCAATAGCGGGACCTGGATGCCCATATTGGTTCCTACATATTCTACGAAGATCTTTATCGGTCAGACCGCATAACAACATACGTTGTTCCCTTTGTCATCGGTATGTTACTTGCCCGAGATTCGATCGTCGGTATCCAATACCTAGTTCAATCTCGTTACCGGCAAGTCTCTTTACTCGTTCCGTAATACATCATCTCGCAACTAACTCATTAATTGCAATGCTTGCAAGGCTTAAGTGATGTGCATTACCGAGAGGGCCCAGAGATACCTCTCCGACATTCGGAGTGACAAATCCTAATCTCGAAATACGCCAACCCAACAAGTACCTTCGGAGACGCCTGTAGAGAACCTTTATAATCACCCAGTTACGTTGTGACGTTTGGTAGCACACAAAGTGTTCCTCCGGTAGACGGGAGTTGCATAATCTCATAGTCATAGGAACATGTATAAGTCATGAAGAAAGCAATAGCAACATACTAAACGATCAGGTGCTAAGCTAACTGAATGGGTCATGTCAATCACATCATTCTCCTAATGATGTGATCCCGTTAATCAAATAACAACTCTTTGTCCATGGTTAGGAAACATAACCATCTTTGATTAACAAGCTAGTCAAGTAGAGACATACTAGTGACACTCTGTTTGTCTATATATTCACACATGTATTATGTTTCCGGTTAATACAATTCTAGCATGAATAATAAACATTTATCATGATATAAGGAAATAAATAATAACTTTATTATTGCCTCTAGGGCATATTTCCTTCAGTCTCCCACTTGCACTAGAGTCAATAATCTAGGTCACATCACCATGTGATTTAACACCAATAGTTCACATCGCCATGTGACCAACACCCAAAGGGTTTACTAGATTCAGTAATCTAGTTCACATCGCTATGTGATTAACACCCAAAGAGTACTAAGGTGTGATCATGTTTTGCTTGTGAGAGAATCTTAGTCAACGGGTCTTTCACATTCAGATCCGTTATGTATTTTGCAATTTTCTTTGTCTACAATGCTCTGCACGGAGCTACTCTAGCTAATTGCTCCCACTTTCAATATGTATCTAGATCGAGACTTAGAGTCATCCAGATTGGTGTCAAAACTTGCATCGACGTAACCCTTTACGACGAATCTTTTGTCACTTCCATAATCGAGAAACATATCCTTATTCCACTAAGGATAATTTTGACCGCTGTCCAGTGATCTACTCCTAGATCACTATTGTACTCCCTTGCCAAACTCAGTGTAGGGTATACAATAGATCTGGTACACAACATGGCATACTTTATAGAACCTATGGCCAAGGCATAGGGAATGACTTTCATTCTCTTTCTATCTTCTGCCGTGGTCGGGTTTTTGAGTCTTACTCAATTTCACACCTTGTAACATAGTCAAGAACTCTTTCTTTGACTGTTCCATTTTGAACCACTTCAAAATCTTGTCAAGGTATGTACTCATTGAAAAAAAAACTATCAAGCGTCTTGATCTATCACTATAGATCTTGATGCTCAATATGTAAGAAGCTTCACCGAGGTCTTTCATTGAAAAACTTTTATTCAAGTATCCCTTTATGCTATCCAGAAATTCTATATCATTTCCAATCAATAATATGTCATCCACATATAATATTAGAAATGCTACAGAGCTCCCACTCACTTTCTTGTAAATACAGGCTTCTCCAAAAGTCTGTATAAAACCAAATGCTTTGATCACACTATCAAAACGTTTATTCCAAATCCGAGAGGCTTGCACCAGTCCATAAATGGATCGCTAGAGCTTGCACACTTTGTTAGCTCCCTTTGGATCGATAAAACCTTCTGGTTGCATCATATACAACTCTTCCTCCAGAAATCCATTCAGGAATACAGTTTTTACATCCATTTGCCAAATTTCATAATCATAAAATGCGGCAATTGCTAACATGATTCGGACAGACTTAAGCATCGCTACGGGTGATAATGTCTCATCGTAGTCAACCCCTTGAACTTGTCGAAAAACCTTTTGCAACAAGTCGAGCTTTGTAGACAGTAACATTACCGTCAGCGTCAGTCTTCTTCTTGAAGATCCATTTATTCTCAATTGCTTGCCGACCATCGGGCAAGTCAACCAAAGTACATACTTTGTTCTCATACATGGATCCCATCTCAGATTTCATGGCTTCAAGCCATTTTGCAGAATCTGGGCTCACCATCGCTTCTTCATAGTTCGTAGGTTCATCATGATCTAGTAGCATGACTTTCAAAATAGGATTACCGTACCACTCTGGCGCGGATGTTACCCTGTTTGACCTACGAGGTTATGTATTAACTTGATCTGAAGTTCTATGATCATCATCATCAACTTCCTCACTAGTTGGTTTTGACGTCACAGAAACCGGTTCCTGTGATGTATTATTTTCCAACAAGGGAGTAGGTACAGTTACCTCATCAAGTTCTACTTTCCTCCCACTCACTTCTTTCGAGAGAAACTCCTTCTCTAGAAAGGATCCATTCTTAGCAACGAATGTCTTGCCTTCGGATCTGTGATAGAAGGTGTACCCAACTGTCTCCTTTGGGTATCCTATGAAGACACATTTCTCCGATTTGGGTTCGAGCTTATCAGGTTGAAGCTTTTTCACATAAGCGTCGCATCCCCAAACTTTAAGAAACGACAACTTTGGTTTCTTGCCAAACCATAGTTCATAAGGTGTCGTCTCAACGGATTTTGATGGTGCCCTATTTAACGTGAATGTGGCTGTCTCTAAAGTATAACCCCAAAACGATAGCGGTAAATCTGTAAGAGACATCATAGAGCGCACCATATCAAGTAAAGTACGATTACTACGTTCGGACACACCATTACGCTGTGGTGTTCCGGGTGGCGTGAGTTGGGAAACTATTCCACATTGTTTTAAGTGTAGACCAAACTCGTAACTCAAATATTCGTCTCCGCGATCAGATCGTAGAAACTTTATTTTCTTGTTACGATGATTTTTCCACTTCACTCTGAAATTCTTTGAACCTTTCAACTATTTCAGACTTATGTTTCATCAAGTAGACATACCCATATCTGCTCAAATCATCTATGAAGGTCAGAAAATAACGATACCCGCCGCGAGCCTTAACACTCATCGGATCGCATACATCAGTATGTATTATTTCCAATAAGTCAGTTGCTCGCTCCACTGTTCCGGAGAACGGAGTCTTAGTCATCTTGCCCATGAGGCATGGTTCGCAAGCATCAAGTGATTCATAATCAAGTGATTCCAAAATCCCATCAGCATGGAGTTTCTACATGCGCTTTACACCAATATGACCTAAACGGCAGTGCCACAAATAAGTTGCCTATCATTATTAACTTTGCATCTTTTGGTTTCAATATTATGAATATGTGTATCACTATGATCGAGATCCAATGAACCATTTTCATTGGGTGTGTAACCATATAAGGTTTTATTCATGTAAACAGAACAACAGTTTATTCTCTTACTTAAATGAATAACCGTATTGCAATAAACACGATCAAATCATATTCATGCTCAACGCAAACACCAAATAACATTTATTTAGGTTCAACACTAATCCCGAAAGTATAGGGAGCGTGCGATGATGATCATATCAATCTTGAAACTACTTTCAACACACATCGTCACTTTACCCTTAACTAGTTTCTGTTTATTCTGCAACTCCCGTTTTGAGTTACTACTCTTAGCAACTGAACCAGTACCAAATACCGAGGGATTGCTATAAACACTAGTAAAGTACACATCAATAACATGTATATCAAATATACCTTTGTTCACTTTGCCATCCTTCTTATCCGCCAAATACTTGGGGTAGTTCTGCTTCCAGTGACCAGTCCCTTTGCAGTAGAAGCACTTAGTCTCAGGCTTAGGTCCAGACTTGGGCTTCTTCACTTGAGCAGCAACTTGCTTGTCATTCTTCTTGAAGTTCCCTTCTATCCCTTTGCCCTTTTCTTGAAACTAGTGGTCTTGTTAACCATCAACACTTGATGTTCTTTCTTGATTTCTACCTTCATCAATTTCGTCATCATGAAAAACTCGGGAATCATTTTCATCGTCCCTTGCATACTATAGTTCATCACGAAGTTCTACTAACTTGGTGATGGTGACTAGAGAATTCTGTCAATCACTATCTTATCTGGAAGATTAACTCCCACTTGATTCAAGCGATTGTAGTACCCAGACAATCTGAGCACATGATCACTAGTTGAGCGATTCTCCTCCATCTTTTAGCTATAGAACTTGTTGGAGACTTCATATCTCTCAACTCGGGTATTTGCTTGAAATATTAACTTCAATTCCTGGAACATCTCATATAGTCCATGATGTTCAAAACATCTTTGAAGTCCCGATTCTAAGCCATAAAGCATGGTGCACAAAACTATCAAGTAGTCATCATATTGAGCTAGCCAAACGTTCATAACGTTTGCATCTGCTCCTGCAATAGGTCTGTCACCTAGCGGTGCATTAAGGACATAATTCTTCTGTGCAACAATGAGGATAAACCTCAGATCGTCGGATCCAATCCGCATCATTGCTACTAACATTTTTCAACACAATTTTCTCTAGGAACATATCAAAATAAACATATGAAAGCAACAACGCAAGCTATTGATCTAACAACATAATTTGCAAAATACTACCAGGACTAAGTTCATGATAAATTTAAGTTCAATTAATCATATTACTTAAGAACTCCCACTTAGACAGACATCTCTCTAGTCATCTAAGTGATCACGTGATCCAAATCAACTAAACCATAACCGATCATCACGTGAGATGGAGTAGTTTTCAATGGTGAACATCTCATGTTGATCATATCTACTATATGATTCACGCTCGACCTTTTGGTCTCCGTGTTCCGAGGCCATATCTGCATATGCTAGGCTCGTCAAGTTTAACCTGAGTATTCTGCGTGTGCAAAACTGGCTTGCACCCGTTGTAGATGGACGTAGAGCTTATCACACCCGATCATCACGTGGTGTCTGGCCACGACGAACTTTGGCAACGGTGCATACTCAGGGAGAACACTTCTTGATAATTTTTAGTGAGAGATCATCTTAAAATGCTACCGTCAATCAAAGCAAGATAAGATGCATAAAGTATAAACATCACATGCAATCAATATAAGTGATATGATATGGCCATCATCATCTTGTGCTTGTGATCTCCATCTCCGAAGCACCATCATGATCACCATTGTCACCGGTGCGACACCTTGATCTCCATCGTAGCATCGTTGTCGTTTACGCCATCTATTGCTTCTACGACTATCGCTACCGCTTAGTGATAAAGTAAAGCAATTACAGGGCGTTTGCATTTCATACAATAAAGCGACAGCCATATGGCTCCTGCCAGTTGCCGATAACTTCGGTTACAAAACATGATCATCTCATACAATAAAATATAGCATCAAGTCTTGGCCATATCACATCACAACATGCCCTGCAAAAACAAGTTAGACGTCCTCTACTTTGTTGTTGCAAGTTTTACGTTCCTGCTACGGGCTTAAGCAAGAACCAATCTCACCTACGCATCAAACCACAACGATAGTTTGTCAACTTGATGTTGTTTTAACCTTCGCAGGGACCGGGCGTAGCCACACTCGGTTCAACTAAAGTTGGAGAAACTGACACCCGCTAGTCACCTGTGTGCAAAGCATGGCGGTAAAACCAGTCTCGCGTAAGTGTACGCGTAATGTCGGTCCGGGCCGCTTCATCCAACAATACCGCCGAACCAAAGTATGACATGCTGGTAAGCAGTATGACTTATATCGCCCACAACTCACTTGTGTTCTACTCGTGCATATAACATCAAACCATAAAACCTAGGCTCGGATGCCACTGTTGGGGAACGTAGTAATTGCAAAAAATTTCCTACGCACACGCAATATCATGGTGATGCATAGTAACGAGAAGGGAGAGTGTTGTCTACGTACCCTCGTAGACCGAAGCGGAAGCGTTGACGCAACGTAGAGGAAGTAGTCGTACGTCTTCCCGGTCCAACCGATCCAAGCACCGTTACTCCGGCACCTCCGAGTTCTTGACACACGTACAGCTCGATGACGCACCCCGGGATCCGATCCAGCAGAGCTTCAGGGAGGAGTTCCGTCAGCACGACGGCGTGGTGACGATCTTGATGTTCTACCGTCGCAGGGCTTCGCCTAAGCACCGCTACAATATGACCGAGGTGTAATATCGTGGAGGGGGGCACCGCACACGGCTAAGGAACGATCACGAAGATCAACTTGTGTGTCTATGGGGTGCCCCCTGCCCCCGTATATAAAGGAGTGGAGGAGGGGAGGGCCGGCCCTCTCTATGGCGCGCCCTAGGGGAGTCCTACTCCCACCGGGAGTAGGATTCCCCCTTTCCTAGTCCAACTAGGAGACCTTCCAAGTAGTAGGAGTAGGAGACAAGGAAGGGGAAGAGAGAAGGGAAGGAAGGAGGGGGTGCGGCCCCTCCCCCTAGTCCAATTCGGACTAGGCCATGGGGGGGCGCGCGGCCTGCCCTAGTCAGCCCCTCTCTCTTTCCCGTATGGCCCAGTAAGGCCCAATACTTCTCCCCGGCGAATTCCCGTCACTCTCCGGTACTCCGATAAATACCCGAATCACTCGGAACCTTTCCGAACTCCGAATATAGTCGTCCAATATATCGATCTTTACGTCTCGATCATTTCGAGACTTCTCGTCATGTCCCCGATCTCATCCGGGACTCCGAACTCCTTCGGTACATCAAAACTTATAAACTCATAATAAAACTGTCATCGAAACCTTAAGTGTGCGGACCCTACGGTTCGAGAACAATGTAGACATGACCGAGACACGTCTCCGGTCAATAACCAATAGCAGGACCTGGATGCCCATATTGGTTCCTACATATTCTACGAAGATCTTTATCGGTCAGACCGCATAACAACATACATTGTTCCCTTTGTCATCGGTATGTTACTTGCCCGAGATTCGATCGTCGGTATCCAATACCTAGTTCAATCTCGTTACCGGCAAGTCTCTTTACTCGTTCCGTAATACATCATCTCGCAACTAACTCATTAATTGTAATTCTTGCAAGGCTTAAGTGATGTGCATTACCGAGAGGGCCCAGAGATACCTCTCCGACATTCGGAGTGACAAATCCTAGTCTCAAAATACGCCAACCCAACAAGTACCTTCGGAGACACCTGTAGAGCACCTTTATAATCACCCAGTTACGTTGTGACGTTTGGTAGCACACAAAGTGTTCCTCCGGTAGACGGGAGTTGCATAATCTCATAGTCATAGGAACATGTATAAGTCATGAAGAAAGCAATAGCAACATACTAAACGATTGGGTGCTAAGCTAACTGAATGGGTCATGTCAATCACATCATTCTCCTAATGATGTGATCCCGTTAATCAAATAACAACTCTTTGTCCATGGTTAGGAAACATAACCATCTTTGATTAACAAGCTAGTCAAGTAGAGGCATACTAGTGACACTCTGTTTGTCTATATATTCACACATGTATTATGTTTCTGGTTAATACAATTCTAGCATGAATAATAAACATTTATCATGATATAAGGAAATAAATAATAACTTTATTATTGCCTCTAGGGCATATTTCCTTCAACTTTATCTAACATGGGCTACCAATCCGCGCGAGTCAAGTTCTTGATAGCAAGCTGCAGGCCAAGGTACCTGCATGGGAACCCCGCTAGATCACATTGGAGCAGTGCAGCCACCCTTTGTCTGTCATCCACATCCCCTCTAATCACAATAGCCGACGACTTCCGATAGTTCACCTTAAGTCCAGACGCTTCACCAAAAGCCTTTAAGGTCTCCTTCACAAAGCTCAAATCCATGACAGTAGGTTTGATGAACAAAGCTACGTCATCCACGTAGATCGAAATCCTTTGCATGGCCTTGATCCCATTGAAAGAGCTAAGCACACCAGCCTCCATAGCTCGTTGAAAGAGTTTGGTCAGAACATCCATGGCGATGACGAAAAGCAGAGGCGAGATAGGATCCCCTTGGCGCCGCCCGCACGCATGTCCAAAGCTTTTCCCAGCGACACCATTAACGATCACTTTGGTGGTTGCAGATTGCAGCAGGATCGCCACCCATGTCATCCATCTTGTACCAAACCCTTTGGCCGTCATGACTTCGAAAAGGAACGGCCATGACAAGGAGTCAAATGCCCTCAAAATATCAAGTTTCAGGAACACTCCAGGTGATTTGTGTGCATGAATCCTCCTTGCCACTTGTCTAACTAGGAGGAAGTTGTCATGAAGGTGCCGACCTTTGATGAAAGCCGATTGATTGGCTTCAACGATCATGTGCATCTGCTTTCTGAGCCGGTTTTCAAGGACTTTGGCAAATAGCTTCGGCATGCTATGTGTTAAACTTATTGGCCTGAAGTCTCCAATTTCTTCCGCATCCGGCTTCTTGGGAATGAGAATGATATGTGCTTTGTTCAGCTTCCCAAACCCCTTCCATCTCCCACAAAGAGCTTCAACATGACAGCCATGACAAACTTTTTTATGATTGGCCATGCCCTTCGATAGAAAGCCGCAATGTATCCGTCAGGGCCAGGGGCACGATCAGGGGGGAGCTCCTTGATGACCTCCCAAACCTCCTCCTCGGTTATGATGTTCTCCAGCTCCCGAAGGTCATGACTGTGCACCCGAAGGAATTGCAAATCCAACGTATACTCTCTTGCCGTATCCTGCCCGATAAGCCTCTCATACGCTTGGAAGAAAGCCTCTTCCTTCTGCTCCTGATCTATGATGACGACTCCCTCTTTTTTGATGTGTGTGATGAAGTTCTTCGCCCGGCGCCTATTTGCGAAGGCCTGGAAAAGTTTTGTGTTAGCATCTCCCTCCTTTAACCACTTCATCCTCGATCGTTTGCGATCAATGGTACGTTCCAACGCAGCCAGTCCTAAGAGAGCTTGCTTCAGGCTTCGGCGCAGCCACATTTCCTCATTGCCCAACGGCCATCTCTCTTGAGCTATGTCCAGTTTGTGGATCACCCAGTTAGCCACCCTCATTAGCAACTTAACATTCCCGACCTTTCTCTGACCCCAGGCCTGCAGATAGCTCGCCGTATTTCTGAGCAGGGCATAGAGTCTCTTGTAAGGATCCACCACATCATCGCTGCACGTCCAGGCCTCCTTGACCGCCTCCTCAAATCCTTCAAGCTTCGTCCAGAACATCTCGAACCGGAAGCGCCGCTTGGGGCAGAAACTGGAGCAGAAGCGGCGCGTGATCCGAGACCCCTGTAGAGAGAGCCTGCAGCAAGCAGTCTGTGTTCTCCAGTTCCCAGTCCACTGTCGTGAAAATGCTGTCGATCTTGGTCAGGGTTGGTGTTTCCCTCTCATTGGACCACGTGTATCTCCGTCCATGCATGTACATTTCCTTTAGCTCATGATCATCCACGAAGTCCCTAAATCTTCCCATCATCCTTCTGTTAATGTTAGAGTTGTTTTTGTCCGCAGCTCTAATGATCATGTTGAAGTCTCCAAGCAACGTCCAAGGCCCCGGGCACCCCAAGCGCCAATCCCTGATTTCTTGCAAAAAGATCGTTTTCCTTTCATCACCCTGTGGTCCATAGACCACCATGGTCCACCAGGGTTCCCCCATCTTGACATGCACCATGCCCGTGAGGAAGTTGGCATTCAACATGATGTTGTCCACATTGAGCACCGCGTTATCCCAAGCCAGAAGAATACCTCCACAAGTGTCCACCGCCGGCACATAGGCAAAGCCATCAAACGACGGCCCCAAGCATTGCATTACAACGAATCGGTCCATTACATCCATTTTAGTTTCTTGGAAACACACCAAGTTAACTTTCACCGTTTCCACAAACTCCCTAACGGCCTTCCTCTTGGCTGGATTGTTAAGGCCCCTCACATTCCAGCACAACACCTGCGGGTGTATATCCATGGAAGGACATATACACCAACCTCCAAGCTAGCTCGTTTAGTGCGAGCATAGCACCACCGCGTTGTTGGCCTCCATGTCTTGCACCGTTGGCACTGCCTTGCCAAAGAGCCCCGCAATGATCCTGATATGCTGCTCCCTCAAAGGTGAATCAAATAGAGCCTGAAGTTCATGCACCATCCCATCGTCCGCCACCATGTCTTCTGGCACCATCCCAAGTGCATGAAGTAGCACGTTCTCAGCCGGGTTGTCTCTGGATCGGCTGCTGGAGGCCGATTTCTTCGTTGCACGCGTTGTGCGCTTAGGGGTAAAAGGTGTCGCCTCCGGCCTCAACTTCGCCGCTTGTATCTCCTTTAGTAAAGGTGGCGCCAGCTTCTTGATAATGTTGGAACAAAAGCCCTTGAGCTTGTTGTACGCATTGGTCTCCATAGTTTCTTTTTTGCTAGAGGGTCTCCATAGTTGTTGCAGGTACCGTTGATAAGTATATTTGTGGTATCTCCTCCAAGTGTTCATCAACGTAATCGGAAAGAAGTGTACTGGGACGCAATACGGTCAAATGGGTTCTCCCCATCATCAGCATGATATGTTCTTTCATTACTAGCATGTCATATCAGCATCGCGGTGAGTCAGCGTTGTTTCGTGATATGGCGTAGAGCCAAACTGGCTGACCTGCCCAATGCCCATCGTGCACTTGCAGGTTGTTGGAATTAATCATCGGGAAGATATCGCTGACAAGAGGCTCGCCGACGAGCCAACGGCCCAACCAGAGGACGGTGGAACGGCCAGCCGCTGCCGACGTCAGTCCACGCAAACCATGATGACGCTCACGAATCAACAAACTAAACTGTTCGCGAACAATTTTTGTCTAGTAGTACAGGAACAATTGTTTGTGGACGGTCCACAGACGGAGACGTCCCGACGGCCGGACCTGCCCGTCGTGGGGAACATTTTCGGTACCACCGTACCACCGCCAGAGGTGGTGGTAGCTCGAAGGCGATCGCCGTACGTGCTAGGACGTGGCGAGGATCCAATCACTCGTGAAGAACGTGTGCACTGCACTGTATCGTCGTCGGTGTTCCACGTACTTTAGTACAAAATTGGGTCATCTATTTTGGAACGGAGGGAGTACGTACACAACGTTCACAAGTAGTAGTCCACAACAAACGCGAATATGTAATTTTACCGGTATCGAGATGTACCGGTAGGCAATCCACCTTCCGTCGCTTTCATCAAGATTCGTGCAGATTTTATACTCTATTTTCAAATATCAGACTACACATAGCAATACATCTACTAGTGTCAGATATTATCAGCTTTTACAGAAGAGAGAGAGAGTTGGTGTGGAGAGGCCATACATATGACATGCATTTTATTTTCATCCTCATATTTTTAATGACTCATATCTTTTGAACCAAATGTCTATTATTGAAACTTTTTGTATATTTGAATTCATGGTGACAAGACCTTCAGAACAAGAACAATTTTGGATATGTTTGAAATATATTTTATTTTATATATTTCAATTATCTCTGAAATCGCTTTCATAAAACACTAAATTGTTTCACTATTTCATAAAAGTTTTTTCTAATGTTTCACTCATTTTCACAAACTGGAATATGGTACTCATTGCAAAACTGATTACAAAAATTTGAAACAACGCATTTCACTGATTTGGAAAGCTGATTTCACTCATTACAAAATATTTCTCAAAAACTAATTTCACTTGGTATTAATTAAAAAAAATTGAACATATTTCACCCAGCAGAAATATCAGTTTCACACATTGAAAAAGCCGTTTCACACCAAAAATATACATTTCACTTTTTTCAAATAACTCATTTCACTCATTTCAGAAAACACATTACAATCGCTCAATTGTAATACTATATTTCACTTGTTTTAAAAGACCGATTACACTCATTACAAAAGATAGATTTCACTAGTTTCAGAAAAACACATCATATTTACTCCATTAAAAAAGCCGTTTCACACAAAATTAATTAGTTTCACACCAAAAAATTGTTATATTCCACTTTTTCCAAATAACTTATTTCACTCATTTTAGATAACACACTACACTCGTTTACAAAATGTAGATATTAATTTTCACTCGTTTGAGAAAACACATTAGAATTATTTTCAAAAAAACGTATTACACTCACTTAAACTAATTTCACTCATTACAAAAATAGATATAAAAACTAATTTCACTACGTATATGTGAAAAAATTGAAACGTATTTCACTCATCACAAAAAAAATTCAGTTTCAAGAAATGAAATAAGCAGTTCCACACAAAATATTTTGAGTGAAATATGTTAATTGAAACATTGGAAATTAAAGGTGATTGAAATATATCCAAGATTGATCTTGTTCTAAAAGTCTTTGTGCGAGGAGTTCAAATATTAAAATTATTTCAGAAACAAAAATATAGTTTAAAAGATATGAATGATTAAAATTGGCATGGGTGGAATAAAAGGATGGGTTTGTTGATGAGAGAGGAGAGAGTGAATGTGTCATAACCAGTACATGAGTCAGATAAAATGAAAACAAAGGACTATGCATGTCTGCCAATGGTGGGATCCACAAGAGACAAATACCAACAGTTAAAGCTAAGAAAAGAATCAAATACATGCTACTGTATTGAGATACTTTAGGATGTGGCAGTACCCTATTGGGTTGTATTCCCTCCATTCGGAATTACTTGTCATAAAAATGGATGTATCTACAACTAAATTACATCTAGATACATTCATTTTCTGGACGAGTAATTCCGAACGGAGGGAGTACGTTGCCGCTAGATCCCGGCACCGGTAAAAGAGACTTTGCGACAAGAAACGTTCCTATATTCTCCCTATATATTGCGCGTGACAGACACTTCTACCTCGGCCGGCAAGAACCACGACGGCAGGCTTCGACCACTCCTCACGTTTTGCCCGATAAAAGTGCTGCAATGGCGAGCGCCAACGTCCTCCTCCTCCCGGAGCCCGGCTCGGGCCACCTCATGTCGCTCATCGAGGCCGGCAAGCGGCTGCTCGCTCACGGCGGAGACGGGCTCACGGTCACCGTGCTGATTGTCCGGCCAGCGACGCCCGAATCGGCCTCCGAGGTCGACTCGCACGTCAGGCGCGTCGCGGCATCTGCCTGTGGGCTCGGCATCCGGTTCCACCACCTCCCCGCCGTCGACCCGCCCACGGACTGCGCCGGCAACCTTCAGGAGTTCAAGTCCCGCTACATGCAGCTGCACGCGCCCCACGTCAGGGCCGCCGTCGCGGAACTCGGCGCCGCGGCGCTCGTCATAGACTTCTTCGCCACCGCCGTCATCGACGCGGCACGCGAGCTCGCCGTGCCCACGTACGTCTACTTCACGTCCACGGCCGCGCTGCTCGCGCTCACTCTGCGCCTGCCGGCGCTGGCCGTCGACTCCGACGCGTCCAACGACGGCGCGGTGGACGTCCCGGGCATGCCGCCGGTTCCCGCGGGGTCTGTTCCTGGGTTCTTGGGAGACAAGAAGAGCCCCAACTACGCGTGGTTCGTGTACCACGGCCGTCGCTTCATGGACGCCGACGGCATCGTCATTAACACGGTGGACGCGCTCGAGCCAGGACTCCTCGCCGCGATAGCCGCAGGCCGGTGCGTGCCTGGACGACGCGCGCCGCCGCTGTACCCGATCGGTCCGGTGATCGACCACGCCGTCGAAGCGTCGAACGAGCCCTGCGTCCGGTGGCTCGACGCCCAGCCTCGGTCGTCGGTCGTGTTCCTTTGCTTCGGGAGCCTGGGATGGTTCGACAGAGCCAAGGCGCACGAGGTGGCCGCGGGGCTGGAGCGCAGCGGGCAGCGCTTCCTGTGGACGCTGCGCGGCCCTCCGGCCGCCGGCTCGCGGCACCCGACGGACGCGAACCTGGACGAGCTCCTCCCGGAGGGGTTCCTGGAGCGGACGGAGGGGCGGGGCCTGGTGTGGCCGACGCGGGCCCCGCAGAAGGAGATACTGGCGCACGCCGCCGTCGGCTGCTTCGTGACGCACTGCGGGTGGAACTCGACGCTGGAGAGCATGTGGCACGGCGTGCCGCTGGTGCCGTGGCCGCTGTACGCGGAGCAGCACCTGAACGCGTTCGAGCTCGCGTCCGTCGTCGGCGTGGCCGTGGCGATGGAGGTGGACAGGGAGCGGGACAACTTCGTGGAGGCGGCGGAGCTTGAGCGGGCGGTGAGACGCGTGATGGGCGGCGGGCCGGAGGAGGAGGGTGCCATGGCGAGGGAGAAGGCCGTGAAGATGAAGGCCGCGTGCAGGCGGGCCGTGGAGGAGGGCGGCTCGTCCCACGCTGCGTTGCAGAGGCTGCGCCATGCAATTCGCAGCGGTACAACGACGTGCAACGGCGCAGCGCCTCCCAAGGAAACGACGTAGTCATCCGTCGCCGGCCGGGTTCCACTTCCACCGGTGGGCAGCCCCCCTTATTTGAGTTTGCCTGCAGCTTTGGCTTTGGTTTGGCGGCGCTGGCGCTGTGAGTGTGAACTGTGAAGCCCTTGGAGTTCATGGCGGAACACCGTGGCAGTTCGTCATTTCCATAGGTTCCAATATAAGATTGCAATGATTGACGGTAGATCGATCGAACCTTGTTGGATCGATTGTTTGCCCAAAATATAAATTTCTTCAGGGTGGTCCAGTCCAGTCACAGGCGTTGTAAATTGTCCCATTGAGGAAGAAGATGGTGGCAGCGGGGAATACACATGTGACAGATTGCCTCTGAACTCTGAAGTTGCGCAGAGGAGCAGAATGGGCAATGCCACGCATGAACCTGCGCATCCAAAGGTTCAGCTGGCATTTTTCCATAGAGCTGATTTTGCCCGGATTTTGTCCGGTCAGCAAAACGGACGCTCATATCCATTTTTGCTGATCGGTGCACCTAACGGGCGGCAGCATCCCAAACTTTATGTCCGTTTTAAAATGAAAAAAGGCGTTGCAAAATATTTCAGAACATAAATATATTACAATAACTTAATTTAAAAGTCCACGATAGTCACAGCCCACACATAGTACTTAAGTTGAAATAAAAAAAATAAAAATCAGTAGATCTACCGCCCGCCACCGCCGATGTTGTGGCCATCTCCAGGTGTCATCGTCCTCCTCGTCGTCGTCCCTAGTCAGGTCGATGTAGGGAGGCGGCGTCCAGAGGTGGGACAAGTGTGTCTTGTGCAGGTTGCGATGGTGGTGGCGGTGGTGGTGACCACGGCGCCCCCACGGCCCGCAGGACTGGCAGTGGCGACGGTGAGCTGCATGGCACCGTGGTCGTCCACGACTGCCCGTACAACACCTAATTCCACACCGGGGTGGGCGGCCGGTCCTCCATCACCTGCTTCACTCCAGCTCCGGCACGCAGACATCTCCGGTGGCTGAGAGCGCCAGCATCTCCTCCAGCCCCTCCCATTGCTCCTCCTGGCTACGCTTGTACTCCCTCTCGGAATCCTCCATCACGATATGCACCAGCCGCTCCTCCTCCTCTTCGATCGTCATGGTGGGAGGTGGTGGTGGTGGCGACGATAGGGAGGGAGAGGGCGTCGCCAGGCCGCGCACTCTAGGCGAACTCGGTGCGCGCATACGTGGGACGCGGGGCGGGCTACGAGCACGACCAACCAAAATAGTTTGCCGGTGCATGTCATGCTCGTCCTAGATCCATGTGTTCCAGAGGGGCGAGTCGACGTCGTAGCGCCGGTCCACAAAGTAAGGCACATGATCTGTGCGCACCAACAGACGTGGCCGCTCGCTGGGACGGGGGAGGGGGGATGGACCACGGCGGCGGGGTGCCGGTCCTCCATCACCTGCTTCACTCCAGCTCCGGCACACAGACATCTCCGGTGGCTGAGAGCACCAGCATCTCCTCCAGCCCCTCCCATTGCTCCTCCTGGCTGCGCTTGTACTCCCTCTCGGAATCCTCCATCACGATACGCACCAGCCACTCCTCCTCCTCGGTCGTCATGGTGGGAGATGGTGGTGGTGGCGACGATAGGGAGGGAGAGGGCGTCGCCAGGCCGCGCACTCTAGGCGAACTCGATGCGCGCATACGTGGGACGCGGGGCGGGCTACGAGCACGACCGACCAAAATAGTTTGCCGGTGCATGTCATGCTCGTCCTAGATCCATGTGTTCCAGAGGGGCGAGTCGACGTCGTAGCGCCGGTCCACAAAGTAAGGCACAGGATCTGTGCGCACCGACAGGCGCGGCCGCTCGCTGGGACAGGGGGAATGGACCACGGCGGCGGGGTGCCAGTCCTCCATCACCTGCTTCACTCCAGCTCCGGCACGCAGACATCTCCGGTGGCTGAGAGCGCCAGCATCTCCTCCAGCCCCTCCCATTGCTCCTCCTGGCTGCGCTTGTCTTGGAAATATGCCCTAGAGGCAATAATAAAATGGTTATTATTATATTTCCTTGTTCATGACAATTGTCTATTGTTCATGCTATAATTGTATTAACTGGAAACCGTAATACATGTGTGAATACATAGAACACAACATGTCCCTAGTGAGCCTCTAGTTGACTAGCTCGTTGATCAATAAATGGTTATGGTTTCCTGACCATGGACATTGGATGTCATTGATAACGGGATCACATCATTAGGAGAATGATGTGATGGACAAGACCCAATCCTAAGCATAACACAAGAACGTGTAGTTCGTTTGCTAAGAGCTTTTCTAATGTCAAGTATCATTTCCTTAGACCATGAGATTGTGCAACTCCCGGATACCGTAGGAATGCTTTGGGTGTACCAAACGTCACAACGTAACTGGGTGGCTATAAAGGTGCTACAGGTATCTCCAAAAGTGTCTGTTGGGTTGGCACGAATCGAGACTGGGATTTGTCACTCCATATGACGGAGAGGTATCTCTGGGCCCACTCGGTAATGCATCATCATAATGAGCTCAATGTGACTAAGTAGTTAGTCACGGGATCAAGCATTACGGAACGAGTAAAGTGACTTGCCGGTAACGAGAATGAACGAGGTATTGGGATACCGACGATCGAATATCGGGCAAGTAACGTACCGATTGACAAAGGGAATTGTATACGGGATTGATTGAATCCCCGAGATCGTGGTTCATCCGATGAGATCATCGTGGAACATGTTGGAGTCAACATGGGTATCCAGATCCCGCTGTTGGTTATTGGCCGGAGAGATGTCTCGGTCATGTCTGCATGGTTCCCGAACCCGTAGGGTCTACACACTTAAGGTTCGATGATGCTAGAGTTGTTATTGGAAATAGTATGTGGTTACCGAAGGTTGTTCGGAGTCCCGGATGAGATCCCAGACATGACGAGGAGCTCCGGAATGGTCCAGAGGTGAAGATCGGTATATTGGACGAAGGGTATTGGAGTCCGGAATTGTTCCGGGGGTACCGGGTGACGACCAGCGTGTCCGAAAGGGGTTTCAGAGGCCCCGGCAAGCGTTGGGGGGCCTTATGGGCCAAGGGGAGGGGGCACATCAGCCCACTAAGGGGCTGTGTGCCCCTCCCACCCCAACTCACGTAACCTGGAGAGGTGGGGTCGCCTTCCCTAGGGGAGCTGCCCCTCCCGGCTTTGGGGGGCAAGTTTCCAAGGGGTGGGGGCGCCCAAACCCATCTAGGGTTTCCCCTGTGGCCACCGCACCTCCCCTAGGGAAACCCTAGGGCGCCTCCTCCTCCCCCCTTCCCCCTATATGTAGTGAGGGAGAGAGAGGGCAGCCGGACACCCTTCCCCTGGCGCAGCCCCTCCCTCCTCCAACACTTCCTCCTCCTCCTTAGTGCTTAGCAAAGCTCTACCGGAGAACCACGAGCTCCATCACCACCACGCCGTCATGCTGTCGGAGTTCTCCCTCAACTTCTCCTCTCCCCTTGCTGGATCAAGAAGGAGGAGACATCCCGGGCTGTACGTGTGTTGAACGCGGAGGCGCCTTCCGTTCGGCGCTAGATCGGATCTTCCGCTATTTGAATCGCCGCGAGTACGACTCCATCAACCTCGTTCTTGTAACGCTTCCGCTTAGCGATCTTCAAGGATATGAAGATGCTCCCCCTTCCCTCTCTTGTTGCTAGAGTCTCCATAGATTGATCTTGGTGACGCGTAGGAAAATTTTGAATTTCTGCTACGTTCCCCAACAGTGGCATCATGAGCTAGGTCTACTGCGTAGATTCTATGCACGAGTAGAACACAAGTAGTTGTGGGCGTTGGTTTGTTCAATTTGCTTACCGTTACTAGTCCTATCTTGATTCGGCGGCATCGTGGGATGAAGCGGCCCGGACCGACCTTACACTTACACTTACGTGAGATAGGTTCCACCGACTGACATGCACTTGTTGCATAAGGTGGCTAGCGGGTGCCAGTCTCTCCTAGTTTAGTCGGATCGGATTCGATGAAAAGGGTCCTTATGAAGGGTAAATAGCAATTGGCATATCACCGTTGTGGCTTTGCGTAGGTAAGAAACGTTCTTGCTAGAAACCTGTAGCAGCCACGTAAAACATGCAACAACAATTAAAGGACGTCTAACTTGTTTTTGCAAGGTATGCTATGTGATGTGATATGGCCCAAAAAGAATGTGATGAATGATATATGTGATGTATGAGATTGATCATGTACTTATAATAGGAATCACGACTTGCATGTCGATGGGTATGACAACCGGCAGGAGCCATAGGAGTTGTCTTAATTTATTGTATGACCTGCGTGTCATTGAATAACGCCATGTAATTACTTTACTTTATTGCTAAACCGTTAGCCATAGTAGTAGAAGTAATAGTTGGTGAGACAACTTCATGAAGACACGATGATGGAGATCATGATGATGGAGATCATGGTGTCATGCCGGTGACGAAGGTGATCATGTCGCGCCTCAAAGATGAAGATCAAAGGCGCAAGATGATATTGGCCATATCATGTCACTTTATGATTTGCATGTGATGTTTGTCATGTTTACATATTATTTGCTTAGAACGACGGTAGCATAAATAAGATGATCCCTTGCTAAAATTTCAAGAAAGTGTTCCCCCCTAATTGTGCACCGTTGCTAAGGTTCGTTGTTTTGAAGCACCACGTGATGATCGGGTGTGATAGGTTCTAACGTTCGAATACAACGGGTGTAAGCCAGATTTACACAAGCAAAACACTTTGGTTGACTTGACGAGCCTAGCATGTACAGACATGGCCTCGGAACACAAGAGACTGAAAGGTCGAACATGAGTCGTATATGTTGGGGAACGTTGCAGAAAATTAAAATTTTTCCTACGGTTTCACCAAGATCCATCTACGAGTTCATCTAAGCAACGAGTCAAGGGGTGAGTTTGCATCTACATACCACTTGTAGATCGCGTGCGGAAGCTGGCAAGGGGATGGTGATGATGGAGTCGTACTCGACGTGATTCGGATCACCGATGACCAAGTACTGAACGGACAGCACCTCCGCGTTCAACACACGTATGGGACGGGAGACGTCTCCTCCTTCTTGATCCAGCAAGGGGAAGGAGAGGTTGAGGAAGAACGCTCCAATGGCAGCACGACGGCGTGGTGCAGTTGGTGTAGTAGTACTCCGACAGGGCTTCGCCAAGCACTTATGGAGGAGGAGAGGTGTTGGGGAGGGGAGGGGCTGCGTCTTGGCTTGTGTTGATCTCCCATGCGCCTCCCCACTATATATAGGGGTGGAGGGGCTGGTTTCTTGCCCTCCAAGTCCATTGGGGCGTTGTCCAAGGTGGGAGGAAAGAAATCCCATCATTTCCTTCCCCACCGATTGTTATCCCCCTTTTTAGGGATCTTGATCTTATCCCTTCGGGATATGATCTTATTCCTTCTAAGGGGGGATCTTGGTGCGCCTTGACCAGGGGTGTGGGGCCTTTCCCCACTACTCACGTTCATGTGGGTCCCCCCATGCAGGTGGGCCCCACTCTGGAACCTTCTAGAACCTTCCCGGTACAATACCGAAAAATCCCGAACATTTTCCGGTGGCCAAAATAGGACTTCCCACATATAAATCTTTACCTCCGGACCATTCCGGAACTCCTCGTGACGTCCGGGATCTCATCTGGGACTCCGAACAACATTCGGTAGTCACATACTAGTCTTCCTAATAACCCTAGCGTCACCGAACCTTAAGTGTGTAGACCCTACGGGTTCGGGAGACATGCAGACATGACCGAGACGCTCTCAGGTCAATAACCAACAGCGGGATCTGGATACCCATGTTGGCTCCCACATGCTCCTCGATGTTGTCATCGGATGAACCACGATGTCGAGGATTCGATCAAACCCTGTATACAATTCCCTTTGTCAATCGGTACGTTACTTGCCCGAGACTCGATCGTCGGTATCCCAATACCTTGTTCAGTCTCGTTACCGGCAAGTCACTTTACTCGTACCGTAATGCATGATCCCGTGGCCAACACTTTGGTCACCTTGAGCTCATTATGATGATGCATTACCGAGTGGGCCCAGAGATACCTCTCCGACATACGGAGTGACAAATCCCAGTCTCGATCCGTGTCAACCCAACAGCTACTTTCGGAGATACCTGTAATGCACCTTTATAGTCACCCAGTTACGTTGTGACGTTTGATACACCCAAGGCACTCCTACGGTATCCGGGAGTTACACGATCTCATGGTCTAAGGAAGAGATACTTGACATTGGCAAAGCTCTAGCAAACGAACTAAACGACCTTTGTGCTATGCTTAGGATTGGGTCTTGTCCATCACATCATTCTCCTAATGATGTGATCCCGTTATCAACGACATCCAATGTCCATAGCCAGGAAATCATGACTATCTGTTGATCACAACGAGCTAGTCAACTAGAGGCTCACTAGGGACATATTGAGGTCTATGTATTCACACGTGAATTACGATTTCCGGATAATACAGTTATAGCATGAATAAAAGACAATTATCATGAACAATGAAATATAATAATACTTTTATTATTGCCTCTAGGGCATATTTCCAACAGTCTCCCACTTGCACTAGAGTCACCAATCTAGTTACATTGTGATGAATCGAACACCCATAGAGTTCTGGTGTTGATCATGTTTAGCTCGCGAGAGAGGTTTAGTCAACGGATCTGCGACATTCAGATCCGTATGTACTTTGCAAATTTCTATGTCTCCATCTTGAACATTTTCACGGATGGAGTTGAAATGACGCTTGATGTGCCTGGTCTTCTTGTGAAACCTGGGCTCCTTGGCAAGGGCAATAGCTCCAGTGTTGTCACAGAAGAGTTTGATTGGCCCCGACGCATTGGGTATGACTCCTAGGTCGGTGATGAACTCCTTCACCCAAATCGCTTCATGCGCTGCCTCCGAGGCTGCCATGTACTCCGCTTCACACGTAGATCCCGCCACGACGCTCTGCTTGCAGCTGCACCAACTTACTGCTCCACCATTCAACATATACACGTATCCGGTTTGTGACTTAGAGTCATCCGGATCTGAGTCGAAGCTAGCGTCGACGTAACCCTTTACGACAAGCTCTTCGTCTCCTCCATAAACGAGAAACATGTCCTTTGTCCTTTTCAGGTACTTCAGGATATTCTTGACCGCTGTCCAGTGTTCCTTGCCGGGATTACTTTGGTATCTAGCTACTAAACTCACAGCAAGGTTTACATCAGGTCTGGTACACAGCATGGCATACATAATAGATCCTATGGCTGAGGCATAGGGGATGGTATTCATCTCTTCTATATCTTTTGCCGTGGTCGGTGACTGAGCCGAGCTCAATCTCACACCTTGTAACATAGGCAAGAACCCTTTCTTGGACTGATCCATTTTGAACCTTTTCAAAATCTTATCAAGGTATGTGCTTTGTGAAAGACCTATGAGGCGTCTCGATCTATCTCTATAGATCTTGATGCCTAATATATAAGCAGCTTCTCCAAGGTCCTTCATTGAAAAACATTTGTTCAAGTAGGCCTTAATGCTGTCCAGAAATTCTATATTATTTCCCATCAAGAGTATGTCATCTACATATAATATGAGAAATGCTACAGAGCTCCCACTCACTTTCTTGTAAACGCAGGCTTTTCCATAAGTCTGCATAAACCCAAACGCTTTGATCATCTCATCAAAGCGAATATTCCAACTCCGAGATGCTTGCACCAGCCCATAAATGGATCGCTGGAGCTTGCATACTTTGTTAGCGTTCTTAGGATCGACAAAACCTTCCGGCTGCATCATATACAGTTCTTCCTTAAGATGCCCGTTAAGGAATGCCGTTTTGACGTCCATCTGCCATATCTCATAATCATAGTATGCGGCAATTGCTAACATGATTCGGACGGACTTTAGCTTCGCTACGGGAGAGAATGTCTCGTCGTAGTCAATCCCTTGAACCTGTCGATAACCCTTAGCGACAAGTCGAGCTTTATAGATGGTAACATTTCCATCCGCGTCCGTCTTCTTCTTAAAGATCCATTTGTTTTCTATCGCTCGCCGATCATCGGGCAAGTTTGTCAAAGTCCATACTTTGTTTTCATACATGGATTCTATCTCGGATTTCATGGCTTCAAGCCATTTGTTGGAATCTGGGCCCGCCATCGCTTCTTCATAGTTCGAAGGTTTACCGTTGTCCAACAACATGATTTCCAGGACAGGGTTGCCGTACCACTCTGGTGCGGAACGTGTCCTTGTGGACCTACGAAGTTCAGTAGCAACTTGATCTGAAGTACCTTGATCATCATCATTGGTTTCCTCTTCAGTTGGTGTGGGCATCACAGGAATATTATCCTGAGCTGCACCACTTTCCCGTTCGAGAGGTAGTACTTCATCGAGTTCTACTTTCCTCCCACTTACTTCTTTCGAGAGAAACTCTTTTTCCAGAAAGCATCTGTTCTTGGCAACAAAGATCTTGCCCTCGGATCTTAAGTAGAAGGTATACCCGACAGTTTCCTTAGGGTATCCTATGAAGATGCATTTTTCCGACTTGGGTTCGAGCTTTTCAGGTTGAAGTTTCTTGACATAAGCATCGCATCCCCAAACTTTTAGAAACGACAGCTTAGGTTTCTTCCCAAACCATAATTCATACGGTGTCATCTCAACGGATTTAGACGGTGCCCTATTCAAAGTGAATGTAGCTGTCTCTAGAGCGTATCCCCAAAATGATAGCGGTAAATCGGTAAGAGACATCATAGACCGCACCATATCCAATAGAGTGCGATTACGACGTTCGGACACACCGTTTCGCTGAGGTGTTCCAGGCGGCGTGAGTTGTGAAACGATTCCACATTTCTTTAAGTGTGTACCAAATTCGTGACTTAAGTATTCTCCTCCACGATCTGATCGTAGGAACTTTATCTTTCGGTCACGTTGATTCTCTACCTCATTCTGAAATTCTTTGAACTTTTCAAAGGTCTCTTACTTGTGTTTCATTAAGTAGACATACCCATATCTACTCAAGTCATCAGTGAGAGTGAGAACATAACGATATCCTCCGCGAGCCTCAACGCTCATTGGACCGCACACATCAGTATGTATGATTTCCAACAAGTTGGTTGCTCGCTCCATTGTTCCGGAGAATGGAGTCTTGGTCATTTTGCCCATGAGGCATGGTTCGCATGTGTCAAATGATTCATAATCAAGAGACTCCAAAAGTCCATCAGCATGGAGCTTCTTCATGCGTTTGACACCAATGTGACCAAGGCGGCAGTGCCACAAGTATGTGGGACTATCGTTATCAACTTTACATCTTTTGGTATCCACACTATGAACATGTGTAATAATACGCTCGAGATTCATTAAGAATAAACCATTGACCATCGGAGCATGACCATATAACATATCTCTCATATAAATCGAACAACCATTATTCTCAGACTTAAATGAGTAGCCATCTCGTATTAAACGAGATCTAGATACAATGTTCATGCTCAAACTTGGTACTAAATAACAATTATTAAGGTTCAAAACTAATCCCGTAGGTAAATGTAGAGGTAGCGTGCCGACGGCGATCACATCGACTCTGGAACCATTCCCGACGCGCATCGTCACCTCGTCCTTCGCCAGTCTCCATTTATTCCGCAGCTCCTGCTGTGAGTTACAAATATGAGCAACGGCACCGGTATCAAATACCCAGGAGTTACTACGAGTACTGGTAAGGTACACATCAATTACATGTATATCAAATATACCTTTGGTGTTGCCAGCCTTCTTATCCGCTAAGTATTTGGGGCAGTTCCGCTTCCAGTGACCCTTCCCCTTGCAATAAAAGCACTCAGTCTCAGGCTTGGGTCCATTCTTTGACTTCTTCCCGGTAACTGGCTTACCAGGCGCGGCAACCTCCTTGCCGTCCTTCTTGAAGTTCTTCTTACCCTTGCCCTTCTTGAACTTAGTGGTCTTATTGACCATCAACACTTGATGTTCTTTCTTGATTTCAGCCTCTGCTGACTTCAGCATCGAGAACACTTCAGGAATGGTCTTTTCCATCCCCTGCATGTTGTAGTTCATCACAAAGCTCTTGTAGCTTGGTGGGAGCGACTGGAGGATTCTGTCAATGACCGCCTCATCGGGGAGGTTAATATTCAGCTGGGTCATACGGTTGTGCAACCCAGACATCTTGAGAATATGCTCACTGACAGAACTATTTTCCTCCATCTTACAACTGTAGAACTTGTCAGAGACATCATATCTCTCGACCCGGGCATGAGCTTGAAAAACTAGTTTCAGCTCTTCGAACATCTCATATGCTCCGTGATGCTCAAAACGCTTTTGGAGCCCCGGTTCTAAGCTGTAAAGCATGCCGCACTGAACGAGGGAGTAATCATCAGCACGAGTTTGCCAAGCATTCATAATGTCTTGGTTCTCTGGGACGGGAGCGTCACCTAGCGGTCCTTCTAGGACATATTGTTTCCTGGCAGCTATGAGGATGATCCTCAGGTTCCGGACCCAGTCCGTATAGTTGCTGCCGTCATCTTTCAGCTTGGTTTTCTCTAGGAACGCGTTGAAGTTCATGTTGACATGAGCGTTGGCCATATGATCTACAAGACATATTTGCAAAGGTTTTAGACTAAGTTCATGATAATTAAGTTCTAATCATATTATGAACTCCCACTCAGATTAGACATCCCTCTGGTCATCTAAGTGTTACACGATCCGAGTCGACTAGCCCGTGTCCGATCATCACGTGAGACGGACTAGTCATCGTCGGTGAACATTTTCATGTTGATCGTATCTTCCATACGACTCGTGTTCGACTTTTCGGTCTCCGTGTTCCGAGGCCATGTCTGCACATGCTAGGCTCGTCAAGTTAACCCTAAGTGTTTTCGCTGTGTAAAACTGTCTTACACCCGTTGTATGTGAACGTAAGAATCCATCACACCCGATCATCACGTGGTGCTTAGAAGCGACGAACTGTAGCAACGGTGCACAGTTAGGGGAGAACACTTCTTGATATTTTGTAAGGGATCATCTTATTTACTACCGTCGTCCTAAGTAAACAAGATGCATAAACATAATAAACATCACATGCAATTATATAGTTGTGACATGATATGGCCAATATCATATAGCTCCATTGATCTCCATCTTCGGGGCTCCATGATCATCTTGTCACCGGCTTGACACCATGATCTCCATCATCATGATCTCCATCATCGTGTCTTCATGAAGTTTTCACGCCAACGACTACTTCTACTTCTATAGCTAACGCGTTTAGCAATAAAGTAAAGTAAGTTACATGGCGTTCTTCAATGACACGCAGGTCATACAAAAATAAAGACAACTCCTATGGCTCCTGCCGGTTGTCATACTCATCGACATGCAAGTCGTGAATCCTATTACAAGAACATGATCTCATACATCACACTTCATCATTCATCACAACTTCTGGCCATATCACATCACATGATCAATCGCTGCAAAAACAAGTTAGACGTCCTCTAATTGTTGTTGCATCTTTTACGTGGCTGCAATTGGGTTCTAGCAAGAACGTTTTCTTACCTACGAATAACCACAACGTGATTTTGTCAACTTCTATTTACCCTTCATAAGGGCCCTTTTCATCGAATCCGCTCCAACTAAAGTGGGAGAGACAGACACCCGCCAGCCACCTTATGCAACTAGTGCATGTCAGTAGGTGGAACCGGTCTCACGTAAGGGTACGTGTAAGGTTGGTCCGGGCCGCTTCATCCCACAATGCCGTTGAAGCAAGAAAAGACTAGTAGAGGCAAGTAAGTTGACAAGATCCACGCCCACAACAAAATTGTGTTCTACTCGTGCAAAGAGAACTACGCATAAACCTGGCTCATGATGCCACTGTTGGGGAACGTTGCAGAAAATTTAAAATTTTCCTACGGTTTCACCAAGATCCATCTATGAGTTCATCTAAGCAACGAGTCAAGGGGTGAGTTTGCATCTACATACCACTTGTAGATCGCGTGCGGAAGCTGGCAAGGGGATGGTGATGATGGAGTCGTACTCGACGTGATTCGGATCACCGATGACCAAGTACTGAACGGACAGCACCTCCGCGTTCAACACACGTACGGGACGGGAGACGTCTCCTCCTTCTTGATCCAGCAAGGGGAAGGAGAGGTTGAGGAAGAACGCTCCAATGGCAGCACGACGGCGTGGTGCAGTTGGTGTAGTAGTACTCCGACAGGGCTTCGCCAAGCACTTATGGAGGAGGAGAGGTGTTGGGGAGGGGAGGGGATGCACCTTGGCTTGTATTGATCTCCCATGCGCCTCCCCACTATATATAGGGGTGGAGGGGCTGGTTTCTTGCCCTCCAAGTCCATTGGGGCGTTGGCCAAGGTGGGAGGAAAGAAATCCCATCATTTCCTTCCCCACCGATTGTTATCCCCCCTTTTTAGGGATCTTGATCTTATCCCTTCGGGATATGATCTTATTCCTTCTAAGGGGGGATCTTGGTGCGCCTTGACCAGGGGTGTGGGGCCTTTCCCCACTACTCACTTTCATGTGGGTCCCCCCATGCAGGTGGGCCCCACTCTGGAACCTTCTAGAACCTTCCCGGTACAATACCGAAAAATCCCGAACATTTTCCGGTGGCCAAAATAGGACTTCCCATATATAAATCTTTACCTCCGGACCATTCTGGAACTCCTCGTGACGTCCGGGATCTCATCCGGGACTCCGAACAACATTCGGTAGTCACATACTAGTCTTCCTAATAACCCTAGCGTCACCGAACCTTAAGTGTGTAGACCCTACGGGTTCGGGAGACATGCAGACATGACCGAGACGCTCTCAGGTCAATAACCAACAGCGGGATCTGGATACCCATGTTGGCTCCCACATGCTCCTCGATGTTGTCATCGGATGAACCACGATGTCGAGGATTCGATCAAACCCTGTATACAATTCCCTTTGTCAATCGGTACGTTACTTGCCCGAGACTCGATCGTCGGTATCCCAATACCTTGTTCAGTCTCGTTACCGGCAAGTCACTTTACTCGTACCGTAATGCATGATCCCGTGGCCAACACTTTGGTCACCTTGAGCTCATTATGATGATGCATTACCGAGTGGGCCCAGAGATACCTCTCCGTCATACGGAGTGACAAATCCCAGTCTCGATCCGTGTCAACCCAACAGCTACTTTCGGAGATACCTGTAATGCACCTTTATAGTCACCTAGTTACGTTGTGACGTTTGATACACCCAAGGCACTCCTACGGTATCTGGGAGTTACACGATCTCATGGTCTAAGGAAGAGATACTTGACATTGGCAAAGCTCTAGCAAACGAACTAACGACCTTTGTGCTATGCTTAGGATTGGGTCTTGTCCATCACATCATTCTCCTAATGATGTGATCCCGTTATCAACGACATCCAATGTCCATAGCCAGGAAATCATGACTATCTGTTGATCACAACGAGCTAGTCAACTAGAGGCTCACTAGGGACATATTGAGGTCTATGTATTCACACGTGTATTACGATTTCCGGATAATACAGTTATAGCATGAATAAAAGACAATTATCATGAACAATGAAATATAATAATACTTTTATTATTGCCTCTAGGGCATATTTCCAACAGTATAGTGGATACGATCAACATGAAGATGTTCACCGATGATGACTAGTCCATCTCACGTGATGATCGAGCACGACCTAGTTGACTCGGATCATGTATCACTTAGATAACTAGAGGGATGTCTATCTGAGTGGGAGTTCATGAGATGAACTTAATTATCCTGAACATAGTCAAAGGGTTTTTGCAAATTATGTCGTAGCTCGCGCTTTAGTTCTACTGCTTTAGATATGTTCCTAGAGAAAATTTAGTTGAAAGTTGATAGTAGCAATTATGCGGACTGGGTCCGTAAACTGAGGATTGTCCTCATTGCTGCGTAGGAGGCTTATGTCCTTAATGCACCGCTCAGTGTGCTGAACCTCGAACGTCGTTTGTGGATGTTGCGGACATCTGACATACACGTTTTGATAACTACGTGATAGTTCACTAATGTTAAACGGTTTAGAATTGAGGCACCGATGATGATTTCGAAACGTCGCGGAACACATGAGATGTTTCGAGGGTTGAAATTGGGATTTCAAGCTCGTGCCCACATCAAGAGGTATAAGACCTCCGACGAGTTTCTTAGCCTGCAAACTAAGGGAGAAAAGCTCAATCATTGAGCTTGTGCTCAGATTGTCTGAGTACAACAATCACTTGAATCGAGTGGGAGTTAATCTTCCAGATGAGATAGTGATGTTTCTCCAAAGTCATTGCTACCAAGCTGCTAGAGCTTCGTGATGAACTATAACATATCAGGGATAGATATGATGATCCTTGAAATATTCGCGATGTTTGACGCTGCGAAAGTAGAAATCAAATAGGAGCATCAATTGTTGATGGTTGGTAAAACCACTAGTTTCAAGAAGGGCAAGGGCAAGAAGGGATACTTCATGAAACGGCAAATCAGTTGCTGCTCTAGTGAAGAAACCCAAGGTTGAAACCAAACCCGAGACTAAGTGCTTCTGTAATGAGGGGAACAGTCACTGAAGCAGGACTACCCTAGATACTTGGTAGATGAGAAGGCTGGCAAGGTTGATAGAAGTATATTGGATATACATTATATTAATGTGTACTTTACTAGTACTCCTAGTAGCACCAGGGTATTAAGATACCGGTTCGGTTGCTAAGTGTTAGTAAATCAAAATAAAAGAGCTACGGAATAAGCGAGACTAGCTAAAGGTGAGATGACGATATGTGTTGGAAGTGTTTCCAAGGTTGATGTGATCAAGCATCGCATGCTCCCTCTACCATCGAGATTGGTGTTAAACCTAAATAATTGTTATTTGGTGTTTGCGTTGAGCATAGACATGATTGGATTATGTTTATCGCAATACGGTTATTCATTTAAGGAGAATAATGGTTACTATGTTTATTTGAATAATACCTTCAACGGTCTTGCACCTAAAATGAATGGTTTATTGAATCTCGATCGTAGTGATACACATGTTCATGCCAAAAGATATAAGATAGTAATGATAGTACCACGTACTTGTGGCACTGCCACTTGAGTCATATTGGTATAAAATGCATGAAGAAGCTCCATGTTGATGGATCTTTGGACTCACTCGTTTTTGAACAGACTGAGACATGCGAACCATGTCTATTGGTATATATGCATGAAGAAACTCCATACAGATGGATCGTCTGGACCCACTTGATTTTCAATCACTTGAGACATGCAAATTATACCACATGGGCAAGATGACTGAAAGGCCTCGTTTTTCAGTGAGATGAAACAAGAGAGCAATTTGTTGGAAGTAATACATTTGATGTGTGCAATCCAATGAGTGCTGAGGCACGCAGTGAATATCGTTATGTTCTTACTTCACAGATGATTTGAGTAGATGCTGAGTATATTTACTTGATGAAACACAAGTCTAAATTATTGAAAGGTTCAAGTAATTTCAGAGTGAAGTTGAAGATCGTCGTGACAAGAGGATAAAATGTCTATGATATGATCATAGAGATGAATATCTGAGTTACGAGTTTGGTACACAATTAAGACCTTGTGGAAATTGTTTCACAATTAATACCTCCTGGAACACCATAGTGTGATGGTGTGTCCGAACATCATAACTGCACCCTATTGCATATGGTGCATACCATGATGTCTCTTATCGAATTACCACTATCTTTTATAGGTTAGGCATTAGAGACAACCGCATTCACTTTAAATAGGGTACCACGCAATTCCGTTGAGACGACACCGTATCAACTATGGTTTGGAGAAACCTAAGTTGTCGTTTCTTAAAAGTTTGGGGCTGCGACGCTTATGTGAAAAAGTTTCAGGCTGATAAGCTCGAACCCAAAGTGGATAAATGCATCTTCATAGGACACCCAAAACAGTTGGGTATACCTCCTATATCAGATCCGGAAGCAAAAGGGATTGTTTCTAGAATCAGGTCCTTTCTCGAGGAAAAGTTTCTCTTGAAAGAATTGAGTGGGAGGATGGTGGAGACTTGATGAGGTTATTGAACCATCACTTCAACTAGTGTGTAGCAGGGCATAGGAAGTTATTGGCGCCTACACCAATTGAAGTGGAAGCTGATGATAGTGATCATGAAACTTCGGATCAAGTCACTACCAAACCTTGTAGGTCGACAAGGATGCATACTACTTCAGAGTGGTACTTAATCCTGTCTTGGAGGTCATGTTGCTAGACAACAATGAACCTACGAGCTATGGAGAAGCGATGGTGGGCCCGGATTCCGACGAATGGCTCAAGGCCATATAATCCGAGAGAGGATCCATGTATGAAAACAAAGTATAGACTTTGGATGAACTACTTGATAGTCGTAAGGCTGTTGGGTACAGATGGATTTTAAAAGGAAAACGGACAATGATGGTAAGTATCACCACTAAGAAAGCTCGACTTGTCGTTAAGATGTTTTTCGACAAGTTCAAGGAGTTGACTACAATGAGACTTTCTCACTCGTAGCGATGCTAAGAGTCTATTGGAATTATATTAGCAGTTTCTGCATTATTTATGAAATATTGTAGATAGGATGTCAAAACATTGTTTTCTCAATGATTTTTTTGAGGAAAGGTTGTATGTGATACAACCAGAAGGTTTTGTCAATCCTAAAAGATGCTAACAAGTATGCAAAGCTTCAGTAATCCTTCTAAGGACTGGAGTAAGCATCTCGGAGTTGGAATATATGCTTTGATGAGATGATCAAAGATTTTGGGTTTATACAAAGTTTATGAGAAACTTGTATTTCCATAGAAGTGAGTGGGAGCACTATATCATTTCTGATGAGTATATGTTGTTAACATATTGTTGATCAGAAATGTTGTAGAATTTCTGGAAGCATATAGGGTTATTTGAAAAGTGTTTTTCAATGGAAAACCTGGATTAGGCTACTTGAACAATGAGCATCAAGATCTATAAGGATAGATCAAAATGCTTAATAGTACTTTCAAATGAACACATACCATGAGAAGATTTTGAAGGAGTTCAAAATAGATCGGCAAAGAAGGAGTTCTTGGCTGTAAGGTGTGAGTATTGAGTAAGACTCAAGACCTGATCACGGCAGAAGAGAGAGAAAGGACGAAGGTCGTCCCCTATGCTTTAGACGTAGGCTCCACAATATGCTATGCTGTGTACCGCACCTGAAGTGTGCCTTGCCATGAGTCAGTCAAGGGGTACAAGTGTGATCCAGGAATGGATCATAGCACAGTGGTCAAGGTTATCCTTAGGAACTAGTGGTTAAGGAATTTTCTCGATAATGGAGGTGGCAAAAGAGTTCGTCGTAAAGGGTTATGCCGATGCAAACTTTGACACTAATCCAGATGACTCTGAGTAGTAAACCGGATTCGTATAGTAGAGCAGTTATTTGGAATAGTTCCAAATAGCGCGTGGTAGCTGCATCTGGGAGATCACATAGAGATTTGTAAAGCACACACAGATCTGAAAGATTCAGACCCATTGACTAATAACCTCTCTCACAAGCGAGATATGATCAAACCCAATGGGTGTTGGATTCATTACAATCACATAGTGATGTGAACTAGATTATTGACTCTAGTGCAAGTGGGAGACTGTTGGAAATATGCCCTAAAGGCAATAATAAAATGGTTATTATTATATTTCCTTGTTCATGATAATTGTCTATTGTTCATGCTATAATTGTATTAACTGGAAACCGTAATACATGTGTGAATACATAGAACACAACATGTCCCTAGTGAGCCTCTAGTTGACTAGCTCGTTGATCAATGGATGGTTATGGTTTCCTGACCATGGACATTGGACGTCATTGATAACGGGATCACATCATTAGGAGAATGATGTGATGGACAAGACCCAATCCTAAGTGAAAGATCGAGGATGTCGCCTAGAGGGGGGGGGTGAATAGGCGCTTTAAAATAATTACGGTTTAGGCTTGAACAAATGCGGAATAAACCTAACGGTTAATTTGTCAATCACAAAACCTAAAACAACTAGGCTCACCTATGTGCACCAACAACTTATGCTAAGCAAGATAAGCAACTATGTGATAGCAAGATATATGACAAAGAACAATATTGCTATCACAAAGTAAACTGCATAAGTAAAGGGCTCGGGTAAGAGATAACCGAGGCACGCGGAGACGACGATGTATCCCGAAGTTCACACCCTTGCGGATGCTAATCTCCGTTTGGAGCGGTGTGGAGGCACAATGCTCCCCAAGAAGCCACTAGGGCCACCGTAATCTCCTCACGCCCTCGCACAATGCAAGATGCTGTGATTCCACTAAGGGACCCTTGAGGCGGTCACCGAACCCGTACAAATGGCGACCCTTGGGGGCGGTCACTGAACCCGTACACTTTGGCAACCCTTGGGGGCGGTCACCGGTACCCGTCAAATTGCTCGGGGCGATCTCCACAACCTAATTGGAGACCCCGACGCTTGCCCGGAGCTTTACACCACAATGATTGAGCTCCGAACACCACCAACCATCTAGGGCGCCAAGGCACCCAAGAGGAACAAGCTCTAGGGTGCCCGAACACCCAAGAGTAATAAGCTTCTCAAACTTCACTTCCACGTATCACAGTGGAGAACTCAAACCGATGCACCAAATGCAATGGCAAGGGCACACGTAGTGCCCAAGTCCTTCTCCCTCAAATCCCACCAAAGCAACTAATGCTAGGGAGGAAGATGAGAGGAAGAACAAGAAGGAGAACACCAAGAACTCCAAGATCTAGATCCAATGGGTTCCCCTCACATAGAGGAGAAAGTGATTGGTGGAAATGTGGATCTAGATCTCCTCTCTCTTTTCCATCAAAAACTAGCAAGAATCCATGGAGGGATTGAGAGTTAGCAAGCTCGAAGAAGGTCAACAATGGGGAAAGAACAAGAGCTCAAAGGATAAGGTTCATTAGGGAATAAGACCCCCTTTTATAGGTGGGAAAAAATCCAACCATTATGCTCACAGCCCGCACAGAGCGATACTACCGCTCCAAGGAGCGGTACTACCGCTAGGGCGGTAGTACCCCTTTGAAACACAACAACGAGGAGGCAAAAAGGCCAGAAGAACCGTCGGAGCGGTAGTACCGCTTGACCTCACGGTACTACCGCTAGGGGTAGCGGTACTATTGCTAAGGGTAGCGGTACTACTACTTGCGAGCGGTCCTAAAAAATTACATCCGGGCCTACCACCGTAGGACTTGGGACGAGTTTTTGGTCCAGAGCGGTACTACCGTTGTAGGAGCCGCAGTAGTACCGCTCTGGAGCGGTAGTAAAAAATTACATCCGCTCCAATTCACGGTAGTACTGCTGCAGCCTTTTCAGAACACCAAAATTGCCACAACTTTTGCAAACGGATTCCGAATTCGATGAAACCAAGTTTGTTGGAAAGCTAGCGACAAGGGCTAACACAATCTTTAAAGAAATATCAATAAGAAGTAAATTAGAAAATTCCCATAAGAAAATGGTGAGAACCCTTCCTCGGATAAGACCGGTAAAACCTTCAACACCAAAAACATCATAGAAGACGCATGCGAACTCCGTTTTCGATGAACTCAAGATTTTCATCAAGATGACCATAAGCTCTAAGACTCACAAAGAGAACCAAACAAGAACCAAGAAATATGATGCAAGGATGCAATGATTTGAGCTCTCTACTAACGATACGATCAAGCTACCAACTTGAGAGCCCCCCTTGATAGTATGGCAAACGATCCTATAACCCGGTCTCCCAACTACCACCACGAGACCGATAAAATATAAAACCTATCAAGGGCAAACCTTTGCCTTGCACATGGTCCACTTGAGCTAGATGATGACGATCTTGACTCCCTCAAGTTGGACCACCTTTCTTGATTGCGTTGGCTCGATGAAGACTAGATGATTGTTCCCCCATAGTTCACTATGGGTGAGCCACTCTTCGGCACATCTTCACAAGTTCATTGACACCACAATGGATGGAAAGATTCAAGCACTTGATCTCTTCATGATGCTCCACTTGAACTTGCACACGGCAATCTTGATGACGATCACCACTTGATGTCATCCTTTCCATGGGTTGTATGATATCTTCCTCTTGACGCAAGCCCATGGATACGTACCTAACCCCACATAGAACTCTCACATAGACCATGGGTTAGTACACAAAGTGCAATGGACAATGCTTACCATACGATGGGATCACTTGATCCCTCTCGGTACATCTTCTACGCTTTGTGAGTTGATCAACTTGATTCACTCTTGACTTAGTCTTGATCAACCTTGAATCTTTGCAACTCTCTTCATTTGGATGATGTCTTGAAGGTAAACATGAATGATCACACAACCTTCTTCTTCAAGACATGCTTGCAACAAGCTCAACACTCACATGGCCAATCTTTGGATAATTCCTTAATAGCACCTTGGTCAACTCATAAACTCCTTGAAACCAACGCATGGACTTCAAGAAAAGCCTATGGACAAATCCTTCAAATATAACTCAAGACAACCATTAGTCCATAGAGATTGTCATCAATTTCCAAAACCAAACATGGGGGCACCGCATGTTCTTTCAATCTCCCCCATTTTGGTAATTGATGACAATCACTTTCAAGAGAGTTTATACAAGGAATTATGCATCACCATGCAATGCAACAACCAATGATGCATGAGAATGAGATGCAAAAGCTTTAGGAACCAAAGACAAAGCAAGGATAAAACTCAGAAGACTTCTCCACAAAACTCTCTGAAACTCCTCCCCCATTGGCACCGATTGCCAAAATGGGTGAAAAGCTTAGAAGGCCAAAATAAACAGTGTTCCTCCATAAATTGTGTATCTCTCAAAAAGGGAGTGGAATGCAATACACATATCCAATGGTAAATACTTGGAGGAAGACAAACTGTATTGAGGCCCAAAGATTGCAAAAGAAAGATATGCCACAAAGACATAACAAAGAGAGACACAAGCAATCCGAAGATACCAATTAAAGAAAGCAATCAACGGATATCAATTGAACCAACTAGACCAATGTTCCTATATGCCACAAGAATAAAGATATTATGATAAGCGCAAAGGAGTGTTCCAAAGAAACTAGAGAAGCTCCCCATGATTTGTGCACACATAAGAAATTTTGTATTTGAATACAAAGTGCACAAAATAGGATCATAGCTCCACAAAAATCAATAGAAACTCACATCCAGTGCAAGTGAGCATATAGGAAACAAAGCCTAGGGCTTGCAACAAGCACATGGTTGAGCAACATGTGAAAGAGGCAACTTAAGAATAGGCTCAACCAAAATAATGTGTGTGAGTCATGGCGAAGCACTTGAGAAGACTAAAATTAGGATGAGCATTAAGCATCAACATAGTCTTGAAAGAATGAGGCACACAGTGCTGAAGGAAATATGCCCTAGAGGCAATAATAAAGTTATTATTTATTTCCTTATTTCATGATAATTGTTTATTATTCATGCTAGAATTGTATTAATCGGAAACATGATACATGTGTGAATACATAGACAAACAGAGTGTCACTAGTATGCCTCTACTTGACTAGCTCGTTAATCAAAGATGGTTATGTTTCCTAGCCATAGACATGAGTTGTCATTTGATTAATGGGATCACATCATTAGGAGAATGATGTGATTGACATGACCCATTCAGTTAGCTTAGCACCCGATCGTTTAGTATGTTGCTATTGCTTTATTCATGACTTATACATGTTCCTATGACTATGAGATTATGCAACTCCCGTTTACCGGAGGAACACTTTGTGTGCTACCAAACGTCACAACATAACTGGGTGATTATAAAGGTGCTCTACAGGTGTCTCCAAAGGTACTTGTTGGGTTGGCGTATTTCAAGATTAGGATTTGTCACTCCGAATGTCGGAGAGGTATCTCTGGGCCCTCTCGGTAATACACATCACTTAAGCCTTGCAAGCACTTCAACTAATGAGTTAGTTGTGAGATGATGTATTACAGAACGAGTAAAGAGACTTGCCGGTAACGAGATTGAACTAGGTATTGGATACCGACGATCGAATCTCGGGCAAGTAACATACCGATGACAAAGGGAACAACGTATGTTGTTATGCGGTCTGACCGATAAAGATCTTCGTAGAATATGTAGGAACCAATATGGGCATCCAGGTCCCGCTATTGGTTATTGACCGGAGATGTGTCTCGGTCATGTCTACATTGTTCTCGAACCGCAGGGTCCGCATGCTTAAGGTTTCGATGACAGTTATATTATGAGTTTATGAGTTTTGATGTACCGAAGGAGTTCGGAGTCCAGGATGAGATCGGGGACATGACGAGGAGTCTCGAAATGGTCGAGACGTAAAGATCGATATATTGGACGACTATATTCGGAGTTTGGAAAGGTTCTGAGTCATTCGGGTATTTATCGGAGTACCGGAGAGTTACGGGAATTCGCCGGGGAGAAGTATTGGGCCTTATTGGGCCCTGCGGGAAAGAGAGAGGGGCTGCCTAGGGCAGGCCGTGCCCCCCCCCCATGGCCTAGTCCGAATTGGACTAGGGGGAGGGGCCGCACCCCCTCCTTCCTTTCCTTCTCTCTTCCCTTTCCTAGTCTCCTACTCCTAATACATGGAAGGATTCCTAGTTGGACTAGGAAAGGGGGAATCCTACTCCCGGTGGGAGTAGGACTCCCCAGGGCGCGCCATAGTAGAGGGCCGACCCTCCCCTCCTCCACTCCTTTATAAACAAGGGCAGGGGGCACCCCATGGACACACAAGTTGATCATTGAGATCGTTCCTTAGCCGTGTGCGGTGCCCCCCTCCACGATATTACACCTCGATCATATTGTAGCGGTGCTTAGGCGAAGCCCTACGATAGTTGAACATCAAGATCGTCACCATGCCGTCATGCTGATGGAACTCCTCCCCATACCTCTGCTGGATCGGAGTTCGGGGTGCGTCATCAAGCTGTACGTGTGTCAAGAACTCGGAGGTGCCGGAGTAACGGTGCTTGGATCGGTTGGACCGGGAAGACGTACGACTACTTCCTCTACGTTACGTCAACGCTTCCGCTTCGGTCTACGAGGGTACGTAGACAATACTCTCCCCTCTCGTTGCTATGCATCACCATGATCTTCCGTGTGCGTAGGAAATTTTTTGAAATTACTACGTTCCCCAACAGTGGCATCTGAGCCTAGGTTTTATGGTTTGATGTTATATGCACGAGTAGAACACAAGTGAGTTGTGGGCAATATAAGTCATACTGCTTACCAGCATGTCATACTTTGGTTCGGCGGTATTGTTGGATGAAGCGGCCCGGACCGACATTACGTGTACGCTTACGCGAGACTGGTTCTACCGCCGTGCTTTGCACACAGGTGGCTAGCGGGTGTCAGTTTCTCCAACTTTAGTTGAACCGAGTGTGGCTACATCTGGTCCTTGCGAAGGTTAAAACAGCACCAACTTGAAAAACTATCGTTGTGGTTTTGATGCGTAGGTGAGATTGGTTCTTGCTTAAGCCCGTAGCAGCCACGTAAAACTTGCAACAACAAAGTAGAGGACGTCTAACTTGTTTTTGCAGGGCATGTTGTGATGTGATATGGTCAAGACAAGATAAGATATAAGTTGTTGTATGAGATGATCATGTTTTGTTGAAGTTATCGGCAACTGGCAGAAGCCCTATGGATGTCTCTTTGTTGCATAAGATGCAAGTGCCAAATAATTGCTTTACTTTATCGCTATACGATAGCAATAGTTGCAAGAGCAATAGTTGGTGAGACAACCATGTGATGACACATTGATATAGATCAAGATGATGAAGATCATGGTGTCGTGCCGGTGACGATAGAGATCATGACAGTACTTTGGAGATGGAGATCAAAGGTGCAAGATGATCATGGCCATATCATGTCACATATTTTGATTGCATGTGATGTTTATCCTTTATGCATCTTATCTTGCTTTGATTGACGGTAGCATTTTAAGATGATCTCTCACTAATTATCAAGAAGTGTTCTCCCTGAGTATGCACCGTTGCCAAAGTTCGTCGTGCCCAGACACCACGTGATGATCGGGTGTGATAAGCTCTACGTCCATCTACAACGGGTGCAAGCCAGTTTTGCACACGCAGAATACTCAGGTTAAACTTGACGAGCCTAGCATATGCAGATATGGCCTCGGAACACGGAGACTGAAAGGTCGAGCGTGAATCATATAGTAGATATGATCAACATAAGATGTTCACCATTGAAAACTACTCCATCTCACGTGATGATCGGTTATGGTTTAGTTGATTTGGGTCACGTGATCACTTAGATGACTAGAGAAATGTCTGTCTAAGTGGGAGTTCTTAAGTAATATGATTAATTGAACTTAAATTTATCATGAACTTAGTCCTGGTAGTATTTTGCAAATTATGTTGTAAGATCAATAGCTTGCGTTGTTGCTTTCATATGTTTATTTTGATATGTTCCTAGAGAAAATTGTGTTGAAAAATGTTAGTAGCAATGATGCGGATTGGATCCGTGATCTGAGGTTTATCCTCATTGCTGCGCAGAAGAATTATGTCCTTAATGCACCGCTAGGTGACAGACCTATTGCAGGAGCAGATGCAGACGTTATGAACGTTTGGCTAGCTCAATATGATGACTACTTGATAGTTTTGTGCACCATGCTTTATGGCTTAGAATCGGGACTTCAAAGATGTTTTGAACATCATGGACCATATGAAATGTTCCAGGAAGTTGAAGTTAATATTTCAAGCAAATACCCGAGTTGAGAGATATGAAGTCTCCAACAAGTTCTATAGCTAAAAGATGGAGGAGAATCGCTCAACTAGTGAGCATGTACTCAGATTGTCTGGGTACTACAATCGCTTGAATCAAGTGGGAGTTAATCTTCCAGATAAGATAGTGATTGACAGAATTCTCTAGTCACCATCACCAAGTTAGTAGAACTTCGTGATGAACTATAGTATGCAAGGGATGATGAAAATGATTCCCGAATTTTTCATGATGATGAAATCGATGAAGGTAGAAATCAAGAAAGAACATCAAGTGTTGATGGTTAACAAGACCACTAGTTTCAAGAAAATGGCAAAGGTATAGAAGGGAACTTCAAGAAGAACGGCAAGCAAGTTGCTGCTCAAGTGAAGAAGCCCAAGTCTGGACCTAAGCCTGAGACTAAGTGCTTCTACTGCAAAGGGACTGGTCACTGGAAGCAGAACTACCCCAAGTATTTGGCGGATAAGAAGGATGGCAAAGTGAACAAAGGTATATTTGATATACATGTTATTGATGTGTACTTTACTAGTGTTTATAGCAACCCCTCGGTATTTGGTACTGGTTCAGTTACTAAGAGTAGTAACTCGAAACAGGAGTTGCAGAATAAACAGAAACTAGTTATGGGTGAAGTGACGATGTGTGTTGAAAGTAGTTTCAAGATTGATATGATCATCGTTGCACACTCCCTATACTTTCGGGATTAGTGTTGAACCTAAATAAATGTTATTTGGTGTTTGCATGAATATGATTTGATCGTGTTTATTGCAATACGGTTATTCATTTAAGTAAGAGAATAAACTGTTGTTCTGTTTACATGAATAAAACCTTATATGGTTACACATCCAATGAAAATGGTTCATTAGATCTCGATCGTAGTGATACACATATTCATAATATTGAAACCAAAAGATGCAAAGTTAATAATGATAGTGCAACTTATTTGTGGCACTGCCGTTTGGGTCATATCGGTGTAAAACGCATGAAGAAACTCCATGAAGATGGATTTTCGGAATCACTTGGTTATGAATCATTTGATGCTTGCGAACCGTGCCTTTTGGGCAAGATGACTAAAAACTCCGTTCTTCGGAACAATGGAATGAGCTACTGACTTATTGGAAATAATACATACTGATGTATGCAGACCAATGAGTATGAAGGCTCGTGGCAAGTATCGTTATTTTCTGACCTTCACAGATGATTTGAGCAGATATGGGTATATCTACTTGATGAAACATAAGTCTGAAATAGTTGAAAGGTTCAAAGCATTTCAGAGTGAAGTGGAAAAATCATCGTAACAAGAAAAATAAAGTTTCGACGATCTGATCGCGGAGACAAATATTTGAGTTACGAGTTTGGTCTTCAATTAAAACAATGTGGAATAGTTTCACAAATTCATGCCACCTGGAACACCACATCATAATGGTGTGTCCGAACGTCATAACCGTACTTTATTGGATATAGTACAATCTATGATGTTTCTTACCGATTTACCAATATCGTTTTGGGATCATGCATTAGAGACAACTGCATTCACGTTAAATAGGGCACCATCTAAATCCGTTGAGACGACACTATATGAACTGTGGTTTAGCAAGAAACCAAAGTTGTCGTTTCTTAAAGTTTGGGGCTGCGATGCTTATGTGAAAAAGTTTCATCCTGATAATCTCAAACCCAAATCGGAGAAGTGCGTCTTCATAGAATACCCAAAGGAAATTGTTGGGTACACCTTCTATCACAGATCCGAAGGCAAAACATTCGTTGCTAATAAATGGATCCTTTCTAGAGAAGGAGTTTCTCTCGAAAGAAGTGAGTGGGAGGAAAGTAGAGCTTGATAAGGTAATTTGTACCTTCTCCCGAATTGGAAAGTATTTCATCACGGAAATCAGTTCCAGTGATTCCTACACCAATTAGTGAGGAAGCTAATGATGATGGTCATGAAACTTCAGATCAATTTACTATAGAACCTTGTAGGTCTACCAGAGTACGGTCCGCACCAGAGTGGTACGGTAATCCTGTTCTGGAGGTCGTGTTACTTGACCATGACAAACCTATGAACTATGAGGAAGCGATGATGAGCCCAGATTCCGCAAAATGGTTTGAGGCCATGAAATCTGAGATATGATCCATGTATGAGAACAAAGTATGGACTTTGATGGATTTGCCCGATGATCGGCAAACCATAAAAATAAATGGATCTTCAAGAGGAAGACGGACGCTGATAGTAGTGTTACTATCTACAAAGCTAGACTTGTCGAAAAAGGTTTTTGACAAAGTTCAAGATGTTGAATACAATGAGATTTTCTCACTCGTATCGATGCTTAAAAGTCTGTCCGAATCATGTTAGCAATTGCCGCATTTTATGAAATCTAGCAAATGGATAAACAAAACTGCATTCCTTAATGGAGTTATTAAAGAAGAGTTGTATGTGATGCAACCAAGAGGTTTTGTCGATCCTAAAGGTGTTAACAAAATGTGCATCTATGGACTGGTGCAAGCATCTCGGAGTTGGAATATACGCTTTGATGAGTTGATCAAAGCATATAGTTTTATATAGACTTACGGTGAAGCCTGTATTTACTAGAAAGTGAGTGGGAGCACTACAGCATTTCTGATAAGTATATGTGAATGACATATTGTAGATCGGAAATAATGTAGAATTATTCTGCAAAGCATAAAGGAGTGTTTAAAAGGAGTTTTTCAAAGAAAGACCTCGGTGAAGCTGCTTACATATTGAGCATCAAGATCTATAGAGATAGATCAAGACGCTTGATAAGTTTTTTTTTCAATGAGTACATACCTTGGCAAGATTTTGAAGTAGTTCAAAATGGAACAGTCAAAGAAAGAGTTCTTGCCTGTGTTACAAGGTGTGAAATTGAGTAAGACTCAAAACCCGACCATGGCAGAAGATAGAAAAAGAATGAAAGTCATTCCCTATGCCTTGGCCATAGGTTCTATAAAGTATGCCATGCTGTGTACCAGATCTATTGTATACCCTACACTGAGTTTGGCAAGGGAGTACAATAGTGATCTAGGAGTAGATCACTGGACAGCGGTCAAAACTATCCTTAGTGGAATAAGGATATGTTTCTCGATTATGGAAGTGACAAAAGGTTCGTCGTAAAGGGTTACGTCGATGCAAGTTTTGACACCGATCTGGATGACTCTAAGTCTCGATCTAGATACATATTGAAAGTGGGAGCAATTAGCTAGAGTAGCTCCGTGTAGAGCATTGTAGACATAGAAAATTGCAAAATACATAACGGATCTGAATGTGAAGACCCGTTGACTAAGATTCTCTCACAAGAAAAACATGATCACACCTTAGTACTCTTTGGGTATTAATCACATAGCGATGTGAACTAGATTACTGAATCTAGTAAACCCTTTGGATTTTGGTCACATGGCGATGTGAACTATGGGTGTTAATCACATGATGATGTGAACTATCGATGTTAATCACATTGTGATGTGATCTAGATTATTGACTCTAGTGCAAGTGGGAGACTGAAGGAAATATGCCCTAGAGGCAATAATAAAGTTATTATTTATTTCCTTATTTCATGATAATTGTTTATTATTCATGCTAGAATTGTATTAATCGGAAACATGATACATGTGTGAATACATAGACAAACAGAGTGTCACTAGTATGCCTCTACTTGACTAGCTTGTTAATCAAAGATGGTTATGTTTCCTAGCCATAGACATGAGTTGTCATTTGATTAACGGGATCACATCATTAGGAGAATGATGTGATTGACATGACCCATTCAGTTAGCTTAGCACCCGATCGTTTAGTATGCTGCTATTGCTTTCTTCATGACTTATACATGTTCCTATGACTATGAGATTATGCAACTCCCGTTTACCGGAGGAACACTTTGTGTGCTACCAAACGTCACAACATAACTGGGTGATTATAAAGGTGCTCTACAGGTGTCTCCAAAGGTACTTGTTGGGTTGGCGTATTTCGAGATTAGGATTTGTCACTCCGAATGTCGGAGAGGTATCTCTGGGCCCTCTCGGTAATACACATCACTTAAGCCTTGCAAGCACTTCAACTAATGAGTTAGTTGCGAGATGATGTATTACAGAACGAGTAAAGAGACTTGCCGGTAACGAGATTGAACTAGGTATTGGATACCGACGATCGAATCTCGGGCAAGTAACATACCGATGACAAAGGGAACAACGTATGTTGTTATGCGGTCTGACCGATAAAGATCTTCGTAGAATATGTAGGAACCAATATGGGCATCCAGGTCCCGCTATTGGTTATTGACCGGAGACGTGTCTCGGTCATGTCTACATTGTTCTCGAACCGCAGGGTCCGCACGCTTAAGGTTTCGATGACAGTTATATTATGAGTTTATGAGTTTTGATGTACCGAAGGAGTTCGGAGTCCAGGATGAGATCGGGGACATGACGAGGAGTCTCGAAATGGTCGAGACGTAAAGATCGATATATTGGACGACTATATTCGGAGTTCGTAAAGGTTCTGAGTCATTCGGGTATTTATCGGAGTACCGGAGAGTTACGGGAATTCGCCGGGGAGAAGTATTGGGCCTTATTGGGCCCTGCGGGAAAGAGAGAGGGGCTGCCTAGGGCAGGCCGCGCGCCCCCCCATGGCCTAGTCCGAATTGGACTAGGGGGAGGGGCCGCACCCCCTCCTTCCTTCCCTTCTCTCTTCCTTTTCCTAGTCTCCTACTCCTAATACATGGAAGGATTCCTAGTTGGACTAGGAAAGGGGGAATCCTACTCCCGATGGGAGTAGGACTCCCCAGGGCGCGCCATAGTAGAGGGCCGGCCCTCCCCTCCTCCACTCCTTTATATACGAGGGCAGGGGGCACCCCATGGACACACAAGTTGATCATTGAGATCGTTCCTTAGCCGTGTGCGGTGCCCCCCTCCACGATATTACACCTCGATCATATTGTAGCGGTGCTTAGGCGAAGCCCTGCGACAGTTGAACATCAAGATCGTCACCACGCCGTCGTGCTGACGGAACTCCTCCCCGTACCTCTGCTGGATCGGAGTTCGGGGTGCGTCATCAAGCTGTACGTGTGTCAAGAACTCGGAGGTGCCGGAGTAACGATGCTTGGATCGGTTGGACCGGGAAGACGTACGACTACTTCCTCTACGTTACGTCAACACTTCCGCTTCGGTCTACGAGGGTACGTAGACAACACTCTCCCCTCTCGTTGCTATGCATCACCATGATCTTGCGTGTGCGTAGGAAAATTTCTGAAATTACTACGTTCCCCAACAAGTGCAAGGCCTATCATTACCACACACAACTGGCAAATGGGTTCTCAAGCTTACTAATAAGCAGAAGAGAACCTATGCTTGTGACAACCCGTGGTGAAGATAGACGAAGAGAGGCTCATCAAGACGAGGGATACCAATTAAGATGGCAAAAGCCTCGTAAAGATAAGCAAGAGGAAAATAATCTTCACCACACAAGAGTACAACAAGATGCAATGATAGAGGACACACACTCAAGGCAAAGGCTTTCATGGAGCCACCAAAGAAATAACATAAGGAAGACAAGGTGGACGTGAAAGAAAAGATATCAACTAGAGATGTAATTTCTCTCAAGTGTATAAGGTTCTATTTAGACGAAATCATGATGAAATATATATCTACAAAGAAGGATGTACACCTGAAATAGTTACAACACGAAGGAACAAGATATCCACAAGGAAGTCATAAATATACCAATAAGATATTTGCTTGAAAGCATAGCACTTGGCTGGATATGGTCTTATTGAATATAAATGAAGTCCAAACACACACCCATCAAAGGCATCGCAACTAGCAACAAGAGATCATCGTTGGGATGCTTTGAGAAAGAAAACAAGTATCACAAGATATGAAATGAATATCATGCCAAGATACAACCTACACAAGGTTGAATGCAAGAGGGGAAAGCATGAATAGATACTTGTTACTGAGATATAATTGGAAGGATGTAGTAGATACCAATTGAAGGTAGATAGTAGTTCATTGATCATCCTAGCTTGACTCCAATATGCACATGGTGACAACACCTTCCTTGTGAGTGAGCCGAGCATCCAATGCATCTCCAAATGTTCCTAGAAGAACAACACAAACTAAACGGTACCCAAACTCATCGGGACCAAATGGTTAGAAACACCAATACATAGGACAAACTCCACATAAATATGTTCATATAGATATGAAAATGAATTTCATGCACATCTCATCCAAATTGAGACTAGGTGGAGTTTCCCCTATATATTGAGTTAAAGAAAGAAAGAAAGCCAAATAAAATACATGAAGTAAACATGCATGCTCAAGACTTTCAAAACCCGAAACCAAAAGACAAAGAAATGCCAAGTGAAAAGGATACCAAATGGAGAAATCATCACTTGGAAGATATCATTAAAGATACATCAAGGTATGAGATATCCATTGATACACACTAAATTAAAGATGTCAAACTCCCAAAGAGAGGATGGTTCCAAACAAACCAAGCTCTCAACAAAGTTTCATGATGGCACAAGGTACCAAAAGAAAAATGGCTTGCCTTACACCAACACACACTTGATAAGGATCACAAGAAGAGTGTTCTAAAGAAAATAGGATAGCTCCCCCATGAGTTGTGCACTATAGAGAATTTGCTTTCGAATACAAAATGCGCAAGGTGGGATCACCACTTTCACTATATCTAGAAAACATTAGACAATAACAAGAAATTAACAAGATCCACAAGTGGTATGGAAGACAACAGGAGTTGACACAAACCTTGGAGGCAAATAAAAACAAAAGCCAATGTAAAGATGATCAAAAAATTCTACCACACATAAGTGACTACCACTTGTCAAAAGACAAGAAGTATTTGGAAATAATTCCCGGTGGTAGATAACAAGGATATCCAACATCAGCTTCACAACAAACACAAGCAAATTGACACTTGTAGAGGTAACATGTCACCTAGGAACAATATAATTTACAATATCAATTCTAGGAGACAATATCTCAAATGTACACATTTTCTAGGCTTGTAATATGCACATAGCATATTACTCCCCCATAATGTGATACCAATAAGAACTTAACAAGAGGCAATAAGAGGATCCAACACGAGATAATCAATGGAATTTTTAGAATTTGAATTTCTCATGAGAGATATACCACCTAGAGACTAGATAATCTTGTAATATAAATACTAAGTGGTATTCCCCATGTACCCACCTTTATAGGATTGCGAAGTGCACAAAGCACATCACTCCCCCATAATGGGATATTCCATTAAACTCTCACACGAGCCAACTAAGATACAAGCAAGATGCACTAAGGCTCAACGAACGACACACAAGTACATGATGTGCAAACCAACATACACAAAGGCAATTTGGAGACACATCATATACAAACACATGCAAGGAACAAAACCAAAACATGCAAGGGGGCAAGTAACTTTCAATGTAAGCAATTTTAAGTACAAGTTACAGCAAGGAGGCACATTGGATATAAGATATAAAGTTGACGATTCAATTGACTTGGCTTGAGACAATAAGAGTGATGAAGTCCCCTTAATTCTTCATAATGTAGCCAAGTCTCCAATGCCCTCCAACAACACCTATTGATCAAGTTTGAGCTAGTTGGTCCCCAACCAAGTTGGGTCCTAAGAGGTTAGTCACAATAGGCTTGGCTACCCAAATGGTTCTTTGCTTCAAACCACTTTGAGTACCAACAAACTTGGCAAACACATTGCCAACCTTATCCTTCCCAAGAGAATAGACATCATCAATAACAATTGGGTTGGATAAGTTACCACTAGTGCATGAAGAAGCAAGGTGACCTTTCTCACGACATAGATAGCAACGTCTACTCTTCACTTTCTTCTCACTTGATTTCTCAACTTGAGAAGCATTAGCTTGAGTATTCTTGGGAAGAGGCCTTTCTTCAACTTGAGGTTGAGCATGAGAATGCACTTGTAGCCGCTTCCCTTGTTGCTTGTCACTAATGGCCTTCTTCTTCAATGGGCAAGATCTAACATGATGCCCTTCAATTTTGCACTTGAAGCAAATAATCTTGGCCGAATTCTTGACTTGTTTTTGGCCCTTCTTCTTGTTGATCTTGGACTTCTTCTTCTTGTTGGAGTTGAATCCAAGTCCACCTTTGTCATTGGGGGATTTTTGCACACTCAAGATATTGTTGAGTGTGAATTTTCCTTCATGACTCTTTTCCAAGTCTTTCTTCAAAGAAGTGACTTGGGCCTTGAGCTCTTTGATTTCCTCTACATGGTTAGTCTCAACACAAGTACTAGAGGAAGTATAAGCTTCATCGTTAGAGCAACAAGGCAAGGAAAGCAATTCATCACAAGATGTACCAACATTGTGAGTAGATGAATTACAAGGACTAGCACATGGCAATATAATATTTTGACTAGAAGTAGTGCTAGTATCCACATGAGGCTCACTAGATGTTACCTTAACAATCATGGCCTCATGAGCTATCTTTAGCACACTATGGGATACTAGAAGATCACCATGAGAGCTTGAGATCTTTTCATGACTTTCTTCCAATTTCCCATAATTACTAGATAGCACCTCAAGTTGAGCCCGTAGCTCAACATTCTCCTTCAAAATGGATGCTTCACAAGTAATAGAGTTAGTAGCACAGGCATCATCATTTACAACAATAGGAGAGGACATGATGCGGAGCATCCTTCCATCATCCCCATGGACTCTACATCAACACCTACAACACCACAAGGACCGATGACTCGAGCACGTGCAAGAGCTCTTGAAACCGAGGTGACATCACTCCTCTCACAACTCTCCTTCGATTCACATGAGACATGGTTACTACCTCAAACGGAAACCCTATGCATACTCAGGTGCCAAGGAGTCGACCATGAAGAAGCTGGGAAGCAAGGAGAACCGGAAGCGGAAGGCATGCATGAAGACGGAGAGGAGAAAGCAACAAGGACCAGAGAGGCCGGACGATCCGGACAGAGGCCCGGACAATCCGGACAGAGCCCGGATGATCCGGACCCCGGTCCGGACAATCCGGCTAAATCCACCGAAGGCAACAGAAGCTCCCTCCCGAAGCCGGATCATCCGGACCCCGGCCCGGCTCCTCCAGACCCTGCCCGGACGTCCGGACCGCCAGCCAGACATCCGGCCCGTCGCCGCCACCAGCCGAGCCTCTAGCTCATCCGGGTCCGCACCCGGATCATCCGAACCAGCCCGGATCATCCGGACCCTCGTCCGGATCATCCGGCCAGCGCCTGCGTGCGCGTGTTAGGCTGAGCCCATGCACCCCTTCGCCCCAAACTCTATATATAGGACCCCATCTCCTCACTTTGAGACTCAGCATTGGATTAGCTCATATTTGTGTGAGAGCCTTTGCTCATCCACTCGGTTACTTCTCCACGGAGATCAGGACCTCCGTCTAGGAGAAGATCCCTCAGCGGATACAAGACCCCGTTACGGGAAGATCCCCTCGTGGATTCAAGGCCTCCTCCGGGAGATGAATGGTTCCTTTGTATCCTTACCCTAGTTGACTATGTATCTTGTGGATCTCATGTGTGTATGTTGATCTAGCACTTGTGTGATCGATTCCTTGTTGGTTGAGTGATTCTCTCTCGTTTTCCCCGTGTTTCCCCTCGTGCTTCCGCGTGTTCTTCGTGTTCCCTCCGTAGGATCCCCTCCAAACGTGAAAGATCGACGAATTAGGGTTCCACCCTACATCATATGGTATCATGAGCCACGTTGATCATGTTTTTGGAGCCCCTACCCCGTGATTTCTAGCTTGATTTTGTTGTTTTCGTCCTAAAATCCGAAAATCCCCACAAAAATACCCCCCAAATTTTTTTGTGATTTGTTAGTTTTGATGATGTTTTGTTGATTTTGATCTGTGGATTCGGTGTGTAACTCGTGGATCTTGTGTTTCCCCACCTTCTCCCCCTCGAAATCCATCCAAAATTCCCGAAATCATCAAATTTCACCCCATTTTCGAGTTCTTCCTGAGCAGTTCCCGTGCGTGGTTGACCTGCCCGGATCATCCGGACGTGCCCGGATCATCCGGCTCCTGGCCCGGATCATCCGCTTCCTCTGCCGAAACTGCAGTTCTGTAGTCCTCCATCCACCACCACCACCATCCACACATACATACATCCTCCCCACCCCATCCACCACCATTTCCACTTGCCAAACCCCAAGACTCAACCTCCGTACTACCATTCGAATTTGAGTTCAACAATTTTGAGTGAGATTTCCGTGTCCTCTTGTGTTTCGGCTATTTAGGCGCGGTGTGACATCAACAACAAACGCTCATTTTGGTCGGCTACTCATCTTCGCTACGGACGGTAACTTCGACGACATCTTTGTCATACCTTGCAATTGCATTGATAACCATCATATACCATCTTTTGCGTTGCTTACCCATCGAGACTAGCCATTGAGTATTACCGGCAACGTGACTTGTGCACATTAGTTGCATACACCATATCATACATACAATCGTGGTACATATCTCGGAATCAACTTGTGTGTCACAAAGTTGTCATCGCATACAAAATTGCTATCTTGGTTCATGAAGTTTGCATAAGAAAAGAGCTCAAAAGAGAAAGAGCCACACAAGCTTTTAAGCAAAGAGGAAAGATAAGCAAAGAGCTTATAAGCAACGAGCATAGCATCATACAACATTAAGATTGTCATATAAGATCATCTTGGATCATTGCACCGAAATACCATACATATAGCATACTTGGGATAGAGATCGTTGCATTTTTGCCTAGTAGGTCGTGCACAAGCTCCGTATCCGCCTATTGTGCAGTCGTGCTAGCGTCTCTCTAGTATTGTGCAACAAGAGCATTTTCGTGGATTCCACATTTTGGCTCACTTTTGGTTTGCACAATCCCATTTATCTATTTGTGTGTGTGTTTCCGTGTACCACTACTTGCTTGATCTACTTGTTGCATATGCGAATTTGCGAATCTTCTTCAACATTTTTCAGTCAAGCTAACGATTGCAATCAATTTTGTGCCACCATCCTAACCAAGCTCCACCAAAAGCTTTTACTTGTGTAGGTGTGAGAATCGACAGGGATCGGTACCAATAGTGCTATTTCATTGTCCGCACTTGAGTGAACTTGATTCATCTTCAACTTCGGTCAAAGGTACATTGGTATTCGTTCTTCTCCTTCTACCACTCACAATTTGCTTCAAATGATGGATAGGCCAAGTTCGTCTACAAATCCACTCTTCATCGAGCAAGACGACGACATGTCATCATACGTCACCAAGAGCCACCTCTTTGGCGCACAACGAGCTCTACATCAAGAGCAACAAGCAATGAGCGAACGCATCGACAACCTCTCCACCGACTTGCGACTTTCCGAGCAACGTACAAGAGAGTACTTCGACAACAAACTCGACGCGCACAAGAAAGAGAACGATGCAAGAATGGACGAGATCCGCGCCTTGTTGGTGAACCGGCGTACTTCTACCTCTTCACACTCAAGACGGAGCCACTCAAGTCGCCACTCCGACGACTCCTTCTCCGACACAAGTACACCGTCATCGAACACTCTTCGACGAGCCGCGCGTCAAGACCGTCATGCATCTCGCAACCCGCTACATGACAAGCATCCCCAAGAGCAAGTTGATGAACAAGTTCCTCGTCCTCAATCGAACCAAGTGGCGTTTGCTCAAGCTCAAGAACGACAACGTCTTCGTCACCAACAAGAACAAGAACGAGCGCGCCTACATCAAGAGCAACAAGAAGCCGAGGCTCAACGTCTTCAACAACAACAACGAGAAGCACAAGCAATTGAGGCGGAACGTCCACTTCAAGCATCAAGTCGAGCTATCACCAACCGCAATCGCGAAAGGCGCAATCAAGAGGAAGCCCTTCGAGAAGAAATACAAGAGAGGAACTACCATCCGCGTGCGCAACGTCAAGCTCCACAAGCTCCTCCACAAGCTCCTCAAGCTCATCCCCAACCTCAAGGCCAACAAGAGCAAGTTGATCATGGACTTCATCCTCGCCAAGAGCAACATGAGGATGATTACCCTCCACGTCAAGAACGTTGTCATCCACATCGACCTCAACACAATGAAGAGCAACGCTATGGCAAGCTCAAGTTCACAATGCCCAAGTTCAATGGAACCAATGATCCCGAAGAGTACCTCTCATGGGCATTGAAGGTCGACAAAATCTTTCGCTTGCACAACTATGAGGAAGAGAAGAAGATCGCTATGGCATCACTTGAGTTCCAAGACTATGTGCTCATATGGTGGGAACAAGTCCTTGAGCGCCGACAAGCAAGAGGTGAACCTCCAATCACCACTTGGGCTCAAATGAAGGATGCCATGAGAGCACGCTTTGTGCCCACCTACTACAACCGTGATCTCTTCAAGAAGCTACAACTCCTCAAGCAAGGAACAAAGAGTGTTGAAGAATACTACAAGGAAATGGAGATTGCCATGATTCGAGCCAATGTCACGGAGGATGATGAGCAAACAATGGCACGATTCTTGAACGGACTCAACCATCCCATCAAGAAGATCGCCGACTTCCAACCCTACTCCAACCTCATTGAGCTAGTGCATCAAGCTACAAAGGCGGAACGACAAGTGCAAGATGACTTCAAGTACGCCAAGTACTCATCCAAGACATACGGCTTCTCCAACAACCAAGCTTCAACAACTACTCCAACTTCGACATCAACCAAGCCTTCTCCAACCAACGACGACAAGTCAAGTTACAAGAAAGCTTCTACAAGTTCAAGTCGTCCTCCTCCTACTACAAGCAACTCCAAGCCGCGTGCTCCATCATCTACTCCAAACGATGAGACCGTCAAGACAAGCTCCTTCAAGTGTTTTACTTGCGGCGGCCGAGGCCACAAGTCATATGAATGCACCAACAAGCGGACCATGATACTCAACGACGATGTCACCTACGACTCAATGAGTGAATATGAAATGGACGCTATTGAGAAAGTGGCCATGCACCGGCGCATTAACGAGGATGAAGATGATCAAGTCTTTTGTGATGAAGATACAAGTCCCGCTCTTGTTGTCTCCAAGGTCTTGACACTTCAACATCAACAAGAAGAAGACCAAAGATGCCACATCTTCCACACAAAGGCCGGCATCAATGGGAGATCCGTCAAGGTCATCATCGATGGAGGTAGTTGCCACAACTTGGCAAGCGAAGAACTATGCTCCAAGCTCCAATTGGTCAAGAAGAAGCATCCGCAACCATACAAGGTTCAATGGCTAAGTGACTCCGGCACTATACGAGTTGAGCATAGGTCCAAGTATCATTCAAAATAGGTGCATATGAGGACACTTTGGAGTGTGATGTGGTCCCAATGACCGTTTGCCACCTCCTCCTTGGTCGGCCATGGCAATTCGACCGTGGTGTCTACCACAATGGGCGTACAAACCACTATAGCTTCAAGATGAAAGGCAAAGAATATGTCCTACGACCCATGTCTCCTAGTCAAGTGATAGCCGACAAACAAGCCACCAACCAAAGAGAGAAGAGTGAGAAAGTGAGCCACCAAAAAGTGAGTGAGAGCCACAAGCCAAATTTGAGCGCCTCTTCGCCTAGAGAGAAAAACCTCATACTATTCGCCACCAAACATGAGATGAGAGAAGTGTGTGAGAACCCATCGAGTGTGATGCACTTTGTCCTTGTGTGCAAGGATAGAGAACCAAAAACTAACACCACTCATGAGCTACCTTTGGTGTTTCAATCTCTTTTGCAGGAATTTCAAGATGTTTTCCCCGATGAGCTACCTCCGGGTCTACCTCCTCTTCGAGGCATTGAGCATCGAATCGACCTCATCCCCGGAGCGCCACTTCCAAACAAAGCTCCCTACCGTGTCAATCCCGAAGAAACCAAGGAGATTCAACGGCAAGTACAACAACTAATCGATAACGGTCATGTACGTGAAAGCTTAAGCCCTTGTGTCGTGCCCGTTATACTTGTGCCTAAACCCGATGGAAGTTTCCGCTTGTGCTCCGATTGTAGACCTATAAATGCTATCACCGTGCGCTATAGGCATCCCATTCCTCGCTTAGATGATATGCTTGATGAACTTAGTGGAGCCAACTTTTTCTCAAAGATTGATCTTAAAAGTGGCTATTACCAAATCCGCATTCATGAGGGTGATGAATGGAAAACTGCTTTCAAAACAAAATTTGGTCTATATGAGTGGTTGGTTATGCCCATGGGTTTGTCGGAAGCACCCAGAACTTTTGTGCGTCTCATGCATCATGTACTTCGTCCATACATTGGAATCTTTGTTGTGGTTTACTTCGATGATATTCTTGTGTTTAGCAAAACCATGAAAGAGCATCTTGATCATGTTAAGCTTGTTTTGCAAACACTTCGAAAAGAAAGTCTTTATGCCAACTTGAAAAAATGCACTTTTGGCGTTGACAAAGTGGTTTTCTTGGGTTTCGTTGTCTCTTCCAAGGGTGTCCATGTTGATGAAACTAAGATCAAAGCAATTAAAACTTGGCCCCAACCCACCAATTTGCAACAAGTGCGAAGTTTCCTTGGTCTTGCAGGTTTTTATCGTCGCTTTGTGAAAAACTTTAGCACTATTGCAGCTCCTTTGCATGCTTTGAGTAAGAAGAATACTCCTTTTGTTTGGGGACCTTTGCAATCCAACGCTTTCGATGAGCTCAAGTCCTTGCTTACTCATGCTCCGATTCTTGCTTTGCCCAATTTTGACAAAACTTTTGAGGTTCATTGTGATGCAAGTGGTACCGGAATTGGCGGAGTTTTAATGCAAGAAAAACGAGTCATTGCCTATTTTAGTGAAAAACTCTCCGGTGCTCAACTTAACTATCCCGTATATGACAAAGAATTATATGCTTTAGTGCGTGTGCTACATGTTTGGGAACATTATCTTAGACCTCATGAGTTTGTCATCCATACCGATCATGAAACGCTTAAGTACTTGAAAGGTCAAACTAAATTGAACAAGCGTCATGCCAAATGGAGTGAATTTATTGAATCTTTCCCATATGTGATCAAGTACATTAAGGGCAAGGAAAATGTAGTTGCCGATGCACTTTCACGCATATGCACGCTCGTCACCCAACTAGAGTTAAATGTTATAGGCTTTGAGCACATAAAGGATTTGTATGCTAGTGATCCATCTTTTGCACCTCATTATGCTAAATGTTTGACGCATACATCTTGGGAACAATATTACCTCAAGGATGGTTATCTTATGAGAGCTAACAAACTTTGCATACCCGAGTCTTCTCTTCGTTTGCTACTTTTGCAAGAGGCTCATGGAGGTGGACTCATGGGACATTTTGGACGCAACAAGACCTTCGCCACGCTCTCCAAGAACTACTTTTGGCCCAAGATGTTTCGCGACGTCTCACGCTTCACCACCCGATGCTCAACATGCCGCAAAGCTAAGTCAAAAGCTCAATCTCATGGTCTTTACATGCCTCTTCCTATTCCTTATCAACCTTGGGAAGACATTAGCATGGACTTTGTACTTGGTTTGCCTAGAACTCAAAATGGAAAGGATTCCGTGTTTGTTGTTGTGGATAGATTTTCTAAAATGGCACATTTCATTCCTTGCAACAAGCTAGACGATGCTTCACATATTGCAAATCTCTTTTGTAGGGAAATCTTGCGCCTCCATGGAGTACCAAAGACAATCGTCTCCGACCGCGATGTCAAGTTCCTGAGTTACTTTTGGAAGACCCTATGCGCCAAGCTCGGAATCAAGCTCTTCTTCTCATCCGCATACCATCCTCAAACCGACGGCCAAATGGAAGTACGAACCGAACGCTCTCCACCCTACTTCGCGTGTTGATCAAGAAGAACATCAAGGAGTGGGAGGCGTGTCTACCCATCGCTGAGTACGCCTACAACCGCGCAAGAAATTCGACGACCGGCAAGTCACCCTTCGAGGTCGTCTACGGCTTCAATCCATTGTCCCCATTGGACATTCTACCTCTACCTCTACAAGAGCGCACCAACCTCGACGCAAGTGCCCGTGCAAGCTACATCAAGAAGATGCATGAAGAGACAAGACACACCATCGAGCGCCACGTACAACGACTCACTACCAAGCTCAACATCAACAAGCAACCCATGATCTTCAACATAGGCGATCTCGTGTGGCTACACCTTCGCAAGGAACGCTTCCCCAACGAACGCAAGTCCAAACTTCTACCTCGAGCCGATGGACCCTTCAGGGTGTTAGCACGCTACAACAACAATGCCTACAAGCTCGACCTACCAAGCGACAAGTACAACGTGAGCGACACCTTCAACATCAAAGACCTCTCGCCTTTCCATGGTGATGAAGATCTAGATCCGAGGTCGGATCCTTTCGAAGGGAGGGGATATGATGCGGAGCATCCTTCCATCATCCCCATGGACTCTACATCAACACCTACAACACCACAAGGACCGATGACTCGAGCACGTGCAAGAGCTCTTGAAACCGAGGTGATATCACTCCTCTCACAACTCTCCTTCGATTCACATGAGACATGGTTACTACCTCAAACGAAAACCCTATGCATACTCAGGTGCCAAGGAGTCGACCATGAAGAAGCTAGGAAGCAAGGGGAACCGGAAGCGGAAGGCATGCATGAAGACGGAGAGGAGAAAGCAACAAGGACCAGAGAGGCCGGACGATCCGGACAGAGGCCCGGACAATCCGGACAGAGCCCGGATGATCCGGACCCCGGTCCGGACGATCCGGCTAAATCCACCGAAGGCAAGAGAAGCTCCCTCCCGAAGCCGGATCATCCGGACCCCGACTCGGATCCTCCGGACCGCCAGCCGGACATTCGGCCCGTCGCCGCCACCAGCCGAGCCTCCAGCTCATCCGGGTCCGCACCTGGATCATCCGAACCAGCCCGGATCATCCGGACCCTCGTCCGGATCATCCGGCCAGCGCCTGCGTGCGCGTGTTGGGCTGAGCCCATGTACCCCTTCGCCCCAAACTCTATATATAGGACCCCATCTCCTCACTTTGAGACTCAGCATTGGATTAGCTCATATTTGTGTGAGAGCCTTTGCTCATCCACTCGGTTACTTCTCCACGGAGATCAGGACCTCCGTCTAGGAGAAGATCCCTCAGCGGATACAAGACCCCATTACGGGAAGATCCCCTCGTGGATTCAAGGCCTCCTCCGGGAGATGAACGGTTCCTTTGTATCCTTACCCTAGTTGACTATGTATCTTGTGGATCTCATGTGTGTATGTTGATCTAGCACTTGTGTGATCGATTCCTTGTTGGTTGAGTGATTCTCTCTCGTTTTCCCCGTGTTTCCCCTCGTGCTTCCGCGTGTTCTTCGTGTTCCCTCCGTAGGATCCCCTCCAAACGTGAAAGATCGACGAATTAGGGTTCCACCCTACATCAGGACAACTTGGCAAGCTCTTTTAAATAAGAAGCTTCAAGTCGGGCATGAGACTCGGTGAGTTTGATGAGCTCACCCTTGATGACCCTTGAGCCATTTTTGAGGTGCTCAAAATCCTCAAGCAGTCTAGCATGAGAAACTTCAAGCTTAGCATTTTTAGTTTTGAAATCATTGGCCACCTCAAGAGCTCTATCATGAGATTCCCTCACTCTAGATAATTCTAGAGAAAAAGTCTCCTCAAGAGATTCGGAGGTGGTTTGTTCATGTTCAAGAGCTTGAGATAGCTCCGCGATCTCATTTGCGTAATCACGCGCATGAGCTTCCATTTTCTCAATGGTGGCCTCATGCTCCTCTAGATGGGATTCCAACTCCTCAATGTATTTCTTTCCATCAATGGCAATGGACATTATTTCCATGAAGTTGGAACGAGCAATTTTATTTTTATGAAGAGCTTTATAAATCATTTCCCCCTTAGTATTTAAGGAGGCAACATTATCATTCTCTTCATCATTATCCTCATCATCATTAGCATCAACATCATCATCAAGAGACATATTGGGGTATAAAGTAGGAGATACCTTCAATGCCTTAGCCATAAGGCAAAAAGCAATAGATGATGATGTAGGATCCCTTGAGGCACCATTAAATACCACATCTTGTTCCATGGAGTGTTCGGTTTCCTCTACATTGTTAGCACAAAAATTCGAGGAAATAGATGCATTTTTATCATGGCAACAAGACATAGCAAGCATATCATCATGAGATCTAGTCAAGCAATTTCTACATGATATGCAAGGACTATCAACACAAGCATGTGAAACATTTGGAGTGCTCGAAGTGTTAAAGCCCAAAGAGGGAGCATTGCAATAAGATAATGATGAAGGATCATCCATAATAAGCATACTACCATCATTGCAATGACCAACACTACTCACCATATCATTACCTTGTGGCAAACCACATGTAGGTGAAGTAGAAGAAGTTGAGAAGACTATACGACCGGAGGTGGAGGGAGAACAATCATCCCCACAAATATTGGACACACCATATTTAACTTGAAGCTTTGTCCACAACTCATGAGCATCCTGGAACGGCATGAGTTGAAAATAACTACATTGCTCAAAGCATCAAAAAGCACATTAGAAGCTTGATCATTGAGATAAGAGTTTTTCTCATCCTCTAAAGATAATCTTTGGGAATCCTTTGGAGGAGAAAAACCCATATCTACAATTCGCTCTAAATTTGGGTCCATGACCCTAAAGAGATTAAGTATGCAAATTACCCAAACATCAAAATTTGTGCCATCAAAACTAAGAGTGTCAGAGAATCCTAAGCCCCTAGTCAACATCCTTACTCTCTAGGCGGTTAAGCCTAACAAAGAGAGACGAGGCTCTGGTACCAATTGAAAGATCGAGGATGTTGCCTAGAGGGGGGTGAATAGGCGCTTTAAAATAATTACGGTTTAGGCTTGAACAAATGTGGAATAAACCTAACGGTTAATTTGTCAAGCACAAACACTAAAACAACCAGGCTCACCTATGTGCACCAACAACTTATGCTAAGCAAGATAAGCAACTATGTGATACCAAGATATATGACAAAGAACAATATGGCTATCACAAAGTAAAGTGCATAAGTAAAGGGCTCGGGTAAGAGATAACCGAGGCACGCGAAGACAACGATGTATCCCGAAGTTCACACCCTTGCGGATGCTAATCTCCGTTTGGAGCGGTGTGGAGGCACAATGCTCCCCAAGAAGCCACTAGGGCCACCGTAATCTCCTCACGCCCTCGCACAATGTAAGATGCCGTGATTCCACTAAGGGACCCTTGAGGGCGGTCACCGAACCCGTAAAAATGGCGACCCTTGGGGGCGGTCACCGAACCCGTACACTTTGGCAATCCTTGGGGGCGGTCACCGGCACCCGTCAAATTGCTCGGGGCGATCTCCACAACCTAATTGGAGACCCCGACGCTTGCCCGGAGCTTTACACCACAATGATTGAGCTCCGAACACCACCAACCGTCTAGGGCGCCAAGGCACCCAAGAGGAACAATCTCTAGGGTGCCCGAACACCCAAGAGTAATAAGCTTCTCAAACTTCACTTCCACGTATCACCGTGGAGAACTCAAACCGATGCACCAAATGCAATGGCAAGGGCACACGGAGTGCCCAAGTCCTTCTCCCTCAAATCCCACCAAAGCAACTAATGCTAGGGAGGAAGATGAGAGGAAGAACAAGAAGGAGAACACCAAGAACTCCAAGATCTAGATCCAAGGGGTTCCCCTCACATAGAGGAGAAAGTGATTGGTGGAAATGTGGATCTAGATCTCCTCTCTCTTTTCCCTCAAAAACTAGCAAGAATCCATGGAGGGATTGAGAGTTAGCAAGCTCGAAGAAGGTCAACAATGGGGAAAGAACGCGAGCTCACAGGATAAGGTTCATTGGGGAAGAAGACCCCCCTTTTATAGGTGGGAAAAAATCCAACCGTTATGCTCACAGCCCGCACAGAGCGGTACTACCGCTCCAAGGAGCGGTACTACCGCTAGGGCGGTAGTACCCCTTTGAAACACAACAACGAGGAGGCAAAAGGCCAGAAGAACCGTCGGAGCGGTAGTACCGCTTGACCTCACGGTACTACCGCTAGGGGTAGCGGTATTACTGTTAAGGGTAGCGGTACTACTGCTTGCGAGCGGTACTAAAAAATTACATCCGGGCCTACCACCGCAAGACTTGGGACGAGTTTTTGGTCCGGAGCGGTACTACCGTTATAGGAGCCGCGGTAGTACCGCTCTGGAGCGGTAGTAAAAAATTACATCCGCTCCAATTCGCGGTAGTACCGCTGCAGCCTTTTTAGAACACCAAAACCGCCACAACTTTTGCAAACGGAATTTGAATTCGATGAAACCAAGTTTGTTGGAAAGCTAGCGACAAGGGCTAACACAATATTTAAAGAAATATCAATAAGAAGCAAATTAGAAAAGGCCCATAAGAAAATGGTGAGAACCCTTCCTCAGATAAGACCGGTAAAACCTCCAACACCGAAAACATCATAGAAGACGCATGCGAACTCCGTTTTTGATGAACTCAAGCTTGTCATCAAGATGACCATAAGCTCTAAGACTCACAAAGAGAACCAAACAAGAACCAAGAAACATGATGCAAGGATGCAATGGTTTGAGCTCTCTACTAACGATACGATCAAGCTACCAACTTTAGAGCCCCCCTTGATAGTATGGCAAACGATCCTATAACCCGGTCTCCCAACTACCACCACGAGACCGGTAAAATAGAAAACCTATCAAGGGCAAACCTTTGCCTTGCACATGGTCCACTTGAGCTAGATGATGATGATCTTGACTCCCTCAAGTTGGACCACCTTTCTTGATTGCGTTGGCTCAATGAAGACTAGATGATTGCTCCCCCATAGTTCACTATGGGTGAGCCACTCTTCAGCACATCTTCACAAGTCCATTGACACCACAATGGATGGCAAGATTAAAGCACTTGATCTCTTCATGATGCTCCACTTGAACTTGCACACATCAATCTTGATGATGATCACCACTTAATGTCATCCTTTCCATGGGTTGTATGATATCTTCCTCTTGACGCAAGCCCATGGATACGTACCTAACCCCACATAGAACTCTCACATAGACCATGGGTTAGTACACAAAGTGCAATGGACAATGCTTACCATACCATGGGATCACTTGATCCCTCTCGGTACATCTTCTACGCTTTGTGAGTTGATCAACTTGATTCACTCTTGACTTAGTCTTGATCAACCTTGAATCTTTGCAACTCTCTTCATTTGGATGATGTCTTGAAGGTAAACATGAATGATCACACAACCTTATTCTTCAAGACATACTTGCAATAAGCTCAACACTCACATGACCAATCTTTGGATAATTCCTTAATAGCACCTTGGTCAACTCATAAACTCCTCGAAACCAACACATGGACTTCAAGAAAATCCTATGGACAAATCCTTCAAATATAACTCAAGACAACCATTAGTCCATAGAGATTTTCATCAATTGCCAAAACCAAACATGGGGGCACCGCATGTTCTTTCACTAAGCATAGCACAAGAACTTGTAGTTTGTTTGCTAAGAGCTTTTTGTCGGAGAACGTAGCAGAAATTCAAAATTTTCCTACGAGTCACCAAGATCTATCCATGGAGAGACTAGCAACGAAGGGAAGGAGAGTGCATCTATATACCCTTGTAGATCTCTAAGCGGAAGCGTTCAAGAGAACGGGGTTGAAGGAGTCGTACTCGTCGTGATCCAAATCACCGGAGATCCTAGTGCCGAACGGACGGCACCTCCGCGTTCAACACACGTACAGCCCGGTGACGTCTCCCATGCCTTGATCCAGCAAGGAGAGAGGGAGAGGTTGAGGAAGACTCCATCCAGCAGCAGCACAACGGCGTGGTGGTGGTGGAGGAGCATGGCAATCCTGCAGGGCTTCGCCAAGCACCGCGGGAGAGGAGGAGTACTTGGGAGAGGGGGAGGGCTGCGCCAGGGGAAGCGTGTAGCTCCCATGCGCCTTCCCACTATATATAGGGGTGGAGGGGGCTGGTTTCTTGCCCTCCAAGTCCATTGGGGCGTTGGCAAAGGTGGGAGGAAAGAAATCCCATCATTTCCTTCCCCACCGATTGTTATCCCCCTTTTTTAGGGATCTTGATCTTATCCCTTCGGGATATGATCTTATTCCTTCTAAGGGGGGATCTTGGTGCGCCATGACCAGGGGTGTGGGGCCTTGACCCCACTACCCACGTTCATGTGGGTCCCCCGTGCAGGTGGGCCCCACTCCGGAACCTTCTAGAACCTTCCCGGTACAATACCGAAAAATCCCGAACATTTTCCGGTGGCCAAAATAGGACTTCCCATATATAAATCTTTACCTCCGGACCATTCCGGAACTCCTCGTGACGTCCGGGATCTCATCCGGGACTCCGAACAACATTCGGTAACCACATACAAACTTCCTTTATAACCCTAGCGTCATCGAACCTTAAGTGTGTAGACCTACGGGTTCGGGAACCATGCAGACATGACCGAGACGTTCTCCGGTCAATAACCAACAGCGGGATCTGGTACCCATGTTGGCTCCCACATGTTCCACGATGATCTCATCGGATGAACCACGATGTCAAGGACTCAATCAATCCCATATACAATTCCCTTTGTCTAACGGTATTGTACTTGCTCGAGATTCGATCGTCGGTATACCGATACCTTGTTCAATCTTGTTACCGGCAAGTCTCTTTACTCGTTCCGTAACACATCATCCCGTGATCAACCCCTTGGTCACATTGTGCACATTATGATGATGTCCTACCGAGTGGGCCCAGAGATACCTCTCCGTTTACACGGAGTGACAAATCCCAGTCTCGATTCGTGCCAACCCAACAGATACTTTCGGAGATACCTGTAGTGCACCTTTATAGCCACCCAATTACGTTGTGACGTTTGGTACACCCAAAGCATTCCTACGGTATCTGGGAGTTGCACAATCTCATGGTCTAAGGAAATGATACTTGACATTAGAAAAGATTTAGCATACGAACTACAATCTTTGTGCTAGGCTTAGGATTGGGTCTTGTCCATCACATCATTCTGCTAATGATGTGATCCCGTTATCAACAACATCTAATGTCCATGGTCAGGAAACCGTAACCATCTGTTGATCAACGAGCTAGTCAACTAGAGGCTTACTAGGGACATGGTGTTGTCTATGTACCCACACATGTATCTGAGTTTCCTATCAATACAATTATAGCATGGATAATAAACGATTATCATGAACAAGGAAATATAATAATAACTAATTTATTATTGTCTCTAGGGCATATTTCCAACAGTCTCCCACTTGCACTAGAGTCAATAATATAGTTCACATCGTCATGTGATTAACATTCACACGTCGCATCGCCATGTGACCAACATCCAAAGAGTTTACTAGTGTCATTAAACTAGTTCACATCATCATGTGATTAAGACTCAATGAGTTCTGGGGTTTGATCATGTTTTGCTTGTGAGAGAGGTTTTAGTCAATGGGTCTGTACTTCGCAAATCTCTAGGTCATTCTGTAAATGCTGCTTCCATGCTCCACTTGGAGCTATTCCAAATGGTTGCTCCACTATACGTATCCGGTTTCCTACTCAGAGTCACTCAGATAGGTGTTAAAGCTTGCATCGACGTAACCCTTTACGCCGAACTCTTTATCACCTCCATAATCGAGAAACATATCCTTATTTACTCCAAGGACAATTTTGACCGATGTCCAATGATCCATTCCTGGATCATTCTTGTACCCCTTGACTGACTCATGGCAAGGCACACTTCCGGTGCGGTACACAGCATAGCATATTGTAGAGCCTATGTCTAAAGCATAGGGGATGACCTTCGTCCTTTCTCTCTTTTCTGCCGTGGTCGAGCTTTAAGTCTTAACTTCATACCTTACAACTCAGGCAAGAACTCCTTCTTTGACTGATCCATCTTGAACACCTTCAAGATCATGTCAAGGTATGTGCTCATTTTGAAAGTACCATTAAGCATTTTTGATCTATCATTATAGATCATGATGATCAATGTTCAACTAGCTTAATCCAGGTTTTCCATTGAAAAACACTTTTCAAATAACCCTATATGCTTTCTAGAAATTCTACATCATTTCTGATCAACAATATGTCAATAACATATACTCATCAGAAATTCTATAGTGCTCCCACTCACTTCTTTGGAAATACAAGTTTATCATAAACTTTGTATAAATCCAAAATCTTTGATCATCTCATCAAAGCGTATATTCCAACTCCGAGATGCTTGCTCCAGTCCTTAGAAGGATCGCTGGAGCTAGCATACCTTTTAGCATCCTTAGGATCGACAAAACCTTTCTGATTGTATCGTATACAACCTTTCCCTACGAAAACTGGTAAGGAAACTCGTTTTGACATCCATCTGCTATTTCATAAATGTAGCTAATGCTAACATGATTCCGACGGACTTAAGCATCGCTACGGATGAGAAAATCTCATCGTAGTCAACTTCCTTGAACTTGTGAAAAACTCTTCGCCACAAGTCGAGCTTCATAGACGGTGACACTACCGTCCACGTCCGTCTTCTTCTTAAAGATCCATTTATCTCAATGGCTTGCCGATCATCGGGCAAGTCCACCAAAGTCCATGCTTTGTTCTGATACATGGATCCTATCTCGGATTTCATGGCTTCTAACCATTTACCGGAATTTGGGCCCACCATTGCTTCTCCATAGCTCGTAGATTCATTGTTGTCTAGCAACATGACCTTCAAGACAGGATTACTGTACCACTCTGAAGCAGTACGCATCCTTGTCACCCTACGAGGTACGGTAGTGACTTGATCCGAAGTATCATGATCACTATCATAAGCTTCTACTTCAATTGGTGTAGGTGCCACAGGAACAACTTCTTGTGCCCTGCTACACACTAGTTGAAGTGATGGTTCAATAACCTTATCAAGTCTCCACCATCCTCCCACTCAATTCTTTCGAGAGCAACTTTTCCTCGAGAAAGGACCCGTTTCTAGAAACAATTACTTTTGCTTCTGGATCTGAGATAGGAGGTATACCCAACTATTTTTGGGTGTTCTATGAAGATGCATTTTATCCGCTTTGGGTTCGAGCTTATCAACCTGATACTTTTTCACATAAGCGTCGCAGCCCCAAACCTTTACGAAATGGCAACTTAGGTTTCTCCAAACCATAGTTCAAACGGTGTTGTCTCAATGGAATTACATGGTGCCCTATTAAAGTGAGTGCGGTTGTCTCTAATGCCTAACCCATGAACGATAGTGGTAATTCGATAAGAGACATCATGGTATGCACCATATCCAATAGGGTGCAACTATGATGTTCGGAAACACCATCACACTATGGTTTTACAGGCGGTATTAATTGTGAAACAATTTCCACGATGTCTTAATTGCGTGCCAAAGCTCGTAACTCAGATACTCATCTCTATGATCATATCATAGACATTTTATCCTCTTGTCACGATGATCTTCAACTTCACTCTGGAATTACTTGAACCATTCAATAATTCAGACTTGTGTTTCATCAAGTAAATATACTCAGTATCTACCCAAATCATCTGTGAAGTAAGAACATAATGATATTCACTGCATACCTCAGCACTCATTGGACTGCACACATCAAAATGTGTTACTTCCAACAAGTTGCTATCTTGTTCCATCTTACTAAAAACGAGGCTTTTCAGTCATCTTGCCCATGTGGTATGATTTGCATATCTCAAGTGATTCAAAATCAAGTGAGTCCAAACGATCCATCTGCATGGAGTTTCTTCATGCGTATACACCAATAGACATGGTTCGCATGTCTCAAACTTTTCAAAAACGAGTGAGTCCAAAGATCCATCAACATGGAGCTTCATGCGTTTTATACCAATATGACTTACATGGCAGTGCCACAAGTAAGTGGTATTATCATTACTATCTTATATCTTTTGGCATGAAAATGTGTATCACTACGATCGAGATTCAATAAACCATTCCTTTAGGTGCAAGACCATTGAAGGTATTATTCAAATAAATAGAGTAACCATTATTCTCCTTAGATGAATAACCGTATTGCGATAGACATAATCCAATCATGTCTATGCTTCAACACAAACACCAAATGACAATTATTCAGGTTTAATACTAATCTTGATGGTAGAGGGAGCGTGCGATGTTTGATCACATCAAACTTGGAAACACTTCCAACACATATCGTCAGCTCACCTTTAGCTAGTCTTCGTTTATTCCGTAACTCTTTTATTTTGAGTTACTAACACTTAGCAACCGAACCGGTATCTTAATACCCTGGTGCTACTAGGAGTACTAGTAAAGTACACATTAACATAATGTATATCCAATATACTTCTATCGACCTTGCCAGCCTTCTCATCTACCAAGTATCCAGGGTAATCCTGCTCCAGTGGTTGTTCCCCTTATTACAGAAGCACTTAGTCTCGGGTTTGGGTTCAACCTTGGGTTTCTTCACTAGAGCAGCAGCTAATTTGCCGTTTCATGAAGTATCCCTTCTTGCCCTTGCCCTTTTTGAAACTAGTGGTTTTACTAACCATCAACAATTGATGCTCCTACTTGACTTCTACTTTCGCGGTGTCAAACATCGCGAGTACTTCAAGGATCATCATATCTATCCCTGATATGGTATAGTTCATCACGAAGCTCTAGCAGCTTGGTGGCAATGACTTTGGAGAAACATCACTATCTCATCTGGAAGATCAACTCCCACTCGATTAAAGTGATTGTTGTACTCAGACAATTTGAGCACAAGCTCAACGATTGAGCTTTTCTCCCTTAGTTTGCAGGCTTAGAAAATCATCGGAGGTCTCATACCTCTTGACGTGGGCATGAGCCTGAAATACCAATTTCAGCCCTCGAAACATATCATATGTTTCGCGATGTTTCAAAAACGTCTTTGGTGCCTCTACTCTAGACCATTTAACTGAACTATCACGTAGTTATCAAAACGTGTATGTCAGATGTTCGCAACATCCACAGACTACGTTTGAGGTCCAGCACACCGAGCGGTGCATTAAGGACATAAGCCTTCTACGAAGCAACAAGGACAATCCTCAGTTCACGGACCCAGTCCGCATAATTGCTACTATCAACTTTCAACTAAATTTTCTCTAGGAACATATCTAGACAGTGGAACTAAAGCGCGAGCTTACGACATAATTTGCAAAGATCTTTTGACTATGTTCAGGATAATTAAGTTCATCTTACGAACTCCCACTCAGATAGACATCCCTCTAGTCATCTAAGTGATTACATGATCCGAGTCAACTAAGTCGTGTCTGATCATCACGTGAGACGGACTTGTCATCATCGGTGAACAACTTCATGTTGATCATATCTACTATACGACTCATGCTCGACCTTTCGGTCTCTTGTGTTCCGAGGCCATGTCTGTACATGCTAGGCTCGTCAAGTCAACCTAAGTGTTTTGCGTGTGTAAATCTGGCTTACACCCGTTGTATGTGAACGTAAGAATCTATCACACCCAACCATCACGTGGTGCTTCGAAACGACGAACTTTCGCAACGGTGCACAGTTAGGGCGAACACTTTCTTGAAATTTTAATGAGGGATCATCTTATTTACTACCGTCGTTCTAAGCAAATAAGATGCATAAACATGATAAACATCATATGCAGTCAAATAGTGACATGATATGGCCAATATCATTTTGCTCCTTTTGATCTCCATCTTCAGGGCTCCATGATCATCATCATCACCGGCATGACACCATGATCTCCATCATCATGATTCCATCATCGTGTCTTCATGAAGTTGTCTCGCCAACTTATTACTTCTACTACTATGGCTACCGGTTAGCAATAAAGTAAAGTAATTACATGGCGTTGTTCAATGACACGCAGGTCATACAATAAATAAAGACAACTCCTATGGCTCCTGTCGGTTGTCATACTCATCGACATGCAAGTCGTGATTCCTATTACAAGGACATGATCAATCTCATACATCACATATCATTCATCACATTCTTTTTGGCCATATCACATCACATAGCATACCCTGCAAAAACAAGTTAGACGTCCTCTAATTGTTGTTTGCATGTTTTACGTGGCTGCTATGGGTTTCTAGCAAGAACGTTTCTTACCTACGCAAAACCACAACGTGATATGCCAATTGCTATTTACCCTTCATAAGGACCCTTTTCATCGAATCCGTTTCGACTAAAGTGGGAGAGACTGGCACCCGCTAGCCACCTTATGCACCAAGTGCATGTCAGTCGGTGGAACCTGTCTCACGTAAGAGTACGTGTAAGGTCGGTCCGGGCCGCTTCATCCCACAATACCGTCGAAACAAGATTGGACTAGTAACGGTAAGCATATTGAACAAAATCGACGCCCACAGCTACTTTGTGTTCTACTCGTGCAAAGAATCTACGGAATAGACCTAGCTCATGATGCCACTGTTGGGGAACGTAGAGAAATTCAAAATTTTCCTACGAGTCACCAAGATCTATCCATGGAGAGACTAGCAACGAGGGGAAGGAGAGTGCATCTACATACCCTTGTAGATCTCTAAGCGGAAGCGTTCAAGAGAACGGGGTTGAAGGAGTCGTACTCGTCGTGATCCAAATCACCGGAGATCCTAGTGCCGAACGGACGGCACTTCCGCGTTCAACACACGTACAGCCCGGTGACGTCTCCCATGCCTTGATCCAGCAAGGAGAGAGGGAGAGGTTTAGGAAGACTCCATCCAGCAGCAGCACAACGACGTGGTGGTGGTGGAGGAGCATGACAATCCTGCAGGGCTTCGCCAAGCACCGCGGGAGAGGAGGAGTACTTGGGAGAGGGGGAGGGCTGCGCCAGGGGAAGCGTGTAGCTCCCATGCGCCTCCCCACTATATATAGGGGTGGAGGGGGCTGGTTTCTTGCCCTCCAAGTCCATTGGGGCGTTGGCAAAGGTGGGAGGAAAGAAATCCCATCATTTCCTTCCCCACCGATTGTTATCCCCCTTTTTTAGGGATCTTGATCTTATCCCTTCGGGATATGATCTTATTCCTTCTAAGGGGGGATCTTGGTGCGCCTTCACTAGGGGTGTGGGGCCTTGACCCCACTACCCACGTTCATGTGGGTCCCCCATGCAGGTGGGCCCCACTCCAGAACCTTCTAGAACCTTCCCGGTACAATACCGAAAAATCCCGAACATTTTCGGGTGGCCAAAATAGGACTTCCCATATATAAATCTTTACCTGTGGACCATTCCGGAACTCCTTGTGACGTCCGGGATCTCATCCGGGACTCCGAACAACATTCGGTAACCACATACAAACTTCCTTTATAACCCTAGCGTCATCGAACCTTAAGTGTGTAGACCCTACGGGTTCGGGAACCATGCAGACATGACCGAGACGTTCTCCGGTCAATAACCAACAGCGGGATCTGGATACCCATGTTGGCTCCCACATGTTCCACGATGATCTCATCGGATGAACCACGATGTCAAGGACTCAATCAATCCCGTATACAATTCCCTTTGTCTAACGGTATTGTACTTTCCCGAGATTCGATCGTCGGTATACCGATACCTTGTTCAATCTCGTTACCGGCAAGTCTCTTTACTCGTTCCATAACACATCATCCCGTGATCAACCCCTTGGTCACATTGTGCACATTATGATGATGTCCTACCGAGTGGGCCCAGAGATACCTCTCCGTTTACACGGAGTGACAAATCCCAGTCTCGATTCGTGCCAACCCAACAGATACTTTCGGAGATACCTGTAGTGCACCTTTATAGCCACCCAATTACGTTGTGACGTTTGGTACACCCAAAGCATTCCTATGGTATCTGGGAGTTGCACAATCTCATGGTCTAAGGAAATGATACTTGACATTAGAAAAGCTTTAGCATACGAACTACGATCTTTGTGCTAGGCTTAGGATTGGGTCTTGTCCATCACATCATTCTGCTAATGATGTGATCCCGTTATCAACGACATCTAATGTCCATGGTCAGGAAACCGTAACGATCTGTTGATCAACGAGCTAGTCAACTAGAGGCTTACTAGGGACATGGTGTTGTCTATGTACCCACACATGTATCTGAGTTTCCTATCAATACAATTATAGCATGGATAATAAACGATTATCATGAACAAGGAAATATAATAATAACTAATTTATTATTGTCTCTAGGGAATATTTCCAACACTTTTCTAATGTGAAGTATCATTTCCTTAGACCATGAGATTGTGCAACTCCCGGATACCGTAGGAATGATTTGGGTCTACCAAACGTCACAACGTAACTGGGTGGCTATAAAGGTGCACTACAGGTATCTCGAAAGTGTCTGTTGGGTTGGCACGAATCGAGGCTGGGATTTGTCACTCCGTATGACGGAGAGGTATTTCTGGGCCCACTCGGTAATGCATCGTCATAATGAGCTCAATGTGACTAAGTAGTTAGTCACGGGATCATGCATTACGGAACGAGTAAAGTGACTTGCCGGTAATGACATTGAACGAGGTATTGGGATACCGACGATCAAATCTCGGGCAAGTAACGTACTGATTGACAAAGGGAATTGTATACGGGATTGATTGAATCCCCGACATCGTGGTTCATCCGATGAGATCATCGTGGAACATGTGGGAGCCAACATGGGTATCCAGATCCCGCTGTTGGTTATTGGCCGGAGAGATGTCTCGGTCATGTCTGCATGGTTCCCAAACCCGTAGGGTCTACACACTTAAGGTTCGGTGACGCTAGAGTTGTTATGGGAAATAGTATGTGGTTACCGAAGGTTGTTCGGAGTCCCGGATGAGATCCCGAACGTGACGAGGAGCTCCGGAATGGTCCAGAGGTGAAGACCGGTATATTGGACGAAGGGTATTGGAGTCCGGAATTGTTCCGGGGGTACCGGGTGATGACCAGCGTGTCCGAAAGGGGTTTCGGAGGCCCCGGCAAGCGTTGGGGGGCCTTATGGGCCAAGGGGAGGGGGCACATCAGCCCACTAAGGGGTTGTGCCCCCCTTCCACCCCAACTCACGTAACCTGGAGAGGTGGGGGCGTCTTCCCTAGGGGAGCAGCCCCTCCCAGCTTTGGGGGGCAAGTTTCCAAGGGGTGGGGCGCCCAAACCCATCTAGGGTTTCCCCTGTGGCCGCCGCCCCTCCCCTAGGGAAACCCTAGGGTGCCTCCTCCTCCCCCCTTCCCCCTATATATAGTGAGGGAGAGAGAGGGCAGCCGGACACCCTTCCCCTGGCGCAGCCCCTCCCTCCTCCAACACTTCCTCCTCCTCCTTAGTGCTTAGCGAAGCTCTGCCGGAGAACCACAAGCTCCATCACCACCACGCCGTCGTGCTATCGGAGTTCTCCCTCAACTTCTCCTCTCCCCTTGCTGGATCAAGAAGGAGGATACATCCCGGGCTGTACGTGTGTTGAACACGGAGGCGCCGTCCGTTCTGCGCTAGATCGGATCTTTCGCGATTTGAATCGCCGCGAGTACGACTCCATCAACCGCGTTCTTGTAACGCTTCCGCTTAGCGATCTTCAAGGATATGAAGATGCTCTCCCTTCCCTCTCTTGTTGCTAGAATCTCCATAGATTGATCTTGGTGACACGTAGGAAAATTTTGAATTTCTGCTACGTTCCCCAACAGCTTGTACTCCCTCTCAGAATCCTCCATCACAATATGCACCAGCCGCTCCTCCTCCTCGGTCGTCATGGTGGGAGGTGGTGGTGGTGGCGACGATAGGGAGGGAGAGGGCGTTGCCAGGCCGCGCACTCTAGGCGAACTCGGTGCGCACATACGTGGGACGCGGGGTGGGCTACGAGCACGACCGACCAAAATAATTTGCCGGTGCATGTCATGCTCGTCCTAGATCCATGTGTTCCAAAGGGGCGAGTCGACGTCGTAGCGCCGGTCCACAAAGTAAGGCACAGGATCTATGTGCACCGACAGGCGCGGCCGCTTGCTGGGACGGGGGGAATGGACCACGGCGGAGAGGTGCCGGTCCTCCATCACCTGCTTCACTCCAGCTCCGGCACGCAGACATCTCCGGTGGCTGAGAGCGCCAGCATCTCCTCCAGCCCCTCCCATTGCTCCTCCTGGCTGCGCTTGTACTCCCTCTCGGAATCCTCCATCACGATATGCACCAGCCGCTCCTCCTCCTCGGTCGTCATGGTGGGAGGTGGTGGTGGTGGCGACGATAGGGAGGGAGAGGGCGTCGCCAGGCCGCGCACTCTAGGCGACTCGGTGCGCGCATACGTGGGATGCGGGGCGGGCTACGAGCACGACCGACCAAAATAGTTTGCCGGTGCATGTCATGCTCGTCCTAGATCCATGTGTTCCAGAGGGGCGAGTCGACGTCGTAGCGCCGGTCCACAAAGTAAGGCACATGATCTGTGCGCACCGACAGGCGCGGTCGCTCGCTGGGACGGGGGGAATGGACCAGGCGGCGGGGTGCCGGTCCTCCATCACCTGCTTCACTCCAGCTCCGGCACGCAGACATCTCCGGTGGCTGAGAGCGCCAGCATCTCCTGCAGCCCCTCCCATTGCTCCTCCTGGCTGCGCTTGTATTCCCTCTCGGAATCCTCCATCACGATATGCACCAGCCGCTCCTCCTCCTCCTCGGTCGTCATGGTGGGAGGTGGTGGTGGTGGCGACGATAGGGAGGGAGAGGGCGTCGCCAGGCCGCGCACTCTAGGCAAACTCGGTGCGCACATACGTGGGACGCGGGGCGGGCTACGAGCACGACCGACCAAAATAGTTTGCCGGTGCATGTCATGCTCGTCCTAGATCCATGTGTTCCAGAGGGGCGAGTCGACGTCGTAGCGCCGGTCCACAAAGTAAGGCACAGGATCTGTGCGCACCGACAGGCGCGGCCGCTCGCTGGGACGGGGGAATGGACCACGGCGGCGGGGTGCCGGTCTCCCAGTACAAGCGACAAATGTCAACCTTCACGTACGGCATATTTTGCATCCGGAATGGGTCGAGCCGAAAAACAAACGAACATATAGTGCGAATGGGATCACGCGTTAGGTTATTTTGTTTGTTCATTTGAGTCGAAACGGACACACCCAAATGATTTAGGGTTGTGCGTTTGGAGTCGCCTCAGCAAAAGCAGTGGCATACGCAGTGCGAGCCCATGGGGACGTCCGAGACATACCATTCTTTTTTTTTTTCGACAAAGACATACAAGTTCAACATCACATTACAGAGGTGGAGCTGGCGAGAAAAAGTGGCAAATTATTTTAGCAGAAAAGGGAGGCATTTTTTTTGAGAAGCAGGAAAGGGAGGCAATTAGAGCGGGTTGATGGAGCCTTGTGTATGACTATAAATTTCTTTTTTGAAAGAAAGAAGTATACAAATCACCCTCAAATCCATTCTTTGGGATACATATCGCTTACTTCTTTCTCTTTCTCCCTTTTCTTTCGCGAAAATTCCCCAATCGCCGACAAACCCTCGCTCGCTTTATCTCTCCCAGTCGCCAGCGCCTCGCCTCGCCTCTCACCTCTCGCCGCCGACTAGCGGAAGCAATGGCGTCGTCAAGTAGCTCCTCCACGAGTCAGGTGTCCTAGGCCACGGACGCGTCGTCGCAGTCGCTTGTTCCTTACCGGAAGGGCCCAATGGAGTACGAGCCGCTGCAGTTTTGCCGCACCCGCCGCCCTGCAGTCCCGCTGGCCAGCAAACCTGTGAGACGGTACGTGGCTCCAACCTGAGCCTGCTCCTCCCGAGCCTCTACCTGATCCCCATCGGCGACGGCGCGGCGCGCGCGTGCCTGCCGGCGCTGGGGGGCGACCAGTTCGACACGGCTGACCCCGTGGATCAGCGGCAGGAGACGAGCTTCTTCAACTAGTACAGCTTCGTCGTGTCCTCGGGCGGTTTCGTTGGCCTAGTGCTCGTCGTGTGGGTGGAGAACCGAAGAGGATGGGACATCAGCTTCACCCTGTGCGTGCTGCTGGGGATTCTCATATGGATGGCTGGCTTCCCTCCTACAGGAATCAGCTGCCCAGTGAAAGCGCCATCACGAGAATCTTGCAGGTATCCGTTGCGTGTTTGTTTATTCAGATTCAAGACTACAATCTGTTCTAGTAGTACTGATGGCAATTCGATCAAATACTTGGCATCAAACAGGTTCTTGTTGTGGCATTCAAGAAAAGAAATGTTCAGTTGCCTAACAACGCAAGTGAACTCAAGCAACTGAACGAAGATGGATCTCATGGAGCCCGAAGAAGAACCTGTTTCACGCACCTGGACACATGGTTTGGTTCCGCCGGTGACGGACGAGCTGCAAACAACGCGACAGCAGCAAAGGGCGCCTGCGATTGCCAAGCCCTAGCAGGGACGCGATTCTAGAGGCGACAACGGAGAGCGCGTGCGATTGACGAGAAATAAAGAAGGGAAGGGAGCGAGGGGGAAAAGAAAGAAAGGAGGGAGAGACAACTAACTAATGGGACCCACTCAGCGTTTTCTGCCCATTCACCGCCTACTAAGCATCATGGGGACAAAAACCATTCAAAATTACTCCTTTATAAAGTTAGTATAAAGTTGAGTCATCTATTTTGTAACGGAGGAAGTAGACAGAAACCATTAACCCAGTTTTGATGATTGAGGGTGTTATTTGTCCCGGTTTTGAGTTCAGGGGTATGTGTCCCAAAGAGCGGATTTGTATACTTCCTTCTTTTTGAAAAGACCGGGCCTGGCCCAGACTTGACCAACCCACCGACTCGATCTTTTGCCTAAAAAAAACCCGACTCGATCTCTTTATATACTCCCTCCGTTTCTTTTTACTCCGCATATAAGATTTGGTCAAAGTCAAACTACACAAAGTTTGATCAAATTTATATAAAAAGTTATGAACATCCACAGTACTAAAACTATATAGAATGAAAATATGTTTCATGGTGCATCTGAATATATTGATTTCATATTGTGAATGTTTATATTTTTTAATATAAAGTTAGTCAAACTCTCTAAAGCTTAACTTTGACCAAATCTTATATGCGGACTAAAAAGAAACGGAGGGAGTATAGACCGGGACGACACCGCCGCCGCGGCCGCACCAATCCCAATCCTCAAGCAAACCTCCAAAACCCATCAACCGACGGCCGGCACCAGGAGCGGCCGTCCGAAGGGGCGCTTAGCCGGCGCGCACATGTCGGCGGCCGGCGATGACAAGCGTTGTGGCACCAAAAGAAAGGCCGCCGGCTCCGGCGAGGCGGCGCCGGCCGACGTCGCGACGCTACGGGAGAAGATCATGGCGCATCTGCTAACCTTCCCCGAGGCGGGGGCGCTGGACGCACGGCAGCTGGACGACGCGGCCGACAGGATCGTCAGGGAGTCGGACCCCTCCACCGCGACCCCGACCGGCGAAGGCATGGTTCGCTACGACGACAAACGCATCAGCTCAGCCTTCAACCTGGGCAGCTGGCTGGAGCTCCACGCCGCCGAGGACCTCCCGCCCAACGGGGAGTTCCCGCCGGGGTGGCTCGAGGAGCGGAGCCGGATGCTGGACGAGGAGATGCGGCCGGAGAAGAGGGGCGAGCCCAACCACTCGCGATTCCATCTGGCCAAGATGCGCGTCGACTTGCTCACCAAGGGCTACGTCGAGTTCCCCAAGCCGTACGTCGACTACACGCCCCCCTTCCCGGTCTCTGCCCGCAGGCAGACCAAGGACATCGCAACAGAGGTGGTGGCTGGATGAAGCAGCTAGCTATGCAAAGAATCCTTATGTCTATATATCTATCTATCTATGATCTATCTTTATCTATAATATATGTGGAGAACTAATTAAGTTATGCAAGATTGCAAGTTACTGTAATATGTAGTTATGATCTATCCAAGTGTTTATGGAACCAATTATCCATGTTGGTGGTACTGTAATACTCCCTCCGTTACAAAATAGATGACTCAACTTTGTACTAACTTTAGTATAAAGTTGGATCATCTATTTTGAAACGGAGGAAGTAGTACGTAGTAGATAAAATTTGAATACCAAGTACAGTTTTAGATGCGGAGAGAAAATTTGTACTAACTTTAGTGGTTCTGCTACAGCATCTTCAATAGGTAGTCTATAAAATTTGAATACCAAGTACAGTTTTAGATGCGGAGAGAAGATTTTAGGTAACTAAAATGTTGGCAGCTTTTACAGTAGACTCAAAATTGGATATACCTAATAAATTTTCAAAAGCAAATGAAACATGAAGAACCGACGGTGGGGAGGCCGGGAGGCGGATCCATGGTCGTTGCCTCACGCCGCAGTACGGTGAGGAGGAGCTTGGGAGATTCCGGCGCGGAGCTCGCGGGGCGGTGGCTCGGCGAGGAATTTGGCAGTGGCGGGGAGGCTGGGAGGCGGATCCATGGTCATTGCCTCATGCCGCAGTACGGTGAGGAGGGGCTTGGGAGATTCCGGCGCGGAGCTCGCGGGGCGGTGGCTCGGCGAGGAATTTGGCAGTGGCACGGAGCTCGGGGGCGGCGACCGGCGAGGAATCAGGTGGGGGAGGGGTGGGGGTGGTGGTGGGGGCAGATCCGATGGTGTCAAGAGAGGGATGTCTGAAATCGGGTCGTCAACTGGGCTAGCACGCGGTTCGCGGCGCACTGATTTGGTGGTGGAAACGGCCGGTGGGGCTCGGGACAGCCGTGTGGAGCTGGGTGACACGACGGCAGAGAAAGTTCATGAGGGCGGCAGTTGGCTTCGCCTGCCCGCAATTTTGTATTTTGTATTTTGTGTATTATATGTATCAATTTGGTAGCAAAATATAGGCTATAGCCTAAAATTTTAGTTTAGGTTGGCTGCTTCAAAACTTAAATTTTTACTATGTGCTCCCCTCGTAAAGAAATACTCCCTCCGTTCCGATTTACTCGTCGTGGTTTCAATTCGAATTTGAACTAAAACCATGATGAGTAAATCGGAACGGAGGAAGTATAAGAGTACTGATCTAAACGCTCTTATAACGGATGGAGTACCAATCAGCTGCGTGCTAGCTGTTGTGAATGCTGACAAAGCTCCATGCCTACAGCAGTTCATCTCGTCTGTCTTGGACGACTTATCTGTGATGTTATTTTTGATCTGAAGGTACTGAAGTTTTAATTTGTTGTCAATTTATGTTTACACTTTGACCCCATTATTATATGATTATTATAGAGTCTGTATTAGACTATTTTTAGGTAAAAAAACGACAATGTAAAATCAATCCTGTAAGTTGTGTTATCAACCAAGTGAGTTTAAGTATCCATGCATGGTACACAACTGAACTATTTCTCACTTCTTTCAATCTGGATTCTGGAATGCGGACCCCCACAAGTTTCAGTTAGGAGGGAGCTTGGTACCTCATCTTAACGGGTTGTTTGGACGCTTTCTCTACAAGATTGGGCACATAATACTCCCTCAGTCCAGAAATATACTTGTCGGAGGAATGAATATACTCCCTCCATCGTAAATATAGGGTGTATAGTTTTTGGCACAGAAATTAAAGAACACACATGGAAGGAAAATTTCACAAGTTTTGGGCGAGATTACACCTAACTAATTGCCATGAGAAAATAGAGGAGCTTGCCTAATATAATAAAATGTAATCAAATCCCTAAAAACATTATCTAGACGAGTGGTGCAATCCAATACACCTTATATTTTGAATTTTTTTGTCAAAAATCTATACACCTTACATCAAGGAACGGAGGGAGTATATATGTAGAAGTATTTTAGTTTTAGATGCATCCATTTATATCCGTTTATGTGACAAGTATTTTCGGACGGAGGGAGTATAATGCTTCAGCTTGGAGGCGAATGATGGTCTGGACTGGTTCCTTCCGGAGACAGAACTGTTCAACATCGACGCCACTGCCATAGGTACTAGGTAGGCAGACGGATGATCACCATCACCAATTGTGGCCACAACCCAGCCATCTCCAGTCAGAAAAATCTCCGCACTCCCGACGCCCCTCGCCACCTTCGCCGCTGGCGCTTGCTCCACTCCCTCGATTTCCTGCCAGCGCCGCTGCTCTTTGCCACCGCCGTACGTGCTCCCTCATCACCGGCGCCTTCTGCTGCTGGCGGGGTGACAAGCGCGGCTGCTGCCCTTCCTCCAGGTCCCTTCTCTCCCTCTCTCTCAAATATTGTTTATCAGGGACGAAGCATGATGTTCGATTTAGTTTGCATATGCGTCGCTTCATGGAGCATCACAGTGATATCGTCACTGCAAGCAATCTGCTAGCCCTTGTTAGTTGTCTGATACATTATGTCAGTGCTTTAACTGTTTTTTTAAGAACCTCGTCGCGCCAGGGCAAGGGTTCCTGTAGTTCATTAAGAAGACGAGATATGGTCCAGTTCATATGGAAAACCGGACCCAAAAAGTCTTTAATTGTTTGGATCGGGCAGGCCGAGTGACAAAGGGGAGGCAGAGATTTTGATTGTCATTGGCTTGTTTAGAATCTTCGAGATCTCATAGATTTCATTTGCCTGCAATTTGACCGGACCTCCATTCTTCCGAATGCTTTGCTTGTGATCATAAAGAGGTCATCGCAACAACCTATCACCTTTCTCATCCTTCCAACCAAAGTTTTCTTTCCTGCGTTACATGGAACCAATGAAGCTGCCTATAAGTAGATGCTGCCTCACAGGGTAACTCCAATTCATCCTATCTCTGTTCTGAACTAGCCAGATCGGACTCCGGTGCAGGTTGCCTGCACGGTACGTTGACATGTCGTGCGACTCAAGGAGCAACCCTCAGGAGCAGCTCAGGTCGGACAAGCTCCACCCACCGGCGCCGCCAATGCCGGTGATCAATCTGGGTCACCTCACTATTGAACCCGAGGCACGATCTCGCGTGGTGGAAGATATCGCCAAAGCGTGCCATGATCTCGGATACTTTCAGGTATGCTCTTTGACAATATTTCCACATGTAGTACAATAGAGGAAACTAAACTAGCTAGATTTGTAATTGAAGAACAACTGCGAAAAGATCAACTACACGAATCATAGGAACTAGCTCCATTTCGTTACATGACAACTGACAAACAACATGAAGCCGAAGAAGTTCAGTCCCCATTTCACGCTTCATTTTTCATGTCGTGACATTTTAGCCTCGAGTGCACTTTTTGTCTGTAAATTAGTCTTCATAAAATTTAGAAAAGGTATTCTTAAGTATCTACGGAATGTGAGTGTACAAGCATTTCAATTTTTCTTCAGTCTTTATCAACAGTTGGTACTCGATATAAATGGCTGGTTTCAACAACTGCATCATTGTCCTACGGGTGGATGTGGACACAACAAGGCAGCAGACAAGGCCCTTTTAGTAAGGGCAATAACAGAACATTATTTATATATAACAGGTCCATATTGTTCATGTAAAGCTTTGTAATCTTCAACTTCTAACAGACGGCTAATAGAAGTGTAAAACATTAGTTCGAGAAAAGTAATAAATTGTTAGAATGTGTCTTTCCAATTAGTCACTATATGTTAGGGGAGAACTTAAGGTACTGCCTTTTCTTGAACCCTTGTTTGGACACCACTAACATGCAGGTGTAAGAGGGCAAACAAAGCTTACATGCCTGTCCAAATTGCCATGATAATTCCTCATTTTGCAGGTTATAAACCATGGGATCAGTCAAACTGTCATGGACCGTGCTGTTGAAGCAGCTTCAGATTTCTTCAAACTGCCAAGTGAGACAAGGCAGGAGTTTGCATCAGATGATATCCGACGGCCTATTAGATACGGCACCAGCTCAAAGGACGGCACTCGTCTGTCACGGACATTCGTAAAGCATTATGCCCATCCCCTCAGTGAATGGTTGCAATATTGGCCAGAAAAACCACCAACCTACAGGCAAAACATTTTTCCTAGAAATCTTCTTACAGCCTTGAACTACAGAACCAATTGTGTGATTCTCATCTAACATAGCTGTTTTTCATGTACTGAAAACAGGGAGGACATGGGAAAGTTTTCAGCTGAAGTAAGGAGGGTGGCTCTGCAGCTGATGGAAGCCATACTTGAAGGCCTAGGACTGGGCAAGCATTACCAGCATGAAGAATTTGAGAGAGGACTGCAGCTACTGCAAGTGAACTGCTACCCGAAAGAGCCAGAAGGCGATTCGGCGATAGGGCTGGCACCGCATTCCGATCACGGATTTCTCACCATCTTGCTCGCAAGTTGTTCGGGCCTGGAGGTCCTTGACCGCAGTAGTGACACTTGGAGAGTGGTCCAGCAACCCCGGCACGCGTTGCACGTCCACGTGGGAGACTACATGGAGGTCCTGAGCAATGGCCGGATCAGGACCGTCGTGCACCGCGCTGTCCTGAACCCTGGAGAGGCGAGGATCTCCATGGCGAGCATCCATAGTTTTGGGATGCACGAGACGGTATCCGTTGCCAAGGAGCTGGTGGATGAGCAAGATCCTGAGAGGTACAAGGAGAGCAGCTTCAGTGACTTCCTGGACTATCTCATGAGCAATGCGGACAAGAAGCGCATGAGTTTTCTTGAGAGCCTTAGGACTTGAGTCTTGAGGAGCGTACCAGGCCTGATAATCTGGGTGTGATCTTTTTCGGACGGCTTATCTGTAGTGTTACTTTTGGTGTGAAGGTACTGACTGAAGCTGCTGTTTGTTGTCATGCTGTTTTTCCGTTTCACCTCACTATATGATTACGAGCCTTCAACTGAAAAAATATGTTTACAAGTTGTATAAACTGAGTTAAAAGATCCATGATACACTTCCAAAAATAAATAAACACATAAATAAATAGCCATGATGCACAGGCATAAATTATTTATCATTTCTAATTCGCGCAATGCCGAAAATTTTCAGTTAGGAAGGAGCTTGGCGCGTCAGTTAACAGGTTGCTGGAACAATTTCTCTACAAGGTTTGCACACATACCAGGTTCAGAAAACGTCGAGGGAGATTTAGGCTTCAGACATACTCCAAACAATGGCAATCCGGTCCAGACAGCCATGAAATTAGGCAACAGCCTGAATACTCTTGTTATCACAAAAAAGAAAAACTCCAAATCTGACACTCTGAACTCTAATTCTCACCCCCCGCTTCTATGGCAGGTGCAATGCCCACTGGAGAACTACTCCATCCCTCCCGATTCCCGCATCCTCCCAATCACCGTATTGTGATCCCGTCATCTGAAACTAGCTAACAAAGCTACTATACCCTAAGCAATTCAACAAGGTATTGGGGAAAAAAGGCAGTACATCCTTGCCCCATGGTCGAAGAACGAACAAAAAGAATCAATGTCAATGCTGCTTCGAGTTCAGAAGCGTCTTCCTCAAGCTCTCCATCACGGACTGGATCTTACCCGACATCTTCTGGTAAAGCCATCTCTGCGCTGCCTCGTCTAGCCCCTCCGGCGTGATGGTTGGCCAGCCCTTTCTTTCGAAGGATGTGTCTTGGGGTATCATTGCTGCCACCTGCTTTAAGCCTGGCAGATCAAAATCTACTGGTTCTCCCACGATAATCTGTATATCCTTGCCGCAGAGAGGCAATGGTGGACGGCGTCCAAAAAATGATTTCTCTGGCATCACCTACAGTACAATGGGGAGAACTTCAGAGTACCATATATATAACATAAAAGAGATCTTGGATTAATGAAGGGGAATACAAATGAACTAGTGCTGGAGTCAAGTGGTTTACTGAATGTGCAATATAATTCAAATTGCAGAAGAGAACTATATATATGCCATTCTATTTGAAGCCCATATTCAACACATGAAACCATGCACAAAATGATGGCATTACAAAGATACAAATATTTCCATATACCTTTTCAAAACCAGTGTGAACAATAGGCAATACTATTGGAGTTACAGGTGCTCGGACAATAAGACTGGCAGTTCCCCACTTCAACCGTCTGATTGGCTGGTGATCTTGGGCTACTTTTCCTTCAGGGAATGAATGCAACTGTTTGAATATGCCATGAAGAAATTTACAACCAAATAAGGACCAGAATTTATAACCATAAGCACAACATATGTTAATGATGTAATAGTTAATGCTGGACCAAAGAAAATGCACATACCCAACCTCCAGTGCTAAGCACTTCAAGGGCCTCATTCATATGGTCTTGATAAATTCCAGCCCCTCTAGTGATCGGCACACATTTCCCTGTGCATAAAATTATATGCCAATAACAAGATTATCAAATTATGCCATGCAGAGTGATACCAACTCTGCCTTGCAATGAAACCCTGAAAATGAAAAGATACGAAAAATACAAGAATAAAGATGACAAAAACACACAAGTGCTGAACATCAAAAGTAGCAACTGAACTAGAGATAACATATCTGTTAGATAGCATATCATCATTTATGTATTACCACCACAACACATAGCATGCCAAGTATCAGATCGTATCATTTTCATATGGAGACTGGAAAAGAGAGACAATTAACGGTAGATGTCAACTTTATGGCAAATTTGAATTACAGAACAATTATGCAGACCATTAACATGGTCCAACAGAGAGATATAACATACAGAATGCTTGGACAGGTTTGACAAGTTTTTATTTAACTCTCTGAAGCTAGTCTTGGTAGTTAGAGCAATAAACCATGATTGCTTAGGTAACGAAAAATTTGACGAACCTTGTTAGAACTACGAAGGTCGTCGGCATTTAAAATGCAAAAACATGCACAAAGTTACTGGGTTAAATGGGGTTATTACATGCTCAACTAAGTGAACACTCCATATCTGAATTGACCTATGCTGGAGGTGCTCCACAACATTAGTTACAGCAAGTGAGAGTGGGCCAGTGGGGCTTTGTGAAGCTCACTATGCCTACATGATTAATATGCCACAGTAATAACATACTCCCTCTGTAAACTAATATAAGAGTGTTTAGATCACTAAAGTAATGATCTAAACGCTCTTATATATTAATTTACGGAGGGAGTACTGATTATGATTTGACCATATATACCTGTGCAAAAAAGAAAAAGTAAATAACAAACACGATAAGGAGCCTCACCAAGTCGAAACATGTAAGACATGAATACATTCCTGAAGCAGATATCCTCTGCTGTCAGCACCCATCTTGCGAGCTTTGAATCTGTAATAGGGAAACCCTTGAATCCCCACATAAATGGGTCATCTATCCTGTACAAATAAGTATAGGATAACCTCAAGGTTACCAAAACTTCCGACACACAGGAATTGTGTAGAGCAAACAATACATGCCTAACTAATTTGTAATTGTCCACACTGGAACCTATACATGACACCTGTACAATACAACAAGCCAATACAATGCTAACACATTGTATGGCAAATGACAAGTCATACTTTCCTTAAACATGAACACCAATCTACAGCATGATGTAGCATATGAAAAGATAAGAAAAGAGCAGGATGCACACTTCTCAAGTGATCCATGCTTAAAACGTGTCTAAAAAGGAATTTCAACACTTCAAAGTCCCCTTCCAGTATGCTAATGAGAGCAATACATAGGTATCAACTACAAATCCCAATGAGCACATGCCCTTTCAGATGCGTAGCATCAATCCTAGAGTAAATGCTATCAAAGACAGGATGCAACTTGCTGGCTTCCAGCACTAGTTTCGCACAATTCTTGCGACATTGGTGCCAGAGCCACGACAGATCGAACATATCGCCATCAGGTCTCTCCTCTTACATCTGGTCAGATTTCAAAAGCCACAAACAGCAAGAGCGGTACTCGGGGGAGATCCGGGAGGGATACGACGGGGGAGTGGGGGGACATACGTGGACATATGGTTGCTGACGGTGAGAAGCGGCGTGCCCGGGGGCCGCGAGGAGACGAGGCGGTGGAGGGCGTCGGCGTTGTGCACGGTGGTGGTGTTGAACAGCGACACGTACGCCTTAGCGATGGTGCCCACGGCGCCTATCACCGCCGCGCGGGGGACGCCGCCGAGGTGCCCCGCGCGGCCGGCCCACCGCAGCGTCCGCGCCGCCGCCGCCGCCGCCGCGTCGGCGGACACCTCCATCTTTTACCCCTTTCTTGTCGAGGTGTTCTTTCCGTTTTGGTGGGCCTGGTCTATGACCTTTTTATTAGTTGGGTTTTTCTTTTCTTTTGATGATGAGTTAGGCCCGGATTATGACTCATTGACTTGCAACGGCTGGTGGTACATTATGTTTTTCGCCTTTTACCATTTCTTTTTAGGCGAGAAGTCTATCACATGATATTTTTTAAGCCATTGTTTTTTCTTCGAGAGTATGCCTAGGCGTACCATATTTTTATAAAAGGCAGAAATTGAAATACAAGACACCACTAGTAGAACGCCCGTGCGTTGCTACGGGCTATAATGCATATATATTTGATCGAGTCCACAATAATTGCCATGTAAACCTTTCCTCTCTATATATCTCCATCTCTCCCTTTCTCCACTCATCCTTTCTCCTACTCTCTAGGGGATATACATGGATGTCAAGCGTATCGCATGGGCAGGGTTAGGGGATACAAGAGGAATAGGGAACCCCCCCAATGAAGATTCTCCCCTAAATTTTGTTTAAGTCAACATCACCCTCTATTTTTTATTTCAACCCATATATCTAAGTTGTCAGCATGATGGAGAGTAATGCTCCACCATAGGGTGCTTGGGACACCATGTCAGTATAAAAATCATTGGGATGACTTTGTTTTTCTATCATACATAGTATTTCATTTTAACTTATGTCAAGAGTAGGGCACAAGAAGTATGTACCTCATTTTAACTTCTGTCAATAGTAGGGCACAAGCACACTCCAAACACTACAAGTAATGGTGACTGGAATAGGCAAATAGCGAGAATACTCATATAAATTAGTCGTCTTGGACTGAGTACAATCTCTTCAGGCTTCCGACCCAACAACTCACAAGCTTCCAAGAATATTGTTGGATTTGAATTTTCTGCTGCAACCTATTAGCAGAGAAAGTAGAGAACTGAATTTATGGCGAATATTAATAGAAAACCGAACGTAGAACCTGCATACAAAGGACACATGGTGAAGGTTCACCTAACATGCTTAGTTAACGCTACACCTCTATAAATCTGTACCCACCTCAGCAGATACAACGACTACATTAAACAAGTGATCTCATTTCAGGGCCTCTAAAAGTGTCCGGAGATGGGTTTTTAAATTGGACAATACAATTATTCTTACACCAGCCCTCCGCAATGCTTCAAAAACATATTTAGCATTACGGTAAATGAGCTTCCATCGAACAGGTGCTCAACATCTCTGGTTCAGTGCAAATGAGACGATTCAGCCTTATAATGTAAATATTTAGCACTCTACTATTTCTAACTACATTGTTTTTTGCATAATGGAGCAGTTGAATGATCATACCTTGATAAATCGGACTTCATAAGGAAAACCTTATGTCCGACAGTCTAACACTATGAACCACCTTACCAATTTAGAATCAATCAGAAAAAAATTACAGCGACCAAGATAGATACTTCGAAGGCATGTTGTTTCAACACTACATTAATGTTGTACTCGTTCAACCTTGAGCTATCACTCTTACATTAATATTTCCCTACATGAACCTTATAGAGTACAGAAAGTATGTAAATCACGATCAAATTAACCTCACGGAGACATTATTCCGTACTCACAAAACAACATCTGCTCACTTTGCTAAGTAGGTCCATGATGTATATTGTGCCATCCATTTGTCCAACAAACCAACATTTTAAACACCTTTTCCACAAGATAACCTTTCTCCTTCTCGAGATATTACTTACCGACAAAGGCTTTCGCCCCGCTTTATATATAAAGCACCGAACCACAAGGACCATGATACAAACTTACGCCACCACCGCACACAACACACACACCCAAGGCAAGATACAAAGGTGTCAGGGCACCGCCACATGATACGTCTCCAACGTATCTACTTTTCCAAACACTTTTGCCCTTGTTTTGGACTCTAAGTTGCATGATTTGAATGAAACTAACCCGGACTGACGCTGTTTTCAGCAGAACTGCCATGATGTTGTTTTATGTGTAGAAAAGAAAAGTTCTCGGAATGTCCTGGAAATCCACGAAGGCACTTTTTAAAATTAATAAGAATTTTTGGCGAAAGAATCAACACCGGGGGGCCCACAGGCTGTCCACAAGACAGGGGGCGCCCCCCTGTGGGCGCGGCCTCCTATATCGTGGGCCCCCTGGACCTCCACCAACCTCAACTCCAACTCCATATATTCACGTTCGGGGAGAAAAAATCAGAGAGAAAGTTTCATCACGTTTTACGACACAGAGCCGCCGCCAAGCCCTAATCTCTCTCGGGAGGGCTGATCTGGAGTCCGTCCGGGGCTCCGGAGAGGGGGATTCGTCGCCGTCGTCATCATCAACCATCCTCCATCACCAATTTCATGATGCTCACCGCCGTGCGTGAGTATTTCCATCGTAGGCTTGCTGGACGGTGATGGGTTGGATGAGATTTACCATGTAATCAAGTTAGTTTTGTTAGGGTTTGATCCCTAGTATCCACTGTGTTCTGAGATTGATGTTGCTATGACTTTGCTATGCTTAATGCTTGTCACTAGGGCCCGAGTGCCATGATTTCAGATCTGAACCTATTATGTTTTCATGAATATATGTGTGTTCTTGATCCTATCTTGTAAGTCTATAGTCACCTATTATGTGTTATGGTCCAACAACCCCGAAGTGACAATAATTGGGATACTTCTCGGTGATGACCGTAGTTTGAGGAGTTCATGTATTCACTATGTGCTAATGCTTTGTTCCGGTTCTCTATAAAAAGGAGGCCTTAATATCCCTTAGTTTCCACTAGGACCCCGCTGCCACGGGAGGGTAGGACAAAAGATGCCATGCAAGTTCTTTTCCATAAGCACGTATGACTATTTACGGAATACATGCCTACCTTACATTGATGAACTGGAGCTAGTTCTGTGTCACCCTATGTTATAACTATTGCATGAGGAATCGCATCCGGCATAATTATCCATCACTGATCCATTGCCTACGAGCTTTTCACATATTGTTCTTCGCTTATTTACTTTTTCGTTGCTACTGTTACAACCACTACAAAAACCCAAAAACATTTATCTTTACTTTTGCTACCGTTACCTTTATTATCATACTACTTTGCTACTAAATACTTTGCTGCAGATACTAAGTTATCCAGGTGTGGTTGAATTGACAACTCAACTGCTAATACTCAAGAATATTCTTTGGCTCCCCTTGTGTCGAATCAATAAATTTGGGTTGAATACTTTACCCTCGAAAGCTGTTGCGATCCCCTACACTTGTGAGTTATCAAGACTAATTTCTGGCGCCGTTGCCGGGGAGCATAGCTCTATTCTCTGAGTCACTTGGGATTTATATCTATTGATCACTATGAAGAACTTGAAAGACGCTAAAACCAAGATTTTGCCCTCAACTATGAGGGGAGGTAAGGAACTGCCATCTAGCTCTGCACTAGATTCTCCTTCCGTTATTAGTAGGCTTGCGACACCTTAACCTGCTACTGATATGAATTCTGATATGTCGCATGTTATTGATGATGCCACTTCTGCTATGCATGATGAAACTACTTCTGTGCGTGATACTACTTTGCCATTAGGTGAATTTCTTGATGAACAACTTGCTAGAGTTAGGGGGAATGAAATTACTGAAGAACCTATTATTGATGATAGTGATGATGAAGGTTCTCCCAATGATTATGTATTGCCTGTTGTTCCTAAGGGTTATGTTATGAATGAAGAAGCTTCTAGGGAAATCTTTGCTTGCAATGATAAATATGATCTTAAGAAATTATTAGCTAAATGGAAGCAGCAGTCTCTTAATGCTAGAATGAAACCTGATCCTGCTTTTGCTACTTCACCTATCTGTGTTACTGATAAGGATTATGAATTCTCTGTTGATCCTGAAATTATTACTTTAGTTGAATCTGATCCTTTTTATGGCCTTGAATCTGAAACTGTTGTGGCACATCTTACCAAGTTGAATGATATAGCTACCCTGTTCACTAATGAAGAGAAGTCTCGCTATTTTTATATCCTTAAGATATTTCCGTTCTCATTAAAGGGTGATGCTAAGACTTGGTATAATTCTCTTGCTCCTAGTTGTGTGCGTAGTCCCTAGGATATGATTTATTACTTCTTTGCTAAATATTTCCCTGCTCATAAGAAACAAGCTGCCTTGCGGGAAGTATATAATTTTGTGCAAATTAAAGAAGAGAGTCTCCCACAAGCTTGGGGGAGGCTTCTCCAGTTACTTAATGCTTTGCCTGATCATCCTCTTAAGAAAAATGAAATACTTGATATCTTTTATAATGGACTAACCGATACTTCCAAGGACTACTTGGATAGTTGTGTTGGTTGTGTTATCAGGGAAAGAACAGTCGACGAAGCTGAAATACTATTGAATAATATGTTGACTAATGAAAATAATTGGACTCTTCCCGAGCCAATTCTTGAACCAATTGAGCCAACTCCTAAGCCTATTCCTAAACCCACTCCGAAGAAGAGAGGTGTTTTATTTCTCAGTCCTGAAGATATGCAAGAGGCAAAGAAATCAATGAAAGAAAAAGGTATTAAAGCTGAAGATGTTAAGAATTTATCTCCTATTGAAGAAATACATGGTCTTAATATACCGCCTGAAGAACCACATTGTCTTGATAACCCGACACAGGTAGTAAAGGTAAATTCCCTCTATAGATATGATAAAGTTGAAATTCCCTCTACTAAATTTCATAGCCCATGTTTAGATGAATTTGATGACTTTATGGCTAGGCAAGAAAGTTTTAATGCTTATGTTGGTAGAGAGTTAAAGAATAATGCTTTCGAGATAGGACGTGTGGGCGATAATATAGCTAGAGTTAAAGATGAACTTCACCTCGTTAGAAAATATGCTTCTATGGTTGCTACTCAAGCTGAGCAAGTACTTAAAGCTCAAAATGATTTGCTTGATGAATTAAATAATAAAAAATGACTTTGCTGTTAGTGGATACTAGAACTGGTAGAATGACTCAGGAACCTTTGTATCCTGAAGGCCACCCTAAGAGAATCGAGCAAGATTCTCAGAGAAATAATTAGAGGCACCTAGGTCTTCTAAAAAGAAGAAAAAGAAAAACGATAGAACTTTGCATGCTTCTAGTGAACCTACTGTAGACACACCTGAGAATCCCAATGATATTTCTATTTCTGATGCTGAAACTCAATCAGGTGATGAACATGAGCCTAGTGATAATGTTAATGATAATGTTCATGTTGATGCTCAACCTAGCAAAAACAATGATGTAGAGATTGAACCTGTTGTTGATCTTAATAACCCACAATCAAAGAATCAATGTTATGATAAGAGAGATTTTGTTGCTAGGAAGCACGGTAAAGAAAGAGAAGCATGGGTTCAGAAACCCATGCCCTTTCCTCCTAAACCATCCAAGTCAAAGGATGATGAGGATTTTGAGCGCTTTGCTGAAATGATTAGACCTATTTTCTTACGTATGTGCTTAACTGATATGCTGAAAGTAAATCCTTATGCTAAGTATATGAAGGATATCATCACAAATAAAAGAAAGATACCGGAAGCTGAAATTTCCACCATGCTTGTTAATTACACTTTTAAGGGTGGAATACCAAAGAAACTTAGAGATCCGGGAGTACCAACTATACCATGCTCCATTAAAAGAAATTATGTTAGAACTGCTTTATGTGATCTTGGAGCTGGTGTTAGTGTTATGCCTCTCTCTTTATATCGTAGACTTGAATTGAATAAGTTGACACCTACTGAAATATCTTTGCAAATGGTTGATAAATCAACTGCTATACCTGTCGGTATTTGTGAGGATGTGCCTGTTGTGGTTGCAAATGTCACTATCTTAACGGACTTTGTTATTCTTTTTTTCGGACTTTGTTATTCTTGATATTTCCAGGGACGATAGTATGTCTATTATCCTTGGTAGACCTTTTCTTAATACTGCAGGGGCTGTTATTGATTGCAACAAAGGCAATGTCACTTTTCATGTTAATGGTAATGAGCATACGGTTCACTTTCCGAGGAAACAATCTCAAGTTCATGGCATCAATTCTATTGAAAAAGTTCCAACTATTATTTTTGGAGGTTTTGAACTTCCTCTTCCTACTGTCAAGAAAAAGTATGATATTCTTATTGTTGGGGATTTTCATATCCCGTTGAGGTAACTTAGTGTTATTCGAAATTTCTCCGGTTCCGTCTTATTCGGAATGAGTTTGTTAACAAGACTTGATCAACCTTGTTAGTGGATTCATTTTGATGATCATGAGATGGATGAAACTAGAAGGCACAACCTTCTGTGCCCTCTTTTTACTTTCTGTTATTTAGAATAAATAACGAAAAAATAGTATTATCTGTCTGTTTACTGAATTATCCGTGCATTAAAAAATAGTCCAAAAATAAAAGTGCTCCAAATGCCCTGCAAATTTAGTATGATTTTTTCTGGAATATTTGAGGATTTTTGGCACTAAAAACACTGCAGGAGGGGCAAGCACCAGGCCACGAGAGTGAAGGGCGCGCCCCCTGTAGGGCACGCCCCCCTGTCTCGTGGGCCGCTGGTGGCCCCCCTCCACTTATGCCAGCACCCACACACTTCATCTTCTACCCAAAAAATCCCCATCCAGCTCAAGCACGAGTTCTAGCTCGTTTTGCTACGATTTTCGATCTCCTTGCTTAAAGCTCCATTCACAAAACTGCTTTGGGAGATTGTTGCTTGGTATGTGACTCCTCCATTGGTCCAATTAGTTTTTGTTCTAGTGCTTTATTCATTGCAAATTTTTGCTGCATAGGTGACCATGTTCTTGAGCTTGCATGTTAAATTATTGAGGTCCCAACCAATTCCAATGCATGATATAGGCTCTAGGCACTTGTAGGAGTAGTTGCTATCAATCTTGTTTAATTTTATTCACTTTTATTTTGAAGTTACTAAAATTTCAGAAATTTTCAGAAAATGTTGAGGAAACTTTTTAGGGGCTCTTCTAGCCAAAGCTCTGAGGAAAAACAAGCCAAAGAGAAGGAAAGAGCCAAGTATAATCTTCCTTGCTTAGCGGAAGTACGGTCGTGTGAATGGCCATGCGAGGATTTCTTGAAAGAAGCTGAAATTCATGAAGACTTTTATGCTTTAATCGAGACTGCAGGCCTCACCGGTTTCATCAACGACCGAATCGATCAGTATCTATTACTTACCAATACTTTCGTGCAAAACTTTTATTATTATCGTAAGAAGTCACCGCCTGCAGTATCATTCCATTTATATGATGAATTCAAAGAAATGTCTTTACGTCATTTTTGCATGGTATGTAGGATACCTTATGAGGGAGAATTAGATGAACCCCATCGTGAAGATGTGGGTGGCTTTGTTAACACTATAGTTGTAGAGGAGCCAAAGAAGGGCTCCGAGGCGAAAGTCTCTAGCATACACTTTCCTGTTTTACGCTACTTTGCCAATTGCTAGTAGATGCTTAATTGGTCGTGGAAATAGTGGAAACTTGAGCGTTCCTGGTATTATCATTCTTCAACATGCTTTGCTTGGAGACAATACTTTTAGTATGGGTGCTGTCGTTGCTAAGCGGCTAGCCCTGAATCGTACAAAAGGTCCCATATTTGGAGGTATCTATGTTGCACGTCTTGCTAAACATTTTCAGATACCCATCAGGCACCATGAGGAGGATGAGATAAAATTGCCTCCTCACATTTTAGATTACAAAGAGCATGGTAGCACACAAGTTTATTGTTGATAACGAAGAGAAGATGCTCTTGTATAAACTTAGATTTAATAAGAAACACTTTGAGATTATTATTCTGCCTGCGCCTTTGTTGTTTGATTTGCTTGCAAAAAATCGTCTTGTCACGCCGGAAGCGGTGAACAACCATCGAGCCCAAGCTTTTACTCCAGAACCTGAACCTGAGCTGGAACCTGAGCTGGACCCTTATCGTGCATCATCTGTCCAGTGGGATCCGGAGATGACCAGCCAGTGGTATCCTGATTACGCCTCCCATTACACCGGGGAGAGTAGCGGCGGTCCTTGGAACTAGACCAACTTAGGCCAAAAGCCTAAGCTTGGGGGAGTACGTATTTCTCACCGACTTTACATTCATGTTCACACACTAGTCGTCGGTGCTCATACTCTTTCATTGTATTATCCATGCTAGTTTAAATTTCTTTTTCTAGTTTTCTTCTTGTGTGTTTAATAAACTTAAGAAAAACCAAAAAAATTTAGTTAGTTTAATTTTCATGCTTGTAGTAGAAATTAAAATAAAAACCCAAAAAGATTTCTAGTTCTTCTTCTTACTTGTTGGGAGCTTTCCCGTGTAAATAGTTTTATTTTCTTTTCTTTCTTTTGGGGGTCGAGAAGACTATATTGAAAATGCTTAGTGGCTCTTATATGCATGATTGTTTATTTAACTTAGAGCTCACATTACCTTGTCTTCTCTCTTGAGTTGAATGCTTGCAAATTCCAGCTTAGTCCAATGCACGTGCACTCTTATTATTATACACATCGTTTGGTCGTGCAAGTGAAAGGCAATAATGATGATATATGATGGACTTATTGGGATGAGAAAAGCTGGTATGAACTTGACCTCTCTTGTTTTTGTAAATATGATGAGTTCATCGTTTCTGAGTCAGCTATTATGAAGTAAACATATTTGCAATGACATTTAGAGATTATAGTTGCTTGTGCCATGCTTGATTAGCTATGAGTTATAATGGTTTACCTTGCGTGCCAACATGCTATTAGAATGATTATGATGTGGTATGATGGGATGGTATCCTCCTTCGAATGAATTGAGTGACTCGACTTGGCACATGTTCATGCATGTAGTTGAATCAAATCAACATAGCCTTCACGATATTTATGTTCATGGTGGATTATATCCTACTCATGCTTGTACTCGGTGTGAATTAATTTTAATGCATGTTTATGACTGTTGTCGCTCTCTCAGTTGGTCGCTTCCCAGTCTTTTGCTAGCCTTCACCTGTACTAAGCGGGAATACTGCTTGTGCATCCAAACTCCTTAAACCCCAAAGTTATTCCATATGAGTCCACTATACCTTCCTATATGCGGTATTTACCTGCCGTTCCAAGTAAATTTGTATGCGCCAAACTCCAAACCTTCAAATGAAATTCTATTTTGTCTGCTCGAGCAGCTCATGTTACAACTAGGGCTGCGTATACCTTCCATGCTAGGTGGGTTATTCTCACGAGGAGTGGACTCCGCTCCTCATTCACGAGAAAGGGCCGGTAACTGGGATGCCCAGTCCCATGATCCAAAAAGATCAAAGCAAATCAAAATAATTAAACAAAACTCCCCCAGGGCTGTTGATAGTTGTAGGCACTCGTTGTTTCGAGCAAGCCATGGATTGATGCTTGTTGGTGGTTGGGGGAGTATAAACCTTTACCATCCTGTTTGGGAACTGCCTATAATGCATGTAGTATGGAAGATACAGCCATCTCATAGTTGTTGCGTTGACAGTAAAAGTATGCCGCTCAAAATGTTATTCAATCTCTATTTTAAAATCGAGCTCTGGCACCTTTGCAAATCCCTGACTGGATCTCTTTTACCATGAATTACAATGTTTAGTCAGTCCTTGATCTTTAAAGGTGCTCTGCATTTTTGTTTTGCGGTCTCAGAAAGGGCTAGCGAGATACCATTTTGTTATATCATGTTATAATTATTTTGAGGAAGTGTTGTCATCCGAGTTTTATTATCATGGCTCGCTAGCTGATTATGTTATTGATATGAGTAATTGTGAGAGCTACATGTTATTGTTAGTATGGTTAGTTCATAATATTTGCTGAAACTTGAATGCTGGCTTTTCATGTTTACAACAAACAAGAGCAAACAAAGTTTGTAAAAGTTTTTCTTTTTCACTTTTAGTTTATCAACTGAATTGCTTGAGGACAAGCAAAGGTTTAAGCTTGGGGGAGTTGATACGTCTCCAACGTATCTACTTTTCCAAACACTTTTGCCCTTGTTTTGGACTCTAACTTGCATGATTTGAATGAAACTAACCCGGACTAACACTGTTTTCAGCAGAACTGCCATGATGTTGTTTTATGTGTAGAAAAAGAAAAGTTCTCGGAATGTCCTGGAAATCCACGGAGGCACTTTTTGGAATTAATAAGAATTTTTGGCGAAAGAATCAACACCAGGGGGACCACAGGCTGTCCACAAGACAGGAGGGCGCCCCCCCCCTAGGGCGCGGCCTCCTATCTCGTGGGCCCCCTGAACCTCTACCGACCTCAACTCCAACTCCATATATTCACGTTCGGGGAGAAAAAAATCAGAGAGAAAGTTTCATCGCGTTTTACGACACGGAGCCGCCGCCAAGCCCTAATCTCTCTCGGGAGGGCTGATCTGGAGTCCGTTCGGGGCTCCGGAGAGGCGGATTTGTCACCGTCGTCATCATAAACCATCCTCCATCACCAATTTCATGATGCTCACCGCCGTGCGTGAGTATTTCCATCGTAGGCTTGCTGGACGGTGATGGGTTGGATGAGATTTACCATGTAATCAAGTTAGTTTTGTTAGGGTTTGTTCCCTAGTATCCACTATGTTCTAAGATTGATGTTGCTATGACTTTGCTATGCTTAATGCTTGTCAGTAAGGCCCGAGTGCCATGATGTCAGATCTGAACCTATTATGTTTTCATGAATATATGTGTGTTCTTGATCCTATCTTGTAAGTCTATAGTCACCTATTATGTGTTATGATCCAACAACCCCGAAGTGTCAATAATCGGGATACTTCTCGGTGATGACCGTAGTTTGAGGAGTTCATGTATTCACTATGTGCTAATGCTTTGTTCCGGTTCTCTATAAAAAGGAGGGATTAATATCCCTTAGTTTCCACTAGGACCCCACTGCCACGGGAGGGTAGGACAAAAGATGTCATGCAAGTTCTTTTCCATAAGCACGTATGACTATTTATGGAATACATGCCTACCTTACATTGATGAACTGGAGCTAGTTCTGTGTCACCCTATGTTATAACTATTGCATGAGGAATCGCATCCGGCATAATTATCCATCACTGATCCATTGCCTACGAGCTTTTCACATATTGTTCTTCGCTTATTTACTTTTCTGTTGCTACTATTACAACTACTACAAAAACCCAAAAACATTTATCTTTACTTTTGCTACTATTACCTTTATTATCATACTACTTTGCTACTAAATACTTTGCTGCGGATACTAAGTTATCCAGATGTGGTTGAATTGACAACTCAACTGCTAATACTCAAGAATATTCTTTGGCTCCCCTTGTGTCGAATCAATAAATTTGGGTTGAATACTTTACCCTCGAAAGCTGTTGCGACCCCCTACACTTGTGGGTTATCACCACACCACCCCAATGAATACCAAGCCACTACAAATGCGTGAGGACGAACTGCTTGGAGCCACCGGAGACCTCCTCCTCCGAGGGGAGGTGAGACGGGAACGATGGACTCCAAGATGGTGCCTCCAAGAAGGGAACGACCACGGTAGCCGCCACCATCCGATCCCACGGATTGTTAGTTGCGATTAGGAGTAGGCAATGGTGGACAGTATGAAAAGCAAGAGGGTTGTGAGCTAACCGCGACATGGACGGCGTAGTGCTCTGCCTCCAAAACTATGGAGCAAGTGTTCTCATCCCATGAGGCACCGCTAAGGTCTCTCAGCTTGGACACTTGGATCCATCGACCTCTCCACTTCCTCAGGTGGCTGTACACTTGGGTGGCGGACACCTCCTGCCCACAGAACTCGAACACCTACTTCGCAACGGTGTTCAAGTGCACCTTCTTGAAGCCCTTGTCAGTCCTAACTCCACTAGAGATGAGCTCACACATCTTGTTCAGCACGAACGTGGACATGAACATCTGCCACTTCATGTTTTTTGACCTATCATCCTTCTTTGCCTTTGTTGTTGCTACCTTGAGTGCAGGGGCAGCAGCAACAGCAAGAGTTTGCTCAATGAGCACTACTGGCACATAGACATAATCAGACGCGAACACCACTGGATCAAGTGCCATCTCAGACATAGGCTGCGAGTCCTCGACAAACGATGGAGCAAACTGGCTGTCGGACAATACAAGGGCCTGACTAACATCTGGCGTCTGTGTGGTCATGTCCTACAATCGTAGCACACATTGATAGTAAACATAGCACACAACATACCGGACAATCCATGAAAGCAGGAGCATACATGTACATGGTTCATCACTATCATACCAAGCACATGCTTCATCACTATCATACTAAGCACATGGTTCATCGCTATCATACTAAGCATACCGGACAATCTATGAGCATGAACATACATCTACAACAAACAACATATGCTACAAATGGACCACCAATAGCTACAAATCACAGATCTAAGGATGAATCAACACAAGCACAAGGTTCAACTTCAAACTCTACTACTAATCTAGCCTACTACATGCTTGAACATCTAACCCTACCACAAATTGCAACCGCAATATAGCAATCAACCATATGAGCTCACAGATTAGAGCACTAATCAACCATGCATCTACATCAAACTCTAGCTACAGCTCAGATCTAGCTAGAAGGAACAGAGAGAAAGGGGGACTGAACTCACAGAGGCCATGGCTGTAGCTCGAGGACGAGGGGGGAACGGTCGTAGAAGATCACCGCCGGCCGGTGAAGGTCCGCCGACGCCGTGGACCGCCGGCCGATGAAGATGCGCCGCTTACCTGCTCGTCAGTGCCGATGCACGTCGGCGGGAAAGCTTGAAAGGGGGGAGAATGGTGGAGGGAGTTGGGGCGGTGAGGGAGGGGGCTAAATAGGGGCGGACTTGGCGGGAGGTGAGCTGAAATCCTCCCGCCGATTTTTCGGCGACGTGCGCGAGCTCGCGTCATCTCCCTGGTCGCAAGAGGAGAGAGGTGCGTCGCCCTTCCCTGCGTCGCCCGGGCCAGGCTCGCGAGCTACTGCCGATTCGGGTGTTTCCCCTGGGCCTGGCCTGGACGTGCTTTAAGGTTCGTGCCATGCGGGCCGCACAGTAAACATAGGCAACCAAACGGGTCACTTTCTTCCCGCGCGGGCTAGGCTGAGCCATATGCAGGCAACCAAACACGCCCATTATGACCAGCTCCAACGGCAAAGGTGAGCGTTTTAGGCAGCGGGCGACGGGACCTCCTATATGCCCCTAACTGCGGCAAGAGATCGACGTTTCGTTTCGCGCAGGGCGGGTCGACGTTTCGTATGGGGAGGCTCACGTGGGCCGGCCCATTTGCAGGTGCAGTGGCACCGCATGATCAACGTGAAAAAACACCAAAAAGAAGAAGGCTGCTGCCGGGATTCGAACTCGCGTGCACGGAATGAGTTGCGCGTTGTGCTAACCACTGCGCCAGACACATAGTTGTTCTAAAGTGGATTCGCGACGCTTGAAGAACTAAACGACTGCGGCAAAACAAAAACACAACTCTATGTAGAGGATCGAACCAAGGAGCTCTTGCTCCTTAACAACGTCACAAGCCACCATAAGTACTGAGATTAGATGTATAAAATAGCAGCCAATGTGTGTCAACTGTAAGCCACAAAGACATAACTTATTTCTAAATATTGAACGGGATTTTCTTTTTGAAAAGAGTAAATATTTTTTGAAATGCGAACATTTTTTAATTTTGAACAATATTTTTTTAAAGTCAAAATTTTGTGAACCCAAAACATTTTTTGAAAAAAGGAACAAATTTGAAAGGGGGAACAAAATTTTAAATTATGTACAATTTTGTGGAATCCAAACTTTTTTAAAAAACAGGAACAAAAAATTATTACCGGAACATTTTTTGAAATTATGAACAGCTTTTCAAAAACACAAACATCGAGTAATTTTTCTATGATGTCTAAAACACAAATTTTGAGTAATTTTCTAAACATACACTTTTTTCACAAATGCAAAAATATATATGAAAATGAATAGATTTTGAATTTCGCAAACATTTTTTGAAAACATGAACGTTTTGGAATTTCTGAAAAAAAATTAAACTAAGAACATTTTTTGAATCTTGAGAACAAATATCGTAGCACGAACATTTTTTGAATCTTGAGAACAAATTTTGACACGGAGAACAATTTTGAAAAACCCCAAACAAATTTGGTAGCATCAAATTTTTTTTTGAATACGTGAACAAAAAGTTGAAATCCAGTAAAGTTTCTGAATTTCGAAAGTTTTGAACTTTTTTTGTGAACAAGAACAATTTTTGAATTTTGAGAACATTTTTCAGAAACTGAACATTTTTTGGAAACACAAACAAAATTTGAATATTTTGAAAAAAGTTTGAAAAAAATGAGAAGAACATAAATGGAAATAAAAAACCAAAGGAAGAAAAATTGTTGAAAAGATAAATTAACTTGAAAAGGAAAACTGAAAGAAAACAGAAAAGTAACAAAAAGATAAGAAAAAAGAACGAGAAAATGGAAGAAGAAAAAAACAGAAAGAGTAAACAAAGGAAAAGGAAAGGAATAACATAAAAAACCGGTTCAGAAACCTTCTAGATGGTTCCCAAAACCAGTAAAAACCGGCTGGGAACGCTCTAGAATTTCTTTTTAGTTTAAACATGCTTTACTTTATTCAGCCAACAAGTTGATAGGTATACAATTGAGGTCTGGTGGATCTGTAAACCACAAATGGCGTCCATGACCCAGACCCAAAGCATGTCTAGCGAGGCTTTGTGCCTCTATATTAGTCTCTCTTCCTTCAAAGGTGAAGGTACAAAGCTGAAACAACGTTGATGTTTCCAATATTTTCCTAACGACCGAACCGTACTCTCCTCCAGTGTTGTTCTCGATGTCCTGGATAACCCCCTTGCAGTCGGATGCTATTAACACATGCGTAGCACCGAGATCATTGGCCAGTGCTAGACCTTCGCGACATGCCAGAGCCTCAAGAATGGCCGGATCAGTTATGTCCCTGCACCGTATAGCTGAAGCGCCTAGAAACATACCGGATGTGTCCCTGCAAACTGCACTAAAAGCTCCTCTGTTTCCCTGACGTGCCACAGACCCATCCACTTTTATCTTCACACACGCAGGTGGCGGTGGCCTCCCAGCCTCTCGCCGATGCTGCTGCTGCACAAGCCCTGTCCGCGGAGAAGATGTCTTGGGTTTGCAATCCTTCAACTCTCTCGGATACTTCATGATGAAATTATGTGTCGCTTGGGGACTCTGGAATATGTGCTCATGCAATGCCTTTCTCTTTGCAAATCAGATCGACCAGAGGGTGACAATTGTCTGGGTGAACTCTTCACTTGATAGCATGTCATACAGTGCAAACACCCACCTTTTTGCATCGGGTTCAACATTACTGTTAAGTGCTTCAACCAGATTATGATCTTGGAGAGCCCAGACACATCTTGCGACACTGCAATGGAGTAGAGAGTGTTGCCAAGAATCTTCAGCATCACAAAGTCCGCAGCACGTAGTTATGGACATGTTTCACTCATGAAGAAGGTCCGCAGTCGGGATGGATTGCTGGGCAAGCCTCCATAGAAAGATTTTGACCTTCGAGGGTATGTCTATGTTCCAGAGTTTCGTCCATGCCTTGTGTTCACTTGCTGTGTCCGACGACCTAGTCCTTCCCTCGAGCTAAGCCTCACGTCTCAACTTTGTGTCAATGAGCATACGATAGGCCGATCGAACTGAGAATGTTCCGTTCTTTTCATGTACCCACGACCAGAAGTCCTCTATTTGTCTTGTGCATAGGGGAATTGACAAAATGGTTTGAGCATCCGTAGGAAGAAGCACTTGCTCAATAGTGTCCCGATCCCACTCTGCCCCGGCAAGATCAACTCCGCGACGTGTTCTGGCGGATTGGGAACCCTGCTCACTATTGATCGGATATTGGTCAGGCGTGGCAGCCAGTTTTGTTCCCAAATATGTGTGGTCTGGCCATCTCCAATGCGGCGGATAAGTCCTTGCACTAGAACGTCACGTCCACCCAGAACTGCTCTCCAAATCTGCGAGGGAGCGGAGCCTAGTTCTGCGTTCAAAAACTCTCCATTATCAAAATACTTGGCCTTCAGAACACGTGCACTTAGTGACTCAGGCTGAATTAGCACACGCCACACCTGTCTGGCAAGGAGGGCTAGGTTAAAAAGTTTAATGTCTCGGAAGCCTAGTCCTCCACAATATTTTGGACGTGTCATGACGCTCCATGAGACCCAACTCGGTTTTTGTTGGCATTCCTTGCTACCCCACCAGAATTTCCGAATCAGAGAGTTGATATGCTCACAAAGACCTCGTGGGAGCTTAAAACACGACATGGAATACACAGGTACTGATTGAGCCACAGATTTGATCAACGCTTCTTTCCCTCCAGAGGACAAAAGTTTCTCCATCCACCCCTTAATCTTGCTCCATACTCTATCCTTTAGGAACTTGAAATCCCCATTCTTGCAATTGCCAACATCAGAAGGCATTCCAAGATACTTTTCAGAAAGGGACTCATTTGTGATATTCAGTGCTTGCTTCACTTCCTCTCTTAAAGTATTTGGACATCCCTTGCTAAATAACACCGATGATTTAGACAAATTAATTCTCTGGCCCGATGCATTGCAGTAACTCTCCATCAGAGAGGATAACTCCATAGCTCCCTCAGAACTGGCTTTGACAAACATCAGGCTATCATCCGCAAAGAGAAAGTGGCTAACCGGTGGGGCCGAGGGAGCTACTTGGTTTCCACTGAGGTGCGATGATTCGCCTTGTGTTTTTAAGAGGCACATGAGGCCCTCCGCTGCAAGCAAAAAACAGATAAGGAGATATAGGGTCCCCCTGACGGATCCCTCTTGATGGGATGAACTCCTCCAGTTTCCCACCATTAAAAAGGACCGAGAATTTAACAGACTTTACCATTCTCATAACCATATTGATCCAGTTTGGAGCAAAACCCAACTTATTCATGATTGCCTCAAGATATGACCATTCCACCTGGTCATATGCCTTCATCATGTCTAGTTTCATAGCACAAAATCTATTTCTCTTCGCCTTGTTTCTCTTCATGAAATGCAGACACTCGTAAGTTGTAATGATATTGTTTGTGATCAGTCTCCCTGGGACGAAAGCTGACTACTCTTCGGAGATTATATCTGGCAAGATTTGCTTCAACCTGTTTGACACCATTTTGGAGGCAATCTTGTATAAGACAATGCACAAACTAATAGGACGAAATTGAGACAATTGTGTTGGGTCCTTTACCTTTGAGATCAGTACTAAAGTCGTATCATTAATTACCCCTAGGCTTTCCTCGCCCCATAGTATGCGCAGTACAATATTGGTCACCTTAGAACCACAGAGCTCCCAATGACGTTGGAAAAAATGAGCCGGGTACCCATCCGGACCCGGGGCCTTGGTAGGATACCTTTGAAATAGGGCCTTTTTCACCTCCTCGGGGCTGTACGGGGCTAACAGAATTGCATTCATCTCCTGAGTCACTTTTGTCGGGGCTGGGAACGCTCTAGAATGTTCCCAAACAGCGGGCCCAAATCGCTCGGCGATTCGTCAACATTTTGACGCAATATGGGTAAAATAGGTTTTTCCGGCGGCGACAGCTCCACCATGTTCCTGAACATATGAGGACACGGTTGCAGAGGCAGATCCTTGCGGATCTCCCTCCGTTCCCCGGAGTCGGTGGCCGCGGGCATCTTCCTGTATCCGAGAGGATGATGACGCGAGGGCAGCGGCCGCGCTGGGGCCTTGTTGATCCACCGGTTCCTTGCTTCGGATCTGGCGACCCGAGAAAGCGACCGCAGCTAGATTTGCGTGCCTGTACCGCCGTGCCTCTCTTGGGCGGGGCGCTGCCTAGTCTGGCGCCCCATCAGCTCCGCTCCTCTACCGACGGCGCGCTTCCCGCCAACCCACCGTTAGCCCACTCTGGCAGGCAATGCTCTGGCAGGAGGGACTGGGCCAACCTGACGACCGAGCTTCTAGATGACATCGTCGTCCGGCTCCTCTCCCTCAACGTGTCGGAGTATCTTCGGTTCAGGGTTGTGTGCAAGCCCTGGCGCGAGCTCACCGAGGACCCGCGAGCACGGGACGTCCTTGATAGCCGGTTCCGCCCCCACGGCCGGTTTCCGCTGTTAAAGCAAGGGGAGCGTCCTTCGGGCCGGCGCCTCCTCAACACCTTCACCATGGCCCGCGTCAGACTCGACCTCGAGATATTCTGCACCTCCCACCTTGTCAGCGTCGTCGACGGCCTGCTCGTCATGTGCGACAAGGCAAACAACACCGTCCGCCTTCTTCACCCAATCACCGGCATGCTTGCTGAGTTCCCCGACATCACCAATGTAATTGTACGACCCTGCGGTGGCGCAGAACCGAATGCCCGGCTCGGCATGGATGCCTTCAAGGCCCACTTCCCTGGCCTTGGCGCTGATCCAAATGCCTACCTCACCATGGATGAGTACAAATCTGGCTACCCTGCCACTAAGACGGTCATGGACTTTGCCAACATCGATGACTCCACTTCCCCGCCGACCCTCCACCTCTGTGTGAAAAATGGGTCATGGCTAGTCATCGGTGCCAAGGCTGGTGATGAGCACTGGGTCTCCCTGGACCCTTGCCATGTGAGGGGCAACACACGGACCATGTTGCAGTGTGCTATACTTGCTGGATGAGTGCCTATTGGTGATTGAGTGCCCAATTCGTGTTGACACTAGTTTATTATTATGTGTGTTTTGTTAGCTTGTTTTCGATTATGTTTCCAATAATTTATTGTGTGTGTGTTTTCTTCACATGTTTGTGGTATTGTCCAAAAGTTGTTGTCGTGATAGAAATAGGGGGTAAACAGACCAAATGCTATAGATCTCTAGCACATGTTCTGATCAAGATTGTTTTCCAAAGAGGATCCGGAATGCTGCTAGCAGTTCGAGGGTGTTGCAAGATGATAATCCATACAGAATCACCGACAGAACACCCTCAGATTGCAAGTGTTCAACACGATTGCGGACCTCCTCCGCCTATGGAGTAATCGTGCGAATAACGATGAGGATAGGCTTAAGCTGTGTAATCTTGCTGCTCTTTTCCACACCCCTAAAATGACCACCCTTTGGTGAGCTAGATTTATGCTAGATTTTCATTCTTGCCAAGTTTTCCCTCCCTCTTAATTCAAGTGTAGATGTGTTTGCTTTACTTGTTTGCACATTGGGTGCCTCACGAATCAGTACTGAGAAGTGCACATGTTTATTCTCTAGTCTATTTCATACTCCCTCAGTCAGATTGAGACACTTATTTTAAGACGGAGGGAGTACTTTCTAACTAAACACGTTACTCAACAATCGCCATTGGATGGTAAACTACGTCCGATCAAGTGGGTTTGGAGATGTCCTTAGACTGTTGCAGCTGATGTGCTGCGTGGCATCTGCGTCCGATGTGCAGTGGCACACGCGTTCGTTAATTAAATAAAAATTAAAGGAAAAAATGCAGTGGCACGCGTCCTTGGCAGCTACTCATACTCGTTCCTACTCCTACCTTATCTCTGCGCACATGGGCTAGCGGCAACACAGGTGGGCAGCCACCACGGTCACTGAGCCGGGATGAGAAAAGCGGTCGATGGGCGCACAAGCAAACCGTGGCCGGAAGCACCCGGTATCCTGGAAAACCGACGTCCGCGCCCGCGTGTTTCGCCCCGTCCCTCCCGGCCTCTCTCCCGTATATATCCACCCTGCTCCAGCTAACAACTCACCAACGCAAGCATCCATCGCTTCAGCTCACTTCTTCGACTGCTACTCACCAATCATCTACTGGGATCACACGCTCCACAGACCAGCCTCCACCAACGCAGTTCACAATCGCTTCGTCTTCATGGCGGTAGCAGTAAAGGCGTCGTGGATGGCGGTGATGAGCGTCGGCGCGGTGGAGGCGCTCAAGGACCAGGCCGGCCTCTGCTGCTGGAACTACGCTCTCAGGTCCATTCACGGCGCAGCCAAGGCCAAGGCCAGCATCCGCCGCGGTGCTGTGGTCTCGCAAGGCACGAAGCGGCTTCCCGCCTCTGCGGCGGCCGTGGCAGAGAGGCGGCGAGCGGAGAAGGCCGAGGAGGGGATGAGGACGGTCATGTACCTCAGCTGCTGGGGTCCCAACTAGGCAGGGCCGGTAGCTGTGTGTGCTCTACGGTTTTGCTACTTGCCTCGTTACATCTGGGTTGTAAATAGTATCACGATGATGATGAAAACTTCTTTGTTCTGTCACTAGCTTGGCTTCAGATTTTATGAAGCACAAGATCCTAGACCGATTACTCCTGGTACTAGTTCTCTGATCGAAGTGGCAGAATTGGGTGATAACAAAGTTCTCTTTGCAGTTTCGTGTTCTTAGCCTTGATTAAAGTTTTTTCGAACCATGTCCTTTTTGCACATGATAAAAATAATAACTGAACATGACTGAATCCGGTGTGAGAAAAAATGTATTTACATGCACACACAAGTTTCTTGTAGATAATCAACAATAAGTGAGTTGAATTTTATAAAGGTTTTGACTTTTATAACTACCAAACGTTCGGATTTTAGCAATAGGCAAGAGCGATTCTTACTTCACTCTAATTATATACATGCATGCATTAGAATGACTAGTTTTTCCTTTCACGTGCACTCATCCCTCTAATTACATGCATATATGCACTAAATGACGAAAAGCTGATGTCATTTTGGATTCTTTCTTTTTTCAAACTTCAAAATGTTTTGTAGCTCAAACCGTCGCTCCGATTGAAAAACCGTCTTTACAAAAAAAATCGCCTCGACGAGATCTTCGAAACTAGATCGCATGTTGATATGTTTTGATGACTTTTTTTCCGGACCAAAAGTTACTACATCTAGGCTACGTAAGTTATCACTTCTGTCATACATAAGTTACCGTATCATTTACACAGAAGTTACCGGGGTATGTTTTTTCAATAAAGTTTTATCTCAGGGTCAAAAGTGACTGTGGTGTTTGTAGTGAGTTATCAGCTTTGTTGTGTGTATATTATCATGTTGCATAAAAGTTATCGGGGCATGTTTTTCAACCATTTTCATCCACTTAGTCAAAAAATTACCGTGATGTTTGTATATGAGTTATCAACTCTCCTATGCGTGTATTATCATGTTATTTACACATGAGTTACTGGGAGGTATTTTTTAACAACTTTTTGTCCCTGGTCAAAAAGTTACCATGGCTGGATTGATTAAGTTATCAGCTCTGTTATACGTATATTACCATGCTATTAACACAGAAGTTATCAAGGTATGTTTTCAGCCAACTTTTATCCTGGGGTCAAAAGTTATCGTGGGGTTTGTAGTGAGTTATCAACTTTGTTGTGTGTATAAGACCGTGTTATTTGCACATGAAGTATCGAGGGTATGTTTTTCAACAATTTCTTTTCTCGGGTCAAAATATAAGTAAGTTATCAGCTTCATTGTGCATATATTATCATGATAATTACACATGAGTTATCAGAGGATGTTTTTCAACAACAGTTTTCTCTCGGATCAGACAGTTACCATGCCTGTCGTACATATATTACCATGCAATTTACACATGATTTACCGCGGGTATCGAGCAAGATATTCAACGGCGTTCCAAAAAACGGAACGTTTGCCAAATAACCTTTAAAAACCAAAGGGGTGAATGGACGAGCTAGGTTGCTGGTTCGCCCATCACTAGCTTCGATGGGTAACAATCTAATTAAGTGCGAAAAAAATCAGATACTGAACTAATTTGTTTGTGTGCAAACGTTAAATAGCTTGTTTGTTTTCTTCTTTTGAAGTAACGGAAGGTAGGTGAGGTGGTCGGCTAGCTCAGCCTGAACCTAAGAGGTCCCCATCGCACTACTTTTTTGCACGAGCTCCCAACGCGACACGGAATCAGGATCGCTTCCAATGCGATGCTGATCGAGCGGCGGGGAGATCGTTCAGATCTAATGACAAAAACAGAACGTTCGGAAGTTACAAATTCCGTTTTATAAAATAGAAACAATGTGAAAGTTTCCACGATTTGTGCAGCAGCATAGGCGTCTTTTTGTTGGGTGTTTGTCTGTCACGCGCGTTGCATAAGCAAGCACACATAAAGGCTCTTGGTGTCCTGAAAACATGCTCTCCAATAGTTTTCCACAATTTTCCTTGCTATAGCCCATACTTATGGAGTTATGATCTCACTTTCACCACAAGGAGCGGCGGCGGTTGTTTTTCTAGTGTGTTGGTCCTATGGGGCCTTGATACGTCCATTTTGCATCATGCTTTTATATGAATATTTATTGCATTATGGGCTGTTATTACACATTATATCTCAATACTTATGGCTATTCTCTCTTATTTTACAAGGTTTACCATGAAGAGGGGGAATGCCGGCAGCTGGAATTCTGGCTGGAAAAGGAGCAAATATTGGAAACCTATTCTGCACTGCTCCAAAAATCCTGAAACTCCACGAAACATGTTTTTGGATTTAATAAGAATTATTGGGTGAAAGAAATACATCAGGGGGCCCACACCCTGCCCAGGAGGATGGGGGACGCGCCCACCCCTACTGGGGCGCGCCCCTGTCTCCTGGGCCCCCTGGTGGGTCCCCGGTGTCCATCTTCTGCTATATGAGAGCTTTTACCCTGAAAAAAATCGTAGGCAAGCGTACGGGACGAAACTCCGCCGCCACGAGGCGGAACCTTGGCAGAATCAATCTAGGGCTCCGGCGGAGCTGTTCTGCCGGGGACACTTTCCTCCGGGAGGGGAAAATTATCACCAACGTCATCACCAACGATCCTCTCATCAGGAGGGGGTCAATCTCCATGAACATCTTCACCAGCACCATCTCCTCTCAAAACCCTAGTTCATCTCTTGTATCCAATCTTGTATCTAAACCACAAATTGGTACCTGTGGGTTGCTAGTAGTGTTGATTACTCCTTGTAGTTGATGCTATCTGGTTTACTTGGGGGAAGATCATATGTTCAGATCCTTAATGCATATTATTACTCCTCTGATTATGAACATGAATATGCTTTGTGAGTAGTTACGTTTGTTCCTGAGGGACCTGGGTGAAGTCTTGCTATTGGTAGTCATGTGAATTTGGTATTCGTTCAATATTTTGATGAGATGTATGTTGTCTTTTCCTCTAGTGGTGTTATGTGAATGTCTACTACATGACACTTCACCATTATTTAGGCCTAGAGGAAGGCATTGGGAAGTAATAAGTAGATGATGGGTTGCTAGAGTGACAGAAGTTTAAACCCTAGTTTATGCGTTGCTTCGTTAGGGGCTGATTTGGATCCATATGTTTAATGTTGTGGTTAGGTTTACCTTAATACTTCTTTTGTAGTTGCGGATGCTTGCAATAGGGGTTAATCATAAGTGGGATGCTTGTCCAAGTAAGGGCAATACCCAAGCACCGGTCCACCCACATATCAAATTATCAAAGTACCAAACACAAATCATATGAACGTGATGAAAACTAGCTTGACGATAATTCCCATGTGTCCTCGGGAGCTCCTTTCTCATTATTAGAAATTGTCCAGCCTTATCCTTTGCTACATAAAGTATTGGGCCACTTTGCTGCACTTTATTTACTTTATTTACTTGTTACTCGTTACAATTTATCTTATCACAAAACTATCTATTACCTACAATTTCAGTGCTTGCAGAGAAAACCTTACTGAAAACCGCTTATCATTTCCTTCTGCTCCTTGTTGGGTTCGACACTCTTACTTATCGAAAGGACTATGATAGATCCCCTACACTTGTGGGTCATCAAGACTCTTTTCTGGCGCCGTTGCCGGGGAGTGTAGCGTTTTCGGTGAGTGGAACTTGGTAAGGAAACATTTATATAGTGTGCTGAAATTTTCTGTTACTTGTCACTATGGAAACTAATCCTATGAGGGGCTTGTTCGGGGCATCTTCACCCCAACCAGCAGACCAAAGAGTTGCTCCTCAACCTACTGAACTTTTTGAAAATATTTACTTTGAGATTCCTTCGGGTATGATAGAGAAACTGCTAGCTAATCCATTTGCAGGAGATGGAACATTGCATCCCGATTTACACCTTATCTTTGTGGATGAAGTTTGTGGAATATTTAAGCTTGCAAGTATTCCCGTGATGTTGTCAAAAGGAAGGTCTTCCCTTTATCTTTGAAGGGAGATGCATTGACATGGTATAGGCTATGTGATGATACGAGATCTTGGAATTATAAACGATTGAAGTTGGAATTTCACCAGAAGTTCTATCCTATGCATCTTGTTCATCGTGATCGTAATTACATATATAATTTCTGCCCTCGCGAAGGAGAAAGCATCGCTCAAGCTTGGGGGAGGCTTAAATCAATGTTATATTCATGCCCCAATCATGAGCTCTCTCGGAAAATGATTATTCAAAAATTTTATGCTCGACTTTCTCTTAATGATCGCAACCTGCTCGATACTTCCTGTGCTGGTTCTTATATGCTGAAGACTATTGATTTCAAATGGGACTTATTGGAAAGAATTAAATGCAACTCTAAAGATTGGGGTTCCGACGATGGTAAGGAGTCAAGTATGACACCTAAGTTCGATTGTGTTAAATCTTTTATGGATACCGATGATTTTCATGGATTTAGCGCTAAGTATGGACTTGACTCTGAGATAGTAGCTTCTTTCTATGAATCTTTTGCTACTCACGTTGATCTCCCTAAAGAGAAGTGGTTTAAATATAATCCTCCTATTGAAGTGAAAGTAGTTGCACCTATTACAGTTGAAGAGAAGACTACCACCTATAGTGATCCTATTGTTCCTACTACTTATGTTGAGAAACCCCCATTTCCTGTTAGGATAAATGATCATGCTAAAACTTCGACTGTTGTTCGTAAGAGTAATACTAGGACTTATACACCTCCTGAGCAAATCAATGTTGAACCTAGTATTGCTATGGTTAAAGATCTCTTGGATGATGATTTAGATGGGCATGTTATTTATTTCTGTGATGAAACTGCTAATATTGCTAGACCAGATTCTAAGATACATAGACCTGTCATAGGCATGCCTGTTATTTCTGTTAAAATAGGAGATCATTGTTATCATGGCTTATGTGATATGGGTGCTAGTGCTAGCGCAATACCTTAGACCTTATATCAAGAAATTATGCACGACATTGCACCCGTTGAATTAGAAGACATTGATGTTACCATTAAGCTTGCTAATAGGGATACCATTAAACCAGTTGGGATTGTTAGAGATGTTGAAGTTTTGTGTGGGAAGGTTAAATACCCTGCTGATTTTCTTGTTCTTGGCTCCCCACAAGATGATTTTTGTCCCATTATTTTTGGTAGACCCTTCTTGAATACAGCTAGTGCTAAGATTGGTTGTGAAAAGGATACTGTTACCATTGGCTTAGATGGTATGTCTCATGAGTTTAATTTTGCTAAGTTTCATAGACAACCTCTTGATAGGGAACCACCTAGTAAGGATGAGATTATTGGTCTTGCTTCCATTGTTGTGCCTCCTACTGATCCGTTAGAACAATATTTGCTTGACAATGAAAATGATATGTTTATGAAGGAAAGAAGGGAAATAGATGAAGTGTTCCTTAAACATGAACCTGTGCTGAAACATAACACTACTAGGGAAAAGCCTAGCAGCAGCGCGGGTTTTGGGCCTATTAGTAGCGCGGGGGCCGACGCTACTAATAAGGCGCTACAGCTAACTTATAGCAGTAGCGCGGTTGCAACCCGCGCTACAGCTAACGTATAGCAGTAGCGTGGGTAAAAACCCGCGCTACTACTAATCTGTAATCTCTGAATTTTTTTTTGAATTTTTCTGAATTTTTTTTTTGATTTTTTCCCTAATTTTCAAATTTCTGAATTATTTTAACCTCAAATCTCTAATCACCCCTCATCGCTGCTCAATTTAATCTCTAATCACCCCTCATCATTCCAAATCATCTAACTTCCCGGATGGTCACCCATCCTCTTACTACTCCAGCCTGAGCACGCTTAACTTTCGGGTTCTATTCTCCCTCGTTTCCAAGTCTGCACTTGTTGTTTTCCTGACAATAGTAAGATGTCAATCCTATTAACCTCAGGAATTTAGCTTGAGCATGAAGTCACACATTTCACTGTTTGAGTTTGAAACTATTGTTCTAAAAAATTAGTAACACTAATATTTCTTGAATAATTAGTTTGACCACAGTTTGACCAGATTTGACCACAGTTTGACCATAGTTTGACCAGATTTGACCAAAATTCAAAAAAACTAAAATAATTATTTAGTAACACTAATATTCTTGAATAATTAGTTTGACCATAGTTTGACCAGATTTAACAAAAACTAAAAAAACTATTTTTTTTTGAATTTTTTTGCCTCCAGATCTTAAAAGCCCCGTAACTTTTTTCTGTTAGGTTTTTGAGGATTTTAAAAATGTTTAACGGGGTTCCGAGTTCGTATCACATGGGAAACTTTTTCATATAAAAAACTTTTTCATCCGAGTTCGTATACAAAAGTTATGGCCATTTTACAAATTTCCAGAGAGATTTTGCAAATAAAGTCGAAATTCATATTTGTAAATTTTCCCAACAACTAGACCACATATCACATGGGAAACTTATTTTCTTTTATTTTTTTTGACATTTTTATCATTTTCTTTTATTTTTTTAAAACTGAAAAGGCGGTCCACCGGGGGGGGGGGGGGTAGACTTTGAAAATTTTGCAAATAGGCCATACCCCGCGCTACTACTATGGCAGACGATTAGTAGTAGCGAGGGGTAAAAACCCGCGCTACTACTATCAACTTAGTAGTAGCGCGGGTTTATAACCATCGCTACTACTATGGCATGGTGCAGGGGCCACTTAGTAGTAGCGAGGGTTAAAAACCCGCGCTACTGCTATCAACTTAGTAGTAGCGAGGGTTAAAAACCCGCGCTACTACTATGGCATGTCCCGGGGGGCACGGTAGAGACCGCTTAGTAGTAGCAAGGGTTATAAACCCGCGCTGCTGCTATCAACTTAGTAGTAGCGAGGTTTAAAAACCTGCGCTGCTAGTAAGTAGCAGTAGCGAGGGTTTTTAACCCTCGCTGCTGCTAAAATTCTGTGTATAGGCTTTTCCCTAGTAGTGTAACCTTCCCGTTGAAATTCTTGGGGACCCCCCTACACCCAAGGGTGATCCCGTGTTTGAACTCAAACCATTACCTGATAATCTTAAGTATGCTTATCTTGATGAAAAGAAAATATATCCTGTTATTATTAGTGCTAATCTTTCAGAGCAAGAAGAAGAAAGATTATTGAAAACTCTGAAGAAGCACCGAGCAGCTATTGGATATACTCTGGATGATCTTAAGGGCATTAGTCCCACATTATGCCAACACAAAATTACAGTGGAGAAAGATGCCAAACCAGTTAGAGATCCTCAACGACGACTGAATCCCAAAATGAAAGAAGTGGTAAGAAAGGAGATACTAAAGCTCCTTGAGGCAGGTATAATTTATCCCGTTGCTGATATTGATTGGGTAAGCCCTGTCCATTGTGTTCCTAAAAAGGGAGGTATTACCGTTGTTCCTAATGATAAAGATGAATTGATCCCACAAAGATTATTACAGGTTATAGGATGGTAATTGATTTTCGTAAATTAAATAAGGCTACTAAGAAAGATCATTACCCTTTACCTTTTATTGATCAAATGCTAGAAAGACTATCCAAACATACTCATTTATGCTTTCTAGATGGTTATTCTGGTTTCTCTCAAATACCTGTGTCAGCGGGGGATCAATCAAAAACTACTTTTACTTGCCCTTTCGGTACTTTTGCTTATAGACGTATGCCTTTTGGTTTATATAATGCACCTGCTACCTTTCAAATATGCATGATGGCTATATTCTCTGATTTTTGTGAAAAGATTTGTGAGGTATTCATGGATGATTTCTCCGTTTATGGATCCTCTTTTGATGATTGTTTGAGCAACCTTGATCGAGTTTTGCAAAGATGTGAAGACACTAGTCTCGTCCTGAATTGGGAAAAGTGTCACTTTATGGTTAAAGAAGGCATTGTCTTGGGGCATAAGATTTTCGAGAGAGGTATTGAAGTTGACAAAGCCAAAGTTGATGTTATTGAAAAGATGCCATGTCCCAAGGACATAAAAGGTATAAGAAGTTTCCTTGGTCATGCCGGTTTTTATAGGAGGTTCATTAAGGACTTTTCTAAAATCTCTAGGCCTCTGACTAATTTATTGCAAAAAGATATTCCTTTTGTCTTTGATGATGATTGTGTAGAAGCATTTGAAATACTTAAGAAAGCATTGATTACTGCACCTATTGTTCAGCCACCTGATTGGAATTTACCTTTTGAAATTATGTGCGATGCTAGTGATTATGCTATAGGTGCTGTTCTAGGGCAAAGAGTCGATAAGAAATTGAATGTTATCCACTATGCTAGTAAGACTCTTGATACTGCCCAGAGAAATTATGCTACTACTGAAAAAGAGTTCTTAGCAGTTGTGTTTGCATGTAATAAGTTTAGACCTTATATTGTTGATTCCAAAGTTACTATTCACACTGATCATGTTGCTATTAAATATCTTATGGAAAAGAAAGATGCTAAGCCTAGGCTCATTAGATGGATTCTCTTGCTCCAAGAATTTGATTTACATATTATTGATAGAAAGGGAGCTGAGTACCCCGTTGCAGACAACTTGTCTAGGTTAGAGAATGTTCTTGATGACCCACTGCCTATTGATGATAGCTTTCCTGATGAACAATTAGCGATCATTAATGCTTCTCGTACTGCTCCTTGGTATGCTGATTATGCTAATTATATTGTTGCTAAATTTATACCGCCTAGTTTCACATACCAGCAAAATAAAAAGTTCTTTCATGATTTAAGACATTACTTTTGGGATGATCCACACCTTTATAAAGAAGGAGTAGATGGTGTTATTAGACGTTGTGTGCCTGAGCATGAACAGGAACAGATCCTACGCAAGTGTCACTCTGAATCCTATGGAGGACACCACGCTGGAGATAGAACTGCACACAAGGTACTACAATCTGGTTTTTATTGGCCTACTCTCTTCGAAGATGCTCATAAGTTTGTCTTATCTTGTGATGAATGTCAAAGAATAGGTAACATTAGTAGACGTCAAGAAATGCCTATGAATTATTCTCTTGTTATTGAACCGTTTGATGTTTGGGGCTTTGATTATATGGGACCTTTTCCTGCCTCTAATGGTTATACACATATTTTAGTTGTTGTTGATTACGTTACTAAGTGGGTAGAAGCTATTCCAACCAGTAGTGCTGATCATAACACTTCTATTAAAATGCTTAAAGAAGTTATTTTTCCGAGGTTTGGAGTCCCTAGATATCTTATGACTGATGGTGGTTCACATTTTATTCATGGTGCTTTCCGTAAGGTGCTTGCTAAGTATGATGTTAATCATAGAATCGCATCTCCTTATCATCCGCAGTCTAGTGGTCAAGTAGAGTTGAGCAATAGAGAGCACAAATTAATTTTGCAAAAGACTGTGAATAGATCTAGAAAGAATTGGTCCAAAAAACTTGATGATGCATTATGGGCCTATAGAACTGCATACAAAAATCCTATGGGTATGTCTCCTTATAAGATGGTTTATGGAAAAGCTTGCCATTTACCTCTTGAACTTGAACATAAAGCATATTGGGCTATTAAAGAGCTCAACTCTTACTTCAAACTTGCCGGTGAGAAGAGATTGTTTCATATTAGCTCCCTTGATGAATGGAGAACCCAAGCCTATGAGAATGCCAAGCTATTCAAAGAAAAAGTCAAACGCTGGCATGATAAAAGGATACAAAAGCGTGAGTTTAACGTAGGAGATTACGTGTTATTATTCAACTCTCATTTAAGATTTTTTGCAGGAAAACTTCTCTCTAAATGGGAAGGTCCTTACGTTATCGAGGAGGTCTATCGTTCCGGTGCCATAAAAATCAACAACTTCGAAGGCACAAGTCCGAGGGTGGTGAACGGTCAAAGAATTAAACATTATATTTCAGGTAATCCTATCAATGTTGAAACTAATATTATTGAAACCGTAACCCCGGAGGAATACATAAGGGACACTTTCCAGAATGTTCCAGACTCCGAAAAGGAATAGGTATGTGGTACGGTAAGTAAGCCGACTCCAAAACAACTCCAATGGCAATTTTTATCAGTTTTGGAATATTTAAGAATTTTAGGAAGAAAGAAGTAGTCCGAAAGGGACACGAGGCCCCCACGAGAGTGGAGGGCGTGCCCCCCTCTGTCGTGGGCTCCTCGTGTGCCTCCCGGACTCTGTTTTCTTGCACGTTACGTATTTTGGTCGGTAAAAATTCATTACTTATACTCCCGAAGGTTTTGACCACCGTATCACGCAAACATCCTCTATTTTCGTTTCGAGCTGTTCTGTTACAGATTTAGAGCAATATGTCGTCGCAGGATTCGGAAGGGGAAAGTTATGTGGCTGATTACCTCGCAGACCCTAAGGTCTACGGGGACTTGGACCATGATGGCTGGACCTTTGAAGAAGAAGAAGATTATGAGCTTAAAGTAAAGGAGGAGACGAGTTCAGACGAAGACGAAGCCCCATTACCTCAACCTGGGGACATGCATGTGGAGTTTAAAAAGTCAAGCCTCCCAGATAGAGCAAAGAAGCCAAAGATCGAGTTTATTCCTTTTTGTCTCTTACAGGAAAATAAATAGGAATTATGCAAAAGAGTATTAAGCCTCGAACAGGAGATCGAGGACCTAAAGGAGCAGAATATTATACTCAAGCGTAAATTGAGGAACAAACTCACATCTGCAACAACTCCTACTTCATCACCTCCGAGGACATAATCGCATGGGTATGGGCACTCCCCTTGGCAACTGCCAAGCTTGGGGGAGGTGCCCCGGTGTCGTATCACCATCACACTCCTATCTTTACCGTTTTATTTAGTTCGATCCTTTTAGTAGTATCTTGATCTAGTAGATTGAAGTTTTGATATCAAGTAGTTTTGAGTTTTGCTTTGTGATCTCTTTTTAATCGAGTCTGTGAGCTATCTATAATAAAGATTAGTGTTGAGTCAAGGGCTTTGCTATGTTGCTATGATCTTGAGGAAGTAGAAAGAATAAAAGAGTTCATGTTGATCTTATGGTTAGTGATGACTTCACACATAGAAAGTATGAGGCATAAAAGTTGTTGGGAGTTGATAAACGTAGTTTTGGTCATCGTTGCAATTAATAGGAAGTGATAAGGAAAGGGGGGTTCACATACAAATACATTATCTTGGACACCTTTTATGATTGGGAGCACTCATTAAGTATGACATGCTAAAAGAGTTGACGTTGGACAAGGAAGACAACGTAATGGTTTATGTTTTCTCACATCTCAGTTAAAGTATATTGTCATTGACCTTCCAAACATGTTGAGCTTGCCTTTCCCCCTCATGCTAGCCAAATTCCTTGCACCAAGTAGAGATACTACTTGTGCTTCCAAATATCCTTAAACCCAGTCTTGCCATGAGAGTCCACCATACCTACCTATGGATTGAGTAAGATCCTTCAAGTAAGTTGTCATGTTGAAAGCAATAAAAATTGCTATCTAAATATGTATGACTTATTAGTGTAGAGAAAATAAGCTTTGTACGATCTTGTTGTGGAAGTAATAAAAGTGACGGACTGCATAATAAAGGTCCACATACAAGGGGCAATATAAAGTGACGTTCTTTTGCATTAAGATTTTGTGCATCCAACCCTAAAATCACATGACAACCTCTACTTCCCTCTGCGAAGGGCCTATCTTTTACTTTATGTTTTTACTTTATGCTTGAGTCAAGGTGATCCTCACCTTTCCCTTTTTCATTTTATCCTTTGGCAAGCTCCTCGTGTTTGAAAGTCATGATATATATATCCAATTGGATGTAAGTTAGCATGGACTATTATTGTTGACATCACCTAAGGGGAGTACGTTGGGAGGCAACACAATAAGCCCCTATCTTTCTCAGTGTCCGGCTGAAACTCCATAACCACAAGTATTGCGTGAGTGTTAGCAGTTATAGAAGACTACAAGGTAGTTGAGTATGTGAACTTGTTGAAAAGCTCTATTGTTGACTCTCTCTGATGTTATGATAAATTGCAATTGCTTCAATGACTGAGATTATAGTTTGTTAGTTCTCAATGAAGTTTTTGAACCATACTTGACATTGTGAATTGATTGTTACTTGAGCATAAGAAATCATATGATAAAATCTATATATGTTGCTGTTATAAGAATGATCATGATGCCCTCATGTCCATATTTTATTTTTATCGACACCTCTATCTCTTAACATATGGACATATTTTTCGATATCGGCTTCCGCTTGAGGACAAGCGAGGTCTAAGCTTGGGGGAGTTGATACGTCCATTTTGCATCATGCTTTTATATCAATATTTATTGCATTATGGGCTGTTATTACACATTATATCTCAATACTTATGGCTATACTCTCTTATTTTATAAGGTTTACCATGAAGAGGGGGAATACAGGCAGCTGGAATTATGGCTGGAAAAGGAGCAAACATTGGAAACCTATTCTGCACTGCTCCAGAAATCCTGAAACTCCACGAAACATGTTTTTCGAATTAATAAGAATTATTGGGCGAAAGAAATACATCAGGGGGCCCACACCCTGCCCAGGAGGGTGGGGGGCGCGCCCACCCCTACTGGGGAGCGCCCCTGTCTTCTGCCCCCCTGGTGGGTCCCCGGTGTCCATCTTCTGCTATGAGAGTTTTTACCCTGGAAAAAATCGTGGGCAAGCTTACGGGACGAAACTCCTCCGCCACGAGGCGGAACCTTGGCAGAATCAATCTAGGGCTCCGGCGGAGCTGTTCTGTTGGGGACACTGTTGGAAATATGCCATAGAGGCAATAATAAATTAGTTATTATTATATTTCCTTGTTCATGATAATCGTTTATTATCCATGCTATAATTGTATTGATAGGAAACTCAGATACATGTGTGGATACATAGACAACACCATGTCCCTAGTAAGCCTCTAGTTGACTAGCTCGTTGATCAATAGATGGTTATGGTTTCCTGACCATGGACATTGGATGTCATTGATAACGGGATCACATCATTAGGAGAATGATGTGATGGACAAGACCCAATCCTAAGCCTAGCACAAAGATCGTAGTTCGTATGCTAAAGCTTTTCTAATGTCAAGTATCATTTCCTTAGACCATGAGATTGTGCAACTCCCGGATACCATAGGAATGCTTTGGGTGTACCAAATGTCACAACGTAACTGGGTGGCTATAAAGGTGCACTACAGGTATCTCCGAAAGTATCTGTTGGGTTGGCACGAATCGAGACTGGGATTTGTCACTCCGTGTAAACGGAGAGGTATCTCTGGGCCCACTCGGTAGGACATCATCATAATGTGCACAATGTGACCAAGGGGTTGATCATGGGATGATGTGTTACGGAACGAGTAAAGAGACTTGCCGGTAACGAGATTGAACAAGGTATCGGTATACCGACGATCGAATCTCGGGCAAGTACAATACCGTTAGACAAAGGGAATTGTATACGGGATCGATTGAGTCCTTGACATCGTGGTTCATCCGATGAGATCACTGTGGAACATGTGGGAGCCAACATGGGTATCCAGATCCCGCTGTTGGTTATTGACCGGAGAACGTCTCGGTCATGTCTACATGTCTCCCGAACCCGTAGGGTCTACACACTTAAGGTTCGATGACACTAGGGTAATAAAGGAAGTTTGTATGTGGTTACCGAATGTTGTTCGGAGTCCCGGATGAGATCCCGGACATCACGAGGAGTTCCGGAATGGTCCGGAGGTAAAGATTTATATATGGGAAGTCCTATTTTGGCCACCGAAAAATGTTCGAGATTTTTCGGTATTGTACCGGGAAGGTTCTAGAAGGTTCCGGAGTGGGGCCCACCTACATGGGGGGACCCACATGAACGTGGGTAGTGGGGGCAAGGCCCCACACCCCTGGTCAAGGCGCACCAAGATCCCCCCTTAGAAGGAATAAGATCATATCCCGAAGGGATAAGATCAAGATCCCTAAAAAGGGGGGGATAACAATCGGTGGGGAAGGAAATGATGGGATTTCGTTCCTCCCACCTTTGCCAACGCCCCAATGGACTTGGAGGGCAAGAAACCAGCCCCCTCCACCCCTATATATAGTGGGGAGGCGCATGGGAGCCACACCCCAAGTTCTGGCGCAGCCCTCCCCCTCTCCCAAGTACTCCTCTTCTCGCGCGGTGCTTGGCAAAGCTCTGCAGGATTGCCACGCTTCTCCACCACCACCACGCCGTCGTGGTGCTGCTAGACGGAGTCTTCCCCAACCTCTCCCTCTCTCCTTGCTGGATCAAGGCATGGGAGACTCACCGGGCTGTACGTGTGTTGAACGCGGAGGTGCCGTCCGTTCGGCACTACGACGAGTACGACTCCTTCAACCCCGTTCTCTTGAACGCTTCCGCTTAGCGATCTACAAGGGTATGTAGATGCACTCTCCTCCTCCTCGTTGCTGGTTTCTCCATAGATAGATCTTGGTGACACGTAGGAAAATTTTGAATTTCTGCTACGTTCCCCAACAGTGGCATCATGAGCTAGGTCTATGCGTAGATTCTTTGCATGAGTAGAACACAAAGTAGTTGTGGGTGTTGATTTTGTTCAATATGCTTACCATTACTAGTCCAATCTTGTTTCGACGGTATTGTGGGATGAAGCGGCCCGGACCGACCTTACACGTACTCTTACGTGAGACAGGTTCCACCGATTGACATGCACTTGGTGCATAAGGTGGCTAGCGGGTGCCAATCTCTCCCACTTTAGTCGGAACGGATTCGATGAAAAAGGTCCTTATGAAGGGTAAATAGCAATTGACATATCACGTTGTGGTTTTTGCGTAGGTAAGAAACGTTCTTGCTAGAAACCCATAGCAGCCACGTAAAACATGCAAACAACAATTAGAGGACGTCTAACTTGTTTTTGCAGGGTATGCTATGTGATGTGATATGGCCAAGAAGAATGTGTTGAATGATATGTGATGTATGAGATTGATCATGTTCTTGTAATAGGAATCACGACTTGCATTTCGATGAGTATGACAACCGGCAGGAGCCATTGGAGTTGTCTTAATTTATTGTGTGACCTACGTGTCATTAAACAACGCCATGTAATTACTTTACTTTATTGCTAACCGGTAGCCATAGTAGTAAAAGTAATAGTTGGCGAGACAACTTCATGAAGACACGATGATGGAGATCATGGTGATGGAGATCATGGTGTCATGCCGGTGACGATGATGATCATGGAGCACCGAAGATGGAGATCAATGGAGCTATATGATATTGGCCATATCATGTCACTACTATATAATTGCATGTGATGTTTATTATGTTTATGCATCTTGTTTACTTAGAACGACGGTAGTAAATAAGATGATCCCTTACAACAATTTCAAGAAGTGTTCTCCCCTAACTATGCACTGTTGCTAAAGTTCGTCATTTCAAAGCACCACGTGATGATCGGGTGTGATAGATCCTTACGTTCACATACAACGGGTGTAAGACAGTTTTACACATGCAAAAACACTTAGGGTTAACTTGACAAGCCTAGCATGTACAGACATGGCCTCGGAACACAGAGACCGAAAGGTCGAGCATGAGTCGTATAGTAGATACGATCAACATGAAGATGTTCACCGATGATGACTAGTCCGTCTCACGTGATGATCGGACACGGCCTAGTTGACTTGGATCATGTAATCACTTAGATGAGTAGAGGGAAGTCTATCTCAGTGGGAGTTCATAAGATGAACTTAATTATCCTGAACATAGTCAAAAGATCTTTGCAAATCATGTCGTAAGATCGCGCTTTAGTTCCACTGTTTAGATATGTTCCTAGAGAAAATATAGTTGAAAGTTGACAGTAGCGATTATGCGGACAGTAGAAAGCTTATGTCCTTAATGCACCGCTCAGTGTGCTGAACCCCAAACGTCGTTTGTGGATGTCGCGAACATCGGACATACACGTTTTGATAACTACGTGATAGTTCAGTTAAACGGTTTAGAGTTGAGGCACCAAAAATGTTTTCGAAACATCGCGGAACATATGAGATGTTTCGAGGGCTGAAATTGGGATTTCAGGCTCGTGCCCACGTCAAGAGGTATAAGACCTCCGACGATTTTCTTAGCCTGCAAACTAAGGGAGAAAAGCTCAATCGTTGAGCTTGTGCTCAGATTGTCTGAGTGCAACAATCACTTGAATCAAGTGGGAGTTGATCTTCCAGATGAGATAGTGATGTTTCTCCAAAGTCATTGCCACCAAGCTGCTAGAGCTTTGTGATGAACTATAACATATCAGGGATAGATATGATGATCCTTGAGGTATTCGCGATGTTTGACACCACGAAAGTAGAAATCAAGAAGGAGCATCAATTGTTGATGGTTGGTGAAACCACTAGTTTCAAGAAGGGCAAGGGCAAGAAGGGATACTTCATGAAACGACAAATCAACTGCTGCTCTAGTGAAGAAACCCAAGGTTGAACCCAAACCCGAGACTAAGTGCTTCTGTAATAAGGGGAACAACCACTGGAGCAGAATTGCCCTGGATACTTGGTAGATGAGAAGGCTGGCAAGGTCGATAGAAGTATATTGGATATACATTATGTTAATGTGTACTTTACTAGTACTCCTAGTAGCACCAGGGTATTAAGATACCGGTTCGGTTGCTAAATGTTAGTAACTTGAAATAAAAGAGCTACGGCATAAACGGAGACTAGCTAAAGGGGAGCTGACGATATGCGTTGGAAGTGTTTCCAAGTTTGATGTGATCAAACATCGCACGCTCCCTCTACAATCAAGATTAGTATTAAACCTGAATAATTGTCATTTGGTGTTTGCGTTGAGCATAGACATGATTGGATTATGTCTATCGCAATACAGTTATTCATTTAAGGAGAATAATGGTTACTCTATTTATTTGAATAATATCTTCAATGGTCTTGCACCTAAAGGAATGGTTTATTGAATCTTGATCGTAGTGATACACATTTTCATGCCAAGAGATATAAGATAGTAATGATAGTACCACTTACTTGTGGCACTGCCATGTAAGTCGTATTGGTGTAAAACGCATGAAGAAACTCCATGCAGATGGATCGTTTGGACTCACTTGATTTTGAATCACTTGAGATATGCAAATCATACCACATGGGCAAGATGACTAAAAAGCCTCGTTTTTCAGTAAAATGGAACAAGATAGCAACTTGTTGGAAGTAACACATTTTGATGTGTGTAGTCCAATGAGTGCTGAGGCATGCAGTGAATATCGTTATGTTCTTACTTCACAGATGATTCGAGTAGATGTTGAGTGTATTTACTTGATGAAACACAAGTCTGAATTATTGAATGGTTCAAGTAATTTCAGAGTGAAGTTGAAGATCATCGTGACAAGAGGATAAAATGTCTATGATATGATCATAGAGATGAGTATTTGAGTTACGAGCTTTGGCACGCAATTAAGACATTGTGGAAATTGTTTCACAATTAATACCGCCTGGAACACCATAGTGTGAGGGTGTGTCCGAACATCATAGTTGCACCCTATTGGATATGGTGCGTACCATGATATCTCTTATCAAATTACCACTATCGTTCATGGGTTAGGCATTAGAGACAACCACATTCACTTTAAATAGGGCACCACGTAATTCCGTTGAGATGACGCTGTATGAACTATGGTTTAGAGAAACCTAAGCTGTCATTTCTTAAAGGTTTGGGGCTGCTACACTTATGTGAAAAAGTTTCAGGATAAGCTCGAACCCAAAGCGGATAAAATGCATCTTCATAGGACACCCAAAACAGTTGGGTATACCTCCTAATTCAGATCCGAAAGCAATAGGGATTGTTTCTTGAATCGGGTCCTTTCTCGAGGAAAAGTTTGTCTCGAAAAGTTGAGTGGGAGGATGGTGGAGACTTGATATGGTTATTGAACCGTCACTACAACTAGTGTGTAGCAGGGCACAGGAAGTTGTTCCTGTGGCACCTACACCAATTGAAGTAGAAGCTTATGATAGTGATCATGAAACTTTGGATCAAGTCACTACCGTACCTCATAGGGTGGCAAGGATGCGTACTGCTTTAGAGTTGTACAGTAATCTTGTCTTGAAGGTCATGTTGCTAGACAACAATGAACCTACGAGCTATGGAGAAGCAATGGTGGGCCCAAATTCCGACAAATGGTTAGAAGCCATGAAATCCGAGATAGGATCCATGTATAAGAACAAAGCATGGACTTTGGTGGACTTGCCCGATGATCGGCAAGCCATTGAGATAAATGGATCTTTAAGAAGAAGACGGACGTGGATGGTAATGTCACCGTCTATGAAGCTCGACTTGTGGCAAAGAGTTTTTTTCACAAGTTCAAGGAGTTGACTACAATGAGATTTTCTCATTCGAAGCGATGCTTAAGTCCGTCGGAATCATGTTAGCATTAGCTGCATTTATGAAATCTGGCAGATGGATGTCAAAACGAGTTTCCTTACCAGTTTTCGTAAGGAAAGGTTGTATGTGATACAATCAGAAAAGTTTTGTCGATCCTAAGGATGCTAAAAGGTATGCTAGCTCTAGCGATCCTTCCATGGACTGGAGTAAGCATCTCGGAGTTGGAATATGCACTTTGATAAGATGATCAAAGATTTTTGTTTATACAAAGTTTATGAGAAACTTGTATTTCCAAAGAAGTGAGTGGGAGCACTATAGAATTTCTGATAAGTATATGTTGTTGACATATTGTTGATCAGAAATGATGTAGAATTTCTGGAAAGCGTATAGGGTTATTTGAAAAATGTTTTTCAATGGAAAACCTTGATTAAGCTACTTGAACATTGAGCATCAAGATCTATGAGGATAGATCAAAAACGCTTAATGGTACTTTCAAAATGAGCACATACCTTGACATGATCTTGAAGGTGTTCAAGATGGATCAGTCAAAGAAGGAGTTCTTGCCTGAGTTGTAAGGTACGAAGTTAAGACTTAAAGCTCAACCACGGCAGAAAAGAGAGAAAGGACGAAGGTCGTCCCCTATGCTTCAGACGTAGGCTCTATAGTATGCTATGCTGTGTACCGCACCGGAAGTGTGCCTTGCCATGAGTTAGTCAAGGGGTACAAGAATGATCCAGGAATGGATCATTGGACAGCGGTCAAAATTGTCCTTGGAGTAAGTAAGGACATGTTTCTCGATTATGGAGGTGATAAAGAGTTCGGCGTAAAGGGTTACGTCGATGCAAGCTTTAACACGTATCCGAGTGACTCTGAGTAGCAAACCGGATACGTATAGTGGAGCAACCATTTGCAATAGCTCCAAGTGGAGCGTGGAAGCAGCATTTACAATATGACCTAGAGATTTGCAAAGTACATACAGATCTGAATGTTGCAGACCCGTTGACTAAAACCTCTCTTGCAAGCAAAACATGATCAAACCCCAGAACTCATTGAGTCTTAATCACATGATGATGTGAACTAGTTTAGTGACACTAGTAAACTCTTTGGATGTTGGTCACATGGCGATGTGACCTGTGAGTGTTAATCACATGGCGATGTGAACTAGATTATTGACTCTAGTGCAAGTGGGAGACTGTTGGAAATATGCCCTAGAGGCAATAATAAATTAGTTATTATTATATTTCCTTGTTCATGATAATCGTTTATTATCCATGCTATAATTGTATTGATAGGAAACTCAGATACATGTGTGGATACATAGACAACACCATGTCCCTAGTAAGCCTCTAGTTGACTAGCTCGTTGATCAATAGATGGTTATGGTTTCCTAACCATGGACATTGGATGTCATTGATAACGGGATCACATCATTAGGAGAATGATGTGATGGACAAGACCCAATCCTAAGCCTAGCACAAAGATCGTAGTTCGTATGCTAAAGCTTTTCTAATGTCAAGTATCATTTCCTTAGACCATGAGATTGTGCAACTCCCGGATACCGTAGGAATGCTTTGGGTGTACCAAACGTCACAACGTAACTGGGTGGCTATAAAGGTGCACTACAGGTATCTCCGAAAGTATCTGTTGGGTTGGCACGAATCGAGACTGGGATTTGTCACTCCGTGTAAACGAAGAGGTATCTCTGGGCCCACTCGGTAGGACATCATCATAATGTGCACAATGTGACCAAGGGGTTGATCACGGGATGATGTGTTACAGAATGAGTAAAGAGACTTGCCGGTAACGAGATTGAACAAGGTATCGGTATACCGACGATCGAATCTCGGGCAAGTACAATACCGTTAGACAAAGGGAATTGTATACGGGATCGATTGAGTCCTTGACATCGTGGTTCATCCAATGAGATCATCGTGGAACATGTGGGAGCCAACATGGGTATCCAGATCCCGCTGTTGGTTATTGACCGGAGAACGTCTCGGTCATGTCTACATGTCTCCCGAACCCGTAGGGTCTACACACTTAAGGTTCGATGACGCTAGGGTTATAAAGGAAGTTTGTATGTGGTTACCGAATGTTTTTCAGAGTCCCGGATGAGATCCCGGACATCACGAGGAGTTCCGGAATGGTCCGGAGGTAAAGATTTATATATGGAAAGTCCTATTTTGGCCACCGGAAAATGTTCAGGATTTTTCGGTATTGTACCGGGAAGGTTCTAGAAGGTTCCGGAGTGGGGCCCACCTGCATGGGGGGACCCACATGAATGTGGGTAGTGGGGGCAAGGCCCCACACCCCTGGTCAAGGCGCACCAAGATCCCCCCTTAGAAGGAATAAGATCATATCCCGAAGGGATAAGATCAAGATCCCTAAAAAGGGGGGATAACAATCGGTGGGGAAGGAAATGATGGGATTTCGTTCCTCCCACCTTTGCCAACGCCCCAATGGACTTGGAGGGAAAGAAACCAGCCCCCTCCACCCCTATATATAGTGGGGAGGCGCATGGGAGCCACACCCCAAGTTCTGGCGCAGCCCTCCCCCTCTCCCAAGTACTCCTCTTCTCGCGCGGTGTTTGGCGAAGCCCTGCAGGATTGCCACGCTTCTCCACCACCACCACACCGTCGTGGTGCTGCTAGACGGAGTCTTCCCCAACCTCTCCCTCTCTCCTTTCTGGATCAAGGCATGGGAGACGTCACCGGGCTGTACGTGTGTTGAACGCGGAGGTGCCGTCCGTTCGGCACTAGGATCTCCGGTGATTTGGATCACGACGAGTACGACTCCTTCAACCCCGTTCTCTTGAACGCTCCCGCTCAGCGATCTACAAGGGTATGTAGATGCACTCTCCTCCCCCTCGTTGCTAGTTTCTCCATAAATAGATCTTGGTGACACGTAGGAAAATTTTGAATTTCTGCTACGTTCCCCAACAGACACTTCCCTCCGAGAGGGGGAAATCATCACCAACGATCCTCTCATCGGGAGGGGGTCAATCTCCATCAACATGTTCACCAGCACCATCTCCTCTCAAAACCCTAGTTCATCTCTTGTATCCAATCTTGTACAAAAACCATAAATTGGTACCTGTGGGTTGCTAGTAGTGTTGATTACTCCTTGTAGTTGATGCTAATTGGTTTACTTGGGGGAAGATCATATGTTCAGATCCTTAATGCATATTATTACTCCTCTGATTATGAACATGAATATGCTTTGTGAGTAGTTACGTTTGTTCCTGAGGGACATGGGTGAAGTCTTGCTATTAGTAGTCATGTGAATTTGGTATTCGTTCAATATTTTGATGAGATGTATGTTGTCTTTTCCTCTAGTGGTGTTATGTGAATGTCTACTACATGACACTTCACCATTATTTAGGCCTAGAGGAAGGCATTGGGAAGTAATAAGTAGATGATGGGTTGCTAGAGTGACAGAAGTTTAAACCCTAGTTTATGTGTTGCTTCGTTAGGGGCTGATTTGGATTCATATGTTTAATGTTGTGGTTAGGTTTACCTTAATACTTCTTTTGTAGTTGCAGATGCTTGCAATAGGGGTTAATCATAAGTGGGATCCTTGTCCAAGTAAGGGCAATACCCAAGCACTGGTCCACCCACATATCAAATTATCAAAGTACCAAACACAAATCATATGAACGTGATGAAAACTAGCTTGACGATAATTCCCATGTGTCCTCGGGAGCTCCTTTCTCATTATTAGAAATTGTACAGGCTTATCCTTTGCTACATAAAGGATTGGGCCACTTTGCTGTACTTTATTTACTTTATTTACTTGTTACTCGTTACAATTTATCTTATCATAAAACTATCTATTACCTACAATTTCAGTGCTTGCAGAGAAAACCTTACTCAAAACCGCTTATCATTTCCTTCTGCTCCTCGTTGGGTTCGACACTCTTACTTATCGAAAGGACTACGATAGATCCCCTACACTTGTGGGTCATCAGGCCTTAGCACGACGACTTCCCGAGTGTTTACTACAACAAGTTGTGCTCGGCTCCGTCGAGGGAGGGTCGATGACGGTGGCGCGCCTTCGGCTTGCTTTAGTGCTTTTAGTCATCGCTAGGTGGTCTATGGATCTGATTATAATTTTTATTATTTTTAGTGTTCGTTGTACTACCATGATTGAAGATGAATAGATCAAAAGTTTCTCGAAAATAAAGAGCGCGCATTACCGTGCCAAGAACTCTTTAGTTAAATCAGTGCAAATAAAGAAAAACTTTACTCGACTCACTTAGGCCAATTTGTTGAAAGGAAATACCATTTGCTTCCAAAACTTCACCGTAATAAAATTTACATGTATTTCTGTTCTACATCTAAAAAATTGTTAATTGCATTTTCGGTAATATTTTGTAGGTGCACACATTATATATAACTTGCACAACATTTTTTCTTCATGTTGTTGGAAACTATCTATTTTGGTCCATCAACTTTTGTCAAAGCCAAAAACTCAAATGCCAGATTTGTTTTTGTCTATCAAGGTCAAAATTGTCTAGATTAAGTTTTTTTATTTTACGTAAGAGGTTTTCATAAGGAGGCGGCAGCGCACACCTACAACTTAGCTGCCACAAAGATTTGACAAAAATCGGAAAATGGTGTGAGAATGAAAACTTCTTTCTCTACAAACTTAAAGGAAAATTTGGTCAAATTTTAATGTTATGGGGTACTAAAAAAATATGAAGTCATTTTAAAGGATTACAATAGTTTATTTGAAGGAATGTTTCTGAAAACTAATATTTAACATATCCTCCTACTAAGAAATTGTACCATGTGAATTGAAATTCTACAAAATAGCTAATATTTTTTCGCTTGTAGAAAAAAAAGGGGTACATAAATCAAAGTTTTATAACGATGTTTTTTATTTGGCAAAATAAAAATCTATGCAAAAAATGACTATTTCTAAATCAATACTTTTTTTTCTCGAATACGTAAAGCTTGCGTATCATTGTATTGATAGTAGAAAATAGAATGAGTACAGATAGGAGTACAACACATGACACAAACGCAGGCAGGCATGAACATGGTGACGGGAGCAGAAAGAGAAGGGATGCTCGACCCGAAGAGAGGATACATCACAGCTAAACCTACCAAACCCGAACCAAGAGTGGCAATGCCAAACCAACTCGACCATCAACATCTCGGGAACCAAAACAGGGGACACCTCGAGCGAGCAAGATGGCGCCTTCAGGAAGGAGGACGACGTCGAGACGCCATCGCCATCCGATCCGGAGGAACCGGACCTAGGGTTTCCCCTGAGCTCGAAGAGGGGCGCAGCTGAGGACCTTGACAACGCCTCCAGGAAGGAAAACAACGTCCGCAGACGCTGCTGCTGCCAGCATCGGCAAGCCGAGCAGGGATTTCTCCCATTCCTGCGGCTGAGCAATCTCACAGCCACCGTGTCTGGAAACAAAGATGAGGACGCCAACGCCGATCGGAGTTACCATGTCGGAAGGGGGTTGGCGGGGCTGCAACTGCCGTCGAAGGGTGGCACCGCCTCCGAACCCACGAACAATGGATCTGGCAAAAGCGGGGGCTTTGAGGCATACAAGGTAGAGCGGGCGCGAAGCAAGCCACAAGGGGGTGGGGCGACGGCGATTGGCAATGCCGACAAGCAAGGACTGGAAGGACGCAGATCCTGGCTACCGTGGCCATAGTCGTCGGGACATCGGGGGACTAGGCAAGCTGGAAGGAACGCAGCTCTTGGGTCGCCGAGGCCGGAGCCGCCCGGCAGAGGGCGCTGGCAGCCATGGACACCGGAAGGGACGCGGGTCCAAGGTCGTCGGGGCTAGAGCAGCGCCAGCAAACTGTTGGGGAACGTAGCAGAAATTCAAAAAATTTCCTACGTATCACCAAGATCTATCTATGGAGAGACCAGCAACGAGCAGAAAGAGAGTGCATCTACATACCCTTGTAGATCGCTAAGCGGAAGCGTTCAAGTGAACGGGGTTGATGGAGTCGTACTCGTCGTGATTCAAATCACCGATGATCAAGTGCCGAACGCACGACACCTCCGCGTTCAACACACGTACAGCCTGGTGACGTCTCCCAAGCCTTGATCCAGAAAGGAGAGAGGGAGAGGTTGAGGAAGACTCCATCCAGCAGCAGCACAATGGCGTGGTGGTGGTGGAGGAGCGTGGCAATCCTGCAGGGCTTCGCCAAGCACCGCGAGAGAGGAGGAGCACTTGGGAGAGGGAGGGCTGCGCCAGGGGCAAGTGTGTAGCTCCTATGCGTCTCCCCACTTTATATAGGGGTGGAGGGGCTGGTTTCTTGCCCTCCAAGTCCATTGGGGCGTTGGCCAAGGTGGGAGGAAAGAAATCCCATCATTTCCTTCCCCACCGATTGTTATCCCCCCTTTTTAGGGATCTTGATCTTATCCCTTCGGGATATGATCTTATTCCTTCTAAGGGGGGATCTTGGTGCGCCTTGACCAGGGGTGTGGGGCCTTGCCCCCACTACCCACGTTCATGTGGGTCCCCCTATGCAGGTGGGCCCCACTCCGGAACCTTCTAGAACCTTCCCAGTACAATACCGAAAAATCCCGAACATTTTCCGGTGGCCAAAATAGGACTTCCCATATATAAATCTTTACCTACGGACCATTCCGGAACTCCTCGTGACGTCCGGGATCTCATCCGGGACTCCGAACAACATTCGGTAACCACATACAAACTTCCTTTATAACCCTAGCGTCATCGAACCTTAAGTGTGTAGACCCTACGGGTTCGGGAGACATGTAGACATGACCGAGACGTTCTCCGGTCAATAACCAACAGCGGGATCTGGATACCCATGATGGCTCCCACATGTTCCACGATGATCTCATCGGATGAACCACGATGTCAAGGACTTAATCAATCCCGTATACAATTCCCTTTGTCTAGCGGTATTGTACTTGCCCGAGATTCGATCGTCGGCATCCTTATACCTTGTTCAATCTCGTTACCGGCAAGTCTCTTTACTCGTTCCGTAACACATCATCCCGTGATCAACTCCTTGGTCACATTTGCGCAAATGATGATGTCCTACCGAGTGGGCCCAGAGATACCTCTCCGTTTACACGGAGTGACAAATCCCAGTCTCGATTCATGCCAACCCAACAGATACTTTCGGAGATACCTGTAATGCACCTTTATAGTCACCCAGTTACGTTGTGACGTTTGATACACCCAAAGCACTCCTACGGTATCCGGGAGTTGCACAATCTCATGGTCTAAGGAAAAGATACTTGACATTGGAAAAGCTCTAGCAAACGAACTACACGATCTTTGTGCTATGCTTAGGATTGGGTCTTGTCCATCACATCATTCTCCTAATGATGTGATCCCGTTATCAACGACATCCAATGTCCATAGCCAGGAAACCATGACTATCTGTTGATCACAACGAGCTAGTCAACTAGAGGCTCACTAGGGACATATTGTGGTCTATGTATTCACACGTGTATTACGATTTCCGGATAATACATGAATAAAAGACAATTATCATGAACAAGGAAATATAATAATACTTTTATTATTGCCTCTAGGGCATATTTCCAACAGTCTCCCACTTGCACTAGAGTCAATAATCTAGTTCACATCGATATGTGATTAACACTCAAGGTCACATCCCCATGTGACTTACACCCAAAGAGTTTACTAGAGTCAATAATCTAGTTCACATTTACCATGTGATTAACACTCGATGAGTTCTGGGTTTGATCATGTTATGCTTGTGAGAGAGGTTATAGTCAACGGGTCTGAACCTTTTAGATCCGTGTGTGCTTTACAAATCTCTATGTCATCTCCTAGATGTAGCTACCACGCTCTATTTGGAGCTATTCCAAATAACTGTTCTACTTGGAGCTATACTAAAAGTTGCTCCATTATACGTATCCGGTATCTCTACTCAGAGCTATTCGGATAGGTGTTAAGCTTGCATCGACGTAACTCTTTACATCGAACTCTTTATCACCTCCATAATCGAGAAAATTCCTTAGTCCACTAGTTACTAAGGATAACTTTGACCGCCGTCCTGTGATCCATTCTTGGATCACTCTTGTACCCCTTGACTGACTCATGGCAAGGCACACTTCAGGTGCGGTACACAGCATAGCATACTGTAGAGAGCCTATGATAAAAGCATAGGGGACGACCTTCGTCCTTCCTCTTTCTTCTGCCGTGGTCGAGCTTTTAAGTCTTAACTTCATACCTTACAACTCAAGCAAGAACTCCTTCTTTGACTGACCCACCTTGAACTCCTTCAAGATCATGTCAAGGTATGTGCTTATTTTGAAAGTATTATTAAGCATTTTGATCTATCTTATAGATCTTGATGCTTATTGTTCAAGTAGCCTAATCCAGGTTTTCCATTGAAAAACAGTTTTCAAATAACCCTATATGCTTTCTAGAAATTCTACATCATTTCTGATCATCAATATGTCAACAACATATACTCATCAGAAATTCCATAGTGCTCCCACTCACTTCTTTGGAAATACAAGTTTCTCATAAACTTTGTATAAACCCAAAATCTTTGATCATCTTATCAAAGTGTACATTCCAACTCCGAGATGCTTACTCCAGTCCTTAGAAGGATTGCTGGAGCCAGCATACCTTTTAGCATCCTTAGGATCGTCAAAACCTTTCTGATTGTATTACATACAACCTTTCCTTACGAAAACTGGTAAGGAAACTTGTTTTGACATCCATCTGCCAGATTTCATAAATGCAGCTGATGCTAACACGAATTCGACGGACTTAAGCATCGCTACGGATGAGAAAATCTCATCGTAGTCAACTCCTTGAACTTGTGAAAAACTTTTCGTCACAAGTCGAGCTCCATAGATGGTTACATTACCATCCACGTCCGTCTTCTTCTTAAAGATCCATTTATCTCAATGGCTTGCCGATCATCGGGCAAGTCCACCAAAGTCCATGCTTTGTTCTGATACATGGATCCTATCTCAGATTTCATGGCTTCTAACCATTTGTCAGAATTTGGGCCCACCATCGCTTCTCCATAGCTCGTAGGTTCATTGTTGTCTAGCAACATGACCTTCAAGACAAGATCACCGTACCACTCTGAAGTAGTACGCGTCCTTGTCGTCCTACGAGGTTTGGTAGTGACTTGATCCGAAGCTTCATGATCACTATCATAAGCTTCCACTTCAATTGGTATAGGTGCCACGGGAACAACTTCCTGTTCCCTGATACACACTGGTTGAAGTGATGGTTCAATAACCATATCAAGTCTCCACCATCCTCCCACTCAACTTTTCGAGACAAACCTTTTCTCGAGAAAGGACCCGATTCAAGAAACAATCCATATTGCTTTCGGATCTGAATTAGGAGGTATACCCAACTGTTTTGGGTGTCCTATGAAGATGCATTTATCCGCTTTGGGTTCGAGCTTATCAGCCTGAAACTTTTTCACATAAGCGTCGCAACCTCAAACCTTTAAGAAATGACAGCTTAGGTTTCTCTAAACCATAGTTCATACGGTGTCATCTCATCGGAATTACGTGGTGCCCTATTTAAAGTGAATGTGGTTGTCTCTAATGCCTAACCCATGAACGATAGTGGTAATTCGATAAGAGACATCATGGTATGCATCATATCCAATAGGGTGCAGTTATGATGTTCGGACACACCATCAAACTATGGTGTTCCAGGCGGTATTAATTGTGAAACAATTTCCACAATGTCATAATTGTGTGCCAAAGCTTGTAACTCAGATACTCATCTCTATGATCATATCATAGACATTTCATCCTCTTGTCACGATGATCTTCTACTTCACTCTGAAATTACTTGAACCATTCAATAATTCAGACTTGTGTTTCATCAAGTAAATATTCTCAACATCTACTCGAATCATCTGTGAAGTAAGAACATAACGATATTCACTGTATTCCTCAACACTCATTGGACTGCACACATCAAAATGTGTTACTTCCAACAAGTTTCTATCTTGTTCCATTTTACTGAAACCGAGGATTTCAGTCATCTTGCCCATGTGGTATGATTTGCATGTCTCAAGTGATTCAAGATCAAATGAGTTCAAACGGTCCATTTGCATGGAGTTTCTTCATGCATATACACCAATAGAAATGGTTCGCATGTCTCAAACTTTTCAAAAACGAGTGAGCCCAAAGATCCATCAACATGGAGCTTCTTCATGCGTTTTACACCGATATGACTTACGTGGCAGTGCCACAAGTAGGTGGTACTATCATTACTATCTTTTGGCATGAACATGTGTATCACTACGATCGAGATTCAATAAACCATTCATTTTAGGTGCAAGACCATTCAAGGTATTATTCAAATAAACAGAGTAACCATTATTCTCCTTAAATGCATAACCGTATTGCGATAGACATAACCAATCATGTCTATGCTCTACGCAAACACCAATCTCGATGGTAGAGGGAGCGTGCGATGCTTGATCATATCAACATTGGAAACACTTCCAACACATATCGTCAGCTCACCTTTAGCTAGTCTCCGTTTATTCCCTAGCCTTTATTTCGAGTTACTAACACTTAGCAACCGAACTGGTATCTAATACCCTGGTGCTACTAGGAATACTAGTAAAGTACACATTAACATAATGTATATCCAATATACTACTATCGACCTTGCCAGCCTTCTCATCTACCAAGTATCTAGGGTAATTCTGCTCCAGTGTTTGTTCCCCTTATTACAGAAGCACTTAGTCTCGGGTTTGGGTTCAACCTTGGGTTTCTTCACTAGAGCAGCAGCTGATTTGCCGTTTCATGAAGTATCCCTTCTTGCCCTTGCCTTTCTTGAAACTAGTGGTTTCACCAACCATCAACAATTGATGCTCCTTCTTGATTTCTACTTTCGCAGTGTCAAACATCGCGAATACCTCAAGGATCATCATGTCTATCCCTGATATGTTATAGCTCATCATGAAGCTCTAGCAGCTTGGTGGCAATGACTTTGGAGAAACATCACTATCTCATCTGGAATATCAACTCCCACTCGATTCAAGTGATTGTTGCACTCAGACAATCTGAGCACAAGCTCAACGATTGAGCTTTTCTCCCTAAGTTTGCAGGCTAAGAAAATTGTCGGAGGTCTCATACCTCTTGACGTGGGCACGAGCCTAAAATCTCAATTTCAGCCCTCGAAACATCTCATATGTTCCGCGACATTTCGAAAAACGTCTTTGATGCCTCAACTCTAAACCGTTTCACTGAACTATCACGTAGTTATCAAAACGTGTATGTCTGATGTTCACAACATCCACAAACGACATTTGGGGTTCGGCACACTGAGCGGTGCATTAAGGACATAAGCTTTCTACTGATTGCATAATCGCTACTGTCAACTTACAACTATATTTTCTCTAGGAACATAACTAAACAGTAGAACTAAAGCGCGAGCTACGACATAATTTGCAAAAGGTCTTTTGACTATGTTCAAGATAATTAAGTTCATCTTATGAACTCCCACTCAGATAGACATCCCTCTGGTCATCTAAGTGATCACATGATCCGAGTCAACTAGGCCGTGTCCGATCATCACGTGAGACGGACTAGCCAACGTCGGTGAACATCTTCATGTTGATCGTATCTACTATACGACTCATGCTCGACCTTTCGGTCTCCGTGTTCCGAGGCCATGTCTGTACATGCTAGGCTCGTCAAGTTAACCCTAAGTGTATTGCTGTGTAAATCTGTCTTACACCCGTTGTATGTGAACGTAAGAATCCATCACACCCGATCATCACGTGGTGCTTAGAAGCGACGAACTGTAGCAACGGTGCACAGTTAGGGGAGAACACTTCTTGAAATTGTTGTAAGGGATCATCTTATTTACTACCGTCGTCCTAAGTAAACAAGATGCATAAACATAATAAACATCACATGCAATTATATAGTAGTGACATGATATGGCCAATATCATATAGCTCCATTGATCTCCATCTTCGGGGCTCCATGATCATCATCGTCACCGGCATGACACCATGATCTCCATCATCGTGTCTCCATGAAGTCGTCTCGCCAACTTATTACTTCTACTACTATGGCTACCGGTTAGCAATAAAGTAAAGTAATTACATGGCGTTGTTCAGTGACACGCAGGTCATACAATAAATTAAGACAACTCCTATGGCTCCTGCCGGTTGTCATACTCATCGACATGCAAGTCGTGAATCCTATTACAAGAACATGATCAATCTCATACAACACATATCATTCATCACATTCTTGTTGGCCATATCACCTCACAAAGCATACCCTGCAAAAACAAGTTAGACGTCCTCTAATTGTTGTTGCATGTTTTACGTGGCTGCTATGGGTTTCTAGCAAGAACGTTTCTTACCTACGCAAAACCACAACGTGATATGTCAATTGCTATTTACCCTTCATAAGGACCCTTTTAATCGAATCCGTTCCGACTAAAGTAGGAGAGACTGGCACCCGCTAGCCACCTTATGCACCAAGTGCATGTCAATCGGTGGAACCTGTCTCACGTAAGAGTACGTGTAAGGTCGGTCCGGGCCGCTTCATCCCACAATACCGTCGAAACAAGATTGGACTAGTAACGGTAAGCATATTGAACAACATCAACGCCCACAACTACTTTGTGTTCTACTCGTGCAAAGAATCTACGCAATAGACCTAGCTCATGATGCCACTGTTGGGGAACGTAGCAGAAATTCAAAAGATTTCCTACGTATCACCAAGATCTATCTATGGAGAGACCAGCAACGAGCAGAAAGAGAGTGCATCTACATACCCTTGTAGATCGCTAAGCGGAAGCGTTCAAGTGAACGGGGTTGATGGAGTCGTACTCGTCGTGATTCAAATCGCCGATGATCAAGTGCCGAACGCACGGCACCTCCGCGTTCAACACACGTACAGCCCGGTGACGTCTCCCAAGCCTTGATCCAGAAAGGAGAGAGGGAGAGGTTGAGGAAGACTCCATCCAGCAGCAGCACAATGGCGTGGTGGTGGTGGAGGAGCGTGGCAATCCTGCAGGGCTTCGCCAAGCACCGCGAGAGAGGAGGAGCACTTGGGAGAGGGAGGGCTGCGCCAGGGGCAAGTGTGTAGCTCCTATGCGTCTCCCCACTTTATATAGGGGTGGAGGGGATGGTTTCTTGCCCTCCAAGTCCATTGGGGCGTTGGCCAAGGTGGGAGGAAAGAAATCCCATCATTTCCTTCCCCACCGATTGTTATCCCCCCTTTTTAGGGATCTTGATCTTATCCCTTCGGGATATGATCTTATTCCTTCTAAGGGGGGATCTTGGTGCGCCTTGACCAGGGGTGTGGGGCCTTGCCCCCACTACCCACGTTCATGTGGGTCCCCCTATGCAGGTGGGCCCCACTCCGGAACCTTCTAGAACCTTCCCAGTACAATACCGAAAAATCCCGAACATTTTCCGGTGGCCAAAATAGGACTTCCCATATATAAATCTTTACCTCCGGACCATTCCGGAACTCCTCGTGACGTCCGGGATCTCATCCGGGACTCCGAACAACATTCGGTAACCACATACAAACTTCCTTTATAACCCTAGCGTCATCGAACCTTAAGTGTGTAGACCCTACGGGTTCGGGAGACATGTAGACATGACCGAGACGTTCTCCGGTCAATAACCAACAGCGGGATCTGGATACCCATGATGGCTCCCACATGTTCCACGATGATCTCATCGGATGAACCACGATGTCAAGGACTTAATCAATCCCGTATACAATTCCCTTTGTCTAGCGGTATTGTACTTGCCCGAGATTCGATCGTCGGCATCCTTATACCTTGTTCAATCTCGTTACCGGCAAGTCTCTTTACTCGTTCCGTAACACATCATCCCGTGATCAACTCCTTGGTCACATTTGCGCAAATGATGATGTCCTACCGAGTGGGACCAGAGATACCTCTCCGTTTACACGGAGTGACAAATCCCAGTCTCGATTCATGCCAACCCAACAGATACTTTCGGAGATACCTGTAATGCACCTTTATAGTCACCCAGTTACGTTGTGACGTTTGATACACCCAAAGCACTCCTACGGTATCCGGGAGTTGCACAATCTCATGGTCTAAGGAAAAGATACTTGACATTGGAAAAGCTCTAGCAAACGAACTACACGATCTTTGTGCTATGCTTAGGATTGGGTCTTGTCCATCACATCATTCTCCTAATGATGTGATCCCGTTATCAACGACATCCAATGTCCATAGCCAGGAAACCATGACTATCTGTTGATCACAACGAGCTAGTCAACTAGAGGCTCACTAGGGACATATTGTGGTCTAGTATTCACACGTGTATTACGATTTCCGGATAATACAGTTATAGCATGAATAAAAGACAATTATCATGAACAAGGAAATATAATAATACTTTTATTATTGCCTCTAGGGCATATTTCCAACACAAACACCCGCCTTGAGGGCTTCAAGACCACCACTAGCACTGTATACTCGCCGCTACCGTGAAAGCCGTCTCCGTGGCTCGAGGGAGAGGACGAGCCGCCGGCGGCGAGGGGGCCGCCAGCAGGGAGGCATGCCGCGGACTCCCATGCGACCGGCCGCAGATCCCGCGCCCAGTCCAAGGGCAGCACCACCAGCAGGGCCGGGCCACGCACGGAGGGGGAGGGAGAACTGCTGGGGACGGCGCCCTGTGGCCAAGGCTGGCACACAGCGGCCAATGCCGGAACGGCAGAGCGCAGCAGCTGGGAGGGGGGTGCCACGCGAGGCAATGGGGGGAGTGGATGCGCACGCAGGGGCGGATCCGTCCCGCCGCCGTCCTCCCGAGGCGCGGCGGCGCAGCGGCGGTGGCGGATCTAGGCGAAGGTGGCGCCCTGCAGTGGAGCGGATCTGGGGGTGGGGAAAGGGGGGGAGGTTGGGGGAGGAACGGATTCGCCCCGCCGCCGCCATCCCGGGGCGCGGCGCGGCGGAGGGGGGGTTGACCGACGGCGGTGGGTGCGGTTTCCCCCGTGTAGCCAGGAAGGGCGACGCGGGGGCAAGAGCTTCTCACGCAGGATCGTTCTCCTACTCACTCATTTCTAAATCAATACTAAGAGCATCTCCAATAGATGGTGCAAATGTAAAAATAACTAACTTCTGGACCGTCCGGGGCAAAAAACGCTGCTCCAATAGACGGTCCATATGCAAAAAAAAAATTGGACCGTGGCCTCCTCGTGATGTAAAATGCAACACCTCGCGATGCAAATATACATCACGAGATGCATCTGGTCAAAAACCAGCCGCCGCCCGCGAACGCCCAACCGCCACTTCATTTCCATTCCCGCACGCGCCCGTCCGCCCGTCCGAAGAACAGCCGGCCAGAATCTGCCGCCGCGACTGCCCAAAACCTCGCCGTCGGCGCCACCACCACCCCACATCCCCTCCGCCGCCGCCGCCCTCCACCCCCGTTGCCCCCGTCGCCTCCCCGCCGCCACCCAGATGCCGCCGAATCGGGTGGCAGCCGGCGCGGGATTCGACCCCTCCGGTGGTCCAGCTGCCGCGGTAGGCCTCCGCCAGGTCTTTAGGCTGCCGCCGACCTCCTCCCATCGGCCGTGAGCCTGTCCACGGCCGTTGCGCCGGCCGCACGACCGCCTCCCCGCCGCCCTCCGCCCGGCTGCCGAACTAGTCTTCGCCGCCCACTGAGCTCCGTTTGGCCGGCCTCCGACCTCATTTCTTATCACCGCCGCCATTCGGAGCCGACCGCAGCCGTCCACAGCCGTCAGCCGCCGCCAATTGAACCGGCAGCCATCTTCTTCCACCGCGCGCACAAGGTGTTCGACGGAATTCCCCAAGGTAAAAAAATGACAAAACTTGATGATTTAACTTGGGATTGGATAGTATGTTTGACGGTAGTTGTGTGCATTGTAGATGAGGTCGGTTGACTCCTCTTTCGTGGATGATTCATCGTGAAAGATCCGCATAGATTCATTATTTGTTTGTTCAAAACTATGTTGTATTGTGCAAAACTATGTTATATTTGTGTTGCATTGCATCTCCTGGATCTGAAGAACTATGTAATAATTTGATATTGTGGACATGAATTTTTTTATGTTATTTTCAAATATTTGCGGCTGTACAGTGGCTAGACAGCGGCCGGGCGGCTGCTGGCCGATTTTGGACCATGCATTTGGACCATCTATTGGAGTTGCTCTTTTGACCATGAATTTGGACCATCTGTTGGAGTTGGCCTTTTTTCGGAGCTCCAAAACGCATTTTTTGGCGATCCAAATTTACATCTCCGGTTTTGGACCGTCAAAATTTGGACCATCTATTGAAGATGTTCTAAGACACTCCTTTTTTTTAGTAGGTTAAGACACTCATTTTAAGCATCAAGATTTGTATAAGTGCGGGTAAACAGACGACACAAATTTGATGAGACGGCCAATCTTTTGTTGATCAAAGGAGCCTCCAGGCAAATTTGATGAGACGGCCATTGGTGCGATAAAATATGATTCTACTCGGTGGATCTTGATACACGCTATCTTCCCGTCCTCCCACACTCCCAGTCTCATCTCTGTCGGATGTCTCAAAAAAATAAAAATAAAAATCTCTGTCGGCTTGCCCCAATTTCAAACTCGCAATGGACAAAACCTCCCCTTGTGCAGCGAGCAAGCAAAATGACATGCGGTGAGGTGGGCAGCCACCGCACCGGGACGACAACGAACGACAGGTGCGGCGTAAACAAACAAGCAAATAAACAAACGCTGGCGGACGGCGGGCCGTCGCGGATGGAGTTCTTGAAGGATTTGAACTTTTGAAGCTCCAGGAGTGATCAAACAAAGATTGTAGCTAGAGCTTGTTGCGAATTTAGAATGGGTGATTCCGAAGGTTTGCATCGATTCCCTCTCGGGATAGTACCTATGCTATGCTATGCAGATTTGATTAGCTGCTTCAGGAATTATATATACTCTTGATTGTAATGATGTGGCATGGCTTAGCTGTGCTTCTAAACTCCAAAATGAAGTTGTCAAGACTGCAAGCGTTCCTCCGCTATGATCTACCACAAAAACAGAGGAGACAATACGACTTGCTTTCATTCAGAACTGACAGACACTGAATTTGGTCGTTCACTGGCACAACATGCTCAACACGTGATGTAACTGAGTCGTAGCAGTAGGATAGATGTACAATTTGCTCTACGTCTTATTCTTTGATTTTTGGTTTTGGCATTCTTTTCGTTGGCTGCAACAATTCTAGCGTCATTTGGATGTTTTCCCTCTTCTACTGCAGAATAGTGCACACGTATTCTGCGATTTTCTTTTATTAATCTTTCCAGAGTAGAAATTTAGGATTCTTATTAAAAAATGGAAACATTTTTATTTGAAGGTGAACATGCGTGCGCACCCACGTGAATAGTAAATTCATAAAAAAATACTAGAAAAAATTAATTTTTTTTTGAAATTTCACGGTATGAACCTTAGTCGATCGTTCTACTCACGTGTGAGGCTTCATGATGTATTGACACCCATGGTATTTTTAGTGAAGAAAATACAAATGCGACCATACTATTCATTAAACAGTGTTTTTTAATATAGCTTTGATTAGCTTCGATTTTTTCATTTTTGCCCAGATTACCACGGATGTGATTTCTTCGTGAAACTTCATATGCGAGTATACCGGTTGACTATGTATATTAAAAAAAATCAGATTTTTTTTATTTTTTTAGCATTTTTTTGAATTTACTTTTCATAAAGGGTGCGCGTGCACCCATGTTCACCAAATCCGCGTCCCATATCCCCTCATTTTTTTAAAGATGCGTATTTAACCTTGTGAATTAATTTAAGAATACGATCATGTACCTCGCGTGCGTGTGAAATATTAGCCTAATTAATAGATCAAGGACAGGGTGAAAACAAGGTTTTAGTGTGCTTTTGTGTTTTTAAATCAACAAAATATGAAAGCAAGATGAAGAGTACGTAGCTAAAGAGTGTATTTGCTTCGTCAGTTGAATATAAGAAATCACACAAGGCCATGTTTCGCACATCCGTTAAATCAAATCATATGGTGTGGTCTTATGAAAGCCTACTAAATCAAAATGCACGGCAATTGGTTACAGAAATGGCGCAACACTGTAGGTTGCTACTGATCCACTAACCACGGACAAGAGAGGCACTCTTGAAATTGCTGCTGACAAGAATGACAATCTTGAAGCTACTTCCGTCGAGTAAGAGGCCGAGCAGACATTTTTAATGATTTCAAACCTCTTCTTTAACCTGGAAGCTCACAATCTGGTTGTGTGATCATCGCTCTGCATTGTATAGAAAATCCTGACACCTTCCATTCCTACGTGTAATTAGACCCAAATATGTATGTGAGCATTGTGAAGTAGAGTCGCTTGACGGTGGATCACTAGTAAGAAAGAAGTAGGGCATATATATATGGATGGAAACGCTATGTACATCTTCCATTGGAGTACGGTATATAGTATGGAAAGGTAGGTGAGCGGGAATGCTTCTCTCTAGCCGAAATAAAGTAACCAAGCTACCCAATACGATTTTGTTGGTACTACACTACACAGAATCCATACCCATTCACGTGATCATCTATCGAGGCAAATACCCGAAATAAAGTAACCAACCTACCCAATACTAGATGTCCGTTCAGATTATTAATTCTACACACGATTGGCCATACTAGTTGAGTCTAATGTGCCCACTTACTTCTAGTGGTTCAGGCGATGACCATTGGGACATCTTAACTATTGTGCCCGCTTACTTCTTTCTACCTTTTTATGGGAAATAAAACGCTAATGATAAAACATGCAAATCTGGAGGGGGGGGGGGGGGGGGGGGCATCCTGTTTGGGCGTTTTTCCTTGTTTTTTTTTCATTATTTCTTTCTATTCTTGTTTTATTTTATTAATTCACAAAGATTTTGAAAAATTGTCAGCTTTTTCAATTTTTGTGAATTTTGTTTCAAATTTCATGAACTTATTTTCAAAAAAATATAATTCCAAAAACTGAAATAGGAACAATTTTTGGAATGCAAACACGTTTTGAAACCCCACAAATTGTTTTGAAAAACAATTTTTTAAAAATTGATATTTGAAACAAGAATATAAGGAGAACATTTTTTGAAAAAATTGAACAATTTCTGAAAATGAGAACACCATTTGAAACTCTCGAACAAAATTTGATGACATGGACATTTTTTGATTAGAAATCATTTTATTAAATCTTGTCAAAAAAACTGAACAAACACATTCGAAATAGTTTTTTGAAAAAACGAACTTTTTATTAAATTCCAGATTTTTTTTGAAAAATGTAGAACAAAATTTGAAAATTCTATTTAAAAAAATAAGAACATCGATTAATATATATATATATATGAAAATATCGAAATTATGATTTTTTTTTTGAAAATATGAACAATTTTTGACAAAATGAACAGAACTTGAAAACATGAAATATTTTAAAATTCCAAAAAATTGATATTCAGGTTTTTTTATTTTGTGAAAAATAGAAACAGTAAACAGAAAAAAGAAAAGAAAAATAAACCGAAACAGAAACATAAAAAAAGAAAATATGGGAGAAGATAAAAAGAAAGAACTTGAAGAAAAAGAAAAAAAAACTGAAGGCATGCCCACATGGCGGGTAGGGTGTCTGGGATAGGCCAAAAGGAGGTCCAAAAATACACCATGTTCAATGTAGGGTGTTCGGGGTAGGCCAGAAGGCTCCGTTTAAGAGCACGTTTTTTCCGACATCTGTCTAATGGTGCCAATTTTTCCCATGGCCTTGTATGATCAATTCAAGGCAACATGCCATGTTGCTTGAGTTTTTGACATGTTTTGCATTCTATGAAGTTTCCTCGGTCAACAAAGGCCGATAAATGGTCGGACATGTCGCAACTTGCGTACGTGTCGGAAGTCGTTCAAACCTGGAAAGCAAAAAAAAAACGACTGGATGAAATTTCATGTGTACCAGTGGTGTTGTTTATGAAAATATCCAATTTTGTGTAAATGTTTTTTTATTGTTGGTTTAAGATAGCTAACCGCTAATGCCAAACAGTTTGTGTAAACTTTACTATTCCTGCATTGTATTTGCAAATTTTATAAGCTATGGGTCAATCGATATTATATTGAAGTTTAGTTGCTGAATGTATGAATTTTAAGTTGACATATACAAACCAGTGGATATTCTGATTATTTTTGTATTGCTAGCTTATAATCAGAAAAAACAATTATGTAGGCTGTGTAAACATTTCAAACAAGAATAATCTTAAAATTCCGTACACAAGCAAATGGGGTAGTAACTGGCGCTGATTAACCATGCATCCAAACCTCTTCAAAAAATAGTCATTTTGGAAGAGGAGTGTAGGTCCCACTCATCCCCAATGATGGCGACAAAATTGTTAGGATGCTTTTTCATTAGTAGTGTTGCCTCTACAACACCGATGTCGGAGAAGCGAAGAGCGGGGAAGACCAAAGATGGGATGTGAATTTTCATGTACTTGGGTTGTTGGGTCCCAGCCAAGTATTCCCTCCGTATCAAAATATAAGACGTTTTTCGATACTGTTATAGCGTCAAAAAATTGTCTTACATTTTGATATAGGGGAGTGGTAGTTAGTTAGAGGTGCTCCCAGTCCTAGCAACATGGCATGGGACGTGCCTGCAACATGCCTGCCCCAAGATTGTAGATACTATGGATGGCAAGATTAAACTACTATTGTAATGGTTATAATTAAGTTGGACAATCTTACTCAAAAAATCTTTACTAGGATATTTGTTAGGCACCTATATTATCAAGATATTTAAAGAACTAAACTAGACACAAAACACTATAGTACATCAAAGTGGCACACACAATTTATTCTGATTAAGAATGCAACGTCTCATTTGTTCAAATGTATATGGAATTTAACTTGGTCAAATGTCCCAAAGAAACTTTTCTATCATTACATAGTATTTTTAATGGTAAAAAATAAATATGATAATTAAATTTAAGTGATTACTTGTGGTTAATGGTGTTACATAGTAGAAACAAAGACTAAAATTGTTTTATTTTCAAAGAAGAAGACTAAAAAATGTTTTATAAATGTTGTTTCATCAAAAACAATAGTTCATATATATTGAAAAATGATATATAAAAGTAAAAATATTTAGTATAAATATAAGAAATTGGTATATTTTTTTAGCAAATACAGTGCGGAAAACCCCCACTATAACTCTGATTTTCATTAATATGAGAACACAAGTTACATCAATGTACAAGATTTAGCATGATAGGAAAAAAAGTCTACAAGTAATCTAGCCAACTCTTCTTTCAAACTAGGTTTAGCCTTATTAATGATCATCTCAAAGTGCTCCTTGAAAGTACTAATGCAGTAATGCATATTTTTGGGTTTGTGATCAAAGATGATGATGTTTCTGTGCTTCCAAATACTCCAACATTCTGCAATGAGGCATTCCTTATAACATAAAGCATTATTGTGTCTCTTGCCCTCCATGAGCATCTCCAAAAGATCATAGTCTGTATTCCATTGAAATCCAATGGCCATCCAGAAATTCTGGCTGAAATCACAACTAAAGAATAGGTGAATAAGATATTCATTTGGTTCATCATCACATAGCACACATCTTGCAGACCCAATACGGAATTTTTTTCTTGTAAGCAAATCTCTAATATTTAGTTTGTCATGTAGAAGCAACCAGAAGAAAAACTTTTGCTTAGGCAAGGTGCATGATTTCCATATCCATTGAAATGGTTTGGGGGCATCAGCAGGGTTCCCAATATATTCTAGGTATATATTCGTTTGTTGGAATATTTAGAGCCACCCCAGTAAAATTTCCATGAATCCTTCTCTGCCTGGTTCCCTCTATCATTGATCAGGTACATTTGTCAGATAAGTATGGTTCTTGACAAACTGAAATCTTGGTCAGCCATATAACTCTACATCTTATTTTTCACGGTTTATTTTCTTACTTTAGAGAACAATATTTAACTAAGCCACCTATAATGCGATGTTTACGCATGTGTGTTATTTTTCACGGGTCATTAACGACACCAACATCTGCTTCTGATTCAGTCTTGTACCTTCTAACTCCGACGCGCTGGATCTTGATCGGACGGAGGACCAAGGAAAGAGAACTTGTTTGTAACATATTTGAAGGTACTAGGGTTTTTTTGCAAAAAAAAAAATCAAATATACTACGCCTGGGTCCGCTGTGTCGCTCGCTGCAGCATCACTTTGCTATTTCGGTGTTGATAACATAAAAATCAAAATATATTTAGCCACTGCGGTTAAAACACGCAGGCTGAATAATGTTTGCATCAAAACCCTTAATTAAGCCAGAAGAAACATTAAGCTCACATCAACTACTCTTTGCAAAAGCTCACATCAACTAGGACTGATTCAGAATCGAAATTGCTCATGAAGAATAGAATAGCCTCCCCTATCCCCAGATCACCAACGTACCAAATAGAAAAAACAGACACCTTTGGGTCCACCCAAGGGAGAGAAGGGTTCAGAGCAAATGCACTTATCGGAGTGGCGAAATCCAGAATGGCCAGGGCGGAGTGAGCGGAGATGGAGGTTGTAGCAGCCTTCAAAATTATCAGGCATGAAAATTTGGATAATTCAAACAAATTATGGAAGATTACATTTTGACAGTAGTTTCCAGTTCTGAAAGTGACAAAGCTTTCAGTTTTGACATTTTGATAGTGATAATTTTCGCTTTGACAAGGCTTGCTATAATTTAAGAAAATTAATTGTCAAGATTGATGGCATTGCTTACCGCCTATAGGTGCTCTTGTCCAGTAGATGAAGCCGACCTCCATTTCCAGATGCAGCAATCTCTTCTCCCCTCTCCTCACTGAAGAAACAAACATGACCATGTAAAGTGTTATTCTAAGCAATCCCAGGGCTCCCTCGTTTCGCTCCCTCCAGGGTGATCAGGGGGCCAACCCTAGCGCCCCAGCCGCCGCCCCCTCCACCATCTCTCCTCCACCTCTCATCCCCAGAGACGTGCGCCGGCTAAGCCCGGGCGCCGCCGGTGATGGGGACGGCGGGGATTTAGGTTGCAGCCCCGTGGTCTGGATGGACCGGCGGCGCGAGATCGCCCTTCGGTCTTCGTCTTTCCCAGTGGTTTGGCGCTACTCCGGCTGCTGCGTGGGAAGGGCGGATCAAGAGGGTATGTGGCCATAGTTGACTGGTCGGCGGCGCCTCTAGTCAGATCTGATCCGGCCGGTGCCACTGGTGGTGGTGGTCATCTCCTCCGTCAGAGATGGTCGGCCTAAGGCTGGATGGTCAGATCTCGAGATCCGCCATCTAGTTCCGGCTACGAGTCTGAAAGACATAGTTGCCGATGAAAACCGAGTCGACAGGCGATTGTGGCCTTCTGCGTCGTTACCTTGATGAAGGCATCGTCATGTAATTACTGTCAACCCACTTGTGCTGCTCCGGGGAAAACCTTAGGATCTGGTCTTGCAGATCGTACGATGACGGTACTGCGGGCCGTTTTCTCTTTTGGGAGTATCGTTTGTGGAGCGGAGCTGGAAGATAGAGGCAGGAGGTGGAGCGGCTTCATCTTGCACGGGGCTTTCAGTGGAGATGTCAAGTCATGCCTGGCCGAGAGGTGCTACGTTGTGTCATGCCTGGTCGACAGGTGCTACGCACGACAGATGTTCTAGAATCTTTGCGGCTGGACACATATTCTCCAATACATTCTCCCACATTTTCCTTGCTGCCACCCATACTTATGGAGCTATGATCTCACTGTCACCACAAAGAGCGTGCGGTACTGTGGCAAGAACTCTCTAGTTAAATCAGTGCAAAATAGGCAAAACTTTACTTCGCCCACTTAGGCCACTTTGTTGAAACAAAATACTATTTGCTTCCAAAACTACACCGTAATAAAATTTACATGTCTTTCTATTCTACATGTCAAAAATCATTAATTGCATTTTCAGTATTATTTTGCAGGTTCACACATTATATATAACTTGCACAACAATTTTTCTTCATGTTGAGGGAGACTATCTATTTTGGTCCATCAACTTTTGCCAAAGCCAAAAATTCAAATACTAGATTTGTTTTTGTCTATCAAGGTCAAAATTGTCTAGATTAAGTTTTTTTTAATTTTATGTAAGAGGTTTTAATAATGAGGCGGCAGGGCACACCTACAACTTAGCTGCCACACGTTATATAATGATGGTTTTTATTTGGCAAGATAATATTTGTTTCTACTCGGTGGATCTTGATACACGCTATCTTCCCATCAGTCTTATCTCTGTCGGCTTGCGCCAACTGCAAACTCGCAATGGACAAAACCTCCCCTTGTGCGGCGAGCAAGTAAAATGACACGAGGTGGGCAGCCACCGCACCGGGACCGACAACGATAGGTGCGGCGTAAACAAACAAGTAAAGTGACCGGAAAGCACCCGGTATTCTGGAAAACCAACGTCCGTGACCACTGTTTTGCTCCGGACCTCCCAGCCTCCGTCCTGTATTTAACCACTCGTCCCACCTCCTTTCTTCCTCCCATCAACACAACTACACAAGCATCAATCATCCAACAGTTCAGTTCATTCATAAATAGCACAAGGTCCACACCCTGCTAGCCATCAATCTTCAGGCACCACAGAGTTCTAGACGGATCAGTCAGCAGTACCATCTTCACCAACGCAGAGAGAGATATCATGGCGGGTGCGGCGAAGGCGTCATGGATGGTGGCGATGAGCGTGGGCGCCGTGGAGGCGCTCAAGGACCAGGCCGGCCTCTGCCGCTGGAACTACGCGCTCAGGTCCATCCACCGGGCAGCCAAGGCCAGGGCCAACGTCCGCGGCAGCGTCTCGCTGGGCACGAAGCAGCTTCCTGCATCCACGGCGGCGGTGGCCGAGAGGCGGCGAGCGGAGAAGGCCGAGGAGGGGCTGAGGACTGTCATGTACCTCAGCTGCTGGGGAACCAATTAGTATCAGCGATTACTAGCTAGGCGTGTGAGTTTGTGTTTGCTGCAGTAACCAGGGCCTGAAAATCAGCTGGTTGCTCTGCGATTGTAATATACCACGACGACGACGATGATGAAAATTTCTGTCACTTGTGTTTATATTCCCTTCTTGTCTATTTGATTTTGATGATCTCGACGAAGAATGTGGACGTTTCAATTGGTTGTGCGTGCAGGCTTGATATGATCATGGCCGGTCTGGTCTGAAATATGAATGTCTTTGCTCTGCACCTTGCCGAATCGACATGATCAATCCTCGCAGGCAACTCTAACCGATCCCTTATGGGCCAATAGCTCCTGTGCGACACATTTGAGGTGAATTGGCTTGAGTGCGACGTCGTTCGATCGAATGGTTGTGGTGCGACACATTTGAGCAGGTAAATAGCCCATACACGACATGGCTGTTAAACTGAACTGATGCCCTCGTAAGCTGTTGGGGGCTGGACCCACCACTTATCCACGTAAGCGCTGGACACACCACTTATCCACCTAAGTGCGGGACCCACCACTTGTCTACTCGCGGGACCCACCTCCTCGCAGCTAGAAGAGACGAGCGCCCGTGCCTGTCCGCCCGCCGCCGCCCATTCATCCCCTTTCCCCAATCTTTCTCTTCTCCGGCGACCTAGCGCAAATGTCTAGCTCCTCCGCCACGCAATCAAAATGGCGACAGTATGGACCAGTGCTGCTAACAAGGTGCCTTGAATGCCCACGCCCAGACCCTCTTAAACGGTTGGTCACTAAAAGGGATGACAATGGCAATCTTGGGCGGGAATTTGTGAAATGCTTGAGCAAACCAATGACAGGAAGGGATGGCAAGGTTAGATCTCAGTTCTTAGCCCGTTCTTCCGCTCTGATTTCTACATATTTTGTTTTTTCTCCTCGAATTTGGGATTTAGGGTTCATGTTGTTCTTTTCAGATCTTGAAGAAATGTTACCATTTTGAGTGGATTGATGAATATGTTGATAGGATTCAGTTTGAGGGCTACGTTGATTCGAGCGTGGCCGCAACCTGGGAGCTCAATTTGGGCGGGGTGCCGCCGATTGCTGTGGAGAATACGAGGAGCTCGGGCGGGGCGGGCAGAGTCGTGCCGATGGCGATGTATGCGCGCAATGCTGAAGTGCATGCGGAGTCCGAACTGACCGAGGAACTGAAGAAGATCAAGAAACATCTAATGCAGATGATCGATTTGCAGAAGCAAGCAAATATCATGGCCGGGGGGGGGTTCTATTGTTGTATCATTGCTCTGTTTTTGTTTTATTTGTTGTTCATCCGTCATTAGAATGGACATTTAGGCCTGTCAGTGTAGAGGATGTGATCTGTGCGCAGGTAATGTATCTGAATTGAAGCAACAATTTGGAACACAAATTATTCAGTGTTCATGCTCTCTTTCCCCTGTTTTTGTTCTTCAGTTAACAGAGTACACACCCAAATTCAGTTTCTTGTAAAAAACAAAACTGGGCTGCCGAATAGATGTTGGGCCGTAAGGAGATCGGGCTCAAGGAGACCAGCCCACCCGCGTAGGGGCATCAGCCCACCTCTAACTTCGGCAAATAAAATGTTACTTGTTTTTACTTTGGCCTTTTTCTTGCACTAAATTTTGTGATGGGTCATTTTTTGATGCACTAAAACTAAATATTACTTGTTTTTATGCATGTCTACGGTTTCATGAACTAAATGAGTTGCATGCTTGCATGAAGTAAATTAGTTTGCATTTCCTAGTTGCATGTCCATAGTGGGTTTGCATGGGGCTCCTAGTTGCATGTCTATGGTTTGGGTCATGACCCATTATTTGGCCAATATTTTGAAGATGGTGTGTGTGGTGATTGGGGTGTAGCAACCCGGGCCCGTAGAAACCCATAGCAATACACAAATAATGGAACAATCCATAGAAATCTACAAATAATAGCACAAAATACACAATATATATAGTAGCATAACGATTATATAGAAGCATAACGATTGCAACACATAGTTCCACGATAGCCTTACAACTTAAAAAACTTATACAACTTAATAACAGTAGCATAACGATTACAACTTAAAAACTAATACGATACGATACGATAGATCGGGGGGGCACCAAACGCGGGTTCTTCTCCGGGTTCTTCTCTCCTCCTCCTCCGGGTGAACGCCGGGCCACCTCGCTCCTCCGGGCGCCCTTCACTCGTCGTTGATGATTGGGTACGGGAGCGTGTGCATAACGCCGTTGTTGGGGAAGATGGAGTTGAAGTCGGTGAAAATGTTATGGGTGGTGAAAGCTATGAACTCACAACCAACCCAATACACTCGCCCGAGGAGGTAGAAAGCATCGAATGGGTTAGTGAACGTAGCGAGGAGCCCAACCACAACGCCGTTGTGGGTGACCTCCTCAACATGGTACATCCTTGGAGAGCCGCGGGGGAGGTGGCGGAAGCCGGCCGCAAGGAAGAACTCCGTCAACTCCCTTGTGCCCCTCCACCTTGAGATGGCCCAAACCCTAAGGATACTCTCCACGTACACTCCGTTCGGGTAGAGCCTTTCCGGCATGGTTCGGGGGAGTTGGTAGGTGGGGGCGTTGTACTGCATGGTGGCGCCCGGTGGCTTGAGGGCTCGATCGGGTTTGACGGAGAAGAAGGAAGAAGGAGGGCAGAGGAGGAAGAGGATGGGGTGTGGATGAGAGGAGGAAGAGGAAGACGATAGTGCCCAGCTTAAATAGCCCAAGACCGACGTGGTTTTTGATTTCTTCGAGTGGTTTCACTGGGTAGAATTAATGGGCGGGCGGCGTTTGGTGGCGCCCCATGGAAATGTGTACACGAGCGTGGGAAACGGGCTGTGACGGTCGCGGGTCAAGGGGGGCGGGATCACGCACGCGTCTGTGCCGTCGTGGGTCAAGGGGACACGCCTGCCCCGGGTTCTCTGCGTGTGCCGCCCGTGCATTCATGTCATAGCCCATCTTGCTAGGGCTAGCCGGCTAGAGGGCAACGTTCGGTCGATTTTTTAGGGCAACGTTCGGTCGATGTGAGACGTGACAATAATGGATGCCTTCATTTGCCCATCTTGTAACGAGCAGCACGCCGTTTGAACTGCATCTATACCCACATCGATACCCCATGCCAGTATCGCGTCCTCAAAGAGGAGCATGCCATGCACGGCACGCCATGCAGCGTTGGCTTTTTGGTTGTCTTCATCGGGCTGCTGCATTGTGGCTTGGTGCATGCTTTGATGCGACGCTGCATCGGTTCTAATGGTAGGCATGTGACAGGTTACTGCGTTGATAGGGGTGGCGGAGCAGGGCTACGTCGAGGCATGCATGCAACGCACGGGTGCAGTCCTGCGGGTGGGCACGGGCACGCATGCAACGATGGAAAGGGCACTGCGTAGGCTTGGTCCATGCACCGCGTCAACTCTTGCCGTTGGATTCGAATGAACGGTCCTGATGCTCCAATGAGAGAGGCTGATCCAAACCCCACCGCGTCAACCAATCAGCGCGTCTCATGCGGATCGCTGCACACTGTAGCTAACCCTAGCGCCTGATCTCAACCGTCCACGTACAACGATCGACGACCAGGTAGTGTGCGGGGTTTTGAGAGGGGTTTTGAGAGGTTTTAACTGATTAGGGTTGAGCATAACTAATTCAAAAAAAAATCAAAAAAATATAAAACTTGCGCACATAGTCTTATTATGTCGTATAGTAACGAGAAAAAAAATATAAATATGGTTTACATACATTTTTACGAAAAATCCTTCACAAAATTGTCATTCCTCAAACAATGTTGTATGGAGTTCAAGGGAGAGAGTAGTGGGCACCCGAGAGTAGGTGGAGTTTTGAAAATGAAAAGTGTGAAAACCTCACCAAAACTTCATTTTGGATTGACTAAGAAAGATCTGAACTTACTTTTCTCATTTTCATGTTTTAAACTTGTTTTATATATAATTTTCTATTAAACCTTGTTTTTTCAAAAAAAAAGAAAATAATAGAAAAATAATTCAATAAATAGTGATACTTTAGATTTACACTATATAGGTAGAATAGATGTGTAGAAAAATTATTTGGCTGGTTTAGACAAAGTGCCAAAAAAACTTGCTTAAATATGAGGCCGTTTACCCTACCTTTGGAGGTCATTTGAAACACACTTTTCATGACTATGAGTTCAACTTACCAAAAGGGCTCGGAATGATCAGCAAGCAAACATATTTCAGTTGAGGTACTTTAGATAGCACTAAAACATCAATAGCCAAATTTAAATTTAAATTTGAATTTTATTTGGCTGGTTTAGACAAACAAGTTCGGATAGAAATATGGGAATACATAGTGACTACCAGTACGCACCAAGTTACAAATATTATTACATGCCCCAAATTTTCAAACTGTTCTTTGTTCTACTTCTTCCTACCACGTCGTGTGCCCTTCTTCGCCTTAGCCCTTCTTGTTTTTGGTTCTTCAACACACACAAGTTCACTGATCATCTTGGTTTCTTCACTGGTCTTTTCAACACCTCGCCAATACCCTCGTGATCAGTGTCTTCAGTCTCAATGTTGACACCAGTTTCAGTTTCTTTGATGTGTACCTCAACATGGGTTTCTTCAGTGTGAACCTCGACACGCTCAGGTTCAGTTTCTTCAGTCTGAACCTCGACACGCTCAGGTTCAGTTTCTTCAGTCTGAACCTCGACACGCTCAGGTTCAGTTTCTTCGGTGTGCACCTCCACATCAGTTTCTTCAGTCTGAATGTTGACTGCAGCAGGATTTTCTTCAGTCTGCTCAGGCTCAGGCACACTTCTCTTCTTTCTACCGCCATTGACTCTTGCTTTTTTTGTTGGCCAACACTGTTCAACAACAAGGGGTTGACTTGCTCGCTTCCTCCTGTGCAGAAAATGTTATAGATATAGTAATTGGAAAAAAGCACCAAATCAAAACATAGACAAATAAACAAGAACATACTTTGGCTTATCAGGAGTGTAACGGCATTTGACAGATCCCACTCTGTGCCCAAGTTCCTGGCACAACTTGCATCTGTTTTTGCTACCTTTTTGGGCCCTTTTTGGCTTTTCATCTTTCTTTCCCTTCTTACTACTCCCACCTCTCTCAAACCATGCCTTGAATCTACTCTATTTAGGCCTGCCAGCCTTTCTTTTCGTCAAGGGAGGACACATAGAAAATTCAATGTCCACTTCAGGCCACTGAGACTGATCTGTAAGTGCTGGAATTGGAGTAGCATATGCAGCTTTGAATCTTGCTACCGAATAATATTCATGCAGATATGGGTGCATGTTTATCTTCGGTTGGGATGCTAAGAAAAGAATGGCATGCTCACATGGTTTACCAGTGTGTTGCCACTCGAGGCAAGTGCAATCATGCAATTCAGTGCTAACAACATGTCTCCTTCCAGTTTTGCTATCTCTAACTTCAGCACCCCAAGGTGAAGATTTTTCAACAAACAAATGTGAAAGACTTCTGCTCCTATTGACCACCTGTTGTACCACTACTGGAAGCTTATCACCTTGCAGACAATCACCTATCCTTCTTCTCAATTCCCACAACCGCATGAGCATGATCCTGATTTGGTCAACCATGTCATGCACAGGCAATTTTTTTAACTCCTTCACCTTGTTGTTGAAACTCTCTGCTAAATTGTTGTTGATGTGGTCACACTTGATGGCAGTGTTGAATGCTGACCTGTACCATAACAAAGAATGGTAGGTGTTCAGCCATGGACCAAACTCATCACATGCTGCCATTATCTTATCAAGATGATATTTGTGTGTCTGTCTAGTGTAAGATCTTGCTGCTGGCCATATGCGCCCAAATTCTTCTCCTCTAAATTTTTTGATCAAATTCATCCACAAATGACCGAAGCACTCCCTCTGCTCAGCATGTGGGAAAACATTTTTCACTGAATTTTCAAGCCCCTTACATGCATCTGTGTGTATAGCCAAAGGTGACACTGGCCCTAGGCATCTTTTCAACTGGATCATGAACCATGTCCACGAAGCCTCTGTTTCTGACTGAAACAAGCCAACAGCAATAGGAAACATCCAGTTGTGTCCATCTAGAGCATTGCATGCTGCCAACTGACCATTTTACTTTCCTGTCAAAAATGATGAGTCTATGCTCAAATATGGACGGCACCCTGCTTTGAAGCCATCTATGCAAGGCTTCAAAGCCATAAAAAACTTGGAGAACTTGACATCACTTTTGGCTGATACCTTTGTATCTATCTCCACAACACTATCAGGTGACCTCTTTTCCACCTCTGCTTTGAAGTTGTAAAGCATCCTAAATGTATTTGCCCAATCACCATATAAATTTTTCATTGTCCTTTGTTTTCCCTTCCACACTGTGGTATATTTCAGTTTAATGGGGTACATCTTTTCCAAGTCTACTTTGAGTTTCTTGGCAGTAGTGTTTGGTGTTTTGGCTAAAATTGGGGTGATTTTTCTGCAACCCAAAGTTGTGATGTCATGGTTGATACTCTCTGTCAACTTGTAATACAAGTATGTTGATTGGGGATTTGGTTAACCTTGACAGTACTTCCATCAGGTTGCAGTCTAGCAGATATGTACCACTTGCAAGGCTTGACACTACCATCAAATCCTCTGCACCTCGCATAAAACTTCTTTCTATCAGTCCAAACAATCTTGGCATCAAACTCATGTTTCACTGCATAAGTCTTGAAACACATCCTAAACTCCTTCATGCTTGGGAACAACTTGCCTACTTCAATGACATGGTTTTCTTTGTCATACACATGCACCAGCTCATCATCATGTGCATCATCTACTTCATCTGCAGCTTGTTCCATCAATTGTCCATCTACATCTTCATCAACATTAGTAGGCAAACTAGATTCGCCCCTCTCCTGCTTATCTCTGTCATCGACTGGAATGCCAAAAAGTTTGGCCATCTCAATGTCAGGCATTGGTGCAATGACCAAATCAGTAGGCTCATCTAATTCAACTACATTCCAATCAACAGTTGCTGCAGTTTCAGTTTCAGTTCCAGTAACCTGTCCCTCTTCGGCTATTACTGTAAGTTCAGTACACATGGGAATCAATGGCCTCTGTGTAGCCCAATCATCATCTACCATCTGCGCAGCCAATTGTGATGGTACATATCCAACCTTCGAAAAAATATTCAGATCAACCAGCTCAGCAAAAAAATTAGCTCTTTTGCTTGTCCAACCATTTTGCCGATCGATTTCATCAACAATCTGTTCACCATCTTCCATTCTCACATACTCTCCTTTCCAATCATCAAACCGCAACAGTGATACTTCTTGCTCTGGACCCCAAACAACATTCTCCCCAATTTTTCCACCCATTTCTTCACTGCCTTCTCTCCCATGTTCTGTAGAACTTGTGGATCAATCTCTGTAAACTCAACCTCCCATTTAACAATTGTGTCTCTCTCAATGTTCTGAATGCTACCATCAACTAATTTTGCCTTTGATGGAAAGAAATTGACCGTCAATTCGAAGGTCCGAATGGCAGCATCCCCTCTGTCAGTGGCGGACAGTGTGAGCCCGTGAGAAAGAGCAGACTAGGCCGTAATTGCATGCAAAATTGGATCGGAGAGAGGCGCATTACCTATTTGAAGTTGAATCTGGCGGCTCCATCTCAGCATGCCCACGGGCTCCCCTCACAACTTATCGATTCAACAAGCAAAAACAGAGGAAACGAGCTGAGATCTACGGGGCCGAGAGAGGAACGGGAGGGGGACTAGGGTTCTCACTCACCATTTTTTGAGGACGAAGGCTCCGCCGCCGTTGAGAACGAGGGCTCCACCGCCGCCGGAGAACGCAAGATCCGCCGCCACCGGAGAAGAAGGGGGGGAGGGGGCAGAGTGGCGGGCCCGACACGGTCGGGCGACAGGGCACTGTCAGCTGTTTTGAGGAGCAATTAAGTTGGACCCACATGTCCTAACATAAACGGGCTTGGTTGACGACCAATTTAACCACATTTAACACCCCATGTCGTGCGTGGGCTATTTACCTGCTCAAATGTGTCACACCACAGCCATTTGCTCGAACAACGTCGCGCACAAGCCAATTCACCTCAAATGTGTCGCACAGCCGATAGCCGACCGGTGCACCACCACCGCACCGCAAGTGTTCGACGAATTGGCTAGGTGAGTTTTTTTTATCATTTCTTTGTGAACCAAGCCGTTTGGACTGAACCAAGCCGTTTGAATTATAGATGAAGAGATTGAGGGAGATGGCTTTAGAGGACTCGTTGTCATCTGAAGAGGAAGAAGACGACGATGACATTGACATTGTTTTAGGCATGATTTTCAATGATGATATTCGGCGAGCGAGGAGAGGATCACAGTATGGCCGCATACACATGAACCATGATAGAGAGGAGGTTCATGCGAAGATCATGAGGGACTACTTTGCCACAAAGCCAACCTATCCGGAGAAGTACTTTTGCTGGCGCTTTCGGATGCACACAAGTCTTTTTCTCACCATTGCAAAGGTCATCGAGAGATATGATGATTGGCAAGCTTCGGAGAAATGCCTCTGGAAAGATAAGTGCAAGCCCTCTAATGAAATGCATTGCCGCTGTTCGAGTCCTGGCATATGTAGCATGTCATAACGCGTCACATCCCAGTTTCTTTTCGAGGTTCCACTATACACGACCGGATGAAGTTTCATGTGTACCACGGTATTTATGAAAATATACAATTTTATGTAAAAAAATTATTGTTGGTTTAAGATAGCTAACCACTCATATGTTGAATGGTTTTTGTAAACTTTACTATTCGTACATTGTATTTGTGAATTTTATAAGCTATGGGTCAACCGATATTACATTGAAGTTTATGTGTTGAATGTATGAATTTTAGTTGACATATATGAACCATGTGGATATTTTGATTATTTTTCATATTGCTACCTTATATTTAGAAAACAAATATGTTGCTTTTTAAACTTTAAAACAAGAATAATCTCAAAAGTCAGTACACAAGCAATTGGGGTAGTAAATGGCATTGATTTACCACATCCAAACAACTTTCGAAAAATAGTCGTTTTGGAAGAGAAGTGTAGGCCCCACTTATCCCCAATGATGATGACAAAATTGTTTAGGATGCTTTTTATGGCGTTGGTTACTTCATTAGTAGTGCTCCATCGGAAAAAAAAATACTTCACTAGTAATGTTGTCTCTACAACGTCGATGTCGGACAAGCGACGAGCGGGGAAGACCAAAGAGGGGATGTGAATTTCCATGTACTTTGGTTGTTGGGTCACAGCGAAGTACTTTGTCTTTATAAAAATAAAAGATGTATTTTGACACTGTCATGGTGTCAAAAAATGTCTTATAATTTGATATAGAGGAGTAGTAGTTAGCTAGAGGTGCTCCCGGTCCTAGGAACATGACATGGAACTTGCGTGCAACATGGCTGCCCCCACATTGTAAATACCATGGATGACAAGATAAAACTACTATCATAATGGCTATAATTAAGTTAGACAATCTTACACAACAAATCTCTACTAGGATATTTGTTAGGCACCTATATTATCAAGATATTTAAAGAACTAAACTAGATACAAAACACTATAGTACATCTAAGTGGCACACACAATTTATAGTTAGTGAGAATGCAACGTCTCATTTGTTTAAATTTATATGAAATTTAACTTAATAAAATGTCCAGAAGAAAATTTAAAATTAACATAATTTTTACCATCACATAGTACTTTTAATGTAAAAAAATAAATATAATAGTTAAATTTAAGGGATTACTTCTGGTTAAAGTTGTTACATACAGTAGAAACAAAAACTAAAAGTGTTTTATAAATGGTGTTTCATGAAAAACAATAGTTGATATATAATGAAAAATGATATATAAAATTAAAAATATTTAGTATAAATATAAGAAACTGAGTTTGGGTCTCGCCAAACTGACATTTTGGTCCGCCGTTGTTTATTTTTTTACTTTATAGAACAATATCTAATTAGTTGGCCCCTGACGAGTCGCTTACTCGTGTGTGTTCTTCATGGCTCCTCTACAACACCAGCGTCTGCTTTTGATCCAAGCCTGTGAAGAGGACGATGGATGGATTGTGTCCCTATCTCCGTCTTCTCAACTCATCACTCATATCATTTTAATATATAACATGTATGATCATAAAAATATTTATATTTTGATCTTGTGTATGTTTTCTCAAATATTGGCCAATTACACCAATCAAAAACACCAAAAAAGCAAGGAAATCTTTTAACCTTTAACAAGCTCTGGTGCTCTTCGTAAATTCAATGTGAGGAATATTTTTACAGTTAAATTGGCGCACAACCATTACATATTTGGCTATTGCTCTAAAAGATAACTGTTAACTAGAAAGAATATTGTAAAATGGTTTACATTTTCTTCTTTTTTTGTTTTTTACATGTCGTAGATGGTTCTCTTCTTTATATCTTGCAAGTTCACACATTATATAGTTCATATCTTTTAAGAAATACTCCCTCCATTCCTTTATGTAAAGTGTATTATTTTTTGTGACCAAGGCAGATAATTATAGACAGTTGAGGACAAGATTACCATGTCTAATTCATTCAACAATGGCAAGTAAAACATTTAGGTTAGGAAACAAAGAGATACATGCAATCTGGAGAGATATAGTTTTCCCTCACTTTTTCATCTACAAGGAGAGATACATGCAATCAGGTGAGAGATACTTTCCTTCTTTCTGGAGGGACAATAACGGAATGACGAGAAATTAGAAAAAATGCACCTTACATTGTGGAATTTTATCAAAAAGCAAATACACCTAATATAAAGGAACGGAGGGAGTACTTGCTTAATTTGGTCCATCACTCGTGCAAAACTATAAAACCACAATGTGACTTTTTTTTATCTCCAAGTGTCAAGCCGTTTCGGTTTGTCATTTTGCCCCATTTTTCCGTACCAAAATGGGCGGCAATTTTGCAGACATAGCAACACAGCCACCACAAAACAATTGTAGAAACTAAGGGAAATGAGCACTCAAAAAAATTGAAAAGCTCCTCCTTCACAAGAAAATCCCCTTCTCCTCCCGTCGGCACTGCCCTCGACCCGCGCCATCTCCGATGGCCTCTGGGCCATGGAGGTGTGGAGGATCCCCCCCCCCCCCCCGGCGTGAGGGGTCCCGTTCTCATTCCTGTTAGATTCAGCGTCTTAGTTGGGGTTGTATGGCAACGGTTATGTTCCCTAGTAGGAATAATGTTTCCTATGTTCTATCCCCGTCCTGATGGTGCGTCTAGCAGGGCGTGTGGAGGTGTATCTCCATCGGATCTCATGGCATTCAGTCGGTGCTGGTCTTCGTTGGATTTGTTTGGGTTCGATCTTCGTTTGAGTGTTTACAGGTTTGATCATTCCGATCTCATGGCATTCAGTTGGTGCTGGTCTTCAGTGGATCTGTCTAGTGCTCTGGTCCTATGGGGCCTTAACACGACGATTTCTCGACTATCTACTACAACAAGATTTGTTTGCTCCAGTGCTTGTAGTCGTCACTAGGTGGTCTACCTGTGTTGTTTATTGTACTGCCATGATTGAAGATGAATAGATGGAAATTCCTTGCAATTTTTTCTGAAAAACTTTAAGAAAACTCTACTAATGTGAATATAATTTGCAGATATTTTTTAGTATGTAAAAGATATACGGGGACAACTTTTTTTTTTGGGGGGGGGGGGATTTGAGTTTAAGCTAAACATTTTTAGCTGGAAGTACGGAAGGTATTTCTATAAAAAAATTGATAGATATATTTGGAAAATGAATCAAATTTTTAATTGGCGGAAACATTCCCGAAATTTATTAAAAAATAAAGGGAATGTTAAAATGGAACAAAAAAAAACTTTTGAAGTTTACCCAATTAAGCGGTTTCCATAATATTTAAGATTAGTATGCTTTTTAATTCTCCACAATCTCTACAACAATATTTATATTTCCCCTCCAATTTTTATCACCGGGCTACCAGCCTGCCAAGCATGCAAGAATGTTCCATCTCATCGTAACCACTTTCTGTGGAGCAAGGGCCGAGTCTCGACGATTTCTTGATTGGGGCTGACCTCTTGCCAAAAGTAATTTTTGATAAAGAGTATATATTAATATCGTGGAGATACCAATTACACCCAGCCTCTGCAACAACGCAATGCCCAATGACATAACGGATGCACACATCCAAAAGAAGAAGAAACTAAAAAAGAAAGTCCCGCTACAATGTTCCAGGCCTTGCAGCAGCAGCACAACCACCACCAAGACAACACATGATGTCCATATTCTCCAAAAGTAACGCCTCAAAGGAGGAAACAATGCACCAACACCGTCGTCGTCCGATCGTAGATCTTGGGTTTTCACTTCGGAGATAATTCCCTCTCTCAAAACAATGCCTTCAACAAGACCATTGTCAGACACAGCCAATTAAGACCAGACCGTGGATTTTCACCCTGAAAGGCAAGACTTTGGACTTCACCCCAAGCAAATTCCTCAATGCCGTAGACTCCAATCACCATTACTAGTCCTCCAATCCCAGCTTCCATGACATTCTCCGCCTCTGACTTCACCATGAAGAAGTAATGGGAAACCCTTTCCATCGTTACGCCTGATTCATCATGACATAAAAAGCAACATGGAACGGAATTATTGTACAGTAAAGCAATTCATAAAAAGAATCCATTCGAGTAATTTATCTTTAAAGAAGCTCTATAGCTTATTCACTACTCCCTCCATTCCAAAATATAGTGCGGCCGCGCTTTTTGAGGTCCAACTTTAACCATAAATTTAACCAACGAGACCGACTACAGCGGGAGAAAAAAATTATATAATTAAAAACTTCTTTTGAATACGAATTCACTGGTATAACTTTTGCTCCCGCCGCAGTCGGTCTTATTGACTAAATTTATGGTCAAAGTTGAAGCAGAGGAATAGAGGAAGCACTATATTTTCGGAACGGAGGGAGTATGTGGTAAAGTGTACAGAAGAAAGGTAAAGTTAAATAATCTTTGTGTTCTTGACATACGCTTTTTCTTTCTTTCTTTTGCGGAGAATTGACATATGTTAACTACCAAGAATGCTAAATGGAGCTCGAGCTCCATGGAGCCCTTGAATAAATTTAAAAATCATACTTTTATGTTTCCAAAAAATCTGGAAAGAATACACTCATACATTGTGAAATTTTTTTGGGCTGTATTTTCATTGTGAAGTTTTACACATACATACATTACATCCTTATATATGTGTATATGTTTTTTTTCATAAAATTGTAAAATCGTACAAAAAATAATAATAACAGGCTTCATGGAGACGCCTTGCTCGCGTTTCTGGTTTCTCGCTGCTATCTCATCACTGCCGCGTGCCGCTCAGTCAGGTCGCAACGGACAAAAACCGCCCCTTCTGCCTCGGATAAACAAGACGAGCTGAGGTGGGCAGGATAGCAACTGTACCGGGACGAAAGCATGGTGTGGAGTAAACAAGCAGAAATCGAATCTGAAAGCACCCGGTATCCTGGAAAACAACCACCCGCAGCCGCCTGTTTTGCTCCGGCTCTCTCTGCCTCCCTCCCGTATATAACCTCGCCCCACTCCCACCCTCCTCTCATCAGCACAAGCAAAGCACCAGGAAGAAGCATCCCCCCATCAGTTCCAGTACTACACACAAGCAATCAATTTATCAATCACAAATCAGCCTCAGGCGATGGCTGGTGCAGCGAAGGCGTCTTGGATGGTGGCCATGAGCGTGGGCGCGGTGGAGGCGCTCAAGGACCAGGCGGGACTCTGCCGGTGGAACTACGCTCTGCGATCCATCCACCGGGCAGCCAAGGCCAAAGCCAACGTCCGCGGCGGCATCTCGCAGGGTAAGAAGCAGCTTCCGGCCTCGGCCGCGGCAGAGAAGCGGCGAACGGAGAAGTCCGATGAGGGGCTGAGGACGGTGATGTACCTCAGCTGCTGGGGACCAAACTAGTAGTACTAGCTAGCTGCTAGCGGCGTGTTTGTTGCAGCAAGCAACCATGGCCTGGGATCTGGCTGGTTCCATCTGATTTGTACATACGTGTCCCCATGATGATGATGAAAATTTCAAGTTTATACCAGCCTCCTTCTCCATGATTCTGCGACTTATTTTGATGCAGAATGCATATTGCGCTATGAATTGGTCGCAAGTGCTTCCTGTGGCTGGGAGTCGACCTGCTGTGGGGTGAGATCGTTCGTGGAGGTTATGTCTGAATTTCTTCGCTCTGCAACTTGCTGAACCCACACGATAGCTAACTCAACTAAACGTGATTCAGGTCCAGGCTATACCACATTACTAAGTTAACTAAACGTGGGCTAGTTGGATCCAGGCCCAGGCCAGAGTGAGACACGTCACAGTTCCTTTTTCAGTTTTCACTAAACGGCCAGCAGAATCGTTACTGCATATAACTTGGATCATAACCTAGTTGCTTATCATTCTGACCATAAGAGATATCCCTACAATTCAGAGTTTCCAACAACACATGAGAGTTCGTCCGAAATAATCAAGCAGATCGATCGAGAGAGTAGAAAAATCAGAGTCACATCATGCAAAACTCAGGTGTCGTCCCCTAGCGGAGTGTAGGTGCGCCGCGTCCCGCTTATGCGCCCGATGCTTTTTCCTTTTTCAAGAAAGAGTGGATCGACTCAAAATGGAGCATCAAAAAGATATAAACATGATGAGCACATCCGACCTTTGCATAGGTAGTATGCACACAGTTAATACCAACACACATACAAACATACCGATAACTAGCAAAGTCATATAAAACCAAGCACAATCAGCAAACGTCAACATGTAGCTCACAAGGCCCTTAGCTCACAAGGCCTTTGGTATCGTCGAATTGTTGAGTATCTTGATTATTTAGAAAGTATAGAGAGTACTACGATTTGTTCTAACTCATTTTGTACTTCAAAAAGGCCACATACTCCTATGTCTATACCCTCGAGGCTCAAGCAATACGATCATCAATTCCATCAATACTCTATTTATCCCTCTTATTACATTGTATTAGCATAACCCCGATCCAAACCCTAACCAACCCCGCCGCTTCCGCACCACACCACTCCCGGGGCGGTGGATCTCCATGATCGCCACTGGGGGCAGCGTCGCCCATACATAGGGTGTGTCCGCCGCTCGTGTTGATTGATTGTCATAAAGAGTCTTTTCTCGATCATTTGTTTTGGGTTTTCTCTCTCCCGCGGGTCGTCTTGACCGGCGTTTTCCTGCCCGTCCGTGTCCTCCGGACTCTGGTTTTCCTGCCCGTCCATGTCTCTCATACCCCTGATAAGACTATTAGATTATTCGGCATCAAGATGCAGATTAGAACACACCACTTAAACATTAGTCTCTGTTGAAGAAAACAAAAAACTGTTCCAATAAAAGAATGTTTCATGCATGTACAATCGTTCCGGCGTTGGGTGTCTGTAAAACTTCTTCACACATGTATAGATAGCTTAAGCGACAACCTATACAACAAGGAGTTTCCGTGGAAGACGGGATCCCATCTGACGAGCTCTTCGTACCATGGCAAACAGACTGTCGGTAAGCAACGACTTTCACACTAATAGACAGTCTTTATTTTCACACTAATAGACAGTCTTTATTTTCACCGACGGACCTGTCATTATTTATTGGACGCATCTAGCGAGTGACCATTGGCTCCTTAAACATTCAAAGTGGCCGACCATATTTGAAAATATTTTGTCTCCCTTAATTCATATTAGAAAAAGTACCCATGTGAACAGAAAAGGAAAAAAAGGTATCAGGGTATCTTCAATGCAAGACGCCTATATGGGCGCTTAGTGAAATAAAAAAAGTCTTGAAAAAAATAAAAGCCCATCTAAGCGCTGTCTGTTACAACGCTGAGCGCTAATTACGGGGGCGCTAAGGAAATCGGCCGCTACATGCAGCCTTCCATCTCGTACGAGAAAATAGCTCAAGCGCTCGGTTCCTTTTCTAGCATTGACTAGAAGAACGCCCGTGCGTTGCAACGGGGCCACATTAATTTTAAGAGTTCAATATTACGATATTGACGACCTTTTTTACCATCAAATCCTCACACACACACACACTCTCCCTCCATCTTCCTCACCCCCTATCCCCCTCTCCCTCTCTCTCTAACACACACACATATCCATCTTATTAAGTACGGGATCATAATCCATCTATTTCACACATATACGCTAGTGCATAACAATATGGATTATGTGTATTATATTTGCCACCAGAACTGAGGGAATTAATTTCATGTAAATCGACCAGCCACAGCTCCAAGAATACGCGGACGACGTGGCTCGGGTCGGCGTCGGCGCCGTCCAGCGCGGGCCACGGGCCCGCTTCCAAATACACGTGCAATGCACGTCTTCACAAATATTATAACCAGATGTGAGAAATCACATGCATAGAAAAGACATTCTGATAGCAATCCAAATAGCATACTCAATTGAATACCTAACCTGGACAATACTCTTATTTCTATGCGCCAGAAAAAATGGAATAGCAAAGCTAAGTATGCCTACATACGCTCAGATTATATATAAGAATCTTGGGTGAACAATTGCAACAAAGCACTAAGCAGCAATAAATTTAAATAGAAAATCCATTAACTATGCAGGCAGCAGGCTTGTTACAACATAGAGAGATAGGAAAATGTCACCTCCAGTAATATAGCGCAAAGGAGTGGAATCAAGTATGAATGAACGGTTGTCTGTTCTTCTCCATGTACATGGATCAGCAGTAGAGGCCAAGTATATAAGTACTTGACTGAACTCCACTCTTCGTGTACGAAGAGCCATGTCACCTTCTCGCCGCTGCAGCATGGGAGGACGACTGGTTCACGTGAACCTCCAGCTGGGGGATCCATGTGGGCTGACCGTCGAGCTCGAGGCAGAGAAGTTGAGGGCAGCAGTGGCAAGATCCATGCCGGCCAACGGGCGAAGAGGAGGTTGTCGGGGAGGGACACATCGGCAAGATCCGGTCACCATGCGACCTGAAGAGCAACAGTGATCTCCACAAGCTGTAGGCCGATGGCGTGCTCCATCCCCTGCAATGGGGTGATCATGGCGGTGGCCACAACTCCTCATGCTCGCCTCGATCTCGGCGACACACCCTGAGTGTAGGAGGCAGCAACGACCTCGACGAAATCATGGCCTCCATCCCGGAACGCATGAAGGACCTCGGCCCCGTCGCTACTCCTCCCGTCGTAGCTGCACGCGGCAGCGGACTGTGGGTAGGAGGGCAGGCGGCGTCGCCTCGGCTGACGGCAGGGAGCAACGTTGATTTCGGGTAGGTGGCATCACGAGGACGGCCGCGGCCGCGGGGAAGCACCCCGATCATGCTGCCAGGCCAATCCTTCTCCTCCGATCCCCTGTCCCCGAAGATTGCGCCGCCGCCCCGGTCGTGTTGTTTCCATATATTATGCCATTTTTTTCCTGTACCTAAACAAACGCGGGCGAGCGGATGGCAGAGTTTTGGTCCACCCTCTAAAATTGCTAAACGCACTTTTGGTGAGGATTATTGTTAATAAATGAATTCAATCATGTCGCTCTAAATAAATGGATTCAATCATGTGACTCTAATTACTTCGGATTGTTATGTGCACACTAAGCGGGGTGCAGTTAGAAAAGAAAATGTTTTCTAATTAAAGTGATTGAGTGATTTAAGGCAAGGTTAATTAATTTAGATTTGATTTTTAGTGATTGTTAGTAAAGTATGATGCGTCTTTAAAATCTTTTATTTGTTTCCTTAAAATCTATTATTTGTTTCCTAAAGAAATTTGCAATAATGGAAGGTATCGGTTGATTTGGATAAGTTAGTAAATTTAGATCCGTGATTGCGTGCATGTTTGGAAAGTGCTGAGTTAGGAAAGAAAATGTTTTCTAATTAAAGTGATTGAGTGATTTAAGGTAAGGTTAATTAATTTAGATTTGATTTTTAGTGATTGTTAGTAAAGTATGACGCGTCTTTAAAATATTTTATTTGTTTCCTTAAAATCTATTATTTGTTTCCTAAAAAAATTTGCAATAATGGAAGGTATAGGTTGATTTGGATAAGTTAGTAAATTTAAATCCGTGATTGCGTGCACGTTTGGAAAGTGCTGATTTGCAAGGAAAGAGCTGAGGGGTAAATAAATCGGTGAATAAGAAACCAGCATTGAAAAAATCTACGACGGTTAACCTAGGAAAAAAACCGGACGAAAGTGGTGGGACGAAAAAAAACCCTGGAAGCGAGACTACCAACTGCTCCATTAGGAGTAGAGATGCCGTAGGTAGTGCCAGAATTGGAACGCCCAATTGCCCCATCGACCAGGAATACGATCCTGGCGCCTACGCTAGCACCCAGCGTTGTAGATGCCCTCATGTGAACTAAGTGTGAACACATTTAATGTGGGTTTTAGAATTTCTAAAAGGCCATATATGTGGAATCGAAAATCGAAATTAAGATCTGTTTTTATCGTTGGAATCCTCATGACATGCTCTTCGAAACTAGATCCCGCATGAGATGTTTCGGTGAACTTTTGTGTGTGCAAATTAGTCTGTGTTTGGTGCGTTGATGTGTAACTACCTGATAGTTCATGTGCAACTTTCCCCTTCTGGTGTACGTGCAGTTTTCACTCATGTAAATGAGTGTGAGCGCATTTAATTTGTGTTTTTATTTTTCTAAAAGAAGTCATAACTTTTGAACTGAACATCAAAATTAAGATCTGCTGTCTTCGCGGCGTGCTCTTCAAAATTAGATCTTGCATGGGTATGTTTTTATCGAACTTTTTTGTGTGCAATTTAGTCTTGTTTGGTGCAACTACTTACTAGTTGATGTACAACTAACCGACAGTCGATGTGCAACTTTCCTCCCTGCCTGTAGACATGCATTTTTCACCGATGACACCTCCACCCCAAACTTCCCCGACCAGTGAGATTTGCAACTTTGTCTCCTACCTAGCCAACTGGCTAGTAGTCGAAGTGCAACTTTCCCTCTACCCGTGGTATATAGTTTTCATTGTTCACTGCCTCGGCCAATTACCTAGCAGTGGATGTGCAACTTTAAATGCTTGTCCTGGCCAACTCTCTAAAATTGATGTGCAACTTTTCCCATACCCCATGGAGGTGCAATTTTCAATGCTAGCATCCCCTCAGAATCCCCTTCTAGTGAAATGTGCAACTTTACCGCCCACCTATATGCAACTTTTCTCTGCCCTAATTAGATGTGCAATTCTTAGCATCCAAAAAATCGCTGCCAGTGAGATGTGCAACTTCATCCGTTGCCCAACCAACTATGCCAACGAGAGCGTGCAACTCTGTAGATGAGCGTGTGCGACTATGACACCGCATGTGCAACTCCCGCAACCGTGCGTGAGCCACTATCCAACAAGAGTGCGCAAAGCTGCAGTCCATGCGTAAGCAACTACACCAACGAGGGTGTGTAACTCCACAATCGTGTGTGAGCTACTATGTCGATGATAGTGTGGAACTCCGCGCCCACTTGTGTGCGACTATGCCGTCGTGTGTGTGCACCTGTCGGAGTTGTGCGTGAGCTACTATGCCGATGAGAGTGTGCAACTCAGTAGCTGTATGTGTGCGAATATGCCGACGTGAACACTGGAAAGCAAGGTGGAAAAGAACCCCCCCTCCCCTCGCGTTGCCCCTCTCGGGCGGCTCGAGGGCGACAACCCTAACCCCCGCCGCCTCCCCCCTTCCTCCCCTCCCTCCTCGCCGCTGTCAGAGGCATCCGGCGGGCAAGCCCGGGGCATGGCCAAGGAAGGTGGCGGCGGGGCCTCTGCTGCTCCATTTTCTCCAGTGGGGGGCGTCGGAATCCGGGGCGGAGGCCTCGTTCGGTGAGGCGCCACCGTCCCGTTGGCTGGTGGTGGCGCGGGTGTGGTCCGGAGGGCTTGGCTGCGCGGGCAGCAAGCTCTCCGGCGGACGAGATCTGCGGCGCCGGCGGTGGGGCTTCTGGCCTCTTGCGGCTCCAGATCTGGCCGCCCCTTTCCCCTTCTACTGCCCTGCGTGCTCCACCGCGTCAGATCTGGTCCGGGTCGACATGGGTCTCCGGTGCCTGGAGCTGGCTGCGGTGTTGGTGGTGTGGAGCCTTGACCGGGAGAAATCCATGGCGGCGACGTCCATGGACGCCGTTCCCCTTCTTGAAGACGCCATTCAGGTCTTTGGCTCCACCCTCCCCTTCCCCTAGCATCCCGGGTGAAAACCCGAACTTTGTTGGGCGGCGACGGTGCTCTTGGCGCTGTTTGCTTCGTGAAGTCATCGCCTTGGATGCTTTTTGGACTGTGGGCACTGCGGCGTGGTGGTTGTCGGGCGGCGGCGACAGCGTGGCCCAGTGGCGGCGGCGGCAGCATCGTTGCTCCTTCCTCCCTGGTCTCCCTGTTGTTGTCTGATCGGCATCTTTCTCCTCTCCAGAGGTCGTCAGTGGGCAGCGGTGATGCGGTGCCTCTGGTGAAGTTTCTTAGTCATGTAGGGTGTGCTCTGTTCCTACTCCGTCTGATTGCATCCTTCTGTCCATGTTCTAGGGTGAGCAACCCATATGTCGACGGTTCGGCGCCTTTCGAGCCAGGCGAGGAGGCAGGGGCCTCCTTCGATAGTGGGAACGGATGAAGATGTTGTTCCAGGGCCTGGTTGTTTGGTGCCGACATAGCCTATCCTCGACAGCGGGCGCTTCCCGGAGCCCCATTTCTTCTTCCCTGGTGATGCTTGTGTGGACGAGGGCCTCTGCGTGCTTCAGCTTGTGCTTATCTTGTGCTACCCTTCTAGCTGCAGTGAGCGAGGTTTTGAGAGCTGCCTACCAGCACCCTTGTACCTTGTCGTGTTCTTGTTTTCTGTTTGTTCGATTTTGTAATGCAATGGTTGTAATCCTGGCCGGTTGATGGCTTTGTTAATTCAAAGCCGGGCTTCCCCTCGAGCCTTCGTTCTAAAAAAAATGCCGACGAGAGTATGCAATTCCATGGCCATGTGTGAGCTACTAGGCCGATGAGAGTGTCCAATTATGTGGTCATGCGTGTGTGACCAAGTCGCCTCGTGTGTGCAACTCCCGTGGTCGTGCGTGAGCTACTATGCCGACGAGAGTGTGCATCTCTATGGTCACGTGTGTGCGACTATGCAGACGCACAATTCCATCTTTCGTGGGTGTGCGTATACGACTATACAGACGAGAAAACCTTTTTATTTTCTATGTAAATCATGTGCAAATTTTGTAGTTACTTTATTTTCTTTTTTTTCATCTTAAAGGGTAATATCGATGCTACTAATACACATTCAAAGAAAAACTTTTTTATTTTTATTTTTATTTTAATGGTAACAAGTACCATTAATTCCTTCCAAGGAAATTTCTTGTTTTACAAAAGGTCCACTATTATGTGTAAATACCTAATTAAAGTAAGAATTACTATTTTTCTTGCTTAATTAACCAGTTAGTACATGGAAAATCTGTACACGATTGAGCAGGGTCATATATATACAGTAGTTGGAGAATGTTGTGGCTAGGGGAGAAAAGTGACTGACCGAAATATAAAATTCAGTCGATTGGCACTTAGCCACTCCCTTAATCTTGACAGTTAGATTTAATCAGGTGGGGTTAATCCGGTGGTGGTAACCTGCTTATGTGGCTGTAAGAAAGAAAATGAAGCAATGCTAGACTCACGGGGAATTTTTTTTTACGGACTTCACGGAGTAGCAAATGTGGAGGATTAGGAGGTGGAAAGGGGTCCACCCCTCTGAAAATTAGAGGGAGAGGGTGGGGGTGGGGGGGCTAATTTGATTAGTGGAAACAAGTCGGTATTAGCCCCATAAAGGCCCGTGAGTGTAGCATTTTAAAAGAAAATTTAGGCTCTTCTATAAGGAAAGTATAGATCCTAAGTACACCATTACAATAACCATTCATATGACACGATTTAGAATATAAGGGGTATGAATTGCACGAAATTTGATCGAGAATGCATATACGCATGATTTTAAGCTGCCTCCATAATCCATATGATAGGTCCACATCGGCCAGCCACCATGCATGCGCATGCATGAATGTACACATGACAGTGATGATCACGCGAGCTTCGGCCGGAGGATGGCCCTGTGCTTTAGATGCCGTACCAGTCGTGAACGGCGTTGGGGACAAGACCGGCGAGGAACCACTGCAGCTGCTGGGACGCGTCGGGCACGCAGAGCACGCCGTGGCCGATCCACCGCGCCGCGTCCCGGGCGTACGCGTCGGCGGTCGCCACGAACGCCGGGAATGTCATGGTCGCCTCTATTGCCGGCGACAGCATGCCGGTGTGCACGTAGAACGGGACCTGGCACTGCACGTCGATGCCCCTGTGCTTGTACTCCACGCTGAGGCACCGCGTCAGGTGCTGCACGTACCGTTTCGTGGCGCTGTAGACGGTGTAGAGCGGGAAGGAGGGCACGGCCACCGTGGACCCGGACCCAACGTTGACAATGGCGCCCCTCCCCCGCTGCAGCATCCCCGGTAGCACCGCCGCCGTCACCTCCGTGAGCGCCATCACGTTCACCAGCACCATCATCGCCAGCCGCTCCACGTCCGCCTCGTGCACGTACAGCGCGCCGGGCTGGTTCACGGCGGCGTTGTTCACCAGTAGCCCCACGTCCAGCCCCTCTGTGGCCTCTTTGAGCCGCCGCATCGCCTCGTCGCCGGCGGCGGTGCCGACGAGAGAGAGGTCGAACACTACGGTCTTGGTCTCCACTCCGGGGTGGGCCTCGTGGAGGGCAGCCGAGACGGATTGCAGGTTGGCCTCGTCGAGGTCGAGGAGGACGAGGCTGATGCCACGGCGGGCGAGCTCCATGGCCATGGATCGGCCTAGCCCTGTGGTTGGGCCGGTAACGACCGCCCACGAACCGTAGTGGCGGCGGAGGTCGATGGGCCGGCGGAGGCATAGGGCGAGGTGGGCGAGGAGACGGATGCAGGCAGCGGACAGGTACAGGGCGCCGAGTCCGGCCAGGGAGATGAACCAGACCGGCACTGCCGCCGCCATGTCGAGATAACTCCGACCTCCCGAAATTAGTTTGCTACTCCATGCTGCCCCAGTGACCCCTATATATCTCTTCTTCCCATCAACCCAATCACCGTTATGTATCGTGGCCCGCAATCACATCAATCGACATTGGTGTTCTCTAGAATAACTGAATTAACGTGACAAGCAACTATTACCTCAGTCCCAAATTATTTGTCTTAGATTTGTCTTGTCTATATACGAATGTATCTACACATGAGACAAAAAATATGGGATGGAGGGAGTATAAGGCAAGAAAGCAATAACTATAATTGCAACTAACTCATCTTAGAGCAAGTCTAATAATATATAACCAGCTGGTTATAAGAATTAAACAATTATATTTGTGCTGAGTTGGATGAGAGAGAAAAGGAGAGAAAAAGGAAGCAGACTTTAGATTAATAGCCGGTTGCAACACGAACTCGAAAAAACATTGTTAGAGCGAAATTGCTGTACGGACGACATAGACCAGCCGAACCTTGAACGACGGGAGGATTCAACGGTGATGTTCACTTTTGGATCATGCATTAATAAAGTAGTACGACGGATCATGCATTAATAAAGTAGTACTACTTAGCAACTACTCCCTTCATTCCATAGCTTGCAAAATGCTCTTATATTATGGACAAAGGAAGTAACTACTATACATGTTGAATATTAGGTTGACTATATGTAACATGACAACTTCATATAGTCGGTCGATACTATTACCCATGCTCTTACACCACACCAGAGCAGAGATGAGAAGAAGACAAAATATTCAATAAGATGCGGACGCACATAACCCACTTGCTAGTAATGAAAAGTGTTGGCCGAAAATTATTAGTCGCATAACATGATAAATGAAGTAATTTCGGTTTTCATTTTGACCAAATGACCAAAATTTTCACTTGATTTCGGTAACAATATAACCAAGTATTTTGAATTTTTGAAAATAATTTGAATCCATGTGTTCTACTGTAATGACAGAAATATTTTGACCAAAAGGCAACTATCTTAGTATCCGCGTAAATGATTGAAAATTCAGAAATTTCTATGAGATTTTCATTTGCACTAGTTAAAACAATATTTGTTGGCCCCTGGATAGTTGGGCTATGGGTCCTATATACTTATCTTTTCTCCTTGTAGTAATATTCTTCCGTCAATCAGAAACGATAACAACATGTTGCCTTGGATGTGTCAGAGCATCTACAATCGCAAATCCGGCCCCAAACGCCTACAGACGCACCTGAGCACGCCCAAGGACAGTGATCGGACAACACACAACAAATTGATTCCACAACAAAAACACCATTTCTAAATTATTACATGGAACGTACAATCCATTCTAAGCGGAGCTCCGCTGGCTCCGCCGTGCTCATATTTGGCGGGCGGCTGCGCCCCTCGAAGTGTTGGTCCGGTCACCGGCGAAGTAGAGTAGGACGTGGGACATGGACCGGCTCACGGAACTCAAGGCGTCATCATCTGCCATGCACTACTCTTTCTCGTCGGAGTCCGGAACCTTTACGATGCCGGTGGATGTGAGATCGATCATGGATCTATCTTGGAAGGAGCCGGTGACATCCGCCACAACGCGGTTTTGCGGCGCCCGGGATGGCTGTGCACCACGCGGGGCACCGGAGAATGCGACTCCGCCTCGCCAACGTCCTCGGCGATGAGGGGTGTCGCCGCCTCCTACGCGCCGCTGCCTCGTACAGCGGGCATGTCGCGCCGTATTTGTGTTGGCGGATGTCTTTGGGTTCACCTTCCCCTCGGCGCACCAACGAAACGGTTGCGCATCCGCCGGCGCGTTCGGACGCCAGACAGACCGCACCGCCTCCGGTGAGGCAGCGGTGACACACCTTCTGCCGGATCCATGCGCCATCTGGGGTGACGCAATGGATTATGGGCGGAATGAGTCCGAGCACTACCGTCGGGCGGGCTCCTCCCAAGAGCGGCGAAGCGCAAGGCAGATGGTCATATCCTCATCGGAGCCTCATGGGATGAGTTCCGGTCAACGGATCTGGAGGTGTAGGATTCGAATCTGCTGCTCGCCATGCCGGAGTGGGTAAAAGATCGCCGGACAGAAGCTTGTGTGCGGAGGGAGTGGACTGGAGGGGAGGAGAGTGGAGTGGAATGCGGCTGGTGTTTCGGTCGGAGGTGCGGATAGGGTCAATTTATGTGGGGTCGGGTGAATCAGCGTGGGCCGGTCCAACGTAATGGGCACATCCGGACGTCCCTATATCTGTCTCAGATTTGGGCTGGATAGAAAGAGTGCCGGTCAAGTCCATTCAAGCGTGTATTTGGTTGGTCGAGGGTCATGTACAATACATACTAGTGTTTGGATGACAACATGTCCGTTACAAAATGCCATCCTGGGAAACTAGTACTCCAGATGATCAGGATTTAGGGCACACATGTGGATAATCTCATAGGTGCCGTCAAGTTGGTCCAGACTCAATTAAGCCGATTAATAACGTGACGTCCAAATTGGCCTGTGTATGGACCAAGGCAACATTCTCAAAATGACCAGCCGCAGACTGCAAGCTTTGGCTATATATATGCGTACGCAGGGCTTGTCAGGCTATAAATATAGACGGATGACACACGCAGAAAGAGAGAGCAAGAGAAGCGACGTGTGAGATGGTGTGCGTACGTGGAAGGTGGATTCTGACTCACTGATCGCAGCTTGTAACCACCAAGTGTTCACTTAAACCAACGTGGCAACGTCACATTTCAGTCTCGGTTGTTTCAAGAGGCAGAACAAGAATTTCTCGACTCTTCGCCAGGAAACACGAGGGCTGTGGAAGGGGCGGCGTTAGGAAGAAAGAACATGTATGGACTCCGTTGGCGAACGTTGGGGCATTGTGCACAGCCACACAGCTTGAGCACGTACGCCACCTTTGCACCATGGGTCAAGAGAGTTCCTGTCACATTATTACACGCAAACGGAAATGAAACAGACTGTAGTGTTACTGTTACAACGTGACTGTACAGCTGCGCCTGGGAACAAGATTTCTCTCTGGAAATAGTAGCAACTCGCGTAGAGGTACCCCAACAAAATCTTAAATCTCCTGTGTCTTGCCTCATCAAAACTTACTGCTATGTTTATCATCTATACCACTACTAATAAGGTAGTCGTGCGTTGCAACGTAGGAGCTTTTGATGACTAAAGTATGCATGCATACCAATATAGCTTCGGCAGTATCATACATGCATGCCGTAAACGTAGATTTAGTTCCCGTAGATTATAGCTACAAAAATATTGGAAGACTGCATGATACTCCCTTCGTTCCCAAATAATTGTCTTTCTAGCCATCTCAAATGGACTACAACATACGGATGTATGTAGACATGTTTTAGAGTGTAGATTCACTCATTTTGCTCCGTATGTAGTCACTTGTTGAAATCTCTAGAAAGACAATTATTTAGGAACGGAGGGAGTATAATTCTCGTTGACACCAGATTTTGGCATGGTCGCAAACATAATTAAGAAGACCTTAAATGGATAAGTGCTCAAAGTGAAAACGTTTTGTATCGTCAAAAGGAGAAACTTTGATATTTGGGCCATAACCATCCGGTCTTATCTCTAAGGCCGAAATTGTGTTCGAAGTACTCAGATTTTGTATTCAGAACACTATTCGGCTGATTACACCCACAAGATGGCCTCATATGGGAAACGTTTCTACACGGATTGTCTTCGTCTTATGGCAAAAGTTAGAGCCAAAAGGGTGTGTTGCATAAGTCTGCCCCGGAAGTTCCGGGCAAAAGTTCCGAGGAGGTTCCGGGCTAAAAAGAAACTTTGCACGCGGTGCGCCCCCAAAACTGGAAATTCAATATTATTTGCAGATTTGCGGGTCCGAATCCAACCTTAAGATGACCTCAAATGAAAAGGTGATCATCTGAAGAGTTTTTTTCCATTGCAAGATCTACAACTTTGCTTTTGGGACCATCGCGATCCGAAGCCATTGCAAGATAACCTAACTCGGACAACGAGGGCCGGAACTTCAGGTCAGCACGGAACTTCCGGGCTTAAATTACACCAAGTAGCCCTCTTGCACAGCTCCTGCAGGTCGCATATGGTTCGGATCGCGATGGTCCCAAAAGCAAAGTTGTAGATCTTGCAATGGAGAAAATCTCTTCAGTTGATCACTGTAGCGACCAGACCTCAAATAGTCTGATCTCTGTGCATCAGTGTCATCCCTGGATCGGTCATGCTGACATGCACAATACTTGAAGGATTTATAACAGAGTAGCAATCACACACTTATTATATCTTGTCTCAAAAGAGAACTTATTACAATAAATATGGCTTAAGGCCATCTATAAACGATAACAACGGAAGGCTTGGAAGATAAAGTGAGTCCATCAACTCCAACGATATCACTGAGTGAAAGACCACGACCTAAGGCACCTTACTCGTCGTCTGAAAAATCTGCAACATGAACATTGCAGCCCGGAACGGGTCGGCACATGGAATATGCTGGCAATGTAACACATAGAAAATAATGAACAGAATAATGCTATCACTATATGCAAATTTGGCTGGTGGAAAGATCTATGGTTACAGTTTTGCATAAAGCCAACTTTTCCCTACAACAAATGAATAAATTTTATTTAACTATCATGGTGGTTGTTAAACATTGAGAAGGTTCCTCCAACTCAATCCCAATTAAGCATCATCATTAAACACAATCAAAATTAAATTAAGTAACATGATGAGATCCACATGATAATCCAGGAACTAGATACTCAAAACGTCCATAACCGGGGACACGGCTAACCATGATTAGTTTGTACACTCTGCACAGGTTTGCGCACTTTTTCCCACAAGACTCGATCTCCTTCGTTTGATTTCTCGCACTACATGGTGTTTGAGAAACAGATGACCGAGATACAGTCTTTCAAAAACAATAACTCTTTACTCTGGGTGGACAGTTACACCTACTTTCCCCTACATCTGCTAGCCCACCACTGAAAGAGGTCTTGCAACATACTCAACTATGCTAGAGCCCATAATAGCTTGTGGCTGCACACGAAAGTTTCTAGCATTAACAATCTTATGATCCCTTTGAGCCTGGGTGGCAGTCCATAGGATAATCATACGGAACCCCGGGATTTCCAAAAAAACAGGCAACACTAGGTTCCCCAGGTGCCTCAATCCACCCAGATGTGTATTAAAGTTGCCACCTTAAGTTAACCATTAATTAACAATACTCACATCTGTCATGGATACACTCACCCAATCCACGTCTACAAGCATAGCATAGCAATATAAGCAACGTAGAAGTAACTCCCAAATGTTTGATAATAAACAGGACAATAGGTACTACCTCATCTACTTCCCAAAACCCACATATTAATCAGATCCTAACCATGCAATTGTTTGAGAATTGATCTAATGCAATAAAACTGGGTAGTAAAGAGGTATGATCAAAGTGTTACTTGCCTTGTTGATGATCCGTGAAACCTAGAGACTCGTAGTAGCACGCTTCGCACTCTGGGTACTTTATCGAAAACAAACAAGCATACAATAAGAACTCAACTAGAAGCACGGGTAAAACTCAAATTAGAGATCTTAACCAGAAAGTTCAACTTAAGAACTCCAGTTTGCAAAAAGAATCAAACCGAACGAAATAACAAAACTCAAATTGCGGAAGAAACAAGCTTTGTTTACTGATCTAGACTTAAGTCAAATTTTATAGTAGCAAAATCATATTTAAATTGGTTAAACAGAAAGAGGGCTTCGAGACAAAACTCTAGGCGTTTGAATCGCCTGATTCCCATAAACGAGCGAAGAGAAAAACTAAAACGAAAATCAGGGCAGAAATCGCGATCGAAAATAATTGTGGAAAACCCTGGAAAAAGAAAAATTGACGAACAGGCTAACGAACGGACGTTCGCTGTCTGCGGCCAAACGGTGAAACTCTTCGTTAAAACGAACGAACGAGCGAGCGCTCGCTAAGTAAATAAACTGAAAAAAATAAACCGATCTAAAAAAATAAAACCCAGGATTTTCTAAAAAACCGAATCAGTTTTCCCTAGAAAACCGGCGGCGGCGGGCGGCTACCTCGGCGGGACTCCGGCGAGATCCAGTGGCTCCGGCGGGGTCCGGTGGGGCGGCGGGGCTCCTGGGCGACGGCGGGGCGGCAACGGCAAGCGGCGGCGGCGAACGGCGTTGCTGGGCGGCGGCAGCGGCGAGCGGCGGCTGCGAACGGCGGCGCTGGGCGGCGGGGTGGTTCGGGTGGTGGTGGGGGTCGGCGGCAGCAGTATTTAAGAGGGGGACGACGCTGGCTTGGAGGAGGGGGCGCCGGGTCGGGGTCGGCCTTGGGATGCATGCCCCAGCCGGACTCGGCGTCGGCGGCAGGGTGGACTCCCTCACGTGGGGAAAGGCGGCGGCGGCGCGGGCTTGGCCCGGCTGGGCTGGGCATTCGGCTCAGTCGGGCGCGCGGAGGTTTTTTTTTAAACGTTCCGCCGTAAATAAATCCTAGAAAAATAAATAAAAATTTAAAAATGCCAAAACAAATTTTCATCGTCTAAATAAAATATTTAGAACAAGATGAACATTTTCTTGGCCCTAAAATGCAATTTTGAAATACGTGCAATTTTTCTAATTCGAATAAAATTGCAATAAAAAACAAATAAATAAATAAATTGATTTTTAACATTTTTACTGTAATATTTCATTTATTTTGGAGAAGTCATTTTATCCCCTCTCATATATTTTTATTTTTGAAATGTTAGGAAGAAAAATAATCAAAACCAATTGACCTCCTTTGCAAAATTTGAGAAAACACAAATATGAAAATAACAAAATCCCCAACTCTTTCTGTAGGTCCTTGGGTTGCGTAGAATTTCTAGGATCAAGCCAAAATGCAATAAAATATGATATGCAATGATGATCTAATGTATAACATTCCAAATTGAAAATTTGGGATGTTACAAACCTACCCCCCTTAAGATGAATCTTGCCCTCGAGATTCGAGTTGGCTAGAAAATAGGTGAGGGTGGTCCTTACATAGGTCTTCCTCTCGTTCCCAAGTGGCTTCATCTTCGGTATGGTGGCTGCACTGAACTTTGCAGAACTTGATAACCTTGCTGCGTGTGACTCAGCTGGCAAACTCGAGAATCTTCACTGGTTTATCCTCATAGGTCAAGTCGCTATCCAACTGAATCACTTCCAGTGGCACTGTATCTCTCAGAGGAATATCGGCCATCTCTGTGTGGCACTTCTTCAGCTTGGAAACGTGGAACACATCGTGAACTCCTGACAGTCCTTCAGGCAACCAACTTGTAAGCAATTCGTTCCAAAACTTTGTATGGTCCCACAAAACGTGGTGCTAACTTTCCTTTAACTCCAAAATGCTTAACTCCTCGAAGTGGGGACACTCGAAGATAAACTCTGTCTCCGACGTCGTAAACTGTCTCCTTGCATTTAGAATCTGCATAGCTCTTCTGCCTGGACTGGGCTACCTTGAGTCTATCGCGAATCAGCTTAACCTTCTCTTCAGATTCTTTGATCAAATCTGTGTTAGGGAATGTAGTAATTTCAAAAAATTTCCTACGCACACGCAAGGATCATGGTGATGCATAGCAACGAGAGGGGAGAGTGTTGTCCACGTACCCTCGTAGACCGAAAGCGGAAGAATTATGACAACACGGTTGATGTAGTCGTACGTCTTCACGATCCGACCGATCCAAGTACCGAACGTACGACACCTCCGAGTTCAGCACACGTTCAGCTCGATGACGATCCCCGGACTCCGATCCAATAGGGTGTCAGGGAAGAGTTCCGTCAGCACGACGGCGTGGTGACGGTGATGATGTTCTACCGATGCAGGGCTTCGCCTAAGCACCGCAACGATATGACCGAGGTGGAATATGGTGGAGGGGGGCACCGCACACGGCTAAGGAATGATCACAAAGATCAACTTGTGTGTTTAGAGGTGCCCCCAGCCCCCGTATATAAAGGAGCCAAGGGGGAGGGGGAGGGGCCGGCCGGCCAAGGAGGGCGCGCCAAGGGGGAGTCCTACTCCCACCGGGAGTAGGACTCCCTTCTTTCCTAGTTGGAGAAGGAGAAGGGGGGAAGGAGGAGGAAGAGGGGAAGGAAAAGGGGGGGGGGGGGCGCCGCCCCCCTCTCCTTGTCCTATTCGGACTAGGGAGGGGAGGGGGCGCAGCCCACCTCTTGCCTCCTCTCTTCCTCTCCACTAGGGCCCATGTAGGCCCATTAAGCCCCCCCCGGGGGGGGGGGGGGAGGGGGTCCGGTAACCCCCCGGTACTCTGGTAAAATCCCGATTTCACCCGGAACGATTCCGATATCCAAATATAGGGTTCCAATATATCAATCTTTATGTCTCGCCCATTTCAAGACTCCTCGTCATGTCCGTGATCACATCCGAAACTCCGAACAACCTTCGGTACATCAAAACTTATAAACTCATAATAAAACTGTCATCATAACGTTAAGCGTGCGGACCCTACGGGTTCGAGAACTATGTAGACATGACCTAGAATTGTTTCCGGTCAATAACCAATAGCGGAACCTGGCTGCTCATATTAGCTCCTACATATTCTACGAAGATCTTTTATCGGTCAAACCGCACAACAACATACGTTGTTCCCTTTGTCATCGGTATGTTACTTGCCCGAGATTCGATCGTCGGTATCCAATACCAGTTCAATCTCATTACCGGCAAGTCTCTTTACTCGTTACGTAATGCGTCATTCCGTAACCAACTCATTGGCCACATTGCTTGCAAGGCTTATAATGATGTGCATTAACGAGAGGGCCTAGAGATACCTCTCCGACAATCGGAGTGACAAAACCTAATCTCGAAATACGCCAACTCAACATGTACCATTGGAGACACCTGTAGAGCTCCTTTATAATCACGCAGTTACGTTGTGACATTTGGTAGCACACAAAGTGTTCCTCCGGTAAACGGGAGTTGAATAATCTCATAGTTGTAGGAACTTTGTATAAGTCATGAAGAAAGCAATAGCAACATACTAAACGATCAAATGTTAAGCTAACGGGATGGGTTAGGTCAACCAAATCATTCTCCTAATGATGTGATCCCGTTAATCAAATGACAACACATGTCTATGGTTAGGAAACATAACCATCTTTGATTAATGAGCTAGTCAAGTAGAGGCACACTAGTGACATTAAGTTTGTCTATGTATTCACACATGTATCATGTTTCCGGTTAATACAATTATAGCATGAATAATAAACATTTATCATGATATGAGGAAATAAATAATAACTTTATTATTGCCTCTAGGGCATATTTCCTTCAGTCTCCCACTTGCACTAGAGTCAATAATCTAGATTACATAGTAATGATTCTACCACCCATGGAGTCTTGGTGCTGATCATGTTTTGCTCGTGGAAGAGGCTTAGTCAACGGGTCTGCCACATTCAGATCCGTATGTATCTTGCAAATCTCTATGTCTCCCACCTGGACTTGGTCCAGGATGGAATTGAAGTGTCTCTTGATGTGCTTGGTCCTCTTGTGAAATCTAGATTCCTTTGCCAAGGCAATTGCACCATTATTGTCACAGAAGATCTTCATTGGTCCCGATGCACTAGGTATGACACCTAGATCGGAAATGAACTCCTTCATCCAGACTCCTTCATTTGTTGCTTCTGAAGCAGCTATGTACTCCGCTTTGCATGTAGATCCCGCCACTACGCTTTGTTTAGAACTGCACCAACTTATAGCTCCACCGTTTAATAAAAACACGTATCCGGTTTGCGTTTTAGAATTGTCCGGATCAGTGTCAAAGCTTGCATCAATGTAACCATTTACGACTAGCTCTTTGTCTCCTCCATAAACGAGAAACATATCCTTAGTCCTTTTTAGGTATTTCAGGATGTTCTTGACCGCTGTCCAGTGATCCACTCCTGATTACTTTGGTACCTACCTGCCAAGCTTATTGCTAAGCATACGTCAGGTCTGGTACACAGCATTGCATACATGATAGAGCCTGGCTGAAGCATAGGGAACATCTTTCATTTTCTCTCTATCTTCTTCTGTGGTCGGGCATTGAGTCTGACTCAACTTCACACCTTGTAATACAGGCAAGAACCCTTTCTTTGCCTGATCCATTTTGAACTTTTTCAAAACTGTATCAAGGTATGTGCTTTGTGAAAGTCCAATTAAGTGTCTTGATCTATCTCTATAGATCTTGATGCCCAATATTTAAGCAGCTTCACCGACGTCTTTCATTGAAATTTTTTTATTCAAGTATCCTTTTATGCTATCCAGAAATTCTATATCATTTCCAATCAACAATATCAATATGTCATCCACATATAATATTAGAAATGCTACAGAGCTCCCACTCACTTTCTTGTAAATACAGGCTTCTCCAAAAGTCTATATAAAACCATATGCTTTGATCACACTATCAAAGTGTTTATTCCAACTCCGAGATGCTTGCACCAGTCCATAAATGGATCGCTGGAGTTTGCACACTTTGTTAGCACCTTTTGGATCGACAAAACCTTCCGGTTGCATCATATACAACTCTTCTTCCAGAAATCCATTCGAGAATGCAGTTTTGACATCCATTTGCCAAATTTCATAATCATAAAATGCGGCAATTGCTAACATGATTCGGATAGACTTAAGCATCGCTACGGGTGAGAAAGTCTCATCATAGTCAACCCCTTGAACTTGTCGAAAACCTTTCGCAACAAGTCGAGCTTTGTAGACGGTTACATTACCATCAGCGTCAGTCTTTTACTTGAAGATCCATTTATTCTCGATGGCTTGCCGATCATTGGGCAAGTCAACCAAAGTCCATACTTTGTTCTCATACATGGATCCCATCTCAGATTTCATGGCTTCAAGCCATTTTGCGGAATCTGGGCTCATCATCGCTTCCTCATAGTTCGTAGGTTTGCCATGGTCAAGTAACATGACTTCCAGAATAGGATTACCGTACCACTCTGGTGCGGATCTTACTCTGGTAGACCTACGAGGTTCAGTAGTAACTTGATCTGAAGTTTCATGATCAATATCATTAGCTTCCTCACTGATTGGTGTAGTTGTCACAGGAACCAATTCTTGTGATGAACTACTTTCCAATAAGGGAGCAGGTACAGTTACCTCATCAAGTTCTACTTTCCTCCCAGTCACTTCTTTTGAGAGAAACTCCTTCTCTAGAAAGGATCCGAATTTAGCAACGAAAATCTTGCCCTTAGATCTGTGATAGAAGGTGTACCCAATAGTCTCTTTTGGGTATCCTATGAAGGCACATTTCTCCGATTTGGGTTTGAGCTTATCTGGTTGAAGTTTCTTCGCATAAGCATCGCAGCCCCAAACTTTAAGAAACGACAACAGTTCATAAGGCGTCGTCTCAACGGATTTTGATGGTGCCCTATTTAACGTGAATGCGTCCCTCTCTAAAGCATAACCCCAAAACGATAGCGGTAAATCAGTAAGAGACATCATAGATCGCATCATATCTAGTAAAGTACGATTACGACGTTCGGACACACCATTTCGTTGTGGTGTTCCGGGTGGCGTGAGTTGCAAAACTATTCCACATTGTTTCAAATGTAAACCAAACTCGTAACTCAAATATTCTCCTCCACGATCAGATCGTAGAAACTTTATTTTCTTGTTACGATGATTTTTCACTTCACTCTGAAATTCTTTGAACTTTTCAAATGTTTCAGACTTGTGTTCCATTAAGTAGATATACCCATATCTGCTTAAATCATCTGTGAAGGTGAGAAAATAACGATACCCGCCGCGAGCCTGAATGTTCATTGGACCACATACATCAGTATGTATGATTTCCAACAAATCTGTTGCTCGCTCCATAGTTCCGGAGAACGGCGTTTTAGTCATCTTGCCCATGAGGCACGGTTCGCAAGTACCATGTGATTCATAATCAAGTGATCCAGAAGTCCATCAGTATGGAGTTTCTTCATGTGCTTTACACCAATATGATCCAAACGGTAGTGCCACAAATAAGTTGCACTATCATTATCAACTCTGCATCTTTTGGCTTCAACATTATGAATATGTGTATCACTACTATTGAGATTTAGTAAAAATAGACCACTCACTCTGAAATTCTTTGAACTTTTCAAATGTTTTCAGACTTGTGTTTCATCAAGTAGATATACCCATATATGCTCAAATCATCTGTGAAGGTGAGAAAATAACGATACCCGCCACGAGCTTCAATATTCATTGGACCACATACATCAGTATGTATGATTTCCAATAAATCAGTTGCTCGCTCCATAGTTCCGGAGAACGACATTTTAGTCATTTGCCTACGAGGCACGGTTCACAAGTACCAAGTGATTCATAATCAAGTGATTCCAGAAGTCCATCGGTATGGAGTTTCTTCATGCGCTTTACACCGATATGACCTAAACGGCAGTGCCACAAATAAGTTGCACTATCATTATCAACTCTGCATCTTTTGGCTCCAACATTATGAATATGTGTATCACTACTATCGAGATTCAATAAAAATAGACCACTCTTCAAGGGTGCATGACCATAAAAGATATTACTCATATAAATAGAACAACCATTATTCTCTGATTTAAATGAATAACCGTCTTGCATCAAACAAGATCCATATATAATGTTCATGCTCAACGCTGGCACCAAATAACAATTATTTAGGTCTAAAACTAATCCCGATGGTAGATGTAGAGGTAGCGTGCCGACCGCGATCACATCGACTTTGGAACCATTTCCCACGCGCATCGTCACCTCGTCCTTAGCCAATCTTCACTTAATCCGTAGTCCCTGTTTCGAGTTGCGATATTAGCAACAGAACCAGTATCAAATACCCAGGTGCTACTGCGAGCATTAGTAAGGTACACATCAATAACATGTATATCACATATACCTTTGTTCACTTTGCCATCCTTCTTATCCGCCAAATACTTGGGGCAGTTCCGCTTCCAGTGTCCAGTCTACTTGCAGCAGAAGCACTCAGTCTCAGGCTTAGGTCCAGACATGGGTTTCTTCTCTTGAGCAGCAACTTGTTTGCTGTTCTTCTTGAAGTTCCTCTTCTTCTTCCCTTTGCCCTTTTTCTTGAAACTGGTGGTCTTATTGACCATCAACACTTGATGCTCCTTCTTAATTTCTACCTCCGCAGCTTTTAGCATTGCGAAGAGCTCGGGAATAGTCTTGTCCATCCCTTGCATATTATAGTTCATCACGAAGCTCTTGTAGCTTCGTGGCAGTGATTGAAGAATTCTGTCAATGACACTATCATCAGGAAGATTAACTCCCAGTTGAATGAAGTGATTATTATACCCAGACATTTTGAGTATGTGTTCACTGACAGAACTATTCTCCTCCATCTTACAGCTATAGAACTTATTGGAGACTTCATATCTCTCAATCCGGGCATTTGCTTGAAATATTAACTTCAACTCCTGGAACATCTCATATGCTCCATGATGTTCAAAATGTCGTTGAAGACCCGGTTCCAAGCCGTAAAGCATGGCACACTGAACTATCGAGTAGTCATCAGCTTTGCTCTGCCAGACGTTCTTAACGTCGTTAGTTGCATCTGCAGCAGGCCTGGCACCTAGTGGTGCTTCCAGGACGTAATTCTTCTGTGCAGCAATGAGGATAATCCTCAAGTTATGAACCCAGTCCGTGTAGTTGCTACCATCATCTTTCAACTTAGCTTTCTCAAGGAACACATTAAAATTCAACGGAACAACAGCACGAGCCATCTATCTACAACAAACATAGACAAGCAAAATACTATCAGGTACTAAGTTCATGATAAATTTAAGTTCAATTAATCATATTACTTAAGAACTCCCACTTAGACAGACATCTCTCTAGTCATCTAAGTGATCACGTGATCTAAATCAACTAAACCATGTCCAATCATCACGTGAGATGGAGTAGTTTCAGTGGTGAACATCACTATGTTGATCATATCTACTATAAGATTCACGTTCGACCTTTCGGTCTCCGTGTTCCGAGGCCATATCTGTATATGCTAGGCTCGTCAAGTTTAACCTGAGTATTCCGCGTGTGCAACTGTTTTGCACCCATTGTATTTGAATGTAGAGCCTATCACACCCGATCATCACGTGGTGTCTCAGCACGAAGAACTTTCGCAGCGGTGCATACTCAGGGAGAACACTTCTTGATAATTTTAGTGAGAGGTCATCTTAAAATGCTACTGTCAATCAAAGCAAGATAAGATGCATAAAGGATAAACATCACATGCAATCAATATAAGTGATATGATATGGCCATCATCATCCTGTGCTTGTGATCTCCATCTCCGAAGCACCGTTGTGATCACCATCGCCACCGGCGCGACACCTTGATCTCCATCGTAGCATCGTTGTCGTTACGCCATCTATTTCTTCTACGACTATCGCTACCGCTTAGTGATAAAGTAAAGCAATTATAGGACATTTGCATTTCATACAATAAAGCGACAACCATATGGCTCCTTCCAGTTGCCGATAACTTCGGTTACAAAACATGTCATCTCATACAATAAAATATAGCATCACGTCTTGACCATATCACATACAACATGCCCTGCAAAAACAAGTTAGACGTCCTCTACTTTGTTGTTGCAAATTTTACGTGGCTGCTACGGGCTGAGCAAGAACCGTTCTTACCTACGCATCAAAACCACAACGATAGTTCGTCAAGTTAGTGTTGTTTTAACCTTCGCAAGGACCGAGCGTAGCCACACTCGGTTCAACTAAAGTGAGAGAGACAGACACCCGCCAGTCACCTTTAAGCAACGAGTGCTCGTAACGGTGAAACCAGTCTCGTGTAAGCGTATGCGTAATGTCGGTCCGGGCCGCTTCATCTCACAATACCGCTGAACCAAAGTATGACATGCTGGTAAGTAGTATAACTTGTATCGCCCACAACTCACTTGTGTTCTACTCGTGCATATGACATCTACGCATAAAACCTGGCTCGGATGCCACTGTTGGGGAACGTAGTAATTTCAAAAAAATTCCTACGCACACGCAAGGATCATGGTAATGCATAGCAACGAGAGGGGAGAGTGTTGTCCACGTACCCTCGTAGACCGAAAGCGGAAGCATTATGACAACGCGGTTGATGTAGTCGTACGTCTTCACGATCTGACCGATCCAAGTACCGAACGTACGGCACCTCCGACTGCAGCACACGTTCAGCTCGATGACGATCCCTGGACTCCGATCCAGCAGGGTATTGGGGAAGAGTTCCGTCAGCACGACGGTGTGGTGACGGTGATGATGTTCTACCGACGCAGGGCTTCGCCTAAGCACCGCAACGATATGACCGAGGTGGAATATGGTGGAGGGGGGCACCGCACACGGCTAAGAAACGATCACAAAGATCAACTTGTGTGTTTAGAGGTGCCCCCCTGCCTGTTGGGGAACGTAGTAATTTCAAAAAATTTCCTACGCACACGCAAGATCATGGTGATGACATAGCAACGAGGGGAGAGTGTTGTCTACGTACCCTCGTAGACCGAAGCGGAAGCATTGACGCAGCATAGAGGAAGTAGTCGTATGTCTTCCCGGTCCGTCCGATCCAAGCACCGTTACTCCGGCACCTCCGAGTTCTTGACACACGTACAGCTCGATGACGCACCCTCGATCTCCAATCCACTAGAGGCTTCAGGGGGGAGTTCCGTCAGCACGACGGCGTGGTGACTATCTTGATGTTCTCCTGTCGCAGGGCTTCGCCTAAGCACCACTACAATATGACCGAGGTGTAATATCGTGGAGGGGGGCACCGCACACGGCTAAGGAACGATCAAGGATCAACTTGTGTGTTCTAGGGTGCCCTCCTACCCCCGTATATAAAGGAGGGAGGGAGGAGGTGGCCGGCCCAAGGGGGGGGCGCCATAGGGAGGGGGAAACCTACTCCAAGTAGGTTTCCCTCTCTTTTCCTTATCTTATTTGGAGGGGGAAGGAAGGAGTACTAGTATTAGGAAGTAGTACTAGTAGTAGGAAAGGAAGAGGGGGAAGGAGAAAGGAAAGGGGGGGCCGCCCCCCTCCCGAATTCGGATTGGGCTTGGGGGGCGCGCCCCCCTCCCTTGCTCCTTCTCCCTTCCTCCTACATGGGCCCAATAAAGCCCATATACCTCCCGGGGGGTTCCGGTAACCTCCCGGAGCTCCAAACTCTTCCGGAACCTTTCCGGTGTCCAAATGTATCCGTCCAATATATCAATCTTTATGTCTCGACCATTTCGAGACTCCTCGTCATGTCCGTGATCATATCCGGGACTCCGAACAACCTTCGGTACATCAAAATACATAAACTCATAATATAACTGTCATCGAAACCTTAAGCGTGCGGACCCTACGGTTCGAGAACAATGTAGACATGACCGAGACACGTCTCTGGTCAATAACCAATAGCGGGACCTGGATGCCCATATTGGTTCCTACATATTCTACGAAGATCTTTATCGGTCAAACCGCATAACAACATACGTTATTCCCTTTGTCATCGGTATGTTACTTGCCCGAGATTTGATCGTCGGTATCCAATACCTAGTTCAATCTCGTTACCGGCAAGTCTCTTTACTCGTTCCGTAATACGTCATCTCATAACTAACTCATTAGTTACATGCTTGCAAGGCTTAGGTGATGAGTATTACCGAGAGGGCCCAGAGATACCTCTCCGACAATCGGAGTGACAAAACCTAATCTCGAATTATGCTAACTCAACATGTACCTTTGGAAACACCTGTAGTACTCCTTTATAATCACCCAGTTACGTTGTGACGTTTGGTAGTACCCAAAGTGTTCTTCCGGTAAACGGGAGTTACACAATTCACATAGTTACAGGAACATGTATAAGTCATGAAGGAAGCAATAGCAGAATACTAAACGATCAAGTGCTAAGCTAACGGGATGGGTCATGTCAATCACATCATTCTCCTAATGATGTGATATTAATTAATCAAATGACAACACATGTCTATGGTTAGGAAACATAACCATCTTTGATTAATGAGCTAGTCAAGTAGAGGCATACTAGTGACTATATGTTTGTCTATGTATTCACACATGCATTATGTTTCCGGTTAATACAATTCTAGCATGAATAATAAACATTTATCATGATATGAGGAAATAAATAATAACTTTATTATTGCCTCTAGGGCATATTTCCTTCAGTCTCCCACTTGCACTAGAGTCAATAATCTAGTTCACATCGCCATGTGATTTAACACCAATATTCATATCTGTATATGATTAACACCCATAGTTCACATCATCATGTGACCAACACCCAAAGGGTTTACTAGAGTCAATAATCTAGTTCACATCGCTATGTGATTAACACCCAAAGAGTACTAAGGTGTGATCATGTTTTGCTCGTGAAAGAAGCTTAGTCAACGGGTCTGTCACATTCAGAGCCGTATGTATTTTGCAAATATTTTATGTCCACAATGCTCTGCACGGAGCTACTCTAGCTAATTGCTCCCACTTTCAATATGTATCCAGGTTGAGACTTAGAGTCATCTGGATCAGTGTAAAAGTTTGCACTGATGCAACTTTTACAACAAACTCTTTTATCACCTCCATAATCGAGAAACATCTCCTTAGTCCTTACTAAGGATATTCTTGACCAATGTCCAGTGATCTACTCCTAGATCACTATTGTAATCCCTTGCCAAATTCAGAGCAAGGTATACAATAGGTCTGGTACATAGCATAGCATACTTTATAGAACCTATCACTAAGGCATAGGGAATGACTTTTCATTCTCTTTCTATTTTCTGCTGTGGTCGGGATTTGAGTCTTACTTAATTTCATACCTTTGCAACACAGGAAAGAACTCTTTCTTTGAATGTTCCATTTTGAACTATTTCAAAATCTTGCCAAGGTATGTACTCATTGAAAATCTTATCAAGCGTCTCTCAATAGATCTTGATGCTCAATATGTAAGTAGCTTTTACTGAGGTCTTTTCTTTTTAAAGAACTCCTTTAAAACACTCCTTTATGCTTTGCAGAAAAATCCTACATCATTTCTGATCAACAATATGTCACTCACATATACTAATCAAAAAGGCTGTAGTGCTCCCACTCACTTTATTGTAAATACAGGCTTCATCGTAAGTCCATATAAAACTATATGCTTTGATCAACTTATCAAAGCGTATATTCCAACTCCGAGATGCTTGCACCAGTCCATAGATAGATCGCTGGAGCTTACACATTTTGTTAGCACCTTTAGGATTGACAAAACCTTCTAGTTGCATCATATACAACTCTTCTTTAATAAATCCATTAAGGAATGCAATTTTGACATCCATTTGCCAGATTTCATAAAATGTGGCAATTGCTAACATGATTCAGACAGACTTAAGCATCGATACGAGTGAGAAAATCTCATCGTATTCAACACCTTTGAACTTTGTTGAAAACCTTTTGCAACAAGTCGAGCTTAGTGGATAGTAACACTACTATCAGTGTCCGTCTTCCTCTTGAAGATCCATTTATTTAACATGGCTTGCTGATCATCGAGCAAGTCAATCAAAGTCCATACTTTGTTCTCATACATGGATTATATCTCAGATTTTATGGCCTCGAGCCATTTCGCGGAATCTGGGCTCATCATCGCTTCCTCATAGTTCGTAGGTTCATCATGGTCTAGTAACATGACTTCCAGAACATGATTACTACACCACTCTGGTGCGGATCTTACTCTGGAAGACCTACGAGGTTCTGTAGTAACTTGATCTGAAGTTTCATGATCAATATCATTAGCTTCCTCACTAATTGGTGTATTTGTCACAGGAACTAATTTCTGTGATAAACTATTTTCCAATAAGGGAGCAGGTACAGTTACCTCATCAAGTTCTACTTTCCTCCCACTCACTTCTTTCGAAAAAAACTCCTTCTCTGGAAAGGATCCATTTTAGCAACAAATATCTTGCCTTCGGATCTGTGATAGAAGGTGTACCCAGCAATTTCCTTTGGGTATTCTATGAAGACGCACTTCTCCGATTTGGGTTCGAGCTTATCAGGATGAAACTTTTTCACATAAGCATCGTAGCCCCAAACTTTAAGAAACAACAGCTTAGGTTTACTGCTAAACCATAGTTCATACGGTGTCATCTCAACGGATTTAGATGGTGCCTTATTTTAAACGTGAATGCAGCTGTCTCTAATGCATAACCCCAAAACAATAGTGGTAAACTAATAAGAGACATCATAGATCGCACCATATCAAATAAAGTGCGGTTACGACGTTCGGACACACCATAACGATGTGGTGTTCCAGGTGGCGTGAGCTGTGAAACTATTCCACATTGTTTTAGTTGAAGACCAAACTCGTAACTCAAATATTTGTCTCCGTGATCAGATCGCAGAAACTTTATTTTCTTGTTACGATGATTTTTCCACTTCACTCTGAAATTCTTTGAACCTTTCAACTATTTCAGACTTATGTTTCATCAAGTAGATATACCCATATCTGCTCAAATCATCTTGTGAAGGTCAGAAAATAACGATACTTGCCACGAGCCTTCATACTCATTGGTCTGCATACATCAGTATGTATTATTTCCAATAAGTCGGTAGCTCGTTCCATTGTTCCGAAGAACGGAGTTTTAGTCATCTTGCCCAAAAGGCACGGTTCGCAAGCATCAAATGATTCATAACCAAGTGATTCCGAAAATCCATCTTTATGGAGTTTCTTCATGCGCTTTACACCGATATGACCCAAACGGCAGTGCCACAAATAAGTTGCACTATCATTATTAACTTTGCATCTTTTGGCTTCAATATTACGAATATGTGTATCACTCGGTCGAGATCCAACAAACCATTTTCATTGGGTGTATGACCATAGAAGGTTTTATTCATGTAAACAATTATTCTCTATCTTACATGAATAACCGTATTGCAATAAACATGATCAAATCATATTCATGCTCAACGCAAACACCAAATAACACTTATTTAGGTTTAACACTAATCCCGAAAGTATAGGGAGTGTGCGATGATGATCATATCAATCTTGGAACTATTTCCAACACACATCGTCACTTCACCCATTAACTAATCTCTGTTTATTCTGCAACTCCCGTTTCGAGTTACTAATCTTAGCAACTGAACTAGTATCAAATAATGAGGGGTTGCTATAAACACTAGTAAAGTACACATCAATAACATGTATATCAAATATACTTATGTTCACTTTGCCATCCTTCTTATCCGCCAATCACTTGGGGTAGTACCTCTTCCAGTGACCAGTCTCTTTGCAGTAGAAGCACTTAGTCTCAGGCTTAGGACCAGACTTGGGTTTCTTCACTTGAGCAGCAACTTGCTTGCCGTTCTTCTTGAAGGTCCCCTTCTTTTCCTTTGCCCTTCTCTTGAAACTAGTGGTCTTGTCAATCATCAACACTTGATGCTCTTTCTTGATTTCTACCTTCGTCGATTTCAACATCACGAAGAGCTCGGGAATCGTTTTCGTCATCCCTTGCATACTATAGTTCATCACGAAGTTCTAATAACTTAGTGATGGTGTCTAGAGAATTCTGTCAATCATTATCTTATCAGGAAGATTAACTCCCACTTGATTCAAGCGATTGAAGTACCCAGACAATCTGAGCACATGCTCACTAGTTGAGCGATTCTCCTCCATCTTTGAGCTATAGAACTTGTTGGAGACTTCATATCTCTCAACTCGGGTATTTGCTTGAAATATTAACTTCAATTCCTGGAACATCTCATATGGTCCATGACGTTCAAAACGTCTTTGAAGTCCCGATTCTAAGCCGTTAAGCATGGTGCACTGAACTATCAAGTAGTCATCATATTGAGCTAGCCAGACGTTCATAACTTCTGCATCTACTCGTGCAATAGGTCTGTCACCTAGCGGTGCATTAAGGACATAATTCTTTTGTGCAGCAATGAGGATAAACCTCAGATCACGGATCGAATCCGCATCATTGCTACTAACATTTTTCAACACAATTTTCTCTAGGAACATATCAAAATAAACATATGAAAGCAACAACGCAAGCTATTGATCTACAACATAATTTGCAAAATACTACTAGGACTAAGTTCATGATAAATTTAAGTTCAATTAATCATATTACTTAAGAACTCCCACTTAGACAGACATCTCTCTAGTCATCTAAGTGATCACGTGATCCAAATCAACTAAACCATGTCCGATCATCACGTGAGATGGAGTAGTTTCAATGGTGAACATCTCTATGTTGATCATATCTACTATATGATTCACGTTCGACCTTTCGGTCTCCGTGTTCCGAGGCCATATCTGTATATGCTAGGCTGTCAAGTATAACCTGAGTATTCCGCGTGTGCAACTGTTTTGCACCCTTTGTATTTGAACGTAGAGCCTATCACACCCGATCATCACGTGGTGTCTCAGCACGAAGAACTTTCGCAACGGTGCATACTTAGGGAGAACACTTCTTGATAATTAGTGAGAGATCATCTTAAAATGCTACCGTCAATCAAAGCAAGATAAGATGCATAAAGGATAAACATCACATGCAATCAATATAAGTGATATGATATGGCCATCATCATCTTGTGCTTGTGATCTCCATCTTCAAAGCACCGTCGTGATCACCATCTTCACCGGCGTGACACCTTGATCTCCATCGTAGCATCGTTGTCGTTACACCATCTATTGCTTCTACGACTATCGCTACCGCTTAGTGATAAAGTAAAGCAATTACAGGGCGTTTGCATTTCATACAATAAAGCGACAACCATATGGCTCCTGCCAGTTGCCGATAACTTCGGTTACAAAACATGATCATCTCATACAATAAAATATAGCATCACGTCTTGGCCATATCACATCACAACATGCCCTGCAAAAACAAGTTAGACATCCTCTACTTTGTTGTTGCAAATTTTATGTGGCTGCTACGGGCTTAAGAAAGAACCAATCTCACCTACGCATCAAAACCACAACGATAGTTTGTCAAATAGACTCCGTTTTAACCTTCACAAGGACCGGGCGTAGCCACACTCGGTTCAACTAAAGTTGGAGAAACAGACACCCGCTAGTCACCTGTGTGCAAAGCACGGCGGTAAAACCAGTCTCGCGTAAGCGTACGCGTAATGTCGGTCCGGGCCGCTTCATCCAACAATACCGCTGAACCAAAGTATGACATGCTGGTAGGCAGTATGACTTATATCGTCCACAACTCACTTGTGTTCTACTCGTGCATATAACATCAAACCATAAAAACCTAGGCTCGGATACCACTGTTGGGGAACGAAGTAATTTCAAAAAAATTTCTACGCACACGCAAGATCATGGTGATGACATAGCAACGAGGGGAGAGTGTTGTCTATGTACCCTCGTAGACCGAAGCGGAAGCATTGACGCAGCGTAGAGGAAGTAGTCGTACGTCTTCCCGGTCCGACCGATCCAAGCACCGTTACTCCGGCACCTCCGAGTTCTTGACACACGTACAGCTCGATGACGCACCCTCGATCTCCAATCCAGTAGAGGCTTCGGGGGGGAGTTCCGTCAGCACGACGGCGTGGTGACTATCTTGATGTTCTCCTGTCGCAGGGCTTCGCCTAAGCACCGCTACAATATGACCGAGGTGTAATATCGTGGAGGGGGGCACCGCACACGGCTAAGGAACGATCAAGGATCAACTTGTGTGTTCTAGGGTGCCCCCCTACCCCCGTATATAAAGGAGGGAGGGAGGAGGTGGCCGGCCCAAGGGGGGGGCGCCATAGGGAGGGGGAAACCTACTCCAAGTAGGTTTCCCTCTCTTTTCCTTATCTTATTTGGAGGGGGAAGGAAGGAGTACTAGTATTAGGAAGTAGTACTAGTAGTAGGAAAGGAAGAGGGGGAAGGAGAAAGGAAAGGGGGGGCCGGCCCCCCTCCCCAATTCGGATTGGGCTTGGGGGGGGGGGGGCGCCCCCCTCCCTTGCTCCTTCTCCCTTCCTCCTACATGGGCCCAATAAGGCCCATATACCTCCCGGGGGGTTCCGGTAACCTTCCGGAGCTCCAAACTCTTCCGGAACCTTTCCGGTGTCCAAATGTATCCGTCCAATATATCAATCTTTATGTCTCGACCATTTTGAGACTCCTCCTCATGTCCGTGATCATATCCGGGACACCGAACAACCTTCGGTACATCAAAATACATAAACTCATAATATAACTGTTATCGAAACCTTAAGCATGCGGATCCTACGGTTCGAGAACAATGTAGACATGACCGAGACAAGTCTCTGGTCAATAACCAATAGCGGGACCTGGATGCCCATATTGGTTCCTACATATTCTACGAAGATCTTTATCGGTCAAACCGCATAACAACATACGTTATTCCCTTTGTCATCGGTATGTTACTTGCCCGAGATTTGATCGTCGGTATCCAATACCTAGTTCAATCTCGTTACCGGCAAGTCTCTTTACTCGTTCCGTAATACGTCATCTCATAACTAACTCATTAGTTACATGCTTGCAAGGCTTAGGTGATGAGTATTAAAGAGAGGGCCCAGAGATACCTCTCCGACAATCGGAGTGACAAAACCTAATCTCGAATTATGCTAACTCAACATGTACCTTTGGAAACACCTGTAGTACTCCTTTATAATCACCCAGTTACGTTGTGACGTTTGGTAGTACCCAAAGTGTTCTTCCGGTAAACGGGAGTTACACAATTCTCATAGTTACAGGAACATGTATAAGTCATGAAGGAAGCAATAGCAGAATACTAAACGATCAAGTGCTAAGCTAACGGGATGGGTCATGTCAATCACATCATTCTCCTAATGATGTGATCTCATTAATCAAATGACAACACATGTCTATGGTTAGGAAACATAACCATCTTTGATTAATGAGCTAGTCAAGTAGAGGCATACTAGTGACTATATGTTTGCTATGTATTCACACATGCATTATGTTTCCGGTTAATACAATTCTAGCATGAATAATAAACATTTATCATGATATGAGGAAATAAATAATAACTTTATTATTGCCTCTAGGGCATATTTCCTTCACTGCCCCCGTATATAAAGGAGCCAAGGGGGAGGGGGCGGCCGGCCAAGGAGGGTGCGCCAAGGGGGAGTGAGGGAGTCCTGGATTAAGGGGTGTCCGGATGGCCAGACTATAGCCTTTGCCGGACTCATGGACTATGAAGATACAAGATTGAAGACTTCGTCCCGTGTCCGGATGGGACTTTCCTTGGCGTGGAAGGCAAGCTTGGCGATACGGATATGTAGATCTCCTACCATTGTAACCGACTCTGTGTACCCTAACCCTCTTCGGTGCCTATATAAACCGGAGGGTTTTAGTTCGTAGGACAAGACAACAATCATACCATAGGCTAGCTTCTAGGGTTTAGCCTCTCTGATCTCGTGGTAGATCTACTCTTGTACTACCCACATCATCAATATTAATCAAGTAGGAGTAGGGTTTTACCTCCATCAAGAGGGCCCGAACCTGGGTAAAAACATCGTGTCCCTTGTCTCCTGTTACCATCCGCCTAGACGCACAGTTCAGGACCCCCTACCCGAGATCCGCCAGTTTTGACACCGACATTGGTGCTTTCATTGAGAGTTCCTCTGTGTCGTCATCTTTAGGCCCGATGGCTCCTCCGATCATCAACAATGATGCGGTCCAGGGTGAGACTTTTCTCCCCGGACAGATCTTCGTATTCGGCGGCTTTGCACTGCGGGCCAATTCGCTTGGCCATCTGGAGCAGATCGAAAGCTACGCCCCTGGCCATCAGGTCAGATTTGGAAGTTTGAACTATACGGCTAACATCCGCGGAGACTTGATCTTCGACGGGTTTGAGCCACAGCCAAGCACACCACATTGTCACGAAGGGCATGATCTAGCTCTGCCGCCGGACAGTGCCTTGGAGGCCACACCAGTGTCCGCTCCGACCCTTAGCTCGGAGCCGACTACGCCGATCGAGGACGGGTGGCTGGACACCGCCTCGGGGGCTGCTATCTCTACGGCGATTGAGCCGAACACCAACCCTGTCCTTTGAGAAGCTCGTGACTCCAAGGTGCCGAACTCCTCTTCGGACTCCGAACCTTCCGCGCCCCTGCCAATCGAATCCGATTGGGCGCCGATCATGGAGTTCACTGTCGCGGACATCTTTCAGCACTCGCCCTTTGGCGACATCCTGAATTCACTAAAGTCTCTCTCTTTATCAGGAGAGCCCTGGCCGGACTATGGTCAGCAAGGTTGGGATGCGTACGACAAAGAAATTCGACTCCCACCCACCACCCACTTCGTAGCCACTGTCGAAAGTTTAAACGACGTGGTCGATTTTGACTCGGAAGACATCGACGGTATGGACGATGATGTAGGAGATAAGCATGAACCAGCACCTATAAGGCACTGGATAGCCACCTCATCTCACGATGTATACATGGTTGACACACTTAAAGGAAGCGACGACGAGGGACAACGGGATGCCACGAGGGATCATTCCCTCGAAAAGCAGTCAAAACAGCGACGTAAGCGCCGCTCAAAATCCCGCCTTGACAAAGACAGCATCCATACAGACCCAGCCATAGAGCAGGGCGAACCGGTGGACGACGAACATGCTATCAAGCAACCGTCCAAACAGGACAATATGGATAAACAATCCGTCCCCGGCGAAGATAACAGTCCGGACCATCTCACGCCGGACAAGTTGCTGGAGCAAAAGAACCTCCACAAAAGGCTCGTCGCCACTGTGCATAGCCTGAAAAAGTAGAAGCGGAAGCTCAAAATAGCATAAGATGCGCTCAGAATCAGATGGAGCAAAGTACTCAACACCGCAAACAATACGACGATAGTCGCCGAACAAAGAGCTACCCGAAGCGAAAACTACTGCCCGAATTTGATGAGGAGGCCGTAGAGCCCCCGCAATCAAAGAACAAGGAGACCACCCGGTCAGATAGACGACCCCATGGCAAACATAGAGCAGCAAACGGCGCCGCACACAAGCCGGCACGCGATCCGCACACGGATTCGCATCAAAAAGATGGCCCAGTTAGATCTATCTATGGGCCAAGAAAGCAAGCTCTAGTAAGCAATGCAACACATCAAGTATCCGAATACTACAGTACACCTAAATATAGGGGTGCCGCACACCCCCTATGTTTCACCGATGAGGTTCTGGATTATGAATTTCCAGCGGGATTCAAGCCCGTAAACATAGAGGCATACGACGGAACAACAGACCCTGGAGTCTGGATCGAGGATTACATCCTCCACATACACATGGCTAGAGGAGATGACCTCCATGCCATAAAATACTTACCCCTCAAGCTCAAAGGGCCAGCCCGGCATTGGCTCAAAAGCCTCCCCGAAAACACCATTGGAAGTCGGGAAGAGCTCGAGGATGATTTTCGGGCAAATTTTCAAGGGACCTATGTCCGACCTCCGGATGCAGACGATTTAAGTCACATAACTCAACAACCCAGAGAGTCGGCCCAAAAATTCTGGAACAGATTCCTTACTAAAAAGAACCAAATAGTCGACTGTCCGGACGCCGAAGCCTTAGCAGCTTTCAAACGCAACGTCCAAGATGAATGGCTCGCCAGACACCTCGGCCAAGAAAAGCCAAGAACAATGGCCGCATTAACAAGCCTCATGACCCGCTTTTGCGCGGGAGAGGATAGCTGGCTGGCAAGATGCAGTACCAGCGACCCAAGTACATCCGAAGTCAGGGGTGGAAACGGGAAACCACGATGCAGCAAGGACCAGCGCCGGACCAAGGGAAACAGCCCGAAGAGCATGACAGTCAACGCCGGATTTAAAAGCTCACGGCAGAATCATAAAAAACTACCCCCTAAGGATAACAGGGACGAGCTATCTAACTTAAACAAAATCTTGGACAAGATATGCCAAATCCACAGTACTCCCGGGAAGCCTGCAAACCATACCCACAGAGATTGTTGGGTCTTCAAGCAGTCCGGCAAACTCAACGCCGAACACAAGGGGCTCGACACACCAAGCGAGGACAATGACAAAACCCAAAAGCAGAGCACCGGAAAACAAAAGAATTTCCCACAAGAAGTCAAAACAGTAAACTCACTTTACGTGACAAAGGGGAAAAACAGAATGGCGCCCATAGAGATACGCTCCATACGGCCTATCCCGGAGGAGTCCCGCCACTGGTTGTTAAAACCAATCACCTTCGACCATCAGGATTAGTCTAGAAGTATCCAGAATGCAGGATGGACTGCCTTGATATTAGATCCGATAATCGACGGACTCCAATTTAAACAAGTCCTAATGGACGGCGGCAGTGATCTAAACCTGCTATATCAGGACACAATCTGCAAAATGGGGATAGACCCAACCAAAATTCGCCATAGCAACACTTCCTTTCAAGGGGTAATGCCAGGCCCATATGCCCATTGTACGAGCTCTCTATTGCTAGAAGTTGTGTTCGGCTCACCCGACAACTTCCACCGCGAAAAGTTAACCTTCCACCTCGCCCCATTTACATGTAGCTACCAAGCACTACTGGGACGCGTAGCTTTCGCCCGCTTTAACGCAATACCGTATTATGCATCCCTTACACTTAAAATGCCCGGTCCACGAGGCATCATCTCCTTAAAGGGAAATATTGAGTGTTCCTCGAGCACGGAAGATTGTGTGACTGCCTTGACAGCCACACACTAAACCGGCTTCACTAATCCAAGCACCTAAACAGGTCGTTCAGACCCCGGACACGGTTAGACGAGTCCGGCGTAAACATACAAGGGCTTACCAGCCGCATACCCCTGCACAAGGGGCTCCGCGCATATACAACAAGAGACAATAAAGCTCAATTTTATTCATTTTTTGAATTGTACTTTGTTTATTTAATATAACGTACATTTTCGCACGATCTTTTTCAGCTAAGTTCCTCTCTTTTACATATGAACACCATGCTACACCCGTCCAGGATACGGCACAACGGAGACACAGGCGCAGACGTGCAGTAGGGACCCGTTGCAAGGATTCTTTTCAGATTAAGACCCTGCGTAAACCTTTTTTACTGTCTCTTGTTGATACACACCCCCTGGTTTCTTGCTATAACCAAGGAGGAGGCTGGCGTTTTGGCATGGGCCACATCAGAATTTTGCGCGTACGTGGACACCAGGGGCTTATTACCAAGGGCGTTGTTCGGCCCGTTTCATAAAGACCGAATACCTTAGGGAGTGTTTGGCGTCTCAAGTTAGGCCTTATATGCATCAGCTCTGAATCATGTCTTTGGTCAAATGTTGGGTTTGCCCGGCTCCTGTGTTTTGCTGCCTTACGTTTCGCTCTATCGGCTAACGCGGCACCAGGAGAACTACTGCGATTGTGCCCCGGTTCGTCCAGGCGAGCACCTCAGTAGAGAAAGCCGAAAACTGACTATCATGATATAGCGTGAGACTGGTCAACCACTCGATGACCCGCCGGAATCTTTAGGATTCCTCCGCATAGATGAAGGGCCGTTTCCCGGTCAAGCACATACGCGCCCCGAATTCGGGTGAGCGCGGTGCCCCTAGGGGCTATATAGTAGCCCCACTATCAAACTCCTATGGCTAGTGAAAGTGATAAAGCATTATAGTCCGGTTGCCTAGTTTGCTGCGCTACCACCTCCTTTATAGGACCAAGATGTTGGATCAAGTGTGAAAATGCGCCTTTTGCAAACACCCCCGCATTATATGCGTGGGGGCTGAAGCCGAAGACTGCCATCTTTCAGGTTATATACACATATACATTAACGGCCGCACAAGAGGTATTTTAATTCTTGAAGGCACAAATATAAAAAGCTTTTATATTCCATCAATACATTGTTTCACAATAATACATGTTATTAGAACATAATATCCTTCGAGCACTGCGTCTCTATTAAACGAGCGCCCTGCAGAACTTCCTGAAAATAGTGCTCGACGGGTACTCGGCTTCTGTCCGAATCTTGGGATGCAACATCGATGGCCTTCATCTCCGCCCAGTATGTCTTGACACGGGCAAGAGCCATCAGCGCACCCTCTATGCATGCTGACCTCCTCATTGCATTGATATGCGGCACCGCGCCAAGGAACTGCTGGACCAAGCCAAAATAACTCTTCAGCTCGGGCCTTTTCGGCCACAAAAGATTCACGACATCCTTCATGGCAAGTCCGGATAACCTATTCAGCTCCGCCCATTCGGCCAAGAGATCGGTTAATGGAAGTGGGCGCTCTGGATTATGGAACTGCGACCAAAAAACCTTTTCCATTTCGTGATCCTTTTGATCTCGGAAGTGTTCGGTCGCGTCCGCGGCACTTGCCGCCAAGTCCAGATAAGCATCCTCCGCACTCCACAGCCGGTCCAACTGAGCATATTTAGGATCCATGGATTTCCTCCGCAGCAGAAAGGGCTTTCCAGCCGCGATATCTCCGGCCTGACGCAGCTCCTCCTTCATAGCTCTCATCGCAGAGCGAGCATCCTTGGCCTCGGTAGTGGCCTTCTTCAGGTCGTCTTGTACCGCTCGATCTTCTTTTTCAAGAAGCTTGCAGCGGTCGGCAACATTCTTCAACTCCACGGCCATCTCAGCCATTTCCTTCTTGCTTCAGCAGTGAGCAGCCTGTTCGGCTTTTAGCTCTTAGACCGCCTTTAAGGCAGCCGCGTCACTCTTTCTGGCCTGCTCCTTGGCTCGAGCGAGCTCCGCCCGCAGGTTCTCCATGGCAGCGGCACCATCTGCATCAAGCATACTTGTTGTAAGGCACGGGCATCAAGCTCCCTTACCAGGTGTCCGCGGAGAAATTGCATACCTTGTGACTCGTCAAGTCGCTTATTGACAAGCGCGATGTCGGCATCCGCCACGTCAAGTTGCCTCTTTAGTTCAGCAAATTCATCAGTCCGGCCAGCCACCGGACCCTTCGCCACCTACATAGGAACGGCGACATATTATACCTGGGATTATGATCCTTGGCGCGCTGTCATTTTTTGACAACACACCGAGCCTCAGGGGCTACTATCTACACAGGGCGCATTTTATATGCGGAACTGTCAAAAGGTACATCATTTTGCGTACCTCAAAACTTTTCAGTAAACTTCTGATGGCTTCATGCAATCCGCTCTCAGCGGATGAAATCCTTTCAATCACCATACCCATTAACGCACGGTGATCTTCTGAGATAGACGCTCGACCGAGCAGATCCTTCAGCTCCTCCGACCGTACACCAGGTGGTGCCGGACTCGTTCGATGGCCTTTTTCGAAGGCCGGACGCGGAGGGCTTTGAGGGGACATACGACTGCCTTCCAGCCCCGCCGAACTCGGAGAAACCCTCCGCGACGACACCTCGGGGTCGCCCGCCTCGCAAGACGGTATGGCAGGGGGAGGCGTTTCGCTCTCAATCATCTCTGGACGAAGATCCCCCGAAGATGAGCTCTGCTGAGAAGGGCTGAGATCCGAACTACAAGGTAAAATTTTGGTTATCTTCATCAGAAATAGGGCAGGGATATCCTTTATTTTAAAAAGAACTCCCCTTTTTTACTTACGGCTCGGTGGAGGGCTGATCCACTTGGGGGCACAATGCGGCCGAGGCATCTCTGGGCGCAGGACCCTCTGACGAAGGTTTCTTCCCCCGCTTCGAGACCATGGTCTTTGGGTCTTTAGAGGCGGTCCTCTTCTTCCCTTGGATGGAGGGATTCTCGATCCCTCCTTACCTGACAGCCTCCTTCGCGGAGGTGGTAGCTTGCTTGTTCCCCCCTTCGCCTTCTTCCTAAGGCGCAACCCCCAGCATCCTGGGTAACACGGGATCCGGCATGGTCTCAGGGAGGGGGGCCGGACACCTGATTAACTTTGCTTTCGCTATCCACTCCTGTTCAAGGGACAACTCTTTTAAAGGGCAAGTTCGTGATAAATATGAGATAGCGTGTCCGGGTACAGGGCTACTTACTTGAGTATCTGGGCGATTGCAGCTCAGACCTGCGTCCTCGGTCAAGTCTGGACACATCGCTTGTGATCCGAAGAAAAGCTTGTACATCTCCACGGGTGTCACACCCATAAAATGTTGGAGAGCTCGTGGTCCCTCCGGGTTAAATTCCCATAGGCGGAGGGGGCGACGTTTGCAGGGCAGGATGCGACGAATCAGCATGACCTGCGCTACTATGATTAGAGTGATCTATCTCTCTAGGAGATCTTGAATGCGGCCCTACAGCAAGGGCACATCCTTGGACAGCCCCCAGTCAAGTCCTTTATTGACCCATGATGCCAGCCGCGGTGGAGGACCCGAGCGAAAGGTAGGTGGCGCCACCCATTTGGTGCCCCTGGGAGCTGTGATATAAAACCACTCTTGTTGCCATAAGCTGAGCTCCTCTTGAAAAGAGCCCTCGGGCCACGGAGCATCAGCATTCTTGCTTATAACAGCCCCTCCGCACTCTGCGTGCTGCCCCTTGATCATCTTTGGCTCCACTTTGAAGGTCTTGAGCCACAATCCGAAGTGAGGGGTAATGCGGAGGAAGGCTTCGCATACGATAATGAACGATGAGATGTGGAGGATGGACTCCGGATCCAAGTCATGAAATTCCAGCCCATAATAAAACATGAGCCCCCTCATGAAGGGGTCCGTTGGGAAGCCTAGCCCCCGAAGAAAGTGAGACGCGAACACTACGCCTTCACCAGGCTTGGGAGTGGGAATAACCTGCCCTTGGGCAGGCAGCCTATGCGAAATTTCGCCGGATAGATACCTGGCATCTCTTAGCTTTAGCACATCTTCTTCCGTAATGGAGGAAGGCATCCACCGGCCTTGCAGGTCGGAGCTGGACATCATCGAAGGTCCGAAGCGCCTGAATCTGGAGCTTTGGGTGTTGGAACTCGAGGCGAAGGGCGGATTCGATTGAGATTGAAAGAAAGGAGTGGAGCCTTGGTCTCTTTATAAAGAGGTTGAATACCAAGAGCCTTCCCCGTGACCGTTCGGGACTCACCTTCGATAGAGGACACGTGCCAACGGGCACGGTTGGGTACCCATGCCCGTATTGATGAGAATCCTGGAATAAGGGGACACGATCTCTGCTTTGACAAGACGTGCCAAGGAAACTGCCTCGCTAAACGCGCTGAGGTGGGACAGTAAAAACGATTCGAATAAAGACCTGGCCGTGGTGTGATGTCACGCCACAAAATACGTCAGCAGATTGAATTTGTGTAAATATTATTCTCTCTACGGTGGTATGTGGAACTTATTTTGCAGAGCCGGACACTATCCTTGTGTTCAAAATCTTCTATGAAGTATTCGGAGGAGGAACCCGCCTTGCAATGCCGAAGACAATATGCGCGTCGGACTCGTCGTCATTGAAGCCTGGTTCAGGGGCAACTGAGGGAGTCCTGGATTAGGGGGTGTCCGGATGGCCGGACTATAGCCCTTGGCCGGACTCCTGGACTATTAAGATACAAGATTGAAGACTTCGTCCCGTGTCCGGATGGGACTTTCCTTGGCGTGGAAGGCAAGCTTGGCGGTACGGATATGTAGATCTCCTACCATTGTAACCGACTCTGTGTAACCCTAACCCTCTTCGGTGCCTATATAAACCGGAGGGTTTTAGTCCGTAGGACAGGACAACAATCATACCATAGGCTAGCTTCTAGGGTTTAGCCTCTCTGATCTCGTGGTAGATCTACTCTTGTACTACCCATATCATCAATATTAATCAAGCAGGAGTAGGGTATTACCTCCATCGAGAGGGCCCGAACCTGGGTAAAAACATCGTGTCCCTTGTCTCCTGTTACCATCCGCCTAGACGCATAGTTCGGGACCCCCTACCCGAGATCCGCCGGTTTTGACACCGACAGGGAGTCCTACTCCCACCGGGAGTAGGACTCCCTTCTTTCCTAGTTGGAGAAGGATAAGGGGGGAAGGAGGAGGAAGAGGGGAAGGAAAGGGGGGGCGCCGCCCCCCTCTCCTTGTCCTATTCGGACTAGGGAGGGGAGGGGGCGCAACCCACCTCTTGCCTCCTCTCTTCCTCTCCACTAGGGCCTATGTAGGCCCATTAAACCCCGGGGGGGTTCCGGTAACCCCCCGGTACTCCGGTAAAATCCCGATTTCACCCGGAACGATTCTGATATCCAAATATAGGCTTCCAATATATCAATCTTTATGTCTCGACCATTTCGAGACTCCTCGTCATGTCCGTGATCACATCGGGGACTCCGAACAACCTTCGGTACATCAAAACTTATAAACTCATAATAAAATTGTCATCGTAACGTTAAGCGTGCAGACCCTACGGGTTCGAGAACTATGTAGACATGACCTAGAGCTGTTTCCGATCAATAACCAATAGCGGAACCTGGATGCTCATATTGGCTCCTACATATTCTACGAAGATCTTTTATCGGTCAAACCGCACAACAACATACGTTGTTCCCTTTGTCATCGGTATGTTACTTGCCCGAGATTCGATCGTCGGTATCCAATACCTAGTTCAATCTTGTTACCGGCAAGTCTCTTTACTCATTATGTAATGCATCATTTCGTAACCAACTCATTGGCCACATTGCTTGCAAGGCTTATAGTGATGTTCATTATCGAGAGGGCCCAGAGATACCTCTCCGACAATCGGAGTGACAAAACCTAATCTCGAAATATGCCAACTCAACATGTACCATTGGAGACACCTGTAGAGCTCCTTTATAATCACCCAGTTACGTTGTGACGTTTGGTAGCACACAAAGTGTTCCTCCGGTAAACGGGAGTTGCATAATCTCATAGTTGTAGGAACTTTGTATAAGTCATGAAGAAAGCAATAGCAACATACTAAACGATCAAATGCTAAGCTAACGGAATGGGTCAGGTCAATCACATCATTCTCCTAATGATGTGATCCCGTTAATCAAATGACAACACATGTCTATGGTTAGGAAACATAACCATCTTTGATTAATGAGCTAGTCAAGTAGAGGCACACTAGTGACATTAAGTTTGTCTATGTATTCACACATGTATCATGTTTCCGGTTAATACAATTATAGCATGAATAATAAACATTTATCATGATATGAGGAAATAAATAATAACTTCATTATTGCCTCTAGGGCATATTTCCTTCAATCTGGTCCAAACAACTGAGGGTCTCCAACTTCGTCCCACAACAACGGTGTCCTGCACCTCCTTCCATACAAAGCTTCGAAAGGGGCCATCTTCAAACTGGATTGATAACTGTTATTGTAAGAGAACTCTGCATAAGGCAAATTATCGTCCCAACTAGATCCATAATCTAGCGCACAAGCTCTCAGCATGTCCTACAGAATCTGATTGACTCTCACGGTCTGTCCATCTTTCTGTGGATGAAAGGCTGTACTGAACTCTAGCCTGGTACCCAATGTTTCGTGCAACTGATTCCAGAACTTCGAGGTAAACTGGGTTCCTCTATCTGATACAATGGTCCTCAGAACTTCATGCAGACATACAATCCTGGTCATGTATATCTTTGCCAACTTAGCACTGGTGTAAGTGGTCTTCACTGGGATGAAATGAGCTACCTTCGTCAAACGATCGACTACAACCCATATTAAATCATAGCCTGAACGAGTCCTGGGCAATCCCGTGATAAAATCCATGCCTAGCTTATCCCACTTCCATTCGGGTATCGGCAATGGCTATAGCAATCCAGCTGGCTTCTGATGCTCTGCCTTGACTCTCTGACATACATCACAAACTGCTACATACTCCGCAATATCCTTCTTCATTCCGGTCCACCAGAAACTGTCCTTCAAATCCAGATACATCTTGGTATTACCTGGGTGAATCGAATACGGTGAATCATGGGCCTCTTGCAGAATCAACTTCCCGATCTCCGGGTCATTAGGCACATATACACAGTCCTCAAACCATAAAGTATCATGCTCATCCTCACGAAATCCCTTAGCTTTTCCTTTGCTCATCCTTACCTTTATCTCGGCAATCTCCTTGTCCGCCTTCTGAGCTTCTCTAATCTTATCCATCAAGGTAGACTGAATCTCCAATGCTGCTACATAGCCTCTCGGAACTATCTCCAAACATAGCTCGCGAAGATCCTCTGCTAACTCCTTGGGTAACTCTCCGGTCATGAGTGTGTTGACATGGCTTTTGCGGCTCAACGCATCGGCTACTACGTTAGCCTTCCCAGGATGATAGTGCAACCTCATGTCATAATCCTTGATGAGTTCCAACCATCTCCTTTGCCTGAGATTCAGCTCCTTCTGCATGAAGATATACTTCAAACTCTTGTGATCCGTGTATACCTCACAATGGTTTCCGATGAGAAAATGTCTCCATGTCTTCAACGCATGCACTACGGCTGCTAACTCGAAATCATGTGTAGCATAATTCAACTCATGGGGCTTAAGCTGTCGTGAGGCATAAGAAAAACTCTTCCCTCCTCATAAGCATTGCTCCAAGTCCTCGACAAGAAGCATCACAATATACTTCATAATCCTTGCGCTGATCTGGCAGGATCAACACTGGTGATGTAACCAAGCGTTTCTTCAACTCCTGAAAGCTGGCCTCACATTCCTCAGTCCATTTGAATTTGGTGTCCTTCTTCAACAACTCCGTCATGGGCTTTGCAATCTTCGAGAAATTCTCAATGAACCTCCGGTAGTATCCTGCGAGTCCAAGAAAACTCCGGATCTCTCCAACTGACGTGGGTGCTTCCCAATTTGCCATAGTGACAACTTTGGTGGGGTCTACTGCTATTCCTTCTCCGGGTATAACATGTCCAAGGAATCCAACTTCCTTCAACCAAAACTCGCACTTGCTAAACTTGGCATATAACTGATGTTCTCTGAGCTTTCCAAGTACCAAACGCAAATGCTCCTTATGATCCTCTTCATTCTTCGAGTAGACCATAATATCATCAATGAACACTACGACGAACTTATCCAAAAACTCCATAAACACCTTGTTCATCATGTTCATGAAATAGGCAGGTGCGTTAGTCAGTCCAAATGACATAACAGTATACTCATATAGCCCGTACCTTGTGGTAAAAGCTGTCTTAGGTATATCATGCTCTCAGATCTTCAGCTGGTGGTATCCTGATCACAGATCGATCTTGGAAAATACTTTAGCTCCTTGCAACTGGTCAAACAAATCGTTGATCATCAATAGTGGGTACTTGTTCTTGATTGTCACTTCATTCAATCCTCGATAATCAACAACCATCCTCAATGATCCATCCTTCTTCTCGACAAAAAGCACGGGTGATCCCCAAGGTGACGAACTTGGGCGAATATAACCTTTATCCAGTAACTCCTTAATTTTCTTCTTAATTTCCTCCAAATCCTTTGCGGGCATCCTGTACGGTCTCTTAGATATTGGCCCTGTGCCTGGAAAATGCTCAATCAAAAACTCAATGTCTCTATCCGGTGGCATGCCTGGCAACTCTTCTAGAAATACATCAGGGAAATCCTTCACCACTGGTACTTCCTCCTATACAACTCCTGATAAGGAATTCACTTGAGTCCTCTTCGGCTCATGTCCGGATACATACTTTATCCTTCTTCCTTCTAGGGTGGTGAGTAAAATCGACTTACTGGCGCAATCGATGTTTCCTCCATACATTGATAGCCAATCCATACCCAGAATCACATCCAAACCTTGCGACTCCAAAATTATCAGGTCTGAGGGGAAAACATGCCTCCCTATGGTCAATGGCATCTGAAAACATCCTTGACTTGCCATATACTCCGCTCCTGGTGAGCTTACTAACATACGTGTTCTAAGAACTTTGGTGGGCAGTTTATACTTATCCACAAATCCCCTTGATATGTATGAATGCGATGCACCAGTATCGAAAAGAATGATTGCAGTAAATGACTTAACTAAAAACTTACCTATTACTGCATCTGGCTGGGCTTCTACCTCCTCCACGTTAACGTGGTTCATCTGTCCCCTATTGAAAGGGTTGGGCTTCTTCCCAGAGCTTCCATTGTCATTTCCATTCTTTGCTTCAGGACATTCAGTGGCATAATGTCCAGTCTTCTGGCACTTGAAACAGGTAATGTGGCTTAGATCCCTCTTGGCTGGTGTTGATGGGTTGGTACGGTTCTGACTGTTGCTTCCTCCATTCCCATTGCCATTCTAGGGGCCACTATGGTTGTGAGAACTCCCTCCATTGTGATTGTGACCTCCGTGGTTATGTTGGAGGTGTCCTCCCGAGTTTGGGGTAAAGCGAGGCCTCTACTGAGCTCCAGAATTGTATTTCCCTGGTCCATACTTCCTCTTGCGGTTGTCAATCTCCTGCTGCTTCCCTTCAATCATGAGAGTTCTATCTACAAACTCCTGGTAGTTGTTGAAGGTTGCCACCATCAACTGCATGCTCAGCTCATCATTCAGTCCTTCCAAAAACTTCTCCCGCTTAGCTGCATCCGTAGCAACGTCATTTGGGGCATGACGTGCTAACTTACTAAAATCATCCACATACTAGCCAACTATGCGTCCTCCTTGGCGCAAGTTGCGGAACTCACGCTTCTTCATGGCCATAGCTCCTGCTGAAACATGGGCAGTGCGGAAAGCCTGCTGAAACTGGTCCCATGTGACAGTTTCGATGGGGTACGTGGCTGTGAAATTCTCCCACCATGATGCTGAGGGTCCATCAAGTTGATGTGCGTCAAAATGCTCCCTCTTCGCATCTGTGCATCCTGCAGTGGTCAACTCCCTTCCAATCCAACGGAGCCAATCATCTGCAACTATCGGCTCGGTGCTACTGGAGAACACCGGCGCATTTAGCCTTAAGAAATGAGCTAAGTGGTCAACTGGTGGTGGTGGTGGGTTGTTGTTGTTGTTGTTGTTGTTCCCGTGATTCTGGTTCTGGACTAGTATCTGCATCAATGCATTCTGCTGCTGGATCAACTGAGTGAGCTCCGGTGGGAAAGCAAATCCATTGTCGCGTCTCGGAGGCATCTGAGGGTTGAGAAAATATGAGAATATAGAATAGAATGAGGTCTAGAGATAAAAACACTACCCATATGCACATGAGACAAACACAATCATATCACATCAATCAATTCACACAAGGGCACACATCGGTCTAAATATCATTACAAAAGTGCTCGGACTATGCTATATACATGGGGAAATACTACTACTGATATGGTGGTCGACTAGAAAAGTTGATCGGTCGAAGACTCCATGATATCTGCTCCAGCTTCATCAACATAGTCATCATCACTATCGTCAGGGTCTGAGTCGGTGTCGTCGATGATGATGTAGTTCTCCGGACGGGTAGAATCGTCGTCTTCACCTCCAGGCGCTGGGTCTCCCATGAATACTCTGATCTTTTTAATCAGGTTGTCATTCTTCTCCAGTAATGTTGCAATTTCCTCCTCATATCCATCGCGGGTAGACTTGAGTTCTTCTTCCAGCTCCATGATCCTGGTCATTGCTTTCTTCAGATCTATCATGCCTGCGCACATCTGGTTCTCCTGACGTCGAATGTGCTGGTTTAACTCCTGGATGAAAGCTGCAATAGATCTATCCTTCCGGGTGCTGATCATCTCCCATTGCTCGTATCGTCGCCCACAAATCTGGCAGATAGTATCCTTGAGATCCTTATGGTACACTTCTCCAATGCGTCCCATGGTGATGTGGGCTGCCATGCTCTTTCCTAGACTCCAGGTTGGTGCATCAAAGGAAAACTCTATGGGCTCGGTGACTGGCATGAACGTCCTTCCTGGAACTTGAACTCGAATCATCCAATGCTCCTCTTCTGGTAATGTGGCGATGTAGGTCCCGATGAAGCTTGGTATTCCAATGTTCAGGTATCTAGTAATTTCCTTCAAGTGGCGTTCAAAAGGCGTATCTTCATCCGGTTGCGCGAACTTATTCCTTGCATCCGCCCTCCTAAAAGAGTAGAAAAAGGAGAGGAGTCAGAAATGAGAAGAGAGTAGTGATCTATGGCTTTAGCTTAGTGATCGTGTCCTACAGTCAAAGTGTGCTCTGATACCATCTTGTAGCGACCAGACCTCAAACAGTCTGATCTCTGTGCATCAGTGTAATCCCTGGATCGGTAATGCTGACATGCACAGTATTTGAAGGATTTATAACAGAGTAGCAATCACACACTTATTACATCGAATGTCTCAAAAGAGAACTTATTGCAATAAATATGGCTTAAGGCCATCTATAAACGATAACAGTGGAAGGCTTGGAAGATAAAGTGAGTCCATCAACTCCAACGGCATGACTGAGTGAAAGATCACGACCTAAGGCACCTTACTTGTCGTCTGAAAAGTCTGCAACATGAACGTTGCAGCCCGGAACAGGTCAGCACATGGAATATGCTTGCAATGTAACACATAGAAAATAATGAACAGAATAATGCTATCACTACATGCAAATTTGGCTGGTGGAAAGCTCTATGGTTACAGTTTTGCATAAAGCCAATTTTTCCCTACAATAAAGGAATAAATTTTATTTAACTATCAGGTGGTTGTTAAACATTGAGACGGTTCCTCCAACTCAATCCCAATTAAGCATCATCATTAAACCCAATCAAAATTAAATTAAGCAACATGATGAGATCCACATGATAATCCAGAAACTAGATACTCAAAACGTCCATAATAGGGGACACGACTAACCATGATTAGTTTGTACACTCTGCACAGGTTTGCACACTTTTCCCCACAAGACTCGATCTCCTCCTTTTGATTTCTTGCACTACATGGTGTTTGAGAAACAGATGACCGAGACACAGTCTTTCAGAAATAATAACTCTTTACTCTGGGTGGACAGTTACACCTACTTTCCCCTACATCTGCTAGCCCACCATTGAAAGAGGTCTTTCAACGTACTCAACTATGCTAGAGCCCATAATATCTTGTGGCTGCACATGTAAGTTTCTAGCATGAATAATCTTATGATTCCTTTGAGCCTGGGTGGCAGTCCATAGGATAATCACACGGAACCCCGGGATTTTCAAAAAAACAAGCAACACTGGGTTCCCCAGGTGCCCCAATCCACCTAGATGTGTATTAAAGTTGCCACCTTAAGTTAACCATTAATTAACAATACTCACATCTGTCATGGATACACTCACGCAATCCACGTCTACAAGCGTAGCATAGCAATATAAGCAACATAGAAGTAACTCCCAAAGGTTTGATAATAAACAGGACAATAGGTACAACCTCATTTGCTTCCCAAAACCCACATATTAATCAGATCCTAACCATGCAATTGTTTGAGGATTGATCTAATGCAATAAAACTGGGTAGTAAAGAGGTATGTGTTGGGGAACGTAGCAGAAATTCAAAATTTTCTACGCATCACCAAGATCAATCTATGGAGTAATCTAGCAACGAGGTAAATAGGAGTGCATCTACATACCCTTGTAGATAACTAAGCGGAAGCGTTCAAGTGAACGGGGTTGATGGAGTCATACTCGTCGTGATCCAAACACTGATGATCCTAGTGCCGAACGGACGGCACCTCCGCGTTCAACACACATGCAGCCCGGTGACGTCTCCCGTGCCTTGATACAGCAAGGAGAGAGGGAGAGGTTGGGTAAGACTACGTCCAGCAGCAGCACGACGGCAATCCTGCAGGGCTTCGCCAAGCACCGCGGGAGATGAGGAGGGAGAGAGGTAGGGCTGCGCCAAGGAGAGGAAAACTCATGTCTTTGCAGCCCCCCAATACCTCAAGTATATATAGGGGAAGGGGAGGGGCTGCGCCCCCATCTAGGGTTCCCTCCCTAGGGGTGGCGGCAGCCCCAAAACCCATCTAGGGTGCGACCAAGGGGGGAAGAGGGGGAAACTTGCCCCCCAAGCAAGGTGGAGGCGCCCCCTCCCCAAACCCTAGGCGCCTTGGGCCCTGGTGGGGGGCACATCAGCCCACCTGGGGCTGGTCCCCTCTCATACTTGGCCCATGAAGCCCTCTGGGGCCAGTGGCCCCACCTGGTGGACCCCCGGGACCCTCCCGGTGGTCCCAGTACGTTACCGATAGCACCCGAAACTTTTCCGGTGACCAAAACAGGACTTCCCATATATAAATCTTTACCTCCGGACCATTTCGGAACTCCTCGTGATGTCCGGGATCTCATCCGAGACTCCGAACAACATTCGGTAACCACGTACTTTTATTCCCTATAACCCTAGCGTCATCGAACCTTAAGTGTGTAGACCCTACGGGTTCGGGAGACACGTAGACATGACCGAGACAACTCTCTGGCCAATAACCAACAGCGGGATCTGGATACCCATGTTGGCTCCCACATGTTCCACGATGATCTCATCGGATGAACCACGATGTTGAGGATTCAATCAATCCCGTATTCAATTCCCTTTGTCTAGCGGTATAGTACTTGCCCGAGATTCGATCGTCGGTATCCCGATACCTTGTTCAATATCGTTACTGGCAAGTCTCTTTACTCGTTCCGTAACACATCATCCCGTGATCAACCCCTTGGTCACATTGTGCACATTATGATGATGTCCTACCGAGTGGGCCCAGAGATGCCTCTCCGTCACACGGATTGACAAATCCCAGTCTCGATTCGTGCCAACCCAACAGACACTTTCGGAGATACCCGTAGTGCACCTTTATAGCCACCCAGTTACGTTGTGACGTTTGGTACACCCAAAGCATTCCTACGGTATCCGGGAGTTGCACAATCTCATGGTCTAAGGAAATGATACTTGACATTAGAAAAGCTTTAGCATACGAACTACACGATCTTTGTGCTAGGCTTAGGATTGGGTCTTGTCCATCACATCATTCTCCTAATGATGTGATCCCGTTATCAACGACATCCAATGTCCATGGTCAGGAAACCATAACCATCTATTGATCAACGAGCTAGTCAACTAGAGGCTTACTAGGGACATGGTGTTGTCTATGTGTCCACACGTGTATCTGAGTTTCCTATCAATACAATTATAGCATGGATAATAAACGATTATCATGAACAAGGAAATATAGTAATAATAACTAATTTATTATTGCCTCTAGGGCATATTTCCAATAGTCTCTCACTTGCACTAGAGTCAATAATCTAGTTCGGATCGCCATGTGATTAACACTCACAGGTCACATCGCCATGTGACCAACATCCAAAGAGTTTACTAGTGTCTAAACTAGTTCACATCATCATGTGATTAAGACTCAATGAGTTCTGGGGTTTGATCATGTTTTGCTTGTGAGAGAGGTTTTAGTCAACGGGTCTGCAACATTGAGATCCGTATGTACTTCGCAAATCTCTAGGTCATATTGTAAATGCTGCTTCCACGCTCCACTTGGAGCTATTCCAAATGGTTGCTCCACTATACGTATCCGTTTTGCTACTCAGAGTCATTCGGATAGGTGTTAAAGCTTGCATCGACGTAACCCTTTACGCCGAACTCTTTATCACCTCCATAATCGAGAAACATGTCCTTATTACTATAAGGACAATTTTGACCGCTATCTGGTGATCCACTCATTGATCACCTTTGTACCCTCTTGCCATACATGTGGCAAGGCACACATCAGGTGCGGTACACATCATAGCATACTATGGAGCCTACGTCTAAGCATAGGGGACGACCTTCGTCCTTTCTCTCTATTCTGCCGTGGTCGAGCTTTAAGTCTTAACTTCATACCTTACAAGTCTGGAAAGAACTCCTTCTTTGACTGATCCATCTTGAACACCTTCAAGATCATGTCAAGGTATGTGCTCATTTGAAAGTACCATTAAGCATTTTTGATCTATCCTCATAGATCTTGATGCTCAATGTACAAGCAGCTTAATCCAGGTTTTCTAATGAAAAACACTTTTCAAATAACCCTATATGCTTTCCAGAAATTCTACATCATTTCTGATCAACAATATGTCAACAACATATACTCATGAGAAATTCTATAGTGCTCCCACTCACTTCTTTGGAAATACAAGTTTCTCATAAACTTTGTATAAACCCAAAATCTTTGATTATCTCATCAAAGTGTATATTCCATCTCCGAGATGCTTACTCCAGTCCTTAGAAGGATTGTTGGAGCTTTGCATACTTGTTAGCATCTTTCCGAATTGTCAAAACCTTCTGGTTGTATCACACACAACCTTTCCTCAAGAAAATCGTCGAGGAAACAATGTTTTGACATCCTATCTGCAAGATTTCATAAATAATGTAGTAACTGCTAATAAGATTCCAACAAACTCTTAGCATCACTACGAGTGAGAATGTCTCATCGCAGTCAACTCCTTGAACTTGTCGAAAACATCTTAGCGACAAGCTGAGCTTTCTTAATGGTGACACATACCATCATTGTCTGTCTTCCCTCTTAGAATCCATCTGTACCCAACAACCTTACGACCATTAAGTAGTTCTTCCACCTACACTTTGTTTTCATACATGGATCCTCTCTCGGATTTTATGGCCTCGATCCATTTGTCAGAATCCGGGCCCACCATCGCTTCTCCATAGCTCGTAGGTTCATTGTTGTATGACCTCCAAGACAGGATTACAGTACCACTCTGAAGCAGTATGCGTCCTTGTCATCCTACGAGGTTCGGCAGTGACTTGATCCGAGGCTTCATGATCACTATCATCAGCTTCCACTTCAATTGGTGTAGGTGCCACAGGAACAACTTCCCCTGCCCTGCTACACACTAGTTGTAGTGACGGTTCAATAACCATATCAAGTCTCCACCATCCTCCCACTCAATTTTCCGAGACAAACTTTTCCTCAAGAAAGGACCCGATTCAAGAAAAAATCCCTATTGCTTTCGGATTTGAATTAGGAGGTATACCCAACTGTTTTGGGTGTCCTATGAAGATGCATTTTATCCGCTTTGGGTTTGAGCTTATCAACCTGAAACTTTTTTCACATAAGCGTCGCAGCCCCAAACTTTTAAGAAATGACAACTTAGGTTTCTCCAAACCATAGTTCAAACAGTGTCGTCTCAACGGAATTACGTGGTGCCCTATTAAAGTGAGTGCGGTTGTCTCTAATGCCTAACCCATGAACGATAGTGGTAATTCGATAAGAGACATCATGGTACGCACCATATCCAATAGGGTGCAACTATGATGTTCGGACACACCATCACACTATGGTGTTCCAGGCGGTATTAATTGTGAAACAATTTCCACAATGTCTTAATTGCGTGCCAAAGCTCGTAACTTAGATACTCATCTCTGTGATCATATCATAGACATTTTATCCTCTTGTCACGACGATCTTCAACTTCACTCTAAAATTACTTGAACCATTCAATAATTCAGACTTGTGTTTCATCAAGCAAATATACTCAGTATCTACTCAAATTATCCGTGAAGCAAGAACACAATGATATCCACTGCGTGCCTCAGCACTCATTGGACTGCACACATCAAAATGTATTACTTCCAACAAGTTGCTTTCTTGTTCCATTTTACTGAAAACGAGGCTTTCAGTCATCTTGCCCATGTGGTATGATTTGCATATCTCAAGTGATTCAAAATCAAGTGAGTCCAAACGGTCCATTTGCATGGAGTTTCTTCATGCATATACACCAATAGACATGGTTCGCATGTCTCAAACTTTTCAAAAACGAGTGAGTCCAAAGATCCATCAACATGGAGCTTCTTCATGCGTTTTATACCAATATGGCTTACATGGCAGTGCCACAAGTAGGTGGTACTATCATTACTATCTTATATCTTTTGGCATGAACATGTGTATCACTACGATCGAGATTCAATAAACCATTCATTTTAGGTGCAAGACCATTGAAGGTATTATTCAAATAAATAGAGTAACCATTATTCTCCTTAAATGAATAACCGTATTGCGATAGACATAATCCAATTATGTCTATGATCAACGCAAACACCAAATAACAATTATTTAGGTTTAACACCAATCTCGATGGTAGAGGGGCGTGCGATGCTTGATCACATCAAGCTTGGAAAAACTTCCAACACATATCGCCAGCTCACCTTTAGCTAGTCTCCGTTTACTCCGCAGCCTTTTATTTCGAGTTACTAACACTTAGCAACCAAACCGGTATCTAATACCCTAGTGCTACTAGGAGTACTAGTAAAGTACACATTAACATAATGTATATCCAATATACTTCTATCGACCTTGCCAGCCTTCTCATCTACCAAGTATCTAGGGTAATTCTGCTCCAGTGGCTATTCCCGTTATTACAAAAGCACTTAGTCTCGGGTTTGGGTTCAACCTTGGGTTTCTTCACTAGAGCAGCAACTGATTTGCCGTTTCATGAAGTATCCCTTCTTGCCCTTGCCCTTCATGAAACTAGTGGTTTCACCAACCATCAACAATTGATGCTCCTTCTTGATTTCTACTTTCACGGTGTCAAACATCACGAATATCTCAAGGATCATCATATCTATCCCTGATATGTTATAGTTCATCATGAAGCTCTAGCAGCTTGGTAGCAACGACTTTGGAGAAACATCACTATCTCATTTGGAAGATCAACTCCCACTCGATTCAAGTGATTGTTGTACTCAGACAATCTGAGCACAGGCTCAACGATTGAGCTTTTCTCCCTTAGTTTGCAGGCTAAGAAAATCGTTGGAGGTCTTATACCTCTTGACGTGGGCATGAGCCTGAAATCCCAATTTCAGCCCTCGAAACATCTCATATGTTCCGCGATGTTTCGAAATCATCTTTGGTGCCTCAACTCTAAACTGTTTAACTGAACTATCACGTAGTTATCAAAACATGTATGTCAAATGTTCGCAACATCCACAAACGACGTTCGAGGTTCAGCACACTGAGCGGTGCATTAAGGACATAAGCCTTCTACGAAGCAACGAGGACAATCCTCAGTTTATGGATCTAGTCCGCATAATCGCTACTATCAACTTTCAACTAAATTTTCTCTAGGAACATACCTAAATAGTAGAACTAAAGCGCGAGCTTACGACATAATTTGCAAAGATCTTTTGACTATGTTCAGGATAATTAAGTTCATCTTAAGAACTCCCACTCAGATAGACATCCCTCTAGTCATCTAAGGGATTACATGATCCAAGTCAACTAGGCCGTGTCCGATCATCACGTGAGATGGACTAGTCATCATCGGTGAACATCTTCATGTTGATCGTATCTACCATACGACTCATGCTCAACCTTTCGGTCTCTTGTGTTCCGAGGCCATGTCTGTACATGCTAGGCTCGTCAAGTTAACCTAAGTGTTTCGCATGTGTAAATCTGGCTTACACCCGTTGTATGTGAACGTTAGAATCTATCACACCCGATCATCACGTGGTGCTTCAAAACAATGAACTTTCGCAATGGTGAACAGTTAGGGGGAACACTTTTCTTGACATTATTGCGAGGGATCATCTTATTTAAGCTACCGTCGTTCTAAGCAAATAAGATGCATAAACATGATAAACATCACATGTAATCAAAAAGTGACATGATATGGCCAATATCATTTTGCTCCTTTTGATCTCCATCTTCGGGGTTCCATGATCATCATCGTCACCGGCATGACACCATGATCTCCATCATCATGATCTCCATCATCGTGTCTCCATGAAGTTGTCTCGCCAACTATTACTTCTACTACTATGGCTAACGGTTTAGCAATAAAATAAAGTAATTACATGGCATTGTTCAATGACACGCATGTCATACGATAAATTAAGACAACTCCTATGGCTCCTGCCGGTTGTCATACTCATCGACATGCAAGTCGTGATTCCTATTACAAGAACATGATCAATCTCATACATCACATATCATTCATCATATTCTTTTTGGCCATATCACATCACATAGCATACCCTGCAAAAACAAGTTAGACGTCCTCTAATTGTTGTTTGCATGTTTTACGTGGCTGCTATGGGTTTCTAGCAAGAACATTTCTTACCTATGAAAAAACCACAACGTGATGTGTTAATTGCTATTTGCCCTTCATAAGGATCCTTTTCATCGAATGCGATCCGACTAAAGTGGGAGAGACTGGCACCTGCTAGCCACCTTATGCAACTAGTGCATGTCAGTCGGTGGAACCTGTCTCACGTAAGTGTATGTGTAAGGTCGGTCCGGGCCGCTTCATCCCACAATACCGTCGAAACAAGATTGGACTAGTAACAGTAAGCATATTGAACAAAAATGAACGCCCACAACAACTTGTGTTCTACTCGTGCATAGAAACTACGCATAGACCTAGCTCATGATGCCATTGTTGGGGAACGTAGCAGAAATTCAAAATTTTCTACGCATCACCAAGATCAATCTATGGAGTAATCTAGCAACGAGGGAAAGGGGAGTGCATCTACATACCCTTGTAGATTGCTAGGCGGAAGCGTTCAAGTGAACGGGGTTGATGGAGTCGTACTCATCGTGATCCAAATCACCGATGATCCTAGTGCCGAACGGACGGCACCTCCGCGTTCAACACACATGCAGCCCGGTGACATCTCCCATGCCTTGATCCATCAAGGAGAGAGGGAGAGGTTGGGGAAGACTCCGTCCAGCAGCAGCACGACGGCGTGGTGGTGGTGGAGGAGCGTGGCAATCCTGCAGGGCTTCGCCAAGCACCGCAGGAGATGAGGAGGGAGAGAGGTAGGGCTGCGCTAAGGAGAGGAAAACTCATGTCTTTGCAGCCCCCCAATACCTCAAGTATATATAGGGGAAGGGGAGGGGCTGTGCCCCAATCTAGGGTTCCCTCCCTAGGGGTGGCGGCAGCCCCAAAACCCACCTAGGGTGCGGCCAAGGGGGGGAGAGGGGGAAACTTGCCCCCCAAGCAAGGTGGAGGCGCCCCCTCCCCAAACCCTAGGCGCCTTGGGCCCTGGTGGGGGGGCGCACCAGCCCACCTGGGGCTGGTCCCCTCCCACACTTGGCCCATGCAGCACTCTGGGGCCGGTGGCCCCACCTGGTGGACCCCCGGGACCCTCCTGGTGGTCCCGGTACGTTACCGATAGCACCCGAAACTTTTCCGGTGACCAAAACAGGACTTCCCATATATAAATCTTTACCTCTGGACCATTTCGGAACTCCTCGTGACGTCCGAGATCTCATTCGGGACTGCGAACAACATTCGGTAACCACATACTTTTATTCCCTATAACCCTAGCGTCATCGAACCTTAGGTGTGTAGACCCTACGGGTTCGGGAGACAGATAGACATGACTGAGACAACTCTCCAGCCAATAACCAACAGCGGGATCTGGATACCCATGTTGGCTCCCACATGTTCCACGATGATCTCATCGGATGAACAACGATGTGGAGGATTCAATCAATCCCGTATTCAATTCCCTTTGTCTAGCGGTATAGTACTTGCCCGAGATTCGATCGTCGGTATCCCGATACCTTGTTCCATCTCGTTACCGGCAAGTCTCTTTACTCGTTCCGTAACACATCATCCCGTGATCAACCCCTTGGCCACATTGTGCACATTATGATGATGTCCTACCGAGTGGGCCCAGAGATACCTCTCCGTCACACGGAGTGACAAATCCCAGTCTCGATTCGTGCCAACCCAACAGACACTTTCGGAGATACCCGTAGTGCACCTTTATAGCCACCCAGTTACCTTGTGACATTTGGTACACCCAAAGCATTCCTACGGTATCCGGGAGTTGCACAATCTCATGGTCTAAGGAAATGATACTTGACATTAGAAAAGCTTTAGCATACGAACTACACGATCTTTGTGCTAGGCTTAGGATTGGGTCTTGTCCATCACATCATTCTCCTAATGATGTGATACCTTTATCAACGACATCCAATGTCCATGGTCAGGAAACCGTAACCATCTATTGATCAATGAGCTAGTCAACTAGAGGCTTACTAGGGACATGGTGTTGTCTATGTATCCACACGTGTATCTGAGTTTCCTATCAATACAATTATAGCATGGATAATAAATGATTATCATGAACAAGGAAATATAGTAATAATAACTAATTTATTATTGCCTCTAGGGCATATTTCCAACAGTATGATCAAAGTGTGACTTGCCTTGCTGATGATCCGTGAAACCTAGAGACTCGTAGTAGCACGCTTCGCACTCCGGGTACTCTATCGCAAACAAACAAGCATACAATAAGCATTCAATTAGAATCACGGATAAAACTCAAATAAGAGATCTTAACCAGAAAGTTCGACTTAAGAACTCCGGTTTGCAAAAAGAATCAAACCGAACGAAACAACGAAACTCAAATTGCGGAAGAAACAAGCTTCTTTACTAATCTGGACTTAAGTCAAATTTTACAGTAGCAAAATCATGTTTAAATTGGTTAAACAGAAAGAGGGTTTCAAGACGAAACTCTAGGCGTTTGAATCGCCTGATTCCGATAAACGAGCGAAGAGAAAAACTATTGCAATCCTTAATACTTTGCTTGAACGAATCATGCAACTTGCAATACATTCATCCTTGGATAGATGGCTTGGCATGGTGGTCAAGAATTCTAAAGTAATTATTTTTTAACAACAAACCGAAGATTTGATCACACATGTTTGAATCGAAGGTATACCTTTTGTTTTCTAGCCGATCTTGGTGTGTGAACGGCTTTGGAATTAAGCAAACGAATGGTTCAGATTTTACATCACCCCATTCGGCTATGCAATGTGTTTTACACTCTATCTCTGATGTCTTTGAAAAACAAATTATACTATCATCGGGTTTCTCAATAGAGTATAACCATGGCTTCAAATTTCTGAAATCAAAATAGTTAGAACATACATGTATCAATTGAGACCAAGTGCAAGCCAAGTATGAAACAAACAAAGCTACCCAATTAGATATGAAATTTTGATAAAGCAATAGGGAAAACTTTGGCTGCAATAATAAGTCACTATCGGTCTTTATAAATGGCACAACAGATTGACCGATACGCTCTATAAGAATTTTATTGATAACAAGTAAATTACCCTTCTTCATTGGTCTTTCAAAATTACTTATGAGAATTTTTATTATAGAAGTATCAACAATAAAGTTGCGACCAAATCGGAAGATAGGTAAATTACTTGTTAGACGTACCTCATCAAATATGTTGGGAGAGCATGATGGTTGTGTTACTTGAATGATATCTTGTTCCTCTTTCGAATATCTCCCCAACACCTTGTCGTCCTTTTTTTCTAGAATAGATTCGGCATACGTAATATTTAATTCGGGTTTTTCAATAACCGAATTAACTTTGTTATCCAAATCACAACTCTTTTTGATAATTCTATCCACACTTAATGCTTTCTCTTTTTGACATAATCTAGCTTGTATTGCAGTAGAATTAATAGGTTTTCCCTCTTTTATTAATTCATGCAGAACAACATTGCATTCGTCCCAAAAAGACATAAGATTTTTCTTAATGACCCAATCTGGATAGAATTGCCCCCCCCCCCCCCCCCCCCCCCGACACTCTTAGACTCTTTCGGTAACGAGATGTCACCAAAATTCTGTAATTGTGCATGGAAGACATTGTATGCTACCATACTAGGTAAAGACACATGTGATCCTATAGAATTTTCACTTATTCGGCTATTAGCATGATGGTGCGAAGCCAAATTATGAATACCTATAGTTGCATATGGTTCCAAAAAATTAGTAGCATGAGATGTAGCATATGATGGTTGAGAGTAATTGGCCAGATAACTACTAGTAGCATGGCCAATTCTCCTATCCACCGGCATATTTGGATTAACATATTGCAAGTTAGTTTCCGATGAATAAAAATGTGAAACACTTTGTCGCATACTATCGGAAGTTCCTATGTGAGGTGTTTCAACTTGATTAACCGAACTCATCATGTTGTCCATAGGAATATGAATTTGTGGGGTTGCCGATGCATGAGAGTTGGAATACATATGGTGCATGTTGCTAAAATTATACGAGGTAGAGCATGGAGATTTTGTTGCATCGGCTCTTGCACATAATTAGATGCATGATATATAAAGCTAGTGCTGGCCGATACATTATGCTCATTAGACGGTCTAGCAACAACATATGCATTATTTGCATCTACATAAGTGAATTGGGTATTCATATTACCTTTGTAGATTGCAAACCCTAGATGACGATCTCTTCGCAGCAAGAACGGGCCGGAGACCGTTCAAAGCTTCGTCCCCAGCGGAGTCGCCAAAAAGTGTGTTCGCACACGAACACGTCACCGTGTACCCTCGACGCCGGGGGTGATGCACAACAGCTCACATCGAAGGAGACCCGCAGGAAGCGCGGTACGCAAGACAATCCGGTAGGCTCTTTTGTAGACCCGAAACCCCACATGCCCGGGAGAGACCCCGTCAGGGCGCGCGGCGGCTATGGGCTGCCCTAGGTCGACCTGATCGCCCCTAGGGCCTCGTGGATCGCTGCCATGCAACAACAAGAATAGGCGAAGAACGAGGAAGAACAAGAACAAGGGAGAAGGAGAAAAGTAAAGGTAAAAGATGATAGATTGATTAATCAATTGTGTGTTGTTCTTCAATCGGCCGTCACCTCTTACATATATATGAGGTGGCTGGACTTTCCGTACAACAAAAGGACTCAAATCCTGTCCATAACATCAAAAGATAATCTAACTCGGACTACGAAGGCCGGAACTTTCGGGCTAAAATTACATCAAGTAGCCTCTTGCACAGCTCCTGCAGGTCGCATATGACGTCGGATCACGATTGTCCCAAAAGCAAAGTTGTAGATCTTGTAATGGAGAAAAACTCTTCAGTTGACCACCTTTTCATCCGAGGTCATCTTGAGGTTGGATTCAGGCCCGCAAATCTGCAAATAATATTGAAATTCCAGTTTTCGAGGCGCACCGCGTGCAAAGTTTCTGTTTAGCCCGGAACCTCCCCGGAAGTTTTGCCCGGAACTTCCGGGGCAGACATCTGCAGCACACCGTTTTGGCTCTAACTTTTGCATACGAACTCCGATTTAGACATTTCTAAAATCAAAATTGATCGTTTCAACGAGACGAAGACAATCCGTGTAGAAACGTTTCCCATATAAGGCCATCTTGGGGGAATAATCAGCCAAATAGTGTTCTGAATACAGAAGCTTAGTACTTCGAACATAACTTCGGCCTTAGAGATAAGACCGGATGGCTATGGCCCAAATATCAGAGTTTCTCCTTTTGACAATACGAAACTTTCTCACTTTGAGCACTTCTCCATTTGAGGTCTTCTTAATTATGTTTTCGACCATGCCAAAATCTGGTGTCAACAATTCTATACAAAACTCATATGAAATATATCTATCACAATTGTCTTTAGGTACCTCGTATTCAAGTTTTAACTAGCTAGTATATTCAATCTTTAAAGACAAATGGAATTTATGAAGTCGTGTCATAGCCTTGAACATAACATAAAGTAAAAGTAAATGGCAAATCTTTATAAGGAAAAAAATGGGGATTAATGAGTTGAAGAGTCTAGAACATATGTGTAAGTGTTTATGATGAGGTTTGTGCATATTTATGCATTGTAAATTGTAAAGTAAGAAAAAAAGGAATGATAATTCATTTAGAAGATTTTTTTTTGGGGATAATTTTAGTATGGAAGATTACAAAACAAAAGGGGAGTCCTTAAGTTTTGTGGTTTGTGCATATTGTGCGCTCTAAATCACAAAGTAAAAAAGAAGGGGATTCATTTAGGAGATTTTTTTAGATAATAAAAGTGGAAGATTGTAGAACAAAGGAGAAGTGCTTGTGTTATGATGTTTAAACTCAACCATGGAATTTTCTAGATAATACACATCGCAAAATCCGGTGGAGTGAACATGATATCCAACGGCCAATAGTGTTTAAATTTTCCACCTCTGTACTGTAGGATTTGCTTCATACAATGATTAGTATTCAAAGTAAGTCGTACACCATATATTTATAAAGATATAATGTGGCAATAAATTCAAATATTAGATGTCTTAATCTTTGGAAAAAATGCATTAGGCGCTGGATATTGACGGGAAGGGCAGGATCCGATAATGGTTTGGTCGTAAACTGGTATTCAAGTCTGGTCCTCTGTTTAGTTGAAATGGGCTGAGATGGGAGAAAACTTTGATTTTTTTCTTAGAAATAGAAGTAATTTTTTCCATACTCATAACTATTACAGGTACACTTATTTGAATTTAAAATCCAAAGAAATCGAAGTAATTCCTATGACTAAGAATTACAATGAAATCTCTTAGAATTATCTTCTCTATGGTATCTCCATGGTGTCAACTCTGCAAGACAAAATACTCCAACACTTCGGTAAAGAGATTGTAGTTATATCGGAACAACGGTGTGGTCACTCTTTCACCCGCACAAACTTGATTACCAATAAAGGTTTCTGAAAGAGTCTTGACTCTCCCGTTCAAAAGATATCGAAATCTTTGAGCGGTTAACGTACTTGGATGAGGAAGAATCCCCTAGAAATGCAGACCATCGAATCACAATCCAAGGTGTGAACAAAATATTTCAACCCCACATAGAATCAAACCAACAAAAGAAGCTTGACACAATAACATAAACTCATCATATTAGAATAATCCGATCTACGAGGACACAAAACTCTCTAACTTCATGGTGCCGTAAAAAGAACGAGACTAACTTTATTCTCACAAAGCCACGATCACCACTAAACACTGGCAAAGAACATGTAAGTCTTAAAGATCCGAGGTCCCCCCCCCCCCCCACCTTTGAGAACCAAAGTGACAGTTGTAGGCTAGGGGGGCCGAATTTTCAATAGGGACGGTGGTGGTTGCTGCAGTTCTTTGAGGAACTCTCGACCCTCTTGTGATATTAGCGTTTGATCATACAACTTCTTCAAAAGATCCAGACCCATAGAAAACCGGCATTTTCAATTTGGTGCTTCAGGTCGTTTTGCAAACGGGCGCACATCCCGTCCCGCGAGCTGGGCCGACCCATCAATCTTTTTTCTTCTTCTAATTTTTACCCTGTAAAATTTGTGAGCGTGGTGGGATTCGAATCGGCGACTTCCTGGTTTAGAGTTTGCCGCATGAACCAACCAGCCTCCCTCATTTGATGTGGTCAATGACCTCTTTGTCATTCTTTTCTTCTTTCCATTTTTTCTTTTTCCTTGTTGCTTTTTTCGAACGGTTTTGTTTGGAATTTTTCTTTTTCTTTTTTCGTTTTGTTTTCTCTTTCTTTTGCTAAATATTCAAACTCTTTTTAGTTTCACATACTTCTTAAAAATTGATGAACTCTTTTTTAAATACATGAAATTTTCAAAAATCAATGAAAATTTTCCAAAATCATTGAACTTACTTTCAAATTGATGTTTTTTTTCAAAATCGATGATCTTTTTTGGAAATCAATTAAATCTTTTCAAATGCATGAACATTTTCCAAAATTGATGATTTTTTTTTTGCAAAATTGATAAGAAATTTCGAAACCTCGAAATTTTTTTAACCAAAATTGTTGAACTTGTTTCAAATTCATAATTTTTTTCTCAATTCCTGATTTCTTTTTGAATTTGTGAACATTTTGCAAATCCACAAACTTTTCCAAAAAGTTGAACCTTTTTTAAAGTCAACTATCAAAGGGCAACACATGTAGGTCAACCATGAAGATGTTTTTTTAGTCAAACCACGAAGAAGCGATTGGGCGTATCCATCAAAGGTGACATGCGAGCGCTGCCTTCGCTAACTAGCGCACCGTGTGCTGACTAGGAGCTCCCCAATAAAATGGGTTGTGTGAGTTTAAGTTGGCCTGGAAAACTAAGCTGATAAAGTCGATACACGCAGCTCAGTCACGCATAGTAGTTGTCTGGAGCCGGTTTGGGAAGCCACTATGGACCGGGTCGGTCCGGTTTTAGAAGCTGTTGGGTGTTTTATGTGTTTTTTATCGGGTTCTTCTTTGTTTTTCAATTTTTTGAAATACACGTACAATTATTTCAATAAACGTTTTATATTTTCATTATACGGTTAACATTTTTTTGATAAAAGTTGAACATTTCTCAAATACATGATGATTTTTTTTCAGATACATATTTGAAGTTCTTTTTTCAAATACTCCCTCCATTCCAAAATATAGCGCGCCCGCGCTTTTCGAGGTCCAAATTTGATAATAAATTTAACCAATGAGACCGATCGCGGCAGAACAAAAAATTATATAATTGAAAACTTCTTTTGAATAAGAATTCACTGGTATAACTTTTGCTCCCGCCGCAGTCGGTCTTGTTGGTTAAATTTATGGTCAAAGTTGAAACACGGGAATAGAGGAAGCACTATATTTTGAAATGGAGGGAGTAGATTCTAAGCATATTATAACACATATTTAGTTTTTTTCAATGGTATGCAACAGTTCTTTTTAATATGTGAACATTTTTTATATTGTATAATTTGTTTCTGTCATGAACGTATTCCTAGAAAGCATGAGCATGTTTTAATTGTATCAAACAGTTTTTTGAACCGTACAAAACATTTCCTTTCAAAGATGTGAACATTTTTTACATTGTATAGTTATTTTTCTACAATGAGACCGACATATTTTTGAAATACATGAATATTTTTATAATACCATGAGTTTTTTCAAGTTATGTAATCATCCTTTTACATCATGCAAACATTGTTCAAAATGTCACAAACATTTTTCCCAAATGCACGAAAAGCAAATATCATGAATCATTTTTCTGTATGTTATCAACATTTTTCAAAAATTGAGATAACAAAATCATTTCACCGCATGATTCAATTCATGATGAGTATTTTTTAAAATTAGTTAGTTTAATATTTACATGTATATAATATTTCTGAATATAAGCAATAATAATAATATGAAAAACTAACTAACTAACTAATGAAGATGCACGCTTCCGGGCCGTCCCAGTAGCTTGTTGCTTGAGTTGGGGGGTTGCTCGTGCTCGCTGCGAGCGAGACGAAGCCCCTCTTGCGATCGTCGGTGTCTTTGGGAAGGTCCTGGTTGAGAACATAGGAGCTCTATGTCACCCGTACCGAGAGGTATTACATCTCACCTACAGGGCGACATTATTGGGCTAGCAAAATACTGTAGCATTTGTTTGACTGTTTTCCACTGTTTTACATTAGATTTTTTGGGTTTATTCCACTTTCCTTTTCTTTTTCTTCGGTTCTCTTCCTCCATGTTTTCATTGGTTTTCTTTGGTTTTCACTTTGTTCCATGATTTTCTCTGGTTTATTATTATTTTTATTTATGTCTGACACATGTACTTTTCTCACAGAAAATGTAAATGTTTGCTATACATCAAGATCTTTTTTGTATTTTAACATATTCTCAAATATATGTTATTCATGTCTACATTTTCTATGAATACAGTACATCAATAGCATTTTTTTGTACATATGTACCAATTTTTAATAATGTAACTAACATTTTTAAAATATATATTTTATGTCTTTTCCCCCTGTTATATACTCCCTCTGTACCAAAATAAGTGACTCAACTAGTACAAAGTTAGTATAAAATTGAGTCACTTCTTTTCGGATGGAGGGAGTATTATTTAACTCGACTTGTTCTCATACTTGTTGTACATTTTTCGTACACACATGAAACTTTATTTTTATACATGTTTAACGTCTTCCAAATACATGATATTCTTAGTATATATTTTTCATGTTTACTTTTTTTTTCATATACGTACATTTTACGTATACATAAGGAACATTTATTAATATACTAAAAACATTTTTCAAATACAATGATTAATGTTTTTTTTCAGATACATGTTTCATGCCTCCTGTTTCTGTACTTGCCGGTATTTTTGTATAGATCCAAAAAACATATTCTGTCTCCACTTAACAGTTTTCAAATACATGTTTAACATATTTTCAAAGATATATTTTTGTATGTTTTTTTGAATATCTAATCATTTTTCAAATATGCATTGAAACTTTTTTTTTGAAAGCAGTCAACATTTTTTAAAAACATGTTTATAACACTGCATAAGCATTTGTTTTCAAAACTTAAGTAATTCTTTGTGGAATACATGTATTGATTTGAGAATTTTTTAAAACATAAAAAAAGAAGAAAAAGGAAAAATAGAGAAAACGGTGAAATAGATAAAGATAGAGTGAGAAAACGCACAAACCTGCTACTGGGCTGACCCACTAGGGGCGTTCCTTCGAACGGCGCTGGTTTCGTCTTGTTGTAAGCGAGGTATAGCCGCGACGAGCCAAGACCTCCTAGCAGACATGCACCCCACTCGCCTAGTGAGCCGACCCGTTTTGGTTGGTTTTTTTATTCATTTGGGTCAAATAACGTGCTACTGCTATAGGAGACTCGGCCGACTGATTTTGTACCAGTTCCGAGCTAGGGTTTATTTTTGCAAAACCAGTTTATGCAGAAATTTTGAAAAAATATTTAAGATTTTCAATTTATCCAGGAACCAAGAAAAACGTTACTGAATTTCAACAAAATGTTTCTGATGTAAAAAACAGTTAAGAATTTAGAAAAATCTTCATGAGTTTTAAGAATGTTACAAATATTTAAAATGTCCACAAAATCAAAAGCTTTAGTTTTATAAAAAATGCAAATTTTTTGTAATATTCTTGAATTTATGAGAAATGTTCCTTAAATGGGAAAATAAGTAAATAATGCAAAAATGAAAGAAAGGGGGAAAAGAAATGAAGAAAAAAGGAGGTGAGGCGTGGGGTGCCGGAGTGGGCCCATCCACTTAGTGTTGGCGTAGGGTGGGGGTGGGGGAGTGAGTGTGCATTGGCTCAACACCCATTGCCCCATGAGTGCTAGGCTTGTGGTAAGCGAAGTGCTTGCTCATATCATTGTATAAACATACAGCCTACCAATCCATAAAAAAGACCAATGTCGTGGGCCAAAAAATTCTTATTTTCTTAAAAATTATCAAAATGTTGCTTTTAGGAGACCGGACTATTCGAACCATTTAGGACGGATCGTCTGACTAAGCACTTTGGGCTGGCGTAGGCAGAGCTCCTGCTAGATTGTCCAAGCAAAGTAGTCGGGCGTGTTTAGGGTCCCTCGACCTCACATCAGAGTATAGAATTTCATCCAGGTCGACCAGCATCGAGTCAGAAATCAGGGCCAGTTAGCTGAACCATCTAGATCTGGAGTAGCGACCAAGTCAAGTCATGGGGTGATTAATAGGCCGGACCGTCCATGCATGTTGTCTAGGGCTGCCCGGGGTCATTTTATCTCGAGTCATGCCATTTAGTGTTTGGGTCAATCCGTCCAAGGCCGAGATTCGAGTCCGGTTGTGCACAACCTTTGACATGTGTGACGGTGAGTCATTTACATGGTCGGACCGTCCTTGCTTGTAATTCAGTTTAAGAAACAGATAGTTCGCCTCTACTTATAAACGACACCATCACTTTCGGGTAAGGTTGGTGACTTTCAGCCTCTTATACCGAACCTGAGATATTTCATCCCCACCTCTCCCAAGCTCAATTCCATTGATTCTTGGAGAGTTTGGTGAAATATTTGAGGAAGGATCTAGCCCTAAACAAAGCTCTAAGATTCTCCTATCCTTTGACCAATCACTTTCATGAGTTGAGGAAGCTTCAAGCTTTATCCATCAACCTTGTTATACTCTTGGATGTCGAACACCCCTAGGAGGTAGGAGTCACAGATAAGGATCCATGTTTTTGGATTCGTTCGAGTTTGTGAAGGTTTGGAAGCCATGCCAAGGTCGTCCATTAGTGATTGAGCTCCTACTTTGTAGTGGAGGCTTAAAGAGATGAATGTGGGCCTTTGTGGCGTCCGGAAACCTTTGGTACCTCTCCAACAGTGATCCGCTTCACTCCAAGAAAGTGAACATTGGGACACATCCCTTCTCTCCGCATACGTCATTTATTCATATCCAACTTCTGTTGTGTTATTTACCTGCTTGTTATATTATATCATCATATAGGGTACACTCAATGTAGTTGCATTTAGGAGAACTTATTTATTCATTAAACCTACTTAAATTACTAAAGTAAAACAATAAGTTTTGTGGAGACCTATTCACCCCTCCACTGTAGGTCATAATCTCACTCCATAACGATGGCACAATGGCGGCGGTGGAGGAGATACCGGAAAGGAGCTCTCGTGCCGGTGGCCTAAACGTGCCACCTGAGTCACCTTGAGCGACGAGGACAATCCTGATTTTTTTTTCTCTTTATGGTGAACTATGATAATATGTTTGGTTATATTCACCAAACCCGGTTTGAATAAACAAACTGAAAGCCTATGAGGAACATTGAAATTAAGTCCATCATATGAGGCCAGCAAGCCTTGGAATTTGATGCTAAATTTGTACATGGAGTGCAACCTTACAAAATCACACAACCCTGAATTGCAACATGTGATGCAATTACTTCCCTTGATATATGTATACACTATCTTCTTTAAACCACTCCAAAGTCAGGTCAACATATTACTTCCCACTGCATAGTTGATAGTTATATCAAGCTTACATGCAATTTGTACATAGAATATGCAACCTCACATGTCTATATTATGGGAAGTAATTGCATCTCATAGTTATATATGTTTTTAATATATGTCACTGTGATCATTTTTCAAGCTAAAACCACTGCTCACATGCGTCTTTGATGTTGGAGAGGTTGTCTTTTGACCAACGGGATAACCATGGCCAACAGATGCTTCTACAGCTCTCATGGTGGGTACTATCATAGTGAAGGATATTATCTTAGTTACTACTGCTACTACCTACCCATTGCACAGTATCATTGCCCAGTATGCTAGTGCCACTTTATTTATTCATAGGTGGAAACTCAATGAGAAGTTGTGTACGAGATTCATTTGCCATTAAATTTCCTCATTCGATGAGTTATGCCATGGTATCATATTATGATACAGGTATTCTTTTTTCCCCTTCAACTATGGTGCCACGCGACCTACATGCATGGAACTTGCTATGATACCTGCACCAGGAGAGGCCTACTCCGAATTTAGGATATTTTAGAACTTTGTTCAACTCACCAAGAGCCTTTCCTTTTCACTGTGATTGAAACGCTATAGGCTCCAAGCCTCCAACAACCACGACTTGCACAAAAATATGACAACCAGGAATAATCTATTAGCAAGAATGGAATTCTTTAATCACTCCAAGGAGAATATTCAACCAATGACGCAATAAGAATCGAGACAAAAGTATGTGCTTAATTAGAGTCTTGAGACTGACGAGGACTCTCGCGAATCCACTTGAACTGGACTGGGATCACAGGATGACCAATCAACCTCTTCAAAGGTTTGAATGAGAGTACTTCAGTTACATCACGTTGAAACTTACCACGCCGGCATCCGGTATTCCAGTAGCAGTAGCGATCGATGACACGGCTGTGCATTTTACTGGAGTAATAGCCATATCACTTAGGTCTAGTCTAATGACTCTAGAACCATGCACAGTTACATTGTTCGAGAGGAACCACTCGTTTGAGATGGAGTAATTTTCTTGGCTCCATGATTACCTCATCATATGCACCCCTGTCACATCAACAACTGAAAAAAATCAACTGAGATTGCAACTTCCTGGAAAATTGGCTTCTGTTGAACGGCGGAAAGTATTTGTTTGGATTTTACTGGTTTCCGGTCCCATATGCGGGAAGTTTCCCTTCTAATAGTAAAATTGCAGTGCTACTGCCTCTTGACCAGCTCCATCATAAACAAAACTTGTTTCCATCTCTATCAAGTACTCCATCTATCCCAAAATATAAGAACGTTTTTGACACTAGTGTAGTGTCAAAAACGTTCTTATATTATGGGACGGAGGGAGTAGTACGTACTATTACTAGCAACTAAATTGACCGAAGTGCGAACCAACCCGTGGTTGAATGGTTAGAGGTGTTAGAAGGGAGAGAGGGATATTGGTGGAATAGTTTGTTGTATTCCTTGAGCCTGGTAGGCATATATATAGGAGTACAATGATCTACTTGGAGTACAAGACAAGCCAGAACAAATCTTAGTCTATCTCGTCTTTCCTAATAATCACGATACTCAACATCCACCCCCCCCCCCCCCCTAAGTCACAATGGTAGCGACGCAGGCCCGAGCGACCAATGGAGCAGCGGTGCCCGAGTTGAGGTAGCCGACGAGCTTGACGCAGCCGTCCCGATGCAGCCGAGGACGAGGCCGACGAGGTAGACCGCCGGGCCGCTGTGCAGACGCGGCGGAGGCGGGTGACGTGGATCGATGGGCGGGCCGGCGCGCGAGCGACGACTATGATTGGCCACCGCATGGCGCGAGGCTGCCAGGTTGGGGCGATGCAGGTTTCCCGGTCAGAGCAGGGCGGTGACGACCGACGCAGGGCGATGGACGGACCGACGCGCGGACGGCGGCTGGCCCTGACGGCTCACCTCGGCACGTACGCATGGCCGCCGGGTCGGAGGAGACGCCGACTGGTCGCGCCGGGGTTGGAGTAGAGGCGCACGGGGTTCGACGGCGGCGGCGGGCGACGCAAACCGATAATGATTAGATCGAAAAACCAAAAGGAAAAACACCGTTCGAAACGACCGGCGAGAGAGAAAATCCGGATCAAAGGATCAGGAAAAGACTCTCTAGGGCAGCCGGTCAACACGACCGGCGGACGAACCCTAGGGACGGGCGGCGCGGCCCCCGGCGGCGATCATGGAGACCGACCACCCCGGGGGCGGCGCACGGAGCGGAAGCGACGGGCGGCTAGGGTTTAGAACCCGGAAACTGATACCATGTTAGAAGGGAGAGAGGGATATTGGCGGAATAGTTTGTTGTATTGCTTGAGCCTCGTGGGCATATATATAGGAGTACAATGATCTACTTGGAGTACAAGACAAGCCAGAACAAATCCTAGTCTATCTCGTCTTTCCTAATAATCACGATACTCAACAAGAGGGACTGTGGTATCCCAGCCCATCAGGGTTTAAATCCTGGTGCTCGCATTTATTCCTAAATTTATTTCACGATTTTCGGCGATGTGCATTCAATGGTAGGAGACGTTCCCGTTGACGACGAGGTGCCTACGGAGACTTCGTAACTTTCAAGATGATATTCCGACTCAGTTGAGGTGCTCATAGGGGTAGGGTGTGCGTGTATCCCCTCATAGGGATGAGTGTATGCGCGTGTATATGAGCGCTTGCGTCTGTATTGTGTTAAAAAAAACTAAATTGACCAAAGTAATATGTTATATTTTCGATGAAAAATGTTATGTTGTCAGTCCAAGCCGAGTAACAACTTCAGTGCATGACCATCCTCTCAATCCGACTGTATACATTCCATCGACCATGCATGAGCTCCGCTGTGCATGACCAGTGCAAAGCAATGACGGCAACCAGCCAACTTCTGCTACACCTCCTACTGCAGCTGCTCCTGATCACTCTCTTCCTCCTTTCGGTCCAAACTACCGCCGCTTCCGGTGTCCGTGACAGGTTCGAGAAGGGCCAGAACCTCACCGACGGCGACACGCTCGTCTCGCCGGACGGCTCCTTCACCCTGGGGTTCTTCTCTCCCGGGGCGTCCACCAAGAGGTACCTCGGCATATGGTTCTCCGTGTCCAACGACACGGTCTGCTGGGTCGCCAACCGCGACCGGCCTCTGCTCGACAAGGCCGGCATGCTGGCGTTCGACGACCTGAGCAGCCTCGTCCTGGTCGATGGCTCTCCACGGACGGTGTGGTCACCGAACTTCATGGCCGCCTCCGCCGCGGTGATTCAGCTTCTCGACTCAGGCAACCTTGTTGTGCACAATGGCAGCAGCGACGCCGCCCTGTGGCAATCGTTCGACCACCCGTCGGACACCTTGCTGCCCGACATGAAGCTGGGCAAGGACCTCTGGACCGGAGCCGAGTGGCAGCTCACGGCGTGGAGCTCCGCCGACGACCCGTCTCCGGGGGCCTACCGCCGCACGCTGGAGACCAAGGGGCTACCGGACATCGTCCTGTGGCAAGGAGACGTGAAGAGGTACCGCACGGGCCCGTGGAACGGGCTCTACTTCAACGGCGTCCCGGAGGTGACGGCGTACGCGGACAAGTACACGCTGCGGGCGACGACGAGCCCGTGGGAGATAACCTACGGGTACACCGCCAAGCCTGGCGCGCCGCTGACCCGCGTCGTGGTGAACCACACCGGCGACGTGGAGCGGCTGATGTGGGACGCGGGCATCCGGGCGTGGAAGCCCTTGTTCAAGGGGCCGAGGGACCAGTGCGACACCTACGCGCGGTGCGGGCCGTTCGGCCTCTGCGACCCATAGGCGGCGTCGTCGGGTTTCTGCGGCTGCGTCGTGGGGTTCAGCCGCCCCGCCGCCGGGACCCCGTCGCAGTCGGCTCAGGAGGTGAATGACACCGCGGCGGGCGGGTGCCGACGAGACGCGGCGCTGGACTGTGGCGGCGGGGCGACGACGGACGGCTTCGCGGTGGTGCGGCGCGTGAAGCTTCCTGACACGCAGAACGCGTCGGTGGACATGAACGTCACGCTAGAGGGGTGCAGGGCGAGGTGCTTCGCCGACTGCTCGTGCCTGGCCTACGCGGCGGCCGATATCCGGGGAGGCGGCGACGGCACCGGCTGCGTCATGTGGGCGGATGCCATCGTCGATCTACGCCTCGTCGACAGGGGGCAAGATCTCTACCTGAGGTTGTCAAAATCAGAATTCGGTATGTACACATTATCCAACCACCTGCCGTTGTCATGCACCTTTCTTCTCTGTCTTGACACAAATTGACTCAATTTTTTGAGAGGCAAATTGACTTGATTTACACCTACTGGACCCAAAAAGAGTTTCTATATTTTTAGTTCATGTTTGAACTGGTTGCTGCCATAACAGATGACCAGAGAGAGTTTCCTACTCTGTTTGTTGACTCGATTTACACATGCATGTAAATTAAGTCACAGTCATACACCTTGACAAAAATATTGACTCGATTTAATTTTTTGCTGCCATAACAGATGACCAGAAAGAGTTTCCTACCCTACTTGTTGTCGCACCTGTAGCTTCTGGTGTCATTGTTCTTCTGGTCGTCTCTCTGATTTGGTGGAGACGGAAACGCAGAATCATAGGTAATTTCTACTCTGATGGGATGGCTCACTGCTACTGTTATTTCACATGGAGAAAAAGGAAAAATGCAAGATAATTGCACTGGTTTAAACTTAAACACGATTTCATATTTCGAAAAAAATTCAAAAATCACAGTGGGTGACATATAAAACGCTTTGAATTTTTTAGACTAGATTTAAAGTATATTCATGATATCTTTGATTTTTTTTGGTCATTTTGGCGAGGGAAAAATATCCCCATTTCTAGAATTTAACACTCAAGTCCATAACCTCGTTAAGAGCTTTTTTTAGGGAACAGAGATATAATGTTATTATAGGGATACAAACCGGGCTAGAGATATGTGGCAAACCAGATATGCCCGCCCTCAGAGAGGGAGATCACAGATTTAACTAGGGCATGCGCATCCTTAACATGTTCTTGCCGTTCAGACTATGGAACAATTTCTCTTAGAACAGTTGCATAGGCTGCCATGAAACTTCTGGCAGGGCCAGAATTTCTCCAAGTCTTGGTCTAGTGAACTTAGCCACTGCTAGATTAGTCTCGTAAAAATCCTCTTTTTATCCCATGTAATTTGTTTTCTTTTCTCAGTGATTGTTAGATGGAGATCCAACAACTCACTATTAATCGTGACTTGATTTTCTTAGATCTCATACCACTGATGCCTTGCCAGACTTATACATGTTGTAACACAACTTCGAGCATAATATCCAATATGTTCTTGCAGGCGCTATCCCTCAGAATCCTGCTATGGCCGTTCCTTCAGTTAATCTAAGCATTATAAAGGATGTCACTGGAAACTTCTCTGAAAGTAACATTATAGGCCAGGGAGGATTTAGTATCATTTACAAGGTTAGTTTTTTTTTTCTACTAAAAGAGATATGAGTCAAACCACGTGTATAAGTGTGATGTGGGGTTTGTGATGTGTGTGGGTCTATCTTGTGATATATAGAACCATCCATTGCAAATCATGCATGACTATATCCTTCACATGATTTGTCATATATAAAACCATCCGTTGCAAACTCTACAACAATTCTTATCATCTAAAATTTCAAAATCAACAGGGGCTGCTGCCTGAGGGAAGAATGATTGCTGTCAAGAGGCTTAAACAGTCAGCACTAACCACGAAAGGCAAGAAGGATTTCGGGAGAGAGGTGGAAGTGATGGCGGGGCTCCGGCATGGCAATCTTGTTCGTCTCCTTGCTTACTGTAACGAAGGCAAGGAGAGAATACTCATCTATGAACACATGCAGAACAAGAGCCTGAACGTCTACATATTCGGTACACACTGCTACAAGAACACGAGAAAATTCTCAACTTATCATGAAAACTAGACCGTCTAATTCTTGTGTGTGTACTATCTCTCAAGTTTATTAATGTTCTGTCTACATGCGCGCATGCACCTCCTAAGTCCACTCTTCACTTATATCCCCTAATTGTTCCCCTGACTTATTAGCTTGACTCACTTACCCTCTCAAATTATATTTGAGCCCACCTAACACCATAAGTTATCACATCCGAGATCTTTTTTTGGTCATGGGGTCAGTATATACCTGTCATTTGGTTACAAAAAAATAGCAATCTATGCATAATAATAATAATAATAATAATAATAATAATAATACTTACTTACTTACTTACTTACGAAGCCTTTTATCCCAAACAAGTTGGGGTAGGCTAGATATGAAACCCTTTCACGAGGACTTCCCAGGAGGTCACCCATCCTAGTACTACTCTCGCCCAAATGGGTTTCATACCCAAAAGACTGGCTAGTTTTTACGTTGGCTCGCCAAGCCTATCACAACCCTTAGATATGAAACCCTTTCACGAGGACTTCCTAGGAGGTCACCCATCCTAGTACTATTCTCGCTCAAATGGGTTTCATACCTATGGGACTGGCTAGTTTTTACGTTGGCTCGCCAAGCCTATCACAACCCTCCTCCTTTACCCGGGCTTGGGACCGGCTATGCCTAGAAGACATAGGTCCGCTAGGTCATAAGTTGTCGTTGCATTTTTTCTTCAAATAGTTACTAGTGTGTACTTCATGTACAACTGACATATATGATTTTCTCCGGATTTTTGGAAATCTTTTTACAACGATTTTTTTCATTTCGAAAATTAGTTAAAGGGTGACGTGCTCTAGGATGGACAGTCAGGGGTTAAGTGAGCTAGAAACAACTAGACTTAAATGTGTACACTTAGGGGAGTAAAATGAACTTTTACCTTTTTAAATGCACTATTTATGAATATTATCATAGTAGGTGTAGGTATCTAATAACACATATTTGACACTCATAGGTATACCTAAACTACGTGCTTCATTGAACTGGGCAAGAAGGTTGGAGTTACTGCATGGCATCGCGCATGGTGTTGCGTACCTACATGGAGGATCGGGTGAGAGTGTAATCCACCGGGACCTCAAGCCCGGGAACATTCTCCTAGACGATGAGTGGAAGCCTAAAATTGCCGACTTTGGCACCGCCAAGCTGTTTGTCATCGACCAGGCAGGGCCTGATCAAACAATTGTAGTTTCACCGTAAGTAGCCAAATATATATGCAACTTCACCACCAGACATGTACCTAACGTTGTTGAGTTCTTTGAAAAGGGGATACGCAGCTCCAGAGTATGCACGGAGAGGGGATATGACGCTGAAGTGTGATGTCTACAGCTTCGGAGTCGTCCTCCTGGAGACACTCAGCGGGGAAAGGAATGGTGGCTTGCAGAGGCTCCTTTCTCATGTAAGCTTAGATACTTCAGAAATTCATATTTGTTCGCAAACTATGGCACGAACATGCAAGTACAATATATATTGATGTTGGTGTTCGGGTACTAAGTCCAATTTTAATTTTTTTCCTTCATGAGATGAAGTAAGACATAACTTGGCAAATCTTTTTGGCAGGCATGGGAACTGTGGGAGCAGAACAGGACCGTGGAGCTTCTCGACACCGCAGTGGTGCCACTCGCCAAGTCCGAGCCTGAGCTATTGTCTGAGCTAAAACGATGCATCCAAATTGGGCTCCTATGTGTCCAGGAGACGCCCTGCGAAAGGCCAACCATGTCCACGGTTGTGGCTATGCTGACTAGCACGGCATCGCTAATCGATCGGCCGAGAAGGCCGGTGCTGGATAGCATAGGGGCTGTGCAGCCATCAAATTCGTCACTTGGGCTTGAGACCGATCTTTTGAGCCCCACTACTATTGATTTGACGTAAATTTCTATTGGGTGCAACTAGTTGTTGCTGCAGTCTCGCTTGCAGGCGATTTATTAAAGTCTCGGTTTGTGGTTGTAAAATTAGGTTCAAAAGTGGTCCCTCAAAAAAAATTTGTTCAACAGTGAAAAAGAGGGGGGGGGGGGGGGGGGGTGAAGCAGGGAATCCAGCGCAGTGTAAATCGTTGCATATAGGAGTTGTCTTTGTTCATGTGGTTATTCTTGAGTACACGCAATACATACTTACTGTACTATATATAGGCATGGATTTGTCTATCTGCCTTTCTTTCTTGTTTTGGCGGGCAACGGGCAACGGCGCTTTCCTTTCTTTCCTCACAATTAATCCTATCCAGGTCCTCTCTCTTTGACTGTCAAGTATTTTCGGCGAGCGAGCAAAAATAATCCCGGCGCAAGCAGCGCGAGCGCGTTGCCATGCAGCATTCCCAGTGGAGATTTGAGTGTAAGCAGAGAATAGTTGTCGGCTCGAGGCATCCCGGCGGATGGCAGCGTCTTTCCAATGTATCTGGTTGTTTTTGTTCCACTCTGCTCGTACCAGGCCCAACGAACCCGAAGTGCTCTACTGTACCACTCAATGACTTGAATCCTAGACCACCCACCTTAGATGACACACAGATTCTTTTCCAATTAACATAGCACTTGGCCCGCTAGCCTCTTCGTCTCCATTCAAAAGGAAGTTCCTGTAGGGTAATCCAGCGAAAAAAATAATATCCATACTACATACAAGCCCAGGACTACTATGAAGATGCATACAGATAACGACTTTGACTTTGCCGGGAGCTTCCTTGGTGAGCAGTGTGGCAACAGTTTCTTCAGCCCTCGTATCACATTTTCTCATTCATTTGCTCAACTTAATTACTCCCTCCATCCGGAAATACTTGTCGGAGAAATGGATAAAAATGAATATATCTAGAACTAAAATATGTCTAAATACATCAATTTCTTTGACAAGTATTTTTGAACGAAGGGAGTAGCTATTATAGAAGAGTCAACACACACAACCCAGCTACCATACACGGTCACCCAAAAATGACCAGCGCAACATGGCTATCCTTTGGATACAGATTTTTTGCCAAACCTGTTTCCGCTAATCACATTTATGGGTGTAACCACCTAAAACCATGTTTGTTTGACGTAACAAATCCTTGGATAAGTAAGAGTCTGTTCTGAACCTCTCCAGCTCTCAGCTTCACAAATTCCAGATAGAAAACGAGGCCGAACGCTTTAGCTCCGAGAAGCTAAAATCGCAAAGCTGTTTTGGGCCATAGTGCATTTTTGTGGAGGAAGGAAAACCGAGCTTCGCAAATTAACAGAATTTAGAGTTCCTCGCATTTACGACAAATTGCCACTGCCCAAGAAAACCATTCGCGCTGACCTACCCACGGCCCGGTCACAGAACCGAGCGAGCCCCTCTCTCTTGAATCGTTCCCCTGTACTCCTTCGCTTGTACACCCGCAACTCCCTCACGAACCCTCAACACTGCCGCCAGTGACGCCGCCACCGCCTGCTACCCCTCGTCGCCGGTCGGATCCTCTCCTCCACCTCCAGATCCGGCCACTCCTGCCTCTTTCCCTCCGGATCCCCAACTCAGCAGCGCTAATCCCGCCAACAACAAGGAGCAGGGACCCCAAGGCCTAGCCCCCTCGCCCAAACATCAAGGTGAGCACCCATTTGCTGAACAAAGATTTGGTGTGTACTGCTGATGGAAACTGATTTTTTTTGTGTGCATAGTACTAGTACGTGTATTGCTATCTGCTAAGATATTAGTTGTATGAACTAGTACATGTGAGGATGGACGTAAGTTATAAGCCCAGCCATCACCACGTGAGCAGCCTAACATTTTTTTTTCAGCCTCTTTACAGCGAGCTGCTGAACTGGGCTTATTCCAGCCAGCCCAAATGGGCGCCCAGCAGGCTTTTTGCCTCCGCTGTAGCGATTGGAGAAGCCACCAGAGCTGCCGAACGCTTTTGGTTCGCTGCGTGGGGCGAGAAGCTCACTCTAGAAGCTGAAGCTGCAGATTCGGTGGAGTTGGGAGAGGTTCAGAACGGGTCCTAAGTCTAGTAAATTTGCCATACTAAGTCTACTAAAATTTTGGCATGATCAAAAAATGAAATAATTTTTTTTGTAATTTCTGTAGAATTGTCATCATGCATAAATACTACTTGCCATGATGCTCTACTAACAAATCATGTAGTATAATTGCCGAGGTGTCTACAAAAAATGCACACTATATAATTAATAAAATTGCCATGATCTAAAAAATAATAAATTTGATATGGTACCTAAATTGAAAATTGCAATGATCTAAATTAATAAAACTTGCCATTGGTAAAATAAATAAATTTGGCATGGAACCTACAAAGATAAACTACCATGATGTAGTTAAGAAATAGGCATGGTGTAACTAATCAATTTGCCCGGGTCGAACTAATATAATTGCTATGGTCTAAGTAGTAAACCATGGTATTTTTTTTGAAAAAAAGCTTTCCATATATTAATTAATTAAAATATTATTACAATCGTTCGTTATAGCAAATGCCATGCAGGCCGAACAACTATTAAAAAGAAGACCGTCTGATCTATAACTTGTCATGGTACTGAAATTGCCATGTAACTATTAGAGAAACAACAAACTAAGGCATGGCCTAGTGGTAGAGAGGGATTGATGCCTTCCCACCCACCTAGGTTCAACGCATGATACCTGTAACTTGGGTCAAAAGAACAATTAGACAAACAACTTGTTTCTAAACTTCTTTATGAAAATGGCATGTACCTAGAATATATTTGCTTCTGAAAATGTTATGTACTTAGAACAAATTTGTTTATAAAAATGTCATGTACCTAGAATAAATTTGTTTATGAAAATGCTATGTATTGAAACAATTAGTTTGTGAAAATGCCATGTACATAAATTTGTTCCATAGTTTTATGAATATTGCCATGGCATGTATAACATTTGAATGAATCTACACAAGGATGTTCAGCTTCGTTGCTTTTGAATCAATGCATTGGACAATGGAACCAAAGAAAAAGGAACAGAGGCAGCATACTCAACATGCCGCTAACCCCCCCTCCCCCCAAGACAGGAGCCTACATGGCCACTTCCTAGGCACCGCCCCTCGGTCGCTATGGAGGCGCCAGACATCACCACCACACGCCGTGCGAGCGAGCCTCTTGCCCTTCTGGTCGACCCCCGCCGTGCGGAGCTCCAGCCTCCGGCCTGCTTGCAGTCTGCTTGCCAATGGCAAGCCTGTGCGCCCCTTGACTAGACCGGCGCAGACGCCTTAAACCCCAACCTCGACAAACAACTCCTCCACCCTGATTCGCACCGGTGTTGCTGCTTCTTTCTGCCTCCGCCGGTATGCGCTCCCCGTTGCCCAGCAAAGAGAGCAGCGTGCGGTGTCGACGGAGCCGGCGAGCAATGGGTGTGGTGGAATTGCGACGAGGCATTTGAGAAAGACGACGGGTAGGTGGGGAATAATGACAGGTGTGCTGGACAAGGTGAGCGAGTGGGCCGTTTGCACTAGAGTTGCTCCCAACGAACTCTCCTAAAACCGTGAATCCGTGATATGGCAATTTTTTCACATCAAATTCATGCGTCTAATCATTCGGCAGGCACAACGTTCGCAAGATATCATTTCCCTTTCTTTTTTGGTCCAGGAGAGATGAGACAGATAAAACCTTTCTTAAAAAAGGTTGTTTCCTCCCGAGCTCTCACGAGCAAGACGCATCCTAGATGTATGTATAGACCACTGTTATTGTGACATATAGCTATGGGCATGTACAATATTGCTATATTAGAAGTGTCACATAGGATAAACGTTAACATGGAGGAGAAAGAAATCATAAGAAAATGTTTGTCTTCTCTTATTTAAGAGTTGATCTCTTAACACAAGATGTCTCACCATATTTTTAAGAATAACTAGTTATTAAAGATAATGCTAAGAGATAACACATTATAGACATATTTTTATTGTCATCTCTAAACTACATGTAAGGCTTAAGATTGTTTTATCAACCATTGTGTATGCCATATTACTGGCATGAACAATCTATATCTATATCTATATCTATACCAATATAAAAAGACCCAAAAGGGCAGACCCAATAGATCTCGGCCATCCAATCACGATAATCCAACAATCCTTATTGTTCTAATGGTGAGCGACTAAACATGTTTAGCGTTAAACAATTTTGTCTCTTCTTTAATCCCTTTCCTTTCCTTTCGCACGATAGGAAAGGAACTGCCGCACACACGAAAGGAAATTAACTGATGCACCGTCGTGAATGCCGGCTCGCTGTGCGCCAATCGCCTCCAACTGCCGCACCTTCACAGCGTTGCCCCATCGCACCGAGCCGCCGCACCCATCGCCTCGACCTGCCGCCGCCGCAACCATTGCCTCAAATGATCCGCATCCAGCGCCTCGACCCGTCGACCCTTCGCGCCTTCAACGATGCCGCCCGCCCTCACTCATCGCCTCGCGTCGGACATCGGCGGGCCGCCGCCTCCTACACTACCTGCTTGAATGTCCAGGACGACGCCTTCTCCTGCACCGGCTGGCCGCCCGTCGGGGACGTTGGGGACGCCGCCTGTAACTCCTTGCCGGGGACATCGCCTAAACCACCATCAGTTCACATCTCCGCGTCATCCTGCACATTCAGGGACGCGCAGGCGCCGAGCCGAAGGTCTTTCATATCTGCTTTCTTTCTTCACATTTGATATTTTTCTTCACATCTGATTCACTTTCACTTGATAAAACTGAAGCCAAGCCAGCCAAAGCAAGCTTGTTACCATAGTTTAAAAAACTCTTCGATCAATTATTTGAATGCACACATCAAGCAGAGCATGTTATACTGATTTTCTAAACACATCAAACAGATGGAAAACAGTCATTCGGGTGCTTCAGGGAATCATCCCCAGTTTAGGACCCTGACAAACAAGACTGCAGCCGGAGAGCAATCAAGGATGGTATGCACGAATAAGGCTGGTCTACAACATGTCAAGCATCATCCTTTTCAGCACGTACAACTCTTATTAGTGCCAACTGTCAACAAGTATCTCAAGACCAGCCTTCTTCATTTCTGTCTCCACAACATACACAAAAATCTGGTACATTCCTAAACTCAGGAACTTTTCTTCATTGGTTGATGGATGGTGTAATCATGATTTTTCTGTTTCGTTTCCTCTTTCTTGCCATGTATAGTCAGTACAGCTGCAAGCTCTGGGACTGTTGCTCATCAACCTGCAGAGAGCAATGTTGAATGCAAAAACCAAAGGGGTGGGTGGTATGCCCGTCTGTCCCAAGAGAAGAAAGTGGGTAGTGGATCAACTTAGATTTTTGGATATGTCCTTCAGCTACTTCAGGATAAGGTATGTGCCCCCCTCCCCTGGTTACTTGCCAGTAAAATTAACTATGTTCAATTTAGTACAATTCCTTTTGGTGCTACTTCTCTAATGAAGATTCAAGTATATCTTCACGCTACCGTTGCTGCTGCGTCCATAACGCAAGTGCAGCGGCTGCCGCAACTTTGGTCTGCTAAGAGGACCCAAACACCACGACTCGGCAACGGAAATAGGGGGGGTTTATTGGCAGCGTTGGTGCACTAAGGATCCAAACACCACAACTCGGCGGCAGTGGCAAATAGGAATATGGGATATAGACACTGGAGATTTTGATGATTTTTTGGGGCTTTTAACAGGAAACAGTGGTAGGTTAATAAAAATTAGGCTTAATTTGGCAACGGGTAATATTTTAAATTCATATGTATTATTTACATAGGGGCAAATGTTGCTTATGTCTTACATATCCGTTGTTTAAACTTATCTGGGTTTTCTATAGTAGCCTCATACTATATTTATAAATTCACACTAAAAATTGTATGTCAAGTAATAACATGCGTACGTTATGTTTGCGATTGGTCAGTTAGACTTCATTGCATTGTACATAATTATGCCCCCAAGATGATGCCTTGTGCATTATTACACCCTGAATATGGCGATAAGCATATGAGTGCTAACTAGAATAAACAAAAACAAATCTTAAGATTACGCGTGCGTTGCACGTGCGCATTTACTAGTATGTTTAAACAACTAAAGCATTCAATCCGAAAGGACCCGGTCCAAAAACCAAAATCACAAGATCTTGTTTTTGCGATGTTTGCGCGAGATGCTCGTAGACCTCCCCCCCTATTTGTGCGAGGCAGCATACTCAACATGGGGCCACTTCCTCAGCACCGCCCCTTGGTCGCTATGGAGGAGCCGGATATCACCACCACACGCCGTGGGAGCGAGCCTCTTGCCCTTCTGGTCGACCCTCGCCGCACGGAGCTCCAGACTCCGGCCTGCTTGCAATTTGCTGCCAACGGCAAGCTTGCGCGCCCCCTGACTAGACCGGCGCGGGCGCCTTGAACCCCAACCTCGACAAACAACTCCACCCTGATTCGCACCGGCGTTGCCGCTTCTTTCTTCCTCCGCCGGTATGCGCTCCCCGTTGCCCAGCAAAGAGAGCAGCGTGCGGTGTCGACGGAGCCGGCGAGCAATGGGTGTGGTGGAATTGCGACAAGGCATTTGAGAAAGACGACGGGTAGGTGGGGAATTATGATAGGTGTGCTAGACAAGGTGAGCGAGTGAGCCGTTTGCACTTGAGTTGCTCCCAACGAACTCTCCTAAAACCGTGAATCCGTGATATGGCAATTTTTCCACATCAAATTCATGCGTCTGACCATTCGGCAGGCACAACGTTCGCAAGATATCATTTCCCTTTCTTTTTTGCTCCAGGAGAGATGAGACGGATAAAACCTTTCTTAAAAAAGGTTGTTTCCTCCCGAGCTCTCGCGAGCAAGACGCGTCCTAGATGTATGTATAGACCATTGTCATTGTGATATATAGCTATGGGCATGTACAATGGTGCTATATTAGAAGTGTCACATAGGATAAACGTTGAGGTGGAGGAGAAAGAAATCATAAGAAAATGTTTGTCTTCTCTTATTTAAGAGATGATCTCTTAACATAATATGTCTCACCATGTATTTAAGAATAGCTAGTTATTAAAGATAATGCTAAGAGATAACACATTGTAGGCATACTTTTATTCTCATCTTTAAACTACATGCAAGGCTTAAGATAAGATTGTTTTCTCAACCATTGTATATGCCCTATTACTGAAATGAACAATATGTTTAAAACAACTGAAGCATTCAATCCGAAAGGACCCGGTCTAAAAACCAAAATCACAAAATCTTGTTTTTGCCATGTTTGTGCGAGGTGCTTGTAGACCCCCCCCCCCCCCCCCCCCCCCCCCCCAAAATTTATCTCTGTTCTAAACAGAGACAATGTGCAAGAGAACAGTTCAAAGCCTGTGGGTATCCGGTTGCTTGACCAGGGCCGAGCACGTGCTTCTTGGGCCTAGCCAGCCCTGAACTGCTGTTGGTTAGCATTACGACCACCTCTGCCATGCTAGGCCTGTCATCGGGCATTGGTTGCACGCAGAGAAGCCCGATCTGGATAACCCTGGATAGTTCCATTGAGAGCTGATCGTTAGGTTCAGCCACCTGCGAATCAAGAAGGGTCTTGATTTTCCCTTTGTTCCACAACCCCCACGCCTGCAACAAAGGCACATAAGACATTTTTTTAGATACAGGAAATTTCATTCAACAATGTGGTGTGAACTATAATTGAATTAAAACTTTGTTTTTTGTTTGTTTGTTTATGTGTAACACTGTACAGTACTTACATCAAGAAGAAACTTATTTGCGTTCTTTTTGCCAGAGACTATCTCTAGCAAGACCACTCCAAAACTGTATACGTCACACTTGAGCGTCAGGTAGGCTTCCCTTGCATACTCTGGAGCAATGTACCCCCTTCATAAATCACAGACATGTCAGTCGGCTGAAATCTTAAATGTAGAAAAACAAGGGAGCATTTCAAATTGTAGGTTTAAACCATACGGTGTCTGTACTACTGTTGGGTTTGTCTGATCATCAATAAATAGCTTTGCGGTGCCGAAGTCCGCTATCTTAGGCTTTAACTCGTGATCCAAGAGTATGTTCGGCAACTTAAGATCTCTGTGGATGACTTCCTTGTTGTGAAGGTACTCAACACCTACCGCAACACCACGGATTATCTCTATCCTTTGAACCCAAGTCAATGATGGACGGGGTGATGAGTTTTCTCCTGTCAATTAGTACAAATTAATAGGTCCATGGGCCAACCCACAAACGAAAGAATTAGCAAAATAAACATATGTAGTCTAACACAATTGTGTGGTTAAGTGAGTATTGAGTAGTACCAAATATGTAGGTGCTCAAACTTTTGTTGGGCATGTACTCGTAGACTAGTATCCACTCGTCCTCTTCCTGGCAATAGGAAACTAGTTTCACAAGATTTTTATGTGTGACCGTTGACATCACTTTCACTTCTCTTGTGAAGTCCTTCTTGCCTTTTTCCGTAAGGCCAGATGGTTTGAGTCTCTTTACAGCGACGTCAACATCATTTAGTAGTGCCTGATGATTGTGCAACAGAAATACAGTCAAGCCAACCAATAAAAATTATCACAACTTACATTGGAGGAGTAATACTAGTATATGTATAGAAGAATTAAAGAAAGAACATACTGTGTAAACAACGCCAAATCCGCCTTTGCCGATGATATTGCTATCAGAAAAATCATTTGTGGCCGCCTTTATAGAAGCCAGATTAACTGGAGGGACACATATGCCGGCTTCGGAAAATTCTTCCGTGGTTTTCATCATAGTCGGCGGATCAGCTTCATGGACCGAACCGATAGTCGAAGCAGGATCTCGACGACTACCAGCGGGGGTGTTAGCATCTGGAAGACTCTGACCATATGAGATGTAGTACAAAACTAGACAATTTCCCATGCGTTGTTGCGGAAACACTAAGAGACATGTAGGTATGAAATATTATCACTGCATCATAACAATCGTTTTGATAAGTTAGCAATTTAATGGTTCAAGGGATTTTCTAAAAAAAAGTTTTTTCAAATGAAAAAACATCTCAAGTCAGACTGTCAGATTTGATGTTCCTTTTTATTAATTTCCATAAATGTATATTCGGAAAGTCTTGTAGCATTGTAGAGTTTTATAAGAAAAAATATTTTAGTATTTACAAATGGACGACACACCATCAAATACTTGTATGCACGTATTGCCTTCCTCATTTCATATTTTCACTGTTTAATCCACCATAACAATCAACGTCTACCACCAATTCTAGTTAATTTTGTATACCACATGAATAAGGTGGCATGCTAATGACAAATTATGATGTGGCAGACATGCATGGCTTGGTGAGATGAGAGAGTGGATGTTTTAGGAATTAAATGTCATGGATGTGGTGCATGTCTCAAAAATAGTGCTAGTGGATGCCGACATGGCACACTTGGTGAGGGGGATGGCTGCACGAGAATTGTTTATGTGGCGATAAACTTTTTGAAGAATATAGCATGCCGCGTGCAAAAGATAAACAAGTTGGACGACAAATTTTTGGCATTTCTCGGCTACTTAACTTTGTTTTTTCATTGATGAAATTCTAATCTTAACAAGTTGGATCCTACATGAAGAAATGCTCTTGAAAACACCATGCCCATCTTCAGTTCAACTAGTCGGCACCTAGCGGGAAAATGGGAATCACAGTAGCGTTCTTATATACTCCCTATGTTTCTTTTTGCTCCGTGTATTAGGTTTGTTTATAGTCAAACTTTGTAAAGTTTATATTTAAAAATATCAACATCTACAATACAAAATAATTATGGTATGAGAATATGTTCCCTCGTAATCTAATGATATTGACTTTGTATTATGAATGTTAATTGTTTTCTAGAAACTCGGTCAAACTTACAGTGAGTTTGGCTTAAGGCAAAGTCTAGATGCGGACAAAAAGAAACGAAAAGAATATAATATACATATACTTTATAGTTGAGAGACACAATAATATATTAATCTACATAAAACACACTGATCAATGGGCCCAAGAACGTACCCTACAGCCCCGAGCCACCAAAGGCAAGGAATTCAAGGGATCTTAGTAACTAAAGAGACACGAATGCAGTTTTTCATTAATTAATAATATATGGCTTTGATTTCACACAAAAATGACTTCTTGCATTAATCAAGTGCAAAGATCGGAGTTATATGGGTGTAACTACACCCGGTAGTAGGATGTATTTTCCCTATATGTGTGTAGTTGTGTGTATGAACACGAGCAAATTCGCGCATAGGAGAAGCATCTAAACTGTACCTGTAGGTGAATTGTTTTGTCGCCGCCCCCCATATCTCCAGATCGCAACTGTGATCAACATACATACGACAAGGAAGGCTAGAGCTCCACCAATAGCCATCGCATATGGAAACGAATGATGTGGTGCATCCCCTGTGAGCAAAGTAGTTTCGCGTTAGAACGAGTATTAACAAAAGAGCCCATGTGTTCCATCGGGAAAAAATATACCACTCTCCTGACCCACTAATCATGACTCAAAACTTCAACAGGTCCACATCCTTTATTTTAACACATAGCTTTTCATTTGTATTTTCACTTATCCTTCTTCCCACCCTCGCCGACGATGGTTCAGTGCTCACACAATCAGAACTTATTTGAATGTTGTCAATCCTAAGGCGTCACTCTCTCGGCGTAAGATGAGAAATCTGCTTTTTCTATGAGGTTTTGGCGATGCTTACATGCATGGTTATAGGTGGTTTCTTTCGTCTTCAATCCTGGTTTTGCTGGTGTGTTTTCAATCCAGATCGACACCGCTATGAATGAAAGATGTATCATGCACTATTGATTAAGGTTGCACCCTAAATAGCAGGTAAAATAATATCATATTCAGATTCTACAACCTTCGTCTCAAAATTCTTGTTTTAGATTTGTCCAAATATGGATATATCAAGTCACGTTTTAGTATTAGGTACATCCGTATTTAGACAAATTTAAAACAAGAATTTTGGGACGGAGGGAGTACATATTTTTATAATAAAATTCCATATATAACATGTTAAAGTTGGAGTTTGGATTTAAAAAATATGTATATTTTTAAAAAGTATTTGATTGTATTGCGGGTTGATTAACCAGAATATCAGGGGCTATCCCGCAAAAGCAAAAATCTGACTTAAATTTAACATGTGGCATGATTATCAGAAACATCACGGTTTTTTTTGCAAAAATCAAAATCTGATTTAAAACTAGCATGTGGATTGATTAACACCCCGAAACGAACCGGACAGAGCAAAGACCAAAAAAAGAAACATCCCACCTCACCCGTGCAGCCCGCTACCCATCTTCCCCAGTCCCCACCCCCCGCACCACAACCCTCCTCCCACTTCCTCCCGCAGCCGGCGGGCCCCCAACCCCCTCCTACGGCCAGCGCCCACCTACCTACCTCCCATGGCCGCCGGGCTCCAACCCCTTCCAACCACTAGCGACCCCAGCAGCCATGGTGGGAGCCGGCAGCCACAGGAATCTTGCGAGGCCTCCACCACCGGATCCGGCGGCCATGGCCATCGGTGCAGCCACAAGCCGATGGATCCGGCTACGACCCACCACCTCCCGCGCGTGGTGGCCGGATGGGAGGGCCGACGAGCTCCATGCCATGCTGGGCTCCTCCAGTGCCACCACTTCCTTCTTCCCCTTGGGCCGCACTACCTCCCGCTCTGCCTCCCCGCACTTTTCCGACGAGCCGCCAATCCTCCACGCGCGTTGCCGGTGCCCCGGACTTTCTTCCCGCAACGCATCCCGACCCTTCTGCCCCAGCCCGCCTCACCCCGCCACCTCCCGGCGCACCTCCTTCCCTCCCTCCACCCTCTCGCAGGCCACAGATCCGTGGCCCTCAATCCTTCCCCGGGGTAGATCTAGCCATCTAGGTGAGGTTGAGGGGCACCGTCACATCTCCTTCCCCTTCCCCCGGCATCGTCGATCGTCCCCTCGCCTCGATCTACAGCGACGTCGACGACCGGCAGTAGGGTGCGCTGCCCTTCCTCTCCCCTTGAATTTTTGGGGCGCCGACGACACAACGCGTTATCCGGCGGTCGGGCTCGGGGGTGGAGGCCACCGCCGATCCCCTGCTGGATCTCTTTCCACCAAGACCCGACGACATCCCCTTCGATCTGGTCTCCCATCGACAATGCCTCACCCCCTCCTCTCCGCACTCTTCTCCTTGGTCGGCTGCGCACAGTCACCATCTACAGCGTGTGGTTTCACCAGAAGGAGCCCGGGGAGCGCCTCTCTCTCACCACCGTGGCATTTTCGACACAGGGGCTTGAAGTTCGCAAAATATTTTTTGTGTATTTTTTCAGATTATTGTTGTTGATTTGAGTGAATTCAGTTTCTAATGAAGTTTGTTAATTCTTCAATGTAGTTTGCCTGGCACCGACATGAGGTTCACTAGCTCCTGCTTGCAGTTTTTTTTGATAGGAAAAGGTGGTAGCTCCTGCTTGCAGTTCGCCATGGTAGATGGGTTGATGCAGCCCACTTGAAGGAGTCTTGTGGTTCACTGCATTCAACAAGGAATAAGCAAAAGAGTGTAGTCTTGTGATGCAACCCACTTGTTTCATTTTTGTGTGTATTTTGAAGATGGGGTGGAGGAAGACAGTGGTTTTTGTGTATATTTTGCTCACGGGTGACATTTTTTCTGCTTTTCAGATTTTGGTTGCCATCCCATGGGCGCACAGGTGCAGTGCTATGGGGACTGGACATGCAGTGCGCTGGCACCTGCTTGCATTTCACGGACAAAAATGTGGATTTATTTTTTAAGTCCCTCGTCACTGTAATTTGTGTGTTTTGTATTGTGGATTAAAAATAGGATCATTGCAGTTTGTTCGCCCTGTCTCGTAGTCCAGAGAAGTATAGATTGCAACTCTATTGAAAACGTGCATTGAAGACAACAACACATTTTTTAAGTGCAACTCACTTGTTTCATTGCCATAGTGATCTTCTCTCTCCCAGTGGTTCACTATGTTGCCAAGTGCAAAAACAAATTGGGAGAAAGTAAATTGGAAAAGGTTGATTTTTTATGCAGCTCACTCTGTTGTTGTGTGCAGTAGAAACAAAATTGGAAAAAGAAAATAGATGCAGTACACTCACCTCGTCCCTGCAGTGCATACTCGTTGATAAAAAAAGTTACAGAGACAATAAAAGAAAAAGAATGTGGTTCACTTTTCATAGTATTACGGTTCACCAACCCTCAACATGAAGTGCACCCCACCTCGTTTGGAAAAATTTATGTCCCACAAAAAAGAAAAAATCATGCAGTGCACTTGTAATTTACGTCCCACAAAAAAGAAATCATGCAGTGCACTTATCCGTCTGATGAAGTGCGGGTTTTAGTCTAAAAGAAGTGCGGTTTCCTAGCTCGTTTGGGAAAATTTACGTCCCACAAAAAAGAAATCATGTAGTGTACTTGTCCGTCTGATGAAGTGCGGGTTTTGGTCTAAAGAAGTGCGGTTTGCTACCTCGTTTGGGAAAATTTAGGTCCCACAAAAAAGAAATCATGCAGTGCACTTGTCGGTCTGATGAAGTGCGGTTTTTTGGTCTGAAAGCAGTGCGGTTTTCTATGTGATGCAGTACATACGGCGATTTTGGGTCGCGAAAAAACAGAGTGTCCGTATTTCGTTAAAATTAAAATTGCTCTTAAACCGTAAGGAATCAGAGAGAGTATTCTACATGAAAAACTTGCACCTCGCTGATATCTTTCCAATGGCGTATAATTTGAATCATTTCGACCAGCGGTTTGCAAAATTTTCGTGGAAAACGACCGCTGTCTCCCGTCATCAGCCGCACGATTTTCAAAATTAACTAAAAACCGTAAGGAATATCAAAAATATTCCAACATACGAAAGTTGCGCCTTGTCGGTAGCTTTCCAACGGCGTATCATACTCCTCGTTTTGACAAACAATTCAAAATCAGGAGCTAAAACAGTACCGAAAATTAAAAAAAAAATCAAAAAAACGTAATTCCGTGATTTAGTAAATTTCAAACTGCTCTTAAACTGTAATGAATTAGAAAAATAATAGATATGAAAAAGATGCGTCTTGACGATATCTTTCCAATGGCGTATCATTTGCCGTATTCCGATGAGCAGTTTAGAAAAAATTGCGAAAATACGCTCAGTACCACTCGTCGTTCGCCGCACCATTTTTGAAACTGCTCTTAAACCGTGAGAAATCTCGGAAAGTGTTCAACATGGCGAAGTTGCGCCTAATCCATAGCTTTCCAACGGTATATTATACACCTCGTTCCAATAAACGGTTAAAAAATGAGAGCAAAAATAGTACCGAAAAAACACTGCGTGCAATTTTTTACGACACGAAGTTCACTAGTATGTATTGCAGTGCCCTTGCTACAGAAAGTGCAGTGCACTTGCGTTGAGCATGCAGTGCGGAAGTGTTATCAGAATAGTTATTCTGCTAATATTAACATAATAGACCGGCTATATATATATAAGATGATGTAAGTGGGTTTTAAAGATTTAAATAACTTTTTTTTTCTTAATTGAAAGGAAGAGAGGTAATAGAAGAGAACGCATTTAGATTAAGAGCAACTCTAGCACATACCTCAAATTGTCATACCGCAAAATCTATTTACAGTATGCTGCAAAATGTTTCACAGTATGGCAGGTGTTCCGCCAGAACAGATACCATAAAATTGCTTCGGGTCATATGTGGAGCCCACTTGTTAGTAGCTAAATTTACAACATGGTCCTTGAAAAATAGCACAAAGAACCCTCAAAACAAAAACCAAATAACAATTTGGTCCCTGGCCGCAGCCCACCTTGTCTCTTGACACCCCCAGGCCACCCGATGCTCGGCGCAGTGGTCTTCCATGACACACGGTGGTCGACCCCCCACTCCACGCGCGTGATAGGCCTCCACGACTATGCACCCAATGCACGCAGTGGCCCTCAACGACGGCACACTCCACGCGTGCGGTGACCTCCACGACGGCCTGGCCACAACAGACGGCGGTCGGCGTACACACGCACACCACGTCCTCCACACACTCCAGCGTCGCGCTTGTGCTCGTGGCTACGGGAGGCAGGGGTGGTTGCAGACTCGATTCCGGAGGCGCGACCTCGGAACTATAGGAGGCTCCGGTTGCTCCATGGCAACGCGTGGCCAACCGAGGGAGGTGCTACGGTGAGCTGTCGGCGAGGCTAGCGGCGGCAGAGGCGCATGGGGGAAGCGGTTGCTCCTGAAACTTCCCTCCCACCAATCATTTTCTAGTTTAGTGGGAGCTCGAAAAAAGGCCTCGAAAACTGAAGATGCTAGATGATGCCCCGCGGTTGCTGTGGGAACCGTGTTAAAACCAATGCATAAATTAGTGCTTAAAACCATGAAAACAAATGTAAGAGTTTTACATATTTAGAATGATAAAACATAAAAGAATTGTGTGTGACAAAATGATGTATAAAAGAGAAAAAAATCCCCACAAAAAGAAGACATGATTGATGAAGTGGTGTTATTTGAGTTGATAGTTTAATGCAAAAATGCATGCATGCGTTGGGAAAAAAAGACATGCATGACCAATGAGGTGGCATAATTTACATTAATGCAAAAAGTAACTATTGAGCACACGCATGACTCCTTGATGCCACACAATTCTGATCGGAAGGCTGTAAATAATTGAGGTGATGTGGAAGCATGCATGTGTAGAGAAATTTAGTAGTGGGGGCTAGCTATTTACATATAGAAGATGATGCAGTTGGGTTCTCATATCAGGGGAATGCTAAACTTTTTTACGATTTGGCCAAATATGCAGGATCTCTTCGGTTCAGTTTTTTTGACAATAACCGAAAACTAGTAGCTATTATAAGGGTTGCGGCCTTTTACGGGATGTGCTAGAGATGCTCCAAGAACTGATGTAGAACGGGCTAAAAGAAACTCTGCTTGAGATGGGTCATGTATTAATAAATAGTAAGTAGTTATTTGTAGCTAATTGCTAAAAACGTTCGCTATTATTTACTATAGATGACATAACAACATTCTACAACCAACAGTTGGCTTATATTATCAAGCATGCTCAACATCTACATCCGGATACCCCAAATTTGGCCCCTTCAACGTCAATGAACACTATCAGACGCATTTTCGGGGCAGTACGTCACACCTCAAATCTTCGTCTCCACGTTCGCGTACATCAATTAGCAAACCCCAAATCCATATACCTCAATTAGCAAACCCTAAATCCATATTACACATGCATCATGAAGTTTCGATACAGCCGGACGCCCGGCTACTATATCAAAACATGCCATCGGCTTACCAAATTTGGCATATTCTATCTACATACTAAGCGATGGACAAAGATCATTCATAGTTGCCCTTCCAGGCGCCCTTGGCTTCTTTTTCACAAAGTAATTGTCGAATATGCAGTACGGATCAAGCCAAATCTCATCGTCGGAGTTGTCTGCCCCGTCACTGTTCTATTCCTCCTCTTTGGGGTAGCCCTGTCATGGCATGAACCACTCGATCTTGCTCTCCGGCAAGGGCGCGAGTGTTCCTCCTCTGCTACTTCTGAGGATGCGTGAACGGTTAGCTTTCTCTTTCGCGACAGCGCACGCTCCGCCTCCGCCACATCGACAGCGAGCTAGGTCTCGCGCTCCCGCTCCCTCTAATTGTTACGGCGAACGCACCAATCCCTATAGAACTCATAATCCGGCAGACGGAGATGGAGTCGTAGGCGGACCTCGAGCTTCTAGCACTGTCGGATCTGAGCGCTAGTTGCGTTGTCGCAATGGATTCGCGGCAGACAGACTTCAACATCGGTCGGATGCACTCCTCCCAGGAGCGGCGGACGGTCATAGCCTCCCCTGGCACGCATGGGAGGACGCCCTAGTTGATGGATCGTCAGTCGTCAGAGTCGGATCCACTGCCTAGCATGCCGAAGAGGGCTGGAAATCATCGGAAGGGAGTTTGCACATGATGTGAAGTGGAGTGGAGTGGAGTGATTAGGGTTTGCTTCGGAGAGCGGATGAGAAAGATCCTTGACTTTGATTTAGATCTCATTCTTCTTCCCTACTAGCAACGGGGTTATCCAACTTCACTGCCTCATCTATTTCTACGTATGTGGGATCAGGGTGGTCCAGCATAGACCGGATTCGATGTGGCAGAGCGCACATGCCTCCCATACCCACTCCAGATTTGGGCCGGATATGAGGGGTGCCGGTTAGCCCGGGCGTTTGGGACCGGTATGAGGCATTCATCTAGGTCAGGTTTTTTGACCTGTCAGTGATCGGACCGTCTGCCCGGGCATTTGGGGCTGTTATTAGGCATCCTTCTAGGTTGGTGTTTTTGGCCTGTCAGCAACCGAGCCGTCCGCCCGGGTGTTTGGGGGGGGGGGGGGGGGGGTATGAGGCGTCTGTTGGGGTTGGGTTTTTTTATCTGTCAGTGATCAGGTCGTTGCCCGGCCGGGTATAGGGGACGTGGGGAGCCCAGTTGTAGATGCTCTTGGGCAAATTTTGAGTTGCGGACCGACCACTAGTATTTCACTTCTGTGAAGCAAAATTATTTAAGCACCCACTATGATTGAAAGTTTGAAACTGTTGTTTTCGGTGTGTGTGCGCGCGCGCGCGTGAGAGAGAGAGAGAGAGAGAGAGAGAGAGAGGAGGAGGAGGAGGTTGTACGCACCTAGTTCAGACTTTGGCAGCCTCATGTACAGATCCTGCCCTCCATCCACGTAGCGTAGGTCGGTGATGTGTCCTGTCCAGATGATGCACCCAGCGACTGCGCCTACCCGGATATCAGCGGGGGCATATGCCACGCAGGAGCAGTTGTTGAAGCACCTGGCCCTGCACTCCTCCAGCGTCGCGCTCCCATCCACCGACGCGTTGAACGTGTCGGGGAGCTTCACGCCCTGGAGCACCATGAACCCGTCCGTGCTGCTGGTGCTGGCGCTCCCGTTCCCTTGGGCGCAGTCTAGCGCCGCACTTCGCCGGCATCCATCTGCGTTCTCCCTCAGGTCCCACTCCGCGGGGGACGCGGGGGTGAAGCCCCTGGGACAGCTGCAGAAGGACGTGGAAGGAGCGTTGGCGTTGCAGAGGCCGAACGGCCCGCACATGGCGTAGTCGTCGCATACGTCCCTCGGCCCCTTAAAGAAGGTCTCCCATCGTTGCGTGCTCGCGTCCCATACCAGCCGCTTGACAAAGCCGGTGGACGTCGCCACGATGCGGGAAGGGGGCGTGCCGGGTGTCGCCGTGTACCCGAAGGTTACCTCCCCGCCGTTGATGGTGACGACGAACTTGAACATGTTGGTGTAGCTCGCGGCCTCCGTGGTGCCGCTGAACCGCAGTCCGTTCCAGGGCCCTGTGCGGTAGACTTTGGTGCTCCCGTCCCACAGGCTGCTGTCCAGTAGCCCGTTCACCTCCGTGACGAACCGATAGGCCGGAGACGGGTCGTCGGCTGAGCGCCACGACGAGAGGTACCACTCGGACCCTGTCCATTGGTTCTTGCCCATCTTCATACCAGGAAGCAGCGTGTCAGATAGATAATCGAACGATTGCCACACGGTGGTGTGGCCGGCTTGTTCACGGATGACCAGGTTGCCGGATTCAAGAAGCTGCGCAGCCCTCGGAGCTGCCGTCGTGGTGGAGTTGGATGTCCATACGGTCTGGCCCGAGCCATCAAGCAGGAGAAGGTTTCCGGTGTCGCTGAACACCAGAACCCCCGCCGTGCTGTTCAGGGGCCTTTCACGGTTCGCCACCCAGAAGACAGTGGTGTTGGACACGGAGAACCATATCCCGAGGTATCTGTTGGTGGACACCCCGGGAGAGAAGAAGCCCAGGATGAACGACCCATCGGCTGAGACCACCGTGTTGCCGTCGGTGATGTTGCTGCCCTCGTTGAGCAGATCGGATACGCCGGTTACCAAGGCTCCCGGAGAGAGGAGCAGGAAGAGGAACAGGGGAAGAGTAAGACCGAGATGGTCTCTGGTTACTTCCATAATGTTCCATTACGACTTATTACGAGTATGGTTGAAGGCAAAGATAGGTCACCGGCTCTAGCGCAACCGCCCACCGGGCTTTTGTAGGCTGGCGCCGGAAAGTCATGTCCGCAAACTGACAAACATTCATTCCTTGCGAGATCCCCATCCATTCTGAGGTTGCAAGATGAGAGTGATAAATATCAAGTATACATCCACACGGTTTAGATTAGCTCTCGTATGTGTTGATGTCATTGCCGCTTTGTGGTTTAATTAAGTGTATAAAACACTAATCTTAATCCGGAAACAAACGGGCATTACAATGTCAGAATTAGTGTTTAAAATACATGCTACAACTCAACCGACAACCAGGCTGAGAAGCACCTGGTAGAGGTTTGAAATTGTCAAAGAACAAGATGTACTCCAAGGAACAAGATGCATCTTCAATGCTGCCAGGAAGGTTCATTGTCGGCAGTGGCGCAGCTAGGATTGGTCCAAGCCCTGGGCCAAGCGATACAAAAACAGTGCAACAAAAAACAAACATATCAGGTGCACCGTCGCCACGCCGCCCCCACCCCCTCCCGCGATGTTTCTGAGTTCTGACCTACCTACTGACGTAATTGCCTCTGAGACAAGCGTGTTGCCGTCGGTAATGTTGCTGCTCTCGTTCAACACGTCAGATACGCCCACTATTGAAAAAAAAGGTCTTGTTGAGTTCTTTTCTGTTTGCCTAGTTAGAAAAACGGTCGTCATCAAGTTCTTTCCTGTGCGCCAGTTACAGAAGGCCGAGCTCTCGGGGAAAGGAGCAGACAAAGGAACATCAGAAGACCGAGGCGTTTTCTGGTTGAGAGAAAGGTGAGGTAGCTCCCGGGTGTCCCTAAACCCCCATGAAAAGTACATTCAAACAACATAGAAAACAAGATAAAAAATCTGAAACTTTGCGTCATCGAATATGCTCAAACGTTTTAGGCGCATGCAAATTTTCATCAAGAAATACCATTTAGAGAAAGGTGTACACACGAGAAACAAACATTAGCGCTTAAAACGGTGAGCACTCAAGTCTTTTTCTTGTATAGAGCTTCTCAAATGTTTTTTTGCATGAAATCTTACAAGCGCGTACAAAGTTTGAGCATATATGATATTTTTAGATTTTTTTTCTATTTTTTAAATTTATTATTCATGGGGGTGTACCGGTGTAAGGACACAAGAGTTGAAAAACCACTCTCGCCTCCAACTCCAAGTGGTTATTTGGATTAGGAGAATTAAACAAAAACAGGTTTTACGAGAATTTCTAGGAGTGAATTGCAAAAACATTGACACTTCAGGTTAGGTTTGCAGGAACCACACATTTACGAAATTGTGCCAAAAAACACTAATTTTTTTCATAATTTTTTTTCGCAAAAAACACTGGTTGCTCGTTTGGACCGTTTTAAGTACGTTTATGACATGGGGGGCCGCATCCGTCAACGTGGCGGCACTGTTCACATGGCATGGCTGTTTGACGGCATTACACTGGGCGCGCGCACCGGTTCGAGCCGGGCCGCTAGTCTTCTAGCCGTTCCCCACCCGGTCCGCTCCTCTCCCTCACTTTTCCTCCCCCGCACTCTCTCCTCTCAGTCATGGCGATGGCTGGCGGCACAGGCGACGAGCGCGGTGGGTCTACCGGCGTTGGAGACGATGGTCCACCGGAGGGAGATATATGTGGGAGCTCAAACCCTAGCGGGCCGTCGGATACGAGCAGCCCCACCCACAACCCCCAGCACTGTCTCGAATATGTGGCGGCAAGATCTTGGGCCAGGGCAATGAAGGAGAATCCAACGGAGAGCCACCGGATTGCCTCGTCATTCGGCGGCGTCTAGTGAGTTTCCTCTTCTCTCTTCCCTCTTCCCTCTTCCTGTAGATCGATTCTAGGGTTAGGGTTAGGATTTTTGGCGCTGTTAATTGGTGCTCTATTAATTGTGATTTAGTTGGGGTTGATTTGTCGACAGCAGAGTGCTCCCTGTTAATGATGTATTTTAGTGCTCTGTTGACGATGTAGTGGTGATGATGTAGGTGTCAAAGTAGCTAATAGAGTAGTTTGTTGATGATGTAGTCAGCAGAGTATTTAATTTGTTGATGATGTAGTCGGCAGAGTAGTTAGTAGAGTATTAATTTGTTGATGATGTGGTTTTTAACAGTGAAGTTGACTGGTTTTCAGAACTTGACAGTGATTTTCAGAGTGTACTGCACTGTACTGTATTGTAGGAATAATAGAGTTGATTACACAGTTTTAGTGCTCTGCTTTAGGAATTATGCATTTTTATTTACAGTGCATTGGGTGTTGCTCTGTTATTTACAGTACATAGTGCACTGTTAATTAAATCTATTTTATTCTTTTGTGTGTAGTTTGAATGATGGTGTTTGGGAAGTTAGAGACAGAGGGATATGGTTTGAATGATTTCATGTATTTTGTGAGGGATCCTAGTGTAGGGATTACAGGAATGGATGAAATTTGTGATGATGATAAGGTGGATGAAATGCTTGACCATATTGCTAACAAATATCATAATGTAGTGAACTTGACAGTGGTTAGGGGCACTGATCCAAGACCTGCAGATTTGAACTCAGGCTATCTGTATGAGGAGCATGTTCCTTTGAGCCAACTAGGAGAGAAACCTGTGTATGTAGTAAATCCTTCTGGTGTTCTCTTAAGATCACCACCAAAAAGAAATATACAGTGTCAGCCAGAGCCACTGCAGTTCTACCCCACACAGCAGAGCACAAACCATGATATGGATGCAGATGCTGCCATGGATCAATGCAATGCAATAGATCAGGATGAATTGGAGACATTAATGGAGGTGAAGAGGAGAACAAAGATTGCCAAATTTAGGGAACATAAGATTGCAATTTAGCATGTAAATAAAGTTAAGCAGAAGCTACCAATTCTTCTAAATGAAGATGATTTAGATCTGGATGCAGATGAGGACTATCTTCAGAGGCTTAATGAGATGAGGAGGCAAAGAGAGGATCCACTCATTCATTTCGATGGAGACACTGATGTGAATGAAGTATATGAGGAAGATGAGGAAGGGCAACATGTGGAGGTGGAGCAAGTGGAGCAGGTGCAGCAAGAGGAGCAGGTGGAGCCTACAAAGAAGAAGAAAGCTAGAAAAGGGCCAACACAGAGGTCACATTCTAGTTTGGAACAGAGATTTGAGGATGTTTGGGCACCATCATCAGATGAGGAGGCAGATCTTGGTGTTTTGAAGCAGGAATATGATGATGGAGCTGAGGAACTACAGTATGTTCTGCCCAATGGAAGTAAGAGCAGATTAGTGAGACCTTTGCCAAGGATCTGGTACAGTGAGGAGAGAGAGAACCTAGAGGAGCAGTTTTGCGGAAAACTTTATTTCATCAATGTGTATCAGTTTAGGAGAGCAATTCAGACATTGCACATAACTCAGAATAGGAATTATGAGTTCCACAGAAACTGCAATGACAACATCATAGTTGTGTGCACAAATGCAAACTGCCCTATCTTTATTGCAACTTCTGTTGTTGCAAATGAGACTACTTTTATCATTAGGAAGGCAAATTTTGTGCACACATGCCCAACAGTAGGAGAGTACACCAAGGTCACTGCAAAATGGGTTGCCCACTAGTGTGAGGCAATGATGAGAGTTGAAATTGGCACACCAGTCACCACAATAATGGAGACACTGAAGAAGAAATATGGAGTAGAGATCTCCACCCATATGGCCTACAAGGCTAGGAAGCAAGCATTGAAGGTTGTCCAAGGAGATCAGAGAGGACAATACACTAGAATAAGAGATTATTTGCAGGCTGTGTTGGATACAAACCCAGGCTCTAGATGTGTTGTGACTACTAGGTATCTACCGCTGCACCCAAGCAAAGACCCTAGGTTTCATGGCCTCTTCTTCTGTCTAAGTGCTTGCAAAGAAGGGTTTTTGAATGGATGCAGGCCATTCATAGGTACATTGTATTTACTAACTTGTGAATTGTTTATGTTCTCACATTACATACACTATCTTCTCACAATTGCCAGCTTTGCAAGTGTAGATGGTTGTTTTATCAAGCTGTCAACAGGTCAACAGATCCTTGCTACAATAGGAAGGGATGGGAACAATAATATCTACCCTATATTTGGAGTTGTTGACAAAGAGGACAAAGACAGCTGGACCTGGTTCTTAACACAACTTAAAGATGCACTTGGTGGAGAAAGTGGGAAGTTTGGTTATTGTACCATCATCTCTGATAGGTAGCAGGTAAATTTCTCTTCTCATAGTTAGACAATATTGCCATTGTTTCATATGCACATTGCTCTAGCTTTATTTCATAGGACCAATGCTTAGCTTTATTTCTTATGGTTTCAAATAGGGGCTTTTAAATGCAATAAACCATGTTTTCCCCAATTGTCCACAAAGGTTTCTCCTTAGACATATCTATCAGAATTTTCAATTTGCTGGTTTTAGAGGTGATGAATTAAAGAAACACATGGATGCAGCTAGCTACTCTTATACCGAGAATGAACACCTTGATGCAATGAATGCTTTGAAAAGAGAGTGTAAGGCTGCTTGGACATGGCTTCACAAAATACTTGTTCATACTTGGGCTAGGCATGCTATGGATTTTAATTGCAAAACTGACCTGGTTGTGAACAACATCAGTGAGGTGTTTAACAAAATGATATTAGATGTCAGAGGCAAGCCCATAGTGACCATGATAGAAGGAATTAGGACAAAGCTGACGGTCAAATTTAACAAGAATAGAACTAAGACAGAGACAACAAATTGGGAGATTTGCTGTACCTATGTTGAAATGTTAGAGGAGACAAAGTACCACTCAAGGTGGTGCCAAACTTTGATGGCTGGTCCTAACATTTACCAAGTTACTAGCGGAGAAAACACCTACTCAGTGAACTTGTTGGACAGAACATGTGGATGTAGGAAATGAGATATGACTGCTATGCCTTGCCATCATGCAGTTTCTGCAATGGTGAAAGCTAAGTTGCAGCCTGAGAACTTTGTGGCTGATTTCTTCAGAAAGGAAATGTATAAAAAAGCATTTGCACATATATATTTCCTATGTCTGGTCCAAACCTGTGGCCAAGGACAAGAACTCAGGACATAGAGCCTCCAGTATTCAAAGACAAGGTTGGGAAGCAACAAACAAAGAGGAGGAAAAACCAATTTGAGAAGCCAGCATGAAAAGATACATCTAGGATGGCATCTATTACTTGCAGCAACTGCAAACTTGTAGGGCATAGATACAATGTTTGCTCCAAGCCCCTCAAGCCAGCTCTTGCTATGAGAATGAACCAGCATCAGGTTAGTTAGAGTAGCACCTCAATTCTCTTAATTTTGTCTCCATTCTATCTCACAATCCTCAATTGTTTTTTAAATGCAGCCAAACAGGTCATAGGCTTCTGCTTCAACAACAAATGCATCTACAACTGCTGCACCACCAAGGAAGAGGCCATGTTCATCTACTACTGCACCACCAAGGAAGGGGCCATGTACTTCTGCATCTCCATCAACAACTGCTCCTACAACTACTGCTCCTACAAGGAGGAAAGTGTAAGTGCATCTAGTGCCCCTTAGTGATTTTGGTGTATTGAACACTTATAGGTTAAGGGACTAATATGTTTGTGAGTGTACACAGGCTCTATAAGTCAATGAGGAGTTTGATATTAACAGTGAAAGTCGACCCCTAAAAATGAATGTCTTCGGCTGAAGACTTTGGTTCTCCTGAAGACTTTAAAAGTGAAGAAATTGGTGTGACCTTGAAGACTTCGATATTCATGCGAGGAATCTGAAGCGTGAAGACTTTTGTTTTCATAGTTTCATTTCCTCTTTCTTGAGTCATAGGAAACACCGTACTGTTAAAGGGGGTCGAGGTAATACTAAGGAAACAAATTTCCAAGTGATGCTCATTTCAAAATCCTACACCTACCCAATCCTTCGAGTGAAGCCATTGGAAATCTCATATCAGTTCAGTCAATTTCTTCAGTGACAGAGGCGAAGATCTTTTGGTCTCTGAGGAATTTGTTCTGACTAAGGAGTTAGGAATTCGCTAGTGCGAATTGCCTACACAGTGAGGAACATGATAGCCCTGAGGAATTCGAACCTCAAATCCGACCGTTGATGTGCCGCGCGCCAGCTGTCCCAAAATATCCTACCACCTAACGGTCATATCAGACAAGGACATTTATGTCTTATCATGTCGGGATACTCCCTAGGCTATAAATAGCCGCCCCCTACAACCACTAGCTAGTTGGCTGCTCCGAGAGAAACTGACACTTGTCATTTGAGAGCATCCCATCCTCCAAGGACTTTGAGCGAAAATCATCAAGTGAGGAAAACCCAAATCCCAAACCCAAACCTACAAACCCCAAAGTGATTGAGCATCATTGAAGAGATTCTTCCTGTGTGGAACCGACGCTTGTTACCTTTGAGGACTGTGTATCCTCCAGACGGTTAGGCGTCATGGTATGAGCATCCATCCAAGAGGAATTGTGGATTGCCGAGTGACCAAGTCTGTGAAGGTTTGGAAGTCACTTGTGAAGACTTACCACTATTGTTGGGTGAGGTCTGTGTGATCTTAGCTCAAGGAGAATACGGTGAGGACTGTGTGTCCAGGACTATGTGTCCTCGAGTTTAAATACTCAACCACTCCAACCAGACATACAACTATCACAGCAGTTGGAACTCGTCTACCAAATCATTGTCTTCACCAAGCCAACTGGTTCTATTTCCTCAACCCTTTCGTTTCCTCATTATGTGTTGATGAACCCGATCATTCACTACAAAAAAAATACACTTCCGTGATGATATGTGTTTGTCACAGTAGGTCGCGTTTTTTGTCATGCATGTACATCCATGACGATTTTATGACAGAATCAAGATAGTCATACCTGTGCTATCGCAGAAGTGTTCCATGACATTACCAAAATTATCATCACGGAAGTGTCCACTTCCATGACGATAAATTCCGCGTCACAGAAGTGCTTTCGTCAAGGGTGATCGACACGTGGCATCCACCGTAATGGAATGCCGTTAAGCTATCGGGTCCCATTTTGGATCCGATAACCCGTTAACAGCCCGAAACAATGGGGATTTTCCACGTGTAAAATCATCATTGGCTGGAGGAAACACGTGTCAGCTCCCCGTTGGAACAAGTGTCACTCATCCAATGGCCGAGATGCGCTTATGAAATGTTGACACGTGGACCGGCCCAAAAGTGGCCCATAAATTTTAAATGGGCCGGCCCAACTAAAGGGCCACAAGATTTTGCAGTCCATAATGGGCCGGCCCAGCAAAAGGCCCATGAGGTTTTGTGGGCCATAATGGGGTGGCCTAGCTAAAGGCCCACAAGTTTTTGCGGGCCATAATGGGCTGACCCAGCTAAAGGCCCACGAGATTTTGCGGGGCATAATGGGCCGGCCCAGCTAAAGGCCCCCAAGACTTTGCAAACCATAATGGGCCGGCCCACGAGATTCCGTCCCCCATAATGGGCCGGCCCAGTTGAAGGCCCAAAATACTTTGATGACACTAGTAGGTCGGCCCATTAACATGCTGCCATGTTTTGGGCCAAATGTCGGCCCATATTTGATCCGGTCCATTAACAGTCTGCCAAGTTCCGGGCCTAATAGAGGCCCATATGAGATCCGGCCCGTTAAAAGCCTCCCACATTCTGGGCCAAAGTACGGCCCAGACCAGGTCCGGCCCTTTGAGAGGCTTTGGGCTAAATTATGGCCCATATCAGATTCGACCCGTCAACTGGACGCCATGCTTTTGGGCCCACTTGATAAAGGGCCATTTAGTAATTCAGCCTGATATTAGTTTCGGCCTGTTAAAGGCCCGTTTAACATTTTGGCCCTATATATATTTTGACCTGTTAAAAGCCCGTCATATAGGTGGGCCTAACTACAGCCCTGTTTGCATTCGGCCTGCTCACAGCCGATAATCTGATTGGGCCAAACAAGGACCGAGACAATTTTGGCCTGTTATAAGCCCATAATTTGATTGGCACAATCATGGGCCGGGGTCTATTTCGGCCTGCTGCCGGCCCGTGAGCTGTTCGGCATGTTTCAGGCCCAACCTACTTTCGGCCTCCTAAAAGCCCATTGAGTTTTACTGGGAAAATAGGGCCGGCGGTTTACTCGGCCTATTAAAGGCCTGAATCTACTAGTGGGCCAGCTTACATTTAGGCCTGTTAATGGACCAAGATGACGGGGCCCATGATGCGGATCATACATAGTGATTTGCATGACGGCCTGATTATGTACCGTAATTTTACGGTTTGGCCGGTTTACTGCGAAGACAAGATATATACAGTAAAATAATTGCAGCATCGTGAATAAGAAAAAAAAACTTGACTATACAATAAATAAATTATGGCATATTACATCCACTGGGCATCAAAGTTCGCCACTATGATAATAAAGCACAAGCAGGCAGCAAATTACATACACTGGGCATCAAAGATCGCCACCAGTGCAATTAAACATGGCGACAAAATAATATACAAAACCGACAGCACTTCAATAGAGTTCAAGAAAGGTTAGCCCTGCTCAGAAGCTGTAGCGCAAGCAGCTGAGCAAGCTGATGAGACTGCACTTGTTTGACACTTATATCCTCCTCACTCTGAAAGATAAACAAGCAGACAGATGACAGGTTTTGCACATATAAGTATCAGTGCTGACAATTCATCACATTTCTTACTGACGAATAAAGTGACACAGTTTAAAATAGCATTAACATAATATGGTATTGTTCAGGTCAAGACATGGCAGGAAATGACATTGTGAAGGAGTTGGCAGCTTCACGACACCACAGGGTTACAGATCAAGAACTCATAAGTATCAATGGTAAGTGTACTGTCAATTTACCCATTTCAGATTGGCAAAATAAGATCACTTGCTTTGTATAGTTTAATTTACATGGCATGAAGAAGGAACTTGGTTGTACAACTGAAAACTTAAATTGAGAAGGACAAACTTTTGTTTATGAACTACATAATAAACTTTAAACATGCAATTTGATGCAAACACCAAAAATAAACAGCTGTTGCAGTCATGCCTAACCAAATATACACAACAAAATTTGAAGGCTTGAGAATGACAAACTTACATTATTGGTGAATGCAGGCTCTATAAAGCCCTTGTCCATTCTGATGGGGGGGGGGAGGGGGCAATTCAAGAAGTTTACCACAGAATCTTCTTCATAAGCATTGCCTTTATTCTACATTTTGTTAAGAGTAAATATATATATATGACAATATAAGAAAAAATGGAGAATATTTAAGATAAGATGAAGAGTGATGCTACATAACCAAGTAGCTATAAATGTAAGTACAATGATACAGGCAAAAGGTACATCCAAGAGCAATGCAGAGCTAAACTTCTTCAGTACCATCGGTGTTATCCAAACTTATGGTAAGAGTAAATACAGATCTGATGTGTAGAAAATGGAGGGCAAAGGAAAATAAGTTGCAGAGTGGTGGTACATGAACAACTACCTGTCAATATAAGTACACTGATAAAGGACAGCAGGTACTTATAAGAACAATGCAGAGCTAAAAAAATTCATTGGCATTGGATATATTCTACACTAATGTAACCATTCACACAGATCAGATAATTTGGAGCGAACAATTGATAAGCAAGCTATCATGCATACTGCTGTCACATAATGAACCAGGTATGTATGCAAGTACAGTGATACATGACAACAGGTAATAACAAGAGCAAAGCAGCGGGCAGCATATTTGCGGTATCCGGTCGTTCTTTGCAAACCAGAATTCTTTTTCGAGCAGATTTCCTGTAAAAAAGATCCGTAAGGCATGTGGAAAAGTAGAAGTTCAAATTGTCATGCGATATCATAGACAGTACCTCATCCTCGGAACGAGACCAGTGCATAACAAGGTTTTTCCATTCAATGTCTTCTAAATTTAGCACAGGAGACTTCACCAGGAATTCGTTTATAGACTTGTCATCAAAGTGTGATTTCCTCAGGTAACACCGATACTGCTGCAATGCTTCCTTGAAAAGCGCAAGCAAGCTTTGCTCGTCATGACCATCTAGATTGACCCTCGCCTACTTACAACAATGTAATGTAAATCAGATGTGTTCAATCAGCAGAAAATAGGAAAATAATCACCATGAATAATAGCACTTACACGTAAGTGGGACAGGAAGATGTGAAAATGGTGTTTGTCTTCACTATAATCTTCCCATGATGGGAATATATGCACGTAGTCCCTAACAACATTGAAAGCATTGTCTTTTAAACTGGGAATAACTGGAATGGGGTTCCAATCTGCAGGAATTGGCCATCTCTGCAGTTGGGATAGGTGTTCGGCCGGTGGACTTGCTGTACTTTTTGCTGGAGTGGGATTTTCTGTGGTACGGCTAGTGCTATGGCAACTGAAATCGGCATACCTTTTGCTGGAGTGCAGGTCCTGTGTGGTGAGGCTAGTGGTGTGGCCAGTGAAGTATGGGTACAGTCTGCTGGAGTCGGTCCTACGTTTTGTGTCACTGGTTGTACAACCAATATAAGTGGGGTGCTATCTGATTTCTCCGGCACAACCACGTTTTTCAAGGACTTTGCTGGTGCTCCTTCAGGTTCGGCAATCACCCTCTTCCTTTTTGATGTCTGATGCACAAGAACAACATTTGAGTGGAAAAACATGGTATGATGACAGATGGAATATGTATTGATAATGGATGGGCATGGCATATCGACATATATGATGAGTAAACTAAGCAGATGGCGGTGCAACAAAGTAGAAGAAATACAAGACAACATATGCAAGATACGTGCAATCAATAAAACCTTGCCAAATTATAACATGCACCTTGATGGGTGAACATGATAGGCCATCTGCCTTTGACTCCTCGAGGTTAGAATAGTCATTAGGATCATATCCTGAACAAGAATCTACAGCTTGGGAGCGTATGAGTTTCATTGCATCCAGAATGACACTCAATGCCTTGGTGCCAATTTTGTAAGTCATTGCAGTGTTCCACAATATTCTTCTGATGCAAGGATTCTGATATTCACTGTAATTGCGTATAATATCTGAGAACCATGAAAATATAAATAGTTGTGTGATTATTTTTGTAATGCAGATGATATTCTAATATAGGGGCGCCCTGTAAACACTTGTGTGCTATCACTGGATTCTGATGAGAGAGCACATGTGTGCTGTAATATGGTGCGTGCATTTATATAATCTGGCACAAGTACACAAAAAAATAGGCTCCAGAAGTAAGGATAGTTGACAGATGATAGGTTCATAATATACTGTATAGAGAGTTTATTGCCAAACCATGATAACAAGAGCACACATCAACTAGGCAGATCATAGTGTACATAACAGGGGTACACCATAACCATGATATATAAATCGGGGAAGTGGAACTGGCTTGAAAATACGGTGTTGTATTGCCGCTAGTAATTGAAAGCCTATCGATCATGTACAAGCAAGCTCTATCAACTATTGACTACAGATGTCCCTGCGCCCCTTCCTGACAAGGAACATACTGTACGTACTAAATACAGAATAAACAAAGAGGAACATGTTAAAGAACAGAAGAGGAAGCATATTCTTGAGGTTCCGTTTCATTGCATACAATGTTGGTTGCCCACTCATGATGAATCACAGCGCCCAAAGAAATGCAATTCCATGCTGTCTCTCTATATGTGGCAATTTTGAACAAGAGTCATTAGGATCATATTCTGAATAAGAGTCAACAGGTGGGGAGCGTATGAGTTTCATTGCATCCAGAATGGCACTCAATGCCTTGGTGCCAATTTTGTAAGTCATTGCAGTGTTTAGCTTCAAGAGTGGACTGCTGCTAGTGCGATACAGATCATAGTGTAGATATAACAGGAAAACCTTAAGCATCAGAGTAAAATCAGCAAAGTGGAACTTGTTGGAATATATGTGCTAGTATTGCCGGCACGGCTAGAAAGTCTTCGGATACCATCTCTCTTCAAGTGAAGATGTTGTACTGTTAATATCAGTGTAACTCTAAAAGGCGACACAGCTCCCCGCATTTCCTTGCTATTCTTATAGGATTCAAGTGGGCAGGCCACTACAAATCCTATTCCTATGTTTACAAAATCCTACGAATCAAAGAGGCTCAAAGTGTCCATCACAACCGACCGTATAGACCTCTACACTGCAAATGTCCCTGCTCATCTTCAGTACAAGGAACATACTGTACTACTATCATACTCCCTTCGTTCCAAAATATAAGTCTTGGTAGAGATTTTCACTATGGATCACATACAGATGTATCCAGATACATTTTAGAGTGTAGATTCACTCATTTTGCTCCATATGTAGTCCATGGTGGAATCTATACAAAGACTTGTATTTATGAACGGAGAGAGTACATATTAAAGAAGAACGGAAGAGGAACTTCGTAAAGAAGAGCAAGCATATTTTGGATAATAAAATGTTGGTTGCGCAGTGCCCACACATGATGAACCAAAGCGCATTAGAATGCAACTCCCAGCTGTCTCTCGACCATTTCAGGCGGTTGGATGAAGATCCTACGTCTCCTAACCCTTCTTCTTCCTCGTCTCTGAATCTTCCCAAACAGAACACCACACGGGCCGCCGGCCGGACCACCGGCCCCTATCGCTTGTGTTCCTCCGCCACCCCCACCCCCGCCCCCGCCCCACCCGCGTCGATTTTTCTTTGTTCAGCGAGGCCCCACAACCACCCGAGCCCCTTCGTTCGCACCAGGGAACTCCGACGAACTCTAAAAAATCGACTGACCCAATTTTGAAATTTAGTCTACTGTGATTTAACTAGTGTGAATATAAAAGGGGAAAACCATAAGCATTGGGAGTATAGTGTTGAGCATGCCATGGCGGATCTGATGGTGCAAACCGGAAAAAGGTAACTTCACAACCAAGACAAGAAATTAGAGTAAAGCAGTGTCGATCTATTTTCTTGCTGCGATAAATCAGTTGAGCAGATACGAAAGAGTACCGCCTCTGGTGCGGCGCCATGTATGCATCTGCTGAGAATTTAATGGTGTTGTGGTAGCGATGGCTGTCGGTGGCGTGGAAGCAGATCTAGGAGGGCAGACGGTGGCGGCGGGTCGCGGTGGACGAGACGGTCATAGGAGCGGCGCCGGCAAGGTGGACGACGGCGGGGATGAAGCGAGAGGACGGGATGCAAGGATCCCGGTCCGAAGCCTTGGATGAGATAGGTCGATCTCTTGTAATGGACGGCGATGTCGGGGTATCAGCTCCGGCATGGTGGAGGAGGACGGCGGTGGATGGGGTGGCGGACGGCGGCGGACGGAGGAGGCTGGGGTGGAGAGGGTGTTTTGGCGCCCACAGAGTACGAATGGGGAAAAGGGAGGTAGAGAGGAAGTGGGGAACCATGTATTCAGGGCGCGCTTGTCTCAAATGCGAGGAAATTTACAAACTTAGCCCCCGTTTCAAATTTCCTACACCACAGCAATATTAGTCAGTTGGGGATAGGACGGTAATCTCGTATACACCGAATATTTGCCGACGAGAGTTTGTTTTTGGCGCCCACCGTGTATGAATATGAATCGGGGAGGGAGTCGATTTCGGCCGAGGACACACTGTGTTTTGGTGCCCACCATGTATGAATCCTGGTGAGAGGCGGTTACGTCATGTTTGGGTGAAATTACAAACCTACCCCTATCGAAACCTATAGAAATCCAGCAGATAGGCTTTGCGTGGCAGGGATAGGCAGTAGTAATTTCCATCTCGCAGATTTTGGTTTCAGGCGGTTACTGCGACTTTCCCCGCTTCGTTCAAATTTTGCAGAGTGCACATTTACCGTGCCAACTCAATTGGAATCCCGTTTGTATTCTATTTTTTTCGGGCGGGATCCATTTTCAATTGGAATTAAATTCTATATACATCATTTTTCTTATATATACTTTCAAAAGCACAACACCATTTATACATAAATATGGTTTACAAATGGCATGATCTCAGATTCATAAGGTTGTATCCATCAATTTGGATTTTCAAATATTTGAAACCAGTTTATGTTGAAATCCAATGTATGCATTCCTCGCTAACTGTCTCCAATTAATGTGTGTTTCATGCAGTTTTTTTTACTTCTCAAACATGTATAATGTGTTTCACACACGCAACATATAGTGTAATCTCATTTATACATTAATTGCATATAAACCATGCATTGTTTGTAATTAAAGAATATATGGATCACCAATATTGATAAACTATATAACATTTCACGTGTGCCCAAATTCAAATGAATATGCATGCTTGATACACCAATTTGCGTTATGATTTTATCGATGTCGTGATCTCCAGTTTAAATATTTGAATCCCCTTTAATCTAGATATTCGTCTCATATAGCTATCACTCATGCTTATATAGGACTATCTCTCTGGACCTATACGCGTTCATCGTCTCTCAGGTATCTCTCGTACTACCTGTATGTCGACAATGATCTTTTATCTTCGTAACACACTGACGGTACTCTCTCCCTCGACCTTCATGACTCTATATCTCTCTAAGTATATCTCACTCTCTGCTATGTGTCTCTAACTATGATTCTCCATGTGGAATCTCTTTCTCTCACACAAACACAAAACTTTGTCTCCCAGGGTCTCATTTCTCTCTACTATTCCCATGTGTGCCACTCGCACACCCCTCATATAGAGATGTCTTTCGCTCCTTAGATATGAGAACCTACAACTCTTCCTCTTAAATATCTCTTTCTCACACACAAACACAAACTCCGTCTCCCAGGGTCTCATATTTCTCCATTGTTCTCTTGTATGTCGCTCACACACACTCTCTCTCCCTAGAGATATCTTGCATTCCCTCATATGTCTCTCTAGCTATCACTCTCATTGTGAAATATCTTTCTCTCTCGTAGACACAAAACTCCATCTCTCGGGATCTCATTTCTCTCTAATATTTGTTTGTATGTGACTCACATGCACCCTCTCTCTATCTCTCTCACACCCACACACATAACTCAGCTTCTGATCCACTCGACTCCTATCTCTAACGCACACTAGCTAGCATCTTTATCTTTCTATTTATCTGTTTCTCCATCAACCTTCTTTCTCGCCCTCACTCTTGATTCCTATCACGCACACTATATATGTTTCTCTCTACATGCAGTCAAGTGCCCTCTTTTTATTTTTCTCTCACACACACATATATAACTTCACCCTCTGAACCACCCGGCGGTCATCTCCAACACTCAAACTAGCGGATGTCCCTCTAGCTAGCATCTCCATCTCTGTATCTATCTGTAGTTTCTCCATCAACATTTCTTTCTCGCACGGAGTCTTGCTTCCTATCACCCACACTATATATGTCTCTCCATACATATGCATTTATAGGTTGATCTCTTTTGCACAATCGTTGTGCCTCACTCCCTCTGCTCGCCATAGATGCATGCTCCAGCCCACGCCACTATCTCTTAAATACAAAAACACATGCTCAATTGTCGGGCCTTCTTCCCTGCATTCTCACATGCATGTATATTGTCATACCGATCTGTCTCTCCCATGTCGTTGATCTTATGACTTATGTCTTCTTTCTTTTATCTCGATCATGCGCGCGCGCACACACACATCCCACGTATACATGTATACCTCTCACACATGCATGTTCAAGGTCTCTATGTCTCCATACGTAGTTAATTACCCTCAATCCTAACGCCACATCAAATCGTTCTCCTCTTGTGTGCACATAACTTCCGCCTGGATGGGTAAAAACACACACTCACACTTAACAATCTCCTTCTAGCTACCCCCCTCTCACTCTTCCCCTATATCCCCGAAACCAATAAGACCATCCCTTTGTTTAATTCCCGCCTACATGCACCATCGATATATAGTAGTCTTCCTCGGTGTCTCTCGAACAAACACGTTCTCTCGATGTCGACTCCTCTCACGCGCACACACCTTCTCTTCCCTCTCTACGGGCATTTTCTCTCTCGCACCCCATCGTTGGTGGCCTCTGCCATACACATCACCTCTCTATGATGAAGCCATGCACACTTAAATTGCATCCGCCACCGAGGACCCCTCAACACACACACACACACACACGCACGCAAACCCACCCACCCCACACACTAAGACTCCATCTCTCTCTCACACACACACAAAAACACACACACACACACACATGCACACACGCACACCCACCCACACCCCCCACACACTAAGACTCCATCTCTCTCTCTCTCTCTCACACACACACACACACTAAGACTCCATCTCTCTCTCTCTTCTCTCTCTCTCTCACACACACACACACCCGACACACACACTAAGACTCCATCTCACACACACATGCTCTAGGCAGAGCATTTGTTCCTACCAACCTTCATCCAACCTTACCCGTATGATAAACAATCACCTTAATTTACTTGCATAACATGGACAAATTCCACTTTACTTTAGTAGTCAGCAAACTTATCATCTGTATCCTTATAAAAAAACGAGTTGGCGATGATGGTGTGCTTGCCATCTTGTAATACAGACCGCCTGATCTATATCTGACGATAGAAAGCAAACTATGATAATTTTACAAAAGATACCTGCACCTCTCTCCACATCCTTATCTCCACAACCTCATTGCTCAGCAATTAAAAAAGGAAGTCTCTGGAACAATCTAGCATGGTGGCCGCTGCCGCCTGCCGGCGCCGTCCATCCCCATGCCTCCGCCCATTCCGACCACCAATCGCCACCACGCTCCACTCCTCCTCACCTTATCTCTCATCTTTCATTTTTTTGATGACATTCTCGAGATACCAGTTTTCCAATAAAATTCTCAAGATATCATTAGTTTTTACACATGGGATTACTCCTGCATGGGTCAATCACAACAGGTGTTTTGTAAAAAAATGCATATTGATGTTCCGTGCAATGCACGAGCATATTGCTTGCAATTATATCACGCAAATCACGAGCAGGAAGTGACATTTTTTTACACAACCACGTTAACATGGCCACGTAAATCACTAGCTAATGTAAATACCATTATACTTATATCCCGATGCAAAAGGTTGAGTACATGTCCGAAGAATAGAGTCGCACACACTCACTCTGTCTCTCAGAATCTCTCTCTCTCACACACACACCAGTTACGTTACACTCACTTAAGCAGACACGTATGTTACAATTTGTGCACCCGTGGGTACACGTGATGCTGCGCATTTATTTAAGCCGGAAGGTGAATCCAAACAGTAGTTGCATTCATTCCCCTCCTGTCGCCTCTTCTCTGGTCGCCGTCGCCCGGTAGCCATGGCCCGGTCGAAGGTAACAACATACGCCATACTCCCGCCAGAGTGGCGCTTTAATATGGAAATTTTAGTGGTCATGCATGCATCTTTTTGTGCTAGCACTCCTATATAAGGGTTGACAGGTCGCTTCCCGCGGACGTGTGCGGGCGGTGGAAGAGGAAGGAGAAGGGAAGTGGGCTGTGGAGTAATGTTTTTTACCATAATTTCTTAGGAAACTGAGTGCAATAATTGAGTAGTTTTGCAAACTACCAGTACTACACCTGAAACGGTTCAAAACCTATACTCCCTTGCCAGCGCGTGCTTCCCGCGTGAAACGGTCAGCGTCGCCCTGGAGCGTCAGTGCCGCATTAATTCCCGGCCAGAGCGAAGGCGACCTCTCACTGGCGCCGGCTTTGAAGTGGCGCGACGGCCGAGAGAGCGCCACTTCCCGGTGCACGCGACTGCTCCGCGTCAAGACTGGCCATGGGCCCTGTTTGGATCCATGGGTTAGACTTATTTTGAGCTAGTTGGGGCTAAAATAGCCCTAAAGTATCCAAGCATGAGGGTTTTAATTGGAGCAAGTTGCACCGAACCCACCAAAAAAACTATCCCACCCAAGAGGTGCTAACTGGAGATAGTTCTCATCGGGATCACTGAAAAATCACTTTTCTCTCTCCATCAAGTGCATTTATTGTCAATCTAACCCTGTCACCTAAACACCTCTTTGGCTATAGTTAGTTCAGGATTAGTCATGAGTTAGTCTAACCTCTAGCTAAGTTAGAGTATCAAACAGGAGCAGTATAGGACATGCAAGTTGCTCAAAGCATATAGTCAAATTCGTACGTGAAAGGATTTTTTTCTTTTTGAAAACAGAACGTGAAAGGAATTTTTTTAGAATGCTCTTGGCATGTCGCTAACATGTGATGAGTTAACCAACCTCAATAGACGGCAAAAACGCTAGCCCGCCGCACTTTGAGAGAGACGAGGAGGGAGAAGCGATACAGGCTGCTGGATTACTAGAGATAGGTGTCGCACGGAAGCCAAGAAATATGGTGATAGCGTGGGTTAACCATGTACTAGTATGATGTAACTACACTGGGCTGCCGTGTTTCGTACTCTTCCAGTCCACTGTGGAGATGATTGGTTGATTTTATATCGCTGAATAATATTAAATATCATGAGTGCAGACACTCCACCACAAGGTTCCTTGCTCCTTCTCAGTCGTCGGGAATCTATGTTCTTCCACTCTATTTTTTACGTGAGCTTTGTTCATCCTTTTGCCAACACGCGAGACATCTAGGATCAAGATGCACGTGTTATGCAAGGATCGTTCCATCTATATGAAGAACACGTGGGACTGGAACTACGAGACGGACATGTACCCAGGAGTGGACGTACGAACCTGAATAATGTAGCACAGTAAGTGAAGTAGAAATGCACAAATGGTATGAACACGCGTGGCATATAGGGTGTGTTTCGTTGCGTTCTCGTCTTAGCATAGTTGTTCCCCCTTCATGCATGCTCAACTCAACACCCCTCTTCATGCATGCTCTCTTCATGCATGATTCTAGTGTATTTGTGCTAAACTAGTGTGGACTCATGTACCCTCCATACACTCTACCAAACACCCAAAAGTAGGTCGAGAAGGGAACTCTTGGGCGGCATTTGTCTCTTACTGCGTACTACCACTAAATGTTGTACGTGCAATGCACGGTGATGTTATGGAGTACGTGCCTAAGTACTCTACGACTACTATATTAGTTGGAGGCACATATTAACTTTTATATTTGTTTACGTGTATGCCTTGAGACCTTCCAACTAGATGTGTCTTTCTCTCCAGGTCGCACTTTGTATCGTTCATACCACTAAGTACTACTACGTGTGGTCTCCGACCTAGAACTGGAAGAAGTGGAGACGCTCTACCACGCTGTTTTTTTTGCTGGGCTATACCACGCTATTCATGTCCCACTCCTTTTGCTGATGTGTGGGACATCCAGCACGTGCCATGTTTAGCACTCTTCGTCGTAAGAGTTGAAACGCTAGCATTCATCAGAAATAAAAAATAATTATAAATCAGCAGTGATACTATTTTTTTGAGAACCAATCAGCAGTGATACTATACCACGCGGTTTCCTTGCTCCTCGATATCGGAAAGAATACTTCCGTTCGCCAACATGTGGGACGTCGACCATCCTGGTCCACTTGCCATGCATGCAGAACTCCAAGGGAGAGTCGATCCGGTCGTCGTGCCGCAGTAACAATGACTAATGATCCGTCAAATCACAGGCCCACTTCCCACTTTGAAGTTGCTCGGACGAAGGAACCATCATGACTTCGTTGAATTCCGCTTCTTGAAGAAAACTACTGTACCAGTAGTATTGCTAGCTACAGTAGTTTCTCCAATAGAGGCCTCCTTTCGTTCATAGGATAGGAATTTTATAGGAATATGAAAATCATAGGAAGTGAGATGACATGCATCTCAATTCCTATAGAGAAAGAGATGCCATTTGATGCACAGGATAGGAATTTTTCCATTTAGTCTAGGCTAATTGAGGGAGTCCTGGACTAGGGGGTGTCCGTCCGCCGGACTATCATCGTCCGCCGGACTCCAAGACTACGAAGATACAAGATTGAAGACTCCTTCCCGTGTCCGGATGGGACTTTCCTTGGCGTGGAAGGCAAGCTTGGCGATACGGATATGTAGATCTCCTACCATTGTAACCGACTCTGTGTAACCCTAGCCTCCTCCGGTGTCTATATAAACCGGAGGGCTTTAGTCCGTAGGAAAACATACATTACAACAATCATACCATAGGCTAGCTTTAGGGTTTAGCCTCCTTGATCTCGTGGTAGATCCACTCTTGTACTACCCATATTATCAATATTAATCAAGCACGACGTAGGGTTTTACCTCCATCGAGAGGGCCCGAACCTGGGTAAAACATCGTGTCCCTCGTCTCCTGTTACCATCCGCCTAGACGCACAGTTCGGGACCCCCCACCCGAGATCCGCCGGTTTTGACACCGATATTGGTGCTTTCATTGAGAGTTCCTCTATGTCGTCACCGATAGGCTTGATGGCATCTTCAACCAACAACGCTGTTCAGGGTGAGACTTTTCTCCCCGGGCAGATCTTCGTATTCGGTGGCTTCGCACTGCGGGCTAATTTGCTTGGCCATCTGGAGCAGATCGAAAGCTACGCCCCTGGCCGTCAGATCAGATTCGGAAGTCTAAACTTCACGGACAACGTCCGCGGAGACTTGATCTTCGACGGGCTCGAGCCACAACCAAGCGCGCCGCACTGTTACGATGGGCATGAACTAGCTCTGCCGCCGAACAGTGCCTTGGTGGCCGCACTCGAATCCGCTTTGGCCCCTAGTCCGGAGCTGATCGCCCAGATCGAGGATCGGTGGGTGGACGCCACCTCGGGGGCTTCAACTTCCACGGCGATGGAGCCGAACACTAACCTTGTCCCTCGCGAAACTCGTGATTCCGAGGTGCCGGACTCCTTGCCGGACTCCGGACCTCCCCCGCCCCTACCAATCGAATCTGATTGGGCGCCGGTTATGGAATTCACCGCCACGGACATCTTCCAACACTCGCCCTTTGGCGACATCCTAAATTCGCTAAAGCATCTCTCGCTATCAGGAGAGTCCTGGCCGGACTATGGCCAGGATGGTTGGGATACGGACGACGAAGAAATTCAGAGCCCACCCACCACCCACTTTGTAGCCACTGTCGACGATCTAACCGACATGCTAGACTACGACTCCGAAGACATCGACGCTATAGACGACGACGCCGGAGACGAACAAGAACCAGCGCCTACAGGGCATGGGAGGACCACCTCGTCATACGACGTATATATGGTGGATACCCCAAAAGAGAGCGATAACGAGGACCAACGGGCCGCGGCAGAAGATAACCCCGCCGACAAACAACCAAAACAGCGGCGCAGACGCCGCCCTAAGTCCCGCCTCGACAACAACAGCGCTCCTAAGGACCCCGCAATACAGCAGCGCACACAAGTGGACGACGAACATGCAGATAAGCAACCGTCCAAACAGGATGAGTCAGATAATCAGTCCAGGCCCGGCGAAAACAACAGTCCGGACGACCTCATGCCGGACACGCCGCCGGAGAGTAAAAACCTTCGAAAAGACTCGTCACCACCGCAAGAAGCTTGAAGAAGGAAAAACGGAAGATCAAAACAGCGGAAGACACACTGAGAATGAGGTGGAGCAAAGTGCTCAAAACCGCGGATAAATACGGCGATGGCCACCAATCAAAGAGCTACCCGAAGTGCAAGCTGCTGCCAGAATTTGACGAGGAGGCCATAGAGCCCCCACAGTCAAAAAATAAAGAGGCTGCCTGGCTGGATAGACGGCCAGATGATAGGCCAAATTCTGAAAGCGGCGCCGCACATAAACCGACTAATGAACCTGGAAAGACAGATGGCCCAGTCAGGTCCATTTACGGGCCAAAGAAGAAGGCCCCAGGAAGCAATGCAACACGTCTAGTGTCCGAAGATAGTGGCACACCCAAATACAGGGGCGCCGCACACCCACTATGTTTCACCGATGAGGTGCTGGACCATGAATTCCCAGCAGGATTTAAACCCATAAACATAGAGGCCTACGATGGAACAACAGACCCTGGAGTCTGGATAGAAGATTATATACTACACATACACATGGCCAGAGGAGATGATCTCCACGCCATAAAATACCTACCCCTCAAGCTCAAAGGGCCAGCCCGTCATTGTCTTAAAAGCCTCCCAGAAAACACTGTTGGAAGTTGGGAAGAGCTCGAGGACGCGTTTAGAGCAAATTTTCAAGGGACTTATGTCCGCCCTCCGGATGCAGATGATCTAAGTCATATAACTCAACAGCCCGGAGAGTCAGCGCGCAAATTCTGGAAAAGGTTCCTCACCAAAAAGAACCAAATAGTCGACTGTCCGGACGCCGAAGCCTTAGCATCTTTCAAACACAACGTCCGAGACGAATGGCTTGCTAGACACCTCGGCCAAGAGAAACCGAGGACAATGTCCGCGCTAACAAGCCTCATGACCCGCTTCTGTGCGGGAGAGGATAGCTGGCTAGCAAGATGCAGCACCAGCGACCCAAGTACATCCGAGATAAGAGATGGAAATGGAAAATCACGGCGCAGGAAAGAGCAGCGCCGGAACAAAGAGAAAAGCCCAAAGAGCACGGCAGTCAACGCCGGATTCAAAAGCTCGCGGCCAAACAACAAAACACCGCCTCTTAAGGATGACAGTGACGAGCTATTCAACTTAAACAAGATTTTGGGTCGTATATGTCAAATCCACAGTACCCCCGGAAGGCCTGCAAACCACACCCATCGAGATTGTTGGGTTTTCAAACAGTCCGGCCGACTAAACGCCGAACACAAGGGGCTCGACGTGTCAAGCAAAGACGATAAACCCCACCAGCAGAGCACCAGAAAGAAAAAGACTTTCCCACAAGAGGTCAAAGCAGTACACTCACTTCATGTGATAATACGGAAAAATAGTGCGGCACCCTCTAAAAAGAGCCTCGCATGGTCCAATCCAGCAGACCATAGAGATTGGATATCAAAACCAATAACTTTCGACCACCTGGATTATTCCAGAAGCGTTCGAAACGCAGGACGGACTGCCCTGATATTGGATCCTATAATCGACGGACTACAATTTACTCAAGTCCTGATGGACGGAGGCAGTGACTTAAACCTGCTGTATCTAAACACAATCCGCAAGTTGGGGATAGACCCTACTAAAATTCGACACAGCCGCACTTCCTTCAAAGGAGTGACGCCAGGCCCTTACGCCAAGTGCACAGGCTCCCTATTACTAGAAGTTGTGTTCGGATCACCGAACAACTTTCGACGCGAAAAACTAATCTTTCATATCATCCCATTTAAAAGTGGATATCAAGCACTCTTGGGACGAGAGGCTTTTGTCCGTTTCAACGCCATACCACATTACGCGTCTCTTACACTCAAGATGCCCGGTCCACGTGGCATCATTTCAGTGCGAGGGTCACTTAAAGACCCTGGACACGGACAGACGAGTCCGGCATAAGTAGGCTAGGGGCTCCCTAGCCGCACATCCCTTCACAAGGGGCTGCGCGCACAAACAACAGCGAGTCCATACAGACCCCGCTTTACTTATTTATATTTCTTCTTTCACATATACTTTTTTCGCACGAGTTCTTTTCAAACTAAGTTCCTCTCTTTTTACAGATGAACAATGTGCACACCCGTCCAGGATAACGGCACAACGGAGACACAGGCGCAGACGTGCAGTAGGGACCCGTTGCGAGGATTCTTTTCAGATTAAGACCCTGTGTAAACCTTTTTTACTGTCTCTTGTTGTTATTCTCCCTTGGTTTCTTCTTATAACCAAAGCGGAGCCTGACGTTTTGGCATTGGCCACGTCAGAGGACCATGCCCGTACCTGGACACTAGGGGCTTAGGGCATTGTTCTACCCATTATTATAAAGACCGAACACCTTAGGGAGTGTTCGGCGTCTCGAGTTAGGCATTATATGCATCAGCTCCGAATCATGTCTTTGGTCAAATGTTGGGTTTGCCCGGCTCCTGTGTTTTGCTGCCTTACGTTCCGTATCATCGGCTAACGCGGCACCAGGAGAACTATTGCGATTGTGCCCCAGTTCGGCTGGGCGAGCACCTCAGTAGAGAAAGCCGAAAACTGACTGTCATGATATAGCGAGAGACTGGTCAACCACTCGATCGACTATCGGAATGTTTAGAATTCCCCGCTTTGACAAAGGACCGTTTCCCGGTCAGGCACACACGCGCCCCGAACTCGGAGAAGCGCGGTGCCACAAGGGGCTATATCGTAGCCCCACCCTCGAACTCCACTGGCTATGTGAAAGTGATAAAGCATTATAGTCCGGATTGCCTCGCTTGCTACGCTACCACCTCCTTAACAGGACCGAGACGTCGGAGTAAGTGTGAAAACGCGCTATTTTTGCGAACACCCCCGCACCTTGTGCATGGGGGCTGAAGCCGAAGACTGCAATCTTTCAGGTTATACAAATGTATACGTAAACGGCCGCATAGGAGATATTTTACTACTTGGGACACACAAGTATAAAAAGCAGTCATAGCATAATCATCGTTTTACAAGCTAAAACGTTCATTTGAACGTGACATTTTTTGAGCACTGCGACTCTATTACACGAGCGCCACGCATAACTTCCCCAAAATAGTGCTCGGCGGGTAACCGGCTTTCGTCCGAACCCTGGGCGGCAATAGCGGTGGCATCCATCTCTGTCTAATGTGTCTTCACACGGGCAAGAGCCATCCGCGCGCCTTCGATGCAGGCCGACCGCTTCATCTCCTTGATATGCGGCACCGCTCCAAGAAATTGCTGCAATAAGCCGAAATAGCTCGTCTCCTTGGGCCTCTCTGGCCAGACATGAGCCACGATGTCAGTCATGGCAAGTCCGGACAATCTATTTAGCTCGGCCCATTCGGCCAACCGATCGGTCAACGGAAGTGAACGATCTGGACTATGGAATTGAGACCAAAATAGCTCTTCCGTCTTGTGATCCTTCTGGCTCCGGAAGTGCTCAACGGCATCAGCCACACTTGCCGCTAAGTCCATATACGGATCCTCCGGACCCCACAGCTGGCCAAGTTGAGCATACTTTTGATCCGTAAACCGGCGATGCAACTGAAAAGGCTTGCCAGCCACAATATCTCCGGCCTGGCGCAGCTCCTCCTTCATAGCCCGCATTGCAGAACGGGCATCCTTGGCCTTGGCGGTGGCCTTCCCCAGGTCTTCCCGCTCCGATAAGCGCTCCTTTTCAAGAGCCTCATTACGGTCGGTAGCATCTTTTAATTTCACAGCCAATTCGGCCATCTTTTCCCTGCTTAGGCAGTGGGCAGCCTTTTCGGCTTTCAACTCCTCGGCCGCCCTTGAGGCAGCCGCATCACTCCTTCGGGCTTGCTCCTTAGCTTGAGCAAGTTCGGCCCAAAGGCTCTCCACAGCAGCAGCACCGTCTGTATCACAACATATATATTATCAGAGGTGGGCTTTGACCCCTTAAATAAAGCGACTGTGGAGAACTCATTTACCTTGCGACTCGTCAAGTCGCCGGTTGACAAGTGCGATGTCCGAATCCGCCACGTCAAGTTGCCGCATTAACTCGGCAACTCCACTAGTCCGGCTAGCCCTCGGACTATCCGCCACCTGCATAGTAACGGCGACATTCATTACTCGCGATTTTGATCCTCGGCACGCTGTCGCTTTCGACAACCTACCGAGTGTCAGGGGCTACTATCTATACAGGGCGCACTTTTATGTGCAAAACTGTCAAAAAAAGTTGCGTCATTCTTGCGTACCTCAAATCCCGCCAGCAAACTCCTGGCGGCATTATGCAATTCGCTCTCGGTGGACGAAATCCTTCCAATCACCATACGCATCAAAGCGCGGTGATCTTCTGAGATGGACGCCCTCTCAAGCAGATTCTTCAGCTCTCCCGGCCGGATACTAGTGGGCGCCGAACTCTCCGGCCCCTCCGGACTCGGGGACACCCTCCGTGACAATACTTCAGGCTTGTCTGCCCTGTCCGGCGATGCAGCAGACGGAGGCGTTTCGCTCTCCATCATCTCCGGACGAAGATCCCCCGAAGATGAACTCATCTGAGAAGTCCGCAAATCCGAACTGCAAAGCAAAACTTCGGTTATCCACAGAAGCACAAATGGAGGCATTTTCTTATTAATGAACTCCCCTTTTCCTACTCACGGCCCGCTGGAGGGCTGATCCTTTAGAGACGATTGTACGTCCGGGTTCTCCCCGGACGCTGGACCCTCCGGTGAAGATCTCTTCCCCCGTTTAGGGGCTTTGGCCTCCGGATCTTCGGAGGTGGTCCTCTTCTCCCCCTGGAAGGAGGGGTTTTTGATCCCCCCTCTTCAGACGCCCCTTTGGGCGAAATAATAGCTCCTCTATTTTCCGCATCGCTCCCTTCTACGGGCACGACCTCCAACATTCTGACCAGCACGGGCTCCAGTGCGGTCTCTGGGAGGGGAGTCGGACACCTTATCAGCTTCGATCGCGCTACCCACTCCTGATGAAGAGTAATGGGTCAGGAGGCGAACTCTAGAAAAGCAGATAAACAGAACGTCCGGACTCTGAGCTATTTACCTGAGTATCCGGGCGATTGCAGCTTAGGCCTGCGTCCTCGGTCAATTCCGGACACGCTACCCGCGGTCCGAAGAACAACTTGTACATCTCCACGGGTGTCGCACCCATGAAGTGTTGGAGAATTCGAGGTCCCTCCGGATTGAACTCCCATAGACGGAGAGGACGGCGTTTGCAGGGCAGAAGACGCCTAATTAGCATAACCTGCATCACCACGACCAGATTGATCTCCCTCGCCTGGAAGTCTCGAATCCGGCCCTGCAAGGAGGGCACGTCTTCGGACGGCCCCCAGTTGAGCCCTTGGTTGACCCACGACATCAGTCGGCGTGGAGGTCCCGGGCGGAATGAAGGCGGCGGCTTTTGCTTGCTGCCCTTCGGAGCGGTGATATAGAACCACTCCTGTTGCCACAGTCCGAGCTCCTCTTGGAAGGAGCCCTCGGGCCATGGGGCATCGGCCCATCTGCTTATGGCCGCCCCGCCGCACTCCGCTTGACGCCCCCCGATCATCTTTGGCTCCACATTAAAGGTCTTCAGCCACGGGCCGAAGTGGGAAGTGACGCGGAGGAAGGCTTCGCAGACGATAATGAATGCGGAGATATGGAGGATGGACTCCGGAGCCAAGTCATGAAAATCCAGCCCGTAGTAGAACATGAGCCCTCTCACGAAGGGGTCCGTCGGGAAGCCTAAACCCCGACGGAGGTGGGATACGAAGACAACGTACTCACCGGGCTCGGGGGCGGGCATGGCCTGCCCTTGGGCAGGCAACCTGTGCGAAATCTCGTAGGACAGGTACTTGGCCTCATGCGCTTTAACACGTCCTCCTCCGTGACGGAGGAGGGCATCCACCGACCCTAGAGGTCGGAGCCGGACATGGTTGAGAATCCGAAGCGCTTGAATCTGGGGCTCTGGGTGTTGGAACTGGGGGCAAGGAGGAGATTCGATGCGATATTGAAGAAAAGAAACGAGCCTTGGTCCTCTTATAAAGGGGAAAAATACCAAGAGTCGTCTCCGTGACCGTTCGGGATCCACCTTCGATAGAGGAGGCGTGGCGACGGGCACGGTTGAGTTACCCACGCACGTATTGATGAGAATCCCGGAATAAGGGGAACACGATCTCTGCTTCGACAAGACGTGCCAAGGAAACCGCTTCGCTAAACGTGCGGAGGTGGTATAATAAAAAACGATTCAAGTAAAAGCCTGGTAGCGGTGTGATGTCATGCCGCATAATACGCCAGCAGATTGGACTTGTGTACATTTTATTCTCTCTACGGTGGAATGTGGAATTTATTTTGCAGAGCCAGACACTATCCTGGTGTTCATGATCTTCTCTGGATTATTCAAGGGAGGAACCCGCCTTGCAATGCCGAACATTGTGCGTGCCGGACTTATCGTCATTGAAGCCTGGTTCAGGGGCTACCGAGGGAGTCCTGGACTAGGGGGTGTCCGGATAGCCGGACTATCATCATCCGCGGGACTCCAAGACTACGAAGATACAAGATTGAAGACTCCGTCCCGTGTCCAGATGGGACTTTCCTTGGCGTGGAAGGCAAGCTTGGCGATACAGATATGTAGATCTCCTACCATCGAACCGACTCTGTGTAACCCTAGCCTCCTCCGATGTCTATATAAACCGGAGGGCTTTAGTCCGTAGGACAACATACATTACAACAATCATACCATAGGCTAGCTTTAGGGTTTAGCCTCCTTGATCTCGTGGTAGATCCACTCTTGTACTACCCATATTATCAATATTAATCAAGCAGGACGTAGGGTTTTACCTCCATCGAGAGGGCCCGAACCTGGGTAAAACATCGTGTCCCTCGTCTCCTGTTACCATCCGCCTAGACGCACAGTTTGGGACCCCCTACCCGAGATCCGCCGGTTTTGACACCGACACTAATGTACTGGTAATTTGCTCTAAAAACTACAGTAGTAACTAGTAGTACTCGTACATGCTCGTAGTCAGACACAGATACACACACTAACTACTAGTACTACTACTTCTCACATGCTGGCCAGACGCCGTCGTTCTCCTTCCCGGCTTTGTCGGCGACACCCCACCGTGTTTGGATCTCCGCCGACCTCTCCGCAGCAGCGCGTGCGTCCTTTCTTTCTTGCGGCGGCGGGCCTCTCTTTTCTTGAGTGCTTTCTGACTTTTCCGCTCCCTCTGTGCGGCTTTGGCCGCCTCTTGCGCTACCGCCCATTTGGCCTTGGCATCTTCAAATTCCTCCCACATAGGTGTGAGGTCGCGAGCGGCGATGAACTAGGATCGCTTCCCTACAATTTTGTGTGCGATCGTGGGCAGCGAGGAACTCGGCGTGGTGGGATGCCATCGTTGCCTTACCGGTTAGTGTGCGGCGCGGTGGCATGAACGACGCTTGGTGAGAGCTCTGGGGTGGAGTGGCCGGACAACCGCATAGTGCATTGATTTGTCAAGAGCTCAAGGACAGAAGACGAAGGAAATTTGGATTCCCCTTCAATCCTGGTCATTTATTACCGAGTAAAATGCATTGGCAGCCATCGAACTTGTCTTGATAGCTCACTTTGATCATTGTATACGAGATATGGTGATTATACGGTCACTGGCTCAGCGTATAGCTCTGTATTTTTCTGGTTGACCAGTCAAATAGTCTGCATGCGCCTCATCAGCTCGTGTTCTTTATCTATCTACGCGGGCCTACCTGTTAATGGAGAAAGAAATACTGTAAAAACCATAATTATACGTACGTGGGGAATCAAACCACGGACTCGTTGCTGCAACGCACCCTCGTCAGCCAAATGAAAATGAAATACTTCGCGTCAGACACTCATGGTCACGCTGTCAAAGCATGCTAATGCATGCACGTCACCCTCTAAATCAAAGTCCTGCTCATGGCGCAACACAAATGGCGAGCCCATCACCTGCGCACCCCGGCGGTGCCTGACATTACTGTTTAGACTTTTGATGGATGCCTACGCGAACGCCGAGCATGTATTCACCTGGCTCAACACCAACGGTCATACTCAGAGCACCTTGCTCATGTATATCGTCCATCACAATGACAATCTATAAAACAACCTAGCTAGAGAAGGTACTATGATAGTATGGTATGGAGTATGTACTATCGTGAGCGACCAATCTTAGTGCCACTGCACACGAGTGTGTGTCTGATCGATTCGTCCATTATTCGTAAGTTATGCATGGTTGTGTGGTGTCTATGGTGGTCGTCGAAGGCTAGCTGGTGACAAGAGCGGTTGTCAATAAGTGTCGCATATGCTTGTCATCCATGAGTTCACACTTTACCACCACGCCAGCGTCTGACCGCCCTGGCCTACCGAAACCCCTTCCATCGCTAGCGTGCGCTTCCCGCCTGAAATGGTCACCGTCTCTCCAGAACGTCAATGCCGCATTCACCAGACTTAACTGCAGGTGCAATTGGTTTGTCACTGACATGCGGGCCAGATGCCCGTTGGGCCCACATGTCAGTAACCCAACGCATCTGCAGTTAAGTCACTGAAGCAGCGTCCGCATTCACGCCCGACAAACCTACTATTGGAAATATGCCCTAGAGGCAATAATAAAATGGTTATTATTATATTTCCTTGTTCATGATAATTGTCTATTGTTCATGCTATAATTGTATTAACTGGAAACCGTAATACATGTGTGAATACATAGACCACGACATGTCCCTAGTGAGCCTCTAGTTGACTAGCTCGTTGATCAATAGATGGTTATGGTTTCCTGACCATGGACATAGGATATCATTGATAATGGGATCACATCATTAGGAGAATGATGTGATGGACAAGACCCAATCCTAAGCATAGCACAAGATCATGTAGTTCGTTTGCTAAAGCTTTTCTAATGTCAAGTAGCATTTCCATAGACCATGAGATTGTGCAACTCCCGGATACCGTAGGAATGCTTTGGGTGTGCCAAACGTCACAATGTAACTGGGTGGCTATAAAGGTGCACTACGGGTATCTCCGAAAGTGTCTATTGGGTTGGCACGAATCGAGACTGGGATTTGTCACTCCATGTAACGGACAGGTATCTCTGGGCCCACTCTGTAGGACATCATCATAATGTGCACAATGTGACCAAGGAGTTGATCACGGTATGATGTGTTACGGAACGACTAAAGAGACTTGCCGGTAAGGAGATTGAACAAGGTATCGGGATACCGACGATCGAATCTCGGCAAGTACTATACCGGTAGACAAAGGGAATTGTATACAAGATTGATTGAATCCTTGACATCGTGGTTCATCCGATGAGATCATCGTGGAACATGTGGGAGCCACCATGGGTATCCAGATTCTGCTGTTGGTTATTGGCCGGAGAGTTGTCTCGGTCATGTCTGCATGGTTCCCGAACCCGTAGGGTCTACACACTTAAGGGTCGATGATGCAAGGGTTATAGGGAATAGATATACGTTGTTACTGAATGTTGTTCGGAGTCCCGGATGAGATCTCGGAGGTCACGAGGAGTTCCGGAATGGTCCATAGGTAAAGATTTATATATGGGAAGTCCTGTTTTGGTCACCGTAAAAGTTTCGGGTGCTATCGGTAACATACCGGGACCACCGGGAAGGTCCCGGGGGTCCACCAGGTGGGGCCACCGGCCCCAGAGGGCTGAGTGGGCCAAGTGTGGGAGGGGACCAGCCCCAGGTGGGCTGGTGCGCCCCCCACCAGGGCCCAAGGCGAAGAGAGAAGGGAAAAAACGGGGAACCCTAGGCTCAGATGGGCCTAAGGCCCACCTAGTGGTGCGCCCCCCCTCTCTCCCCCTTGGCCGCCCCCTTAGATGGGATCTAGGGCTGGCCGCCATCCCTAGTGGTGGAAACCTAGGTGGGGGTGCGGCCCCTCCCTTCCCCCTATATATAGTGGGGGTTTGGGGCTGCCATACACATGAGAACATCTCCCTCTTGGCGCAGCCTTACCCCTCTCCCTCCTCGTCTCTTGCGGTGCTTGGCGAAGCCCTGCTGGAGTGCCACGCTCCTCCACCACCACCACGCCGTCGTGCTGCTGCTGGACGGAGTCTTCCCCAACCTCTCCCTCTCCCCTTGCTGGATCAAGGCACGGGATACGTCATCGGCTGCACGTGTGTTGAACGCGGAGGTGCCGTTGTTCGGCGCTTAGATCGGAATCAAACGCGATCTGAATTGCTACGAGTACGACTCCTTCATCCGCGTTCTTGTAACGCTTCTGCATCGCGATCTTCAAGGGTATGAAGATGCACTCCCCTCTCTCTCGTTGCTAGTATCTCCATAGTTGATCTTAGTGATGCGTAGAATTTTTTTGAATTTCTGCTACGTTCCCCAACAGTGGCATCATGAGCTAGGTCTATTGCGTAGATTCTTTGCACGAGTAGAACACAAGTAGTTGTGGGCGATGGTTTGTACAATTTGCTTACCGTTACTAGTCCTATCTTGATTCGGCGGCATTGTGGGATGAAGAGGCCTGGACTGACCTTACACGTACGCTTATGTGAGACAGGTTCCACCGACTGACATGCACTTGTTGCATAAGGTGGCTAGCGGGTGCCAGTCTCTCCCACTTTAGTCGGATCGGATTCGATGAAAAGGGTCCTTATGAAGGGTAAATAGCAATTGGCATATCACCGTTGTGGCTTTGCGTAGGTAAGAAACGTTCTTGCTAGAAACCCATAGCAGCCACGTAAAACATGCAACAACAATTAGAGGACGTCTAACTTGTTTTTGTAGGGTATGCTATGTGATGTGATATGGCCAAAAGAATGTGATGAATGATATATGTGATGTATGAGATTGATCATGTTCTTGTAATAGGAATCACGACTTGCATGTCGATGAGTATGACAACCGACAGGAGCCATAGCAGTTGTCTTATTTATTGTATGAACTACGTGTCAATGATAACGCCATGTAATTACTTTACTTTATTGCTAACCATTAGCCATAGTAGTAGAAGTAATAGTTGGCGAGACAACTTCATGAAGACACGATGATGGAGATCATGATGATGGAGATCATGGTGTCATGCCGGTGACGATGATGATCATGGAGCCCCGAAGATGGAGATCAAAAGGAGCAAAATGATATTGGCCATATCATGTCACTATTTGATTGCATGTGATGTTTATCATGTTTATGCATCTTATTTGCTCAGAACAACGGTAGTAAATAAGATGATCCCCCATAATAATTTCAAGAAAGTGTTCCCCTTAACTGTGCACCGTTGCGAAAGTTCGTTATTTCGAAGCACCACGTGATGATCGGGTGTGATAGATTCTAACGTTCACATACGACGGGTGTAAGCCAGATTTACACACGCGAAACACTTAGGTTGACTTGACGAGCCTAGCATGTACAGACATGGCCTCGGAACACAAGAGACCGAAAGGTCGAACATGAGTCGTATAGTGGATACGATCAACATGAAGATGTTCACCGACGATGACTAGTCCGTCTCACGTGATGATCGGACACGGCCTAGTTGACTCGGATCATGTATCACTTAGATGACTAGAGTGATGTCTATCTGAGTGGGAGTTCATAAGACGAACTTAATTATCCTGAACATAGTCAAAAAGGTTTTTGCAAATTATGTCGTAGCTCGCGCTTTAGTTCTATTGTTTTAGATATGTTCCTAGAGAAAATTCAGTTGAAAGTTGATAGTAGCAATTATGCGGACTAGGTCCGTAAACTGAGGATTGTCCTCGTTGCTTCGTAGAAGGCTTATGTCCTTAATGCACCGCTCGGTGTGCTGAACCTCGAACGTCGTCTGTGGATGTTGTGAACATCTGACATACACGTTTTGATAACTACGTGATAGTTCAGTAATGTTAAACGGTTTAGAGTTGAGGCACCGAAGATGATTTCAAAACATCGCGGAACATATGAGATGTTTCAAGGGCTGAAATTGGGATTTCAGGCTCGTGCCCACGTCAAGAGGTATAAGACCTCCGACGAGTTTCTTAGCCTGCAAACTAAGGGAGAAAAGCTCAATCGTTGAGCTTGTGCTCAGATTGTCTGAGTACCACAATCACTTGAATCGAGTGGGAGTTAATCTTCCAGATGAGATAGTGATGTTTCTCCAAAGTCATTGCCACCAAGCTGCTAGAGCTTTGTGATGAACTATAACATATCAGGGATAGATATGATGATCCTTGAAATATTCGCGATGTTTGACACCGCGAAAGTAGAAATCAAGAAGGAGCCTCATTTGTTGATGGTTGTGAAACCACTAGTTTCAAGAAGGGCAAGGGCAAGAAGGGATACTTCATGAAACGGCAAATCAGTTGCTGCTCTAGTGAAGAAACCCAAAGTTTGAACCCACCCGAGACTAAGTGCTTCTGTAATGAGGGGAACAGTCATTGAAGCAGAACTACCCTAGATACTTGGTATATGAGAAGGCTGGCAAGGTCGATAGAAGTATATTGGATATACATTATATTAATGTGTACTTTTCTAGTACTCCTAGTTGCACCAGGGTATTAGATATCGGTTCGGTTGCTAAGTGTTAGTAACTCGAAATAAAAGCTACGGAACAAATGGAGACTAGCTAAAGGTGAGATGACGATGTGTGTTGGAAGTGTTTCCAAGGTTTATGTAATAAGCATCGCATGCTCCCTCTACCATCGAGATTGGTGTTAAACCTAAATAATTGTTATTTGGTGTTTGCATTGAGCATAGACATGATTGGATCATGTTTATCGCAATATGGTTATTCATTTAAGGAGAATAATGGTTACTCTGTTTATTTGAATAATACCTTCCATGGTCTTGCACCTAAAATAAATGGTTTATTGAATCTCGATCGTAGTGATACACATGTTCATGCCAAAAGATATAAGATAGTAATGATAGTACCACATACTTGTGGCACTGCCACTTGAGTCATATTGGTATAAAACGCATGAAGAAGCTCCATGTTGATGGATCTTTGGACTCACTCGTTTTGAAAAGATTGAGACATGCGAACCATGTCTATTGGTGTATACGCATGAAGAAACCCCATGCAGATGGATCATTTGGACTCACTTGATTTTAAATCACTTGAGACATGCAAATCATACCACATGGGCAAGATGACTGAAAAGCCTCGGTTTCAGTAAGATGGAACAAGAAAGCAACTTGTTGGAAGTAATACATTTTGATGTGTGCAGTCTAATGAGTGTTGAGGCACGTAGTGGATATTGTTATGTTCTTACTTCACAGATGATTTGAGTAGATTCTGAGTATGTTTACTTGATGAAACACAAATCTGAATTATTGAAAGGTTCAAGTAATTTCAGAGTGAAGTTGAAGATTGTCGTGACAAGATGATAAAATGTCTATGATATGATCATAGAGATGAATATCTGAGTTACGAGTTTGGCACACAACTAAGACATTGTGGAAATTGTTTCACAACTAATACCGCCTGGAACACCATAGTGTGATGGTGTATCCGAACATCATAACTGCACCCTATTGGATATGATGCATACCATGATGTCTCTTATCGAATTAGTACTATCGTTTATGGGTTAGGCATTAGAGACAACCACATTCACTTTAAATAGGGAACCACACAATTCCGTTAAGACGACACCGTATGAACTATGGTTTAGAGAAACCTAAGTTGGCGTTTCTTAAAAGTTTGGGGCTGCGACGCTTATGTGAAAAGCTTTAGCCTGATAAGCTCGAACCCAAAGCGGATAAATGCATCTTCATAGGACACCCGAAATAGTTGGGTATACCTCCTGTCTCAGTTCCGGAAGCAAAAGGGATTGTTTCTAGAATCGGGTCCTTTCTCGAGGAAAAGTTTCTCTTGAAAGAATTGAGTGGTAGGATGGTGGAGACTTGATGAGGTTATTGAACCATCACTCAACTAGTGTGTAGCAGGGCACAGGAAGTTGTTCCTATGGCGCCTACACCAATTGAAGTGGAAGCTAATGATAGTGATCATGAAACTTCAGATCAAGTCACTACCAAACCTCGTAGGTGGACAAGGATGCGTACTCCTTCAGAGTGCTACTCAATCTTGTCTTGGAGGTCATGTTGCTAGTCAACAATGAACCTACGAGCTATGAAGAAGCGATGGTGGGCCCGGATTCCGACGAATGGCTCGAGGCCATAAAATCCGAGAGAGGATCCATGTATGAAAACAAAGTATAGATTTTGGAAGAACTACTCAATAGTCGTAAGGCTGTTGAGTACAGATGGATTTCATAAGGAAGACAGACAATGATGGTAAGTGTCACCATTAAGAAAGCTCGACTTGTCGCTAAGATGTTTTCCGACAAGTTCAAGGAGTTGACTACGATGAGACTTTCTCACGCATAGCGATGCTAAGAGTCTGTTAGAATTATATTAGCAGTTACTGCATTATTTATGAAATCTTGCAGATAGGATGTCAAAACATTGTTTCCTCGACGATTTTCTTGAGGAAAGTTTGTATGTGATACAGCCAGAAGGTTTTGTCAATCCTAAAAGATGCTAACAAGTATGCAAAGCTCTAGCAATCCTTCTAAGGACTAGAGTAAGCATCTCGGAGTTGGAATATATGCTTTGATGAGATGATCAAAGATTTTGGGTTTATACAAAGTTTATGAGAAACTTGTATTTCCAAAGGAGTGAGTGGGAGCACTACATCATTTCTGATGAGTATATGTTGTTGACATATTGTTGATCGAAAATGATGTAGAATTTCTGGAAAGCATATAGGGTTATTTGAAAAGTGTTTTTCAATGGAAAACCTGGATTAAGCTGCTTGAACATTGAGCATCAAGATCTATAAGGATAGATCAAAATCGCTTGATAGTACTTTCAAATGAGTACGCACCGTGACAAGTTTTTGAAGGAGTTCAAAATAGATCGGCAAAGAAGGAGTTCTTGGCTGTGTTATAAGGTGTGAGTATTGAGTAAGACTCAAGACCTGACCACAGCAGAAGAGAGAGAATGGACGAAGGTCGTCCCCTATGCTTCAGACATAGGCTCTACAGTATGCTAAGTGTGCCTTGCCATGAGTCAGTCAAGGGGTACAAGAGTGATCCAAGAATGGATCACATGACAGCGGTCAAACTTATCCTTAGTAACTAGTGGACTAAGGAATTTTCTCGATTATGGAGGTGGTAAAAGAGTTCGTCGTAAAGGGTTACGCCGATGCAAACTTTGACACTAATCTGGGTGACTCTGAGAAGTAGACCGGATTTGTATAGTAGAGCAGTTATTTGGAATAGTTCCAAATAGCGCGTGGTAGCTGCATCTAGGAGATGACATAGATATTTGTAAAGCACACATGGATCAGAAAGGTTCAGACCTGTTGACTAATAAACCTCTCTCACAAGCGAGATATGATCAAACACCATGGGTGTTGGATTCAATGAAATCACATAATGATGTGAACTAGATTATTGACTCTAGTGCAAGTGGGAGACTGTTGGAAATATGCCTAGAGGCAATAATAAAATGGTTATTATTATATTTCCTTGTTCATGATAATTGTCTATTGTTCATGCTATAATTGTATTAACTGGAAACCGTAATACATGTGTGAAGACATAGACCACGACATGTCCCTAGTAAGCCTCTAGTTGACTAGCTCGTTGATCAATAGATGGTTATGGTTTCCTGACCATGGACATAGGATGTCATTGATAACGGGATCACATCATTAGGAGAATGATGTGATGGACAAGACCCAATCCTAAGCATAGCACAAGATCGTGTAGTTCGTTTGCTAAAGCTTTTCTAATGTCAAGTATCATTTCCTTAGACCATGAGATTGTGCAACTCCCGGATACCGTAGGAATGCTTTGGGTGTGCCAAACGTCACAACGTAACTAGGTGGCTATAGGGGTGCACTACGGGTATCTCCGAAAGTGTCTGTTGGGTTGGCACGAATCGAGACTGGGATTTGTCACTTCGTGTAACGGAGAGGTATCTCTGGGCCCACTCGATAGGACATCATCATAATGTGCACAATGTGACCAAGGAGTTGATCACGGGATGATGTGTTATGGAATGAGTAAAGAGACTTGCCGGTAACGAGATTGAACAAGGTATCGGGATACCGACGATTGAATCTCGGGCAAGTACTATACTGGTAGACAAACGGAATTGTATACGGGATTGATTGAATCCTTGACATCGTGGTTCATCCGATGAGATCATCGTGGAACATGTGGGAGCCAACATGGGTATCTAGATCCCGCTGTTGGTTATTGGCCGGAGAGTTTTCTCGGTCATGTCTGCATGGTTCCCGAACCCGTAGGGTCTACACACTTAAGGTTCGATGATGCTAGGGTTATAGGGAATAGATATACATGGTTGCCGAATGTTGTTCGGAGTCCTGGATGTGATCCCTGACATCACGAGGAGTTCCAAAATGGTCCGGAGGTAAATATTTTTATATGGGAAGTCCTGTTTTGGTCACCGGAAAAGTTTCGGGTGCTATCGGTAACGTACCGGGACCACCGGGAGGGTCCCCGGGGTCCACCAGGTGGGGCCACCGGCCCCAGAGGGCTGAGTGGGCCAAGTGTGGGACGGGACCAGCCCCAGGTGGGCTGGTGCGCCCCCCACCAGGGCCCAAGGCGAAGAGAGAAGGGAAAAAAGGGGGAACCCTAGGGTCAGATGGGCCTAAGGCCCACCTAGTGGTGCGCCCCCCTCTCTCCCCCTTGGCCGCCCCCTTAGATGGGATCTGGGGCTGGCCGCCACCCCTAGGGGTGGAAACCTAGGTGGGGGCGTAGCCCCTCCCTTCCCCCTATATATAGTGGGGGTTTGGGGCTGCCATACACATGAGAACATCTCCCTCTTGGCGCAGCTCTACCCCTCTCCCTCCTCGTCTCTTGTGGTGCTTGGCGAAGCCCTGCTGGAGTGCCATGCTCCTCCACCACCACCACGCCGTCGTGCTGCTGCTGGACGGAGTCTTCCCCAACCTCTCCCTCTCCCCTTGCTGGATCAAGGCACGGGAGACGTCATCGGGCTGCACGTGTGTTGAACGCGGAGGTGTCGTTGTTCGGCGCTTAGATTGGAATCAACCGCGATCTGAATCGCTACGAGTACGACTCCTTCATCCGCGTTCTTGTAATGCTTCCGCATCGAGATCTTCAAGGGTATGAAGATGCACTCCCCTCTCTCTCGTTGCTAGTATCTCCATAGATTGATCTTGGTGATGCGTAGAAATTTTTTGAATTTCTGCTACGTTCCCCAACACCTACTCCAGCGCCAGTTGTCCATCCGTCTGCCGCGGCTCATTGCCATTCGCTAGCTATATTAACTTGAGCCCCAACTCCCAGCCATAGCCAAAGACCCACACTTATTCTCCTCCGGTCCCTTCCTTCTGTCAGCACCACTCCAACCATGGCCTCCTAGCGCTCCGAAGCTCTCTTGGACGTACTGTCATAGGAGCAGACGAGGGACATAGGCGGCTCCGCTCCAGGTGCGCTCCAAAGCTCTCTTTGACGTATTGTCGCAGGAGCAAACGAAGCAGATCACCAGCACCCCCCGGTCGCCCTCCGCCGCCACGACCACGAAGCAGGCGCGCATGCGTGGATGCAGCCGGCAGCGAAGAAGAGTAGTACAAGGTAGGTCGCCGCCGCTCTGGTCCCAGGAAGGCCACCGCTACTCCACTCAGTCGACGCCAAGCTTGGTGGGGTAAACATCGGTGGCCGATTGGCCGCTTGGCGGCGACGTGGAGGCGGAATTCTTCAAAACCTTGTGCTCCGGAGGATGAGGTTATCGAGGCGGATGAGGAGGAGGCAAAGGCAATGGCCGGCTTTCTTGTGTTCATGGCCAGACATGGTGGTCGGGCACCAGCGATTGTTTAGATTAGGTTTACAGTAGGTTTTAGTATGGTTTTTGCAAAATATGTAATGAATTTCGTCCAGTTTGTAGGAAAAGTTTTCGAAATGTAATGAATTTCATCCAGTTAATTTGAAATTTGCTTTGTTTGCACAAATTTCGTCCGGTTAGTTCATATAGTTGTCGAAAGGTATGCGGGCAGCATCGGATGGCATCCATCAGTGTCCTCGGACAGATGCCAGTGCAAATTTGTGGGCCAATGCTGGAGATGCCCTCACTATCATGCTATAACCGCTAACAGTCCTCCATTATTTGGCAATGAATAGTTATCCCTCGATCAAAATCAGATCCGTGGTGTTTCGCACTCCTCCCGCTAAAGAGTGTAAACTCTTGCTTACATAAAAATGGAGCAAGTGGACGGCACTGTAGCACGTCATATCACTCAAAATAGCCCGCCTAACGAGCGGGAAAGCACTGCCCTCGTCATTTTGTTCTAGATTTCTATCGATCGATCACGCGAAAATGTTATGCTTCACAAGTTCTAAAGGAAAAGGCGGCACACTTACGACTCGTACGCCTCGCACCCCCGACAGTCCGGCTCGCATGCCGCTCACCAGAGGGGACACGCGTTGTCTTGCAATTTCACTGACATGTGGGACTGTAATTGAATAAACCGTCGATAGCCGAAATCTAATCGCTCGGCAGGCGTCGGCTGAGAAGAGAGAAACGGGGGAGGGAGAAGAGATCACCCGCCCGCTACGCACGGACTCCAAGAAATATATGGTGATAATGTGAGGTGGGCCATGCTGGAGTCCGAACCGCTTTCGGAGCCCGCTCTGACCGCCCTGGCCCCTCAAGACGCCAGCTGCCCGCCGCATGGATGCATAGCAAGTACTAAAAAACTGGGCTATAAGCCCGCTTATGTGGAGGAGAGAGAGGCATTGACAAAGTCAAGGAGTGGGCTTTGCAAGAGCCCGTCTCTACACGTGCTCCAAGGTATAAAAAAATAATTCTAAAAAAAGGCATAAAAAACAATTGTGTTTAAAAAATAAAGGTAAAAAACATTTGAGAGGAAATAGATAGAGAGAAAGTGAGAAAAAGTTGTAACCTTATAGCCAACCTTATAGTCAACAGTATGGTAGCATTACAGGAGGAAGGAGGGAGTGGTACACATGCCAAGTTCACTGGGCTGCCGTGTTTCACACTCCTCCGTCGTAACAGTGGAGACAATAGCTTTCATCAAAAATAAACAATGAATACTCGTTGCTCCTCCTCTATATCGGAAAGAATACTTTCATTTGCCGACATGTGGGACGTCGACCATCCTGGTCCACCTGCCATGCACAAAATTATCCTGGTCTACCTCGGTCGTATCGCAGGCCCAACCTTTCCCACTGTAAGTTGTTCGGACGAAGGAACCATCATGACTTCGTTGAATTCCGCTTCTTCAAGAAAACGTACTGTACCCGCAATACTGCTACCACACGCGAAGACTGGATGACACTGTACCACGTCATATCACTGAAACCCACTAGGCCAAACTAGCCCGCCTAGGTCATCTATTTTGGAACGGAGGGAGTACGTCTCTACATTGCTATGATTTTGTGTTGTACGTCTATGTACTTTTGCTACGATTTTCCTACCCTATGAACCAAACGAGGCCTGAATGTATCTGTGTTGACTATTGTCTGATCGATCGCTAAGCCTACAATTTTAGGAGCTAGGGCTATTAGTCGATCGACGGCGGATAAGTATAAGCGTACCATGAGCTCATCAGCCCCAATGTTTCTCTTCGGTGAGTGTTTTGCAAGTACTATAGCTCGCACAGTAGCTAGCCTACTAACACCAAGAATCATCAAACAAGCCCTGCTGATATGATAAACAGTTCAAACTTACATCAAAGCATGCCATATATTACATCAAAAGCTGGTGAGAATACACATGTTTCCATAACTAGGAGAGGGTTCACATGATTCACTATCAAACAAAAGTAGAAAGTACCGCCCACACAAGACAGTGCACTATCCCTAAGATGGTTTGATAACATGCATCGTTCTGGTAATTAAACACAGGGCAATGCAAACTACCCTGAAGGATTAGCGCACCCAACTATTTCTTGTCATCGATCTCTCGGGCAATGACCACAGCACGGACAGTGGCATGGGAATCGATCTCTGGGGCGATGTCCACAGGACTGACCGCGACATAGAAATCAATCTCTGGGGCGATGTCCACAGGATGGACAGTGGCATCGGAATCGATCTCCAGGGCGATGCCAATAGGACAGACCGCGACATCAAAAATGATCTCTGGGGCGTTGTCCACAGGACGGGCCGCGACATCAGAATCATCAAGGACGTCCACTGGCACCTGCACAACCCTAACATATTATCAAGCACATTGCAAATAATCAAAAACCACCACTATGGTAATAAGCCATTATTTTTTACCTTGAGCAGCTCACCGGGGGATCTCATCCCTCCGGGGGCCATCTCCTCGTCCTCGATGGGGGCCATCAACTTTCTAGGGGAATACTACTTCTCAACAGCGACTATCTCCTCAAACTCGGCCTTGAGCCTCGCATAGGTGGCCATCAGAGTTTATAGGGTAGGCATTCTTTTAGGAGTTCGCCCGCCAACGTCGTCAACTCTTTGGCCAGTGCTTGTTTCTTAGAGTTCTTCGTCTCCATGGGTTGGACCGCCAACATGGTCAACTCGTTGCATGCTTGCTTCCTGGAGATCGCTGTCTCAAGTGGGTTGTCCACCGGCAACTCTTTGCCTAGTGCTCCAGGATCCATCAATGAACTGACAAACAAAAAGCAATTGAAAGGAAACAACAATCACAATGAAAACGGGAAAAGAATAGGCCGTGAGAATCGGTCGGTGCTTCGCAAAAAGAAGATTCTTGGAATGAAAATATAGCAGCATAACTGATTCGTCCACCTTTCCTTCGTCGGTACAGAAGAAATATGGCAGAAGTGAGTAGCTTGGAGTGAGGTTTTCTTCAAGAAAGGGAAGAAAGGGCTTCAACGAGCATTCCGGTGAAATGATGGTTGCTTCGTCTAGTCCAACTTGGAGGCCACCTTACCACTGCTGGTAAAGGTGTGGGTTTTGTGATATGACGGGTCATGATGGCCACACCGGGGTGACAGGTGAGTTTCGACTGTAGCACCTCGCTGTGATTTGGTGGATGGCACGCAGGCCCGGATGCTTTCATGTCCTGCATGTAGATAGAGTGGCTAGTCATATAGGAGTGCTCAATATTGTGCACCGCGACTAAGGCGGAGAGGAAAACGAGAGAACTACGTAATTAATGTATGAGTTTAATTAGGGTAGTTTTGTAAAGTATGAGATACATTCCTCCAATCGCAAAATGCCTTGGTTCATGAGATTTGAGATTTGAGCCCTATAAACCGGAAGGGAGGGACTACTGTATGCGGTGTAGTCTAGTCACTTGTTGAAATCTCTAGAAAGGCAAATACTCCTTTCCGGTTTACATGGCTATACTACTCCCGCCATCTAGGTGTGTAAGTCATCTTACGAAGACCAAATAGTCCCAAAACACTTAGGCGTGGTGCATTAACTTCTACCCTGTTTCTTGTTTCTTGACATATCAACCAATAAGAGATGAGAGGTGTTCATGCTTTTAATGACTTGAGACTACCAAACACGACATCCAGTGGATAGTTCATTGCATGCAATGCTATTAATTAGCAAATAAACATTGGTGACCCCAGGTGGAAACGGTGTAAGTGCGTGGACCTATGCAGAATGAGTATCAACCAATGGATGATGGAGTTTAATTGTTAAACAATTCAATGAGGGAAGCTTAGCTACAAATTCAACGACTTACTCGCCTAGACGGAGGGAGTAGCAAGTACTAGTACTACAATAGTGGGCTCAAATAGCAATATTGCCTCATGCAAGAGCCTGGCTACTATATGCGTGCTCCAAGGCACCGCACCACGCGAGCGTTCGCAACTGCCACGTTCAGGTTGCGCTTGGCTCTTCACCTCTTCAAGAAGACGAACAATGATGTTACTCCTAGTTCTACAGTATCGAATCCACTACTGCATGTCCGTCCACCTCGTGCGGGAGGGATAGCGTGTAGCGAAAGCTTCTACTTACTGCTCCTGCCTTTGCATCTATGACAGGTGGGCCCAACAGGTGGTTGGCCCTCCTATCATGCAGCCAAAGGCAGTTGCAGTTAAGGCACCGGAGCTCAGTCCGCGAGGGAGAGGGTGTTGTAGTAATGAAACTTCTCGGTCTTGTATGATTTGACGCGACACATCAAAGCACTGCACTCGATATAAGTCTTTTTACACATTTCAAATGGACTACAACATACGGATGTATGTAGACATATTCTGCTTCATATGTAGTCACTTGTTGCAATCTCTAAAAAGACTTATATTTGGAAACGGAAGGAGTACAACGCATGCATGCATGCCGTGACTTTCCTTTTGATACTTGCATGTGTTGATTTGATGCACCTTGCCAAATCTTGAGTATAAATTTAACTAACCAAATTTTCATGCATGTCACAAAAAATTACTGGGCTGTTTGGATTGTGACTATGTTTGTCTTATGTTGCCACATTATTTTTCCCACACTTGCCACACTTGCCAAACATGAGTTCCTCAAATTGTTAGACAAACTTTTGCTTGCCTAAGGGAATCTTGCCACAATTTTTGTGTCTATGACATGTGGGGTTCACTGCTAATAAAAAATATTCTTGTCTTAGGTGTGGCTAATAAAAAAGACTTATATTTAGGAAAGGAGGGAGTAGAAAATATAAATAATAATGCATGTTGGGGCAACCCACGTTTCCGCTAATTTTAGTCGTGGCCTTTGTTCACAATTTTTACGAGGGGGTGATTGTTCATTTAATGGAGGGACTTGTAGTACCAGACTTGAACGATACAAAGTGCGACCTGGCACACCGTAACACCACTTGAAACAAGCGTGTAGCTATCTCAAAAAAAATCAACAACTAAAAAAACCGTGACTTGGCATGTAGTACACAATTTTAAACGATTTTTTTGATGGAGTGAAAAAGGAAAACTACCCCACTACGTATATATAGGCCGGAGCCTCCGCGCTTGCTTGCTAGGGTTGCTCTATTCACACACTCTCATCCTCTCTAGATCTAAACAAGATAGGGGTGGTAACACTGTCTTTCTCCCTTCAAAGAACATTGTCTTTCTATCCTCACCGCTGGTTACAGATCCGTACGTATCCCCCTCCACCGGTGAAGGGGAGGAGGGGCAGAATTTAGGCCATCGTTGACAGTGAGGGAGGAGACCCACTGCCGGCCGCACCGTTATCCCTGGCCGAGCACCGGCGCGGGAGGTCCTCCGATCCCTTCGTCATTGCCTGTGGGCGGATCCGGCCTCCCGCCGCCCACCTATCCACATCCCGACGACCTTCAGGTATATCTTTGTTCAAAACCGCCTTAGCTCTACTTCCCCAGCTCGCTACGTCGCTGCATGTGCATCATTTTCTACCTCTGAGCCCCTCTCGATCGGATGGTCCAACGTCACCTATTTTTTTCTTCTATTGTTAGAGGCAAAGCTACTTCATGGAGTCGAATCTTGTACTACTTGGTTCAAACAAGAAATAAAGTGGGGGTTGGGGAATTTAGTATGTACATCGGACTTGGTACAAATAGGAAGGAAATGGGGTGAAAGTAGTACAGACTGGTCATCCAACCGGTCTCTTGGTCGAAAAGGGAAATATAGGGGTAATGTTGTACACAGTGGTATGACCAGGACTAGATTTGCTATCCACACATAGGAGTAGGTGGCTAGAGTGAACAAAAATGGGACCAACCCAGATATGTTTCTTGGATGTTTGTTTCTCGGGGCAACAAACTATGAATCACCACTTTATGCCCCTGTTTACATACATGGTGTTGGACTGCTGGTGCACCCACTGTCCCATGCCCTTATACCAAATATTTAGCTGTTCTTAATCTAATGTCCCAGGTAAAAATGAAGCCATGCCACTGTTATAAGCCATGACAAGTTTATCCAAATGTTTTTGCCTGTAATTGTTTGAGACTCTGACTATTTCCTCTATACCTTTTTGTGCAAACAGGGATATCCAATTCACCTGGTTGCTGTTGTGACCTTTTGGTGCACTGCACAAAACTCTTCTTAAAAGAAGTGACTTTTGTGCTGTTTAACTGGAATGTCAGAATGGAACAGTTGGTTCATTTCGGTGGAACTGCACAAAGGGAGATCTGTGTTCCAATCCTCATCATCCATATTGGCGCCATAACCTTCCTTTAGGTAAGAATGATATTTAATGCATATGTTCATCTCTATTTTCCAACTGCCATGAGAAAATAATGCTATTTTTTACTAGTACACTTGTACTCCCTCACTGACAAAACCAATTCTGAAATAGAAGACCAATCATGTACATGGTTTCACCTACTGGTGAGGAGAACGAGAAACAGAGCATGAAGAGGAAGAAGAACAAGAATAAACAGTGCCAAGGTGATCTTGCTAAAGCCAGAGGCCTCAGTTGAGGCCATTCAAGGGCTCCGGCAACGACTACCTTACATGTGAGACGATCCTCCAGGGAGCCCTTCCACTTCTCCTGTCTCACTTAATTAATTAGGAGTACTTAAGTACCACTAATTTATTCTTCCTAATTTTCCTGTCGGAGTTAAACAAATCTTTAGTAGGACCCTATGCTGAATCATTTACGTGTGTATGTTTGTCTATGGAGGTGAATCATGTGGTGGAGCAGGGAGAGAATATTATTAGTGTCATGACATAATAGTGCTATTGTTTTGCATGTCAATTTATTGCCATTGGTTCAATGAGGCAATGTTTTTCGTATTGTCCATCATGAATTTGATGCTACTGTTTGAGTAATATGCTAATGTCTTCCTAGCCTTTCTCACTAAGATAATGAAGGTTTCACCTTGTTCCTACTTGTGCAAACAGGGATCATGTTGTGCCAATCATACATTTTACTGGAACTACACAAGACAAAACAATGAACTGTATCCCAGCCAGTGCTTTAACTTTGCTGGAAGTTCTTGATAATCTTTCAATATAATCTCAGCACTGGTAAACAAGAGTGATTTCAACCATACATTTGAAGTGCACAAAAATATATACTATTGAGTGATTCCAGTGAGTGCTTTATCATCTCTTATGGGACTACATGGATAATTTTTTTTTCTCAGGTTGGTACGGGCCTAAGGCCTTCATCCATATTAGTTTGTTGTCATCTCTATTTGTATCGTGCTACTGTCATGAGAAAATCATTTATCTTTGCACGTTAAAGTTTTGCAACCTATGATAAATGGCAATGCTTTGACTGTTGAGCTAATTGGCACTGATTAAATAAATTAATACATCTCTTTAATCAAGACTACTATGTTGCTAACTTTACCCATTGAGATAATGAGGGTGCCTCTATTTGTTAGTGTATGTTTCATCAACTAGTCCCACTATTACAGTAATCTCACTCTCTCAATATATGTGCCAATAGGGATGCTCGATTTTGGTGGAACTGCACAAAAACTTTGGGTGCTTCATTGCCTCGACAACTTTCGTCATTTCCTGTTAGTCGCTAATCTCGGCTTGCTTTCTTCCTTCGCTGTCAGTCGCTTCGCTTATCTTAGCTTCCAGTCAAAGGAAATAGTAATTGATATGCTACCTCACACAGGTTGGTACTGGTCTTTATCCTGATTACTGTGCTTGTCATGTATTGGTAATTTGGTAGTGTGCTACTATTTGCCGATTTTATAGAGTAACTTGGAGCCTGAACTCGCAGGCAAATCATTGCATTGGGTGTTTTTAGTAGAACTGCACAAAATGATCAGATGGACAGATACTTATGCTGCTGCCATGTACTCCAAAGTTCACTCAGACAAGCATCAATGTTGACAAGAAGTGCCTATATTCATTCGAGTATCAACCGGCGTCAACCAGTTGTCAAACTCCCAAGTATTAGGAGAGTGAACGCCAAAAATATTGCTTGGCACATAGCCCAGAAGAACACAGTCCAGTCTTTGGTCCCAACTTGTGCCTTTTAGTTATCGGCAGATATGGTAGCGAACTGTAAGGCATGGAGTCTAAAGATTCCAGACAAGTTGGTTGATGCATATATTCATCTGGCACTTAATCAGTCTGCACACCAGGGATGCTCCATTTCAGTTGAACTGCACAAAAAATTTGGGTGATTCAATTTCTCAACCGCCTCCTTTCTCATCTGCAATGTAGAATTTTGGCGAGCTACAGGAGCAAGATGAGCCAGTAAACTAGTTGGATGAAAGTAGTGGCCAACTTGCTCAAACCTCGCTCGGCACGAGGCCACTATTTGAGGATAAACCTACAAGCAAAGTTCAGATTGTCTGTGCTGCCTCTTATGTAGTCGAAAGTTCACTCGTACAAGAACTAATTTTAGCAAGAAGTACCTCCGACTGAACACCATTTACCAGTCTGTACCCTAGGTAATTAAAGTTCGTCCATGGATCATATTGGTTGTGATGTCAATCATTTGGATGCATAAACATACTGAACATGTGTATATCTGAATCTTTTTGTGAATTATGTATGAATATTGTCGTGAGATCTATCAATCATTTGGATGCATAGATATGCTGAGCTTGTGTATATATGAATCTTTTGAGTTGTTGATAGTGAATGTTGGCTATGAATATGAATGTGTGCTGTGAACCTGAGTTTGATACGAATATTTACCATTTCTGTTGTATTTGTGTGTGAACTTGTTAGTATGCCTGCTGTGGGGTATGTGACGTGTGGGTGTCAACGGCACCCCTTCTTCTTGAGAAGAATTGCACCTGCTTTGTTAGGGTAGCAATAGCACATCAACTCTTTTTAATCTTTTTATCACTCTGTCTTCCCCTCTCCCCCGCTCAACCCCTACTGTAATGTTTTTGACCTCAAAATAAACATAGTACTGCGTTGTTTTTGGGGCTTGATGAAAAATCGAGTGCTGATTTATGTAGGTTGGCCCGCCCAGCAAATGGGCAGCTGGTCCACCATGACGGACTGGGAGGCTAAAAATACAAGTTGTATGGTGCAGAGGCAAGTAAAAAAACGCTATCGAGAGCCATCCACTGAAGAAAAAAAATCGCTCCTGATGTGGTTCTTCAATTGTGCCGTCGGCCCCCTCTTTAATCCAATTCTCTCGGGGATCTGGTATAATTTTTTTCCATAGGGCGAACAAGTATCAGCTAGGCCTAGGTTTTGTATTTTAACATGCGTAGCCCATGACATACGGAGATAGTGGTTTCAACTTAGTTTTTGAGATCCATACCGGCCTATGGGCTTTTTCTTAAAGATCGGCAACCCAATTTTTTTTAATAAAACGCATGTCTCTATTCTATTTATGTTTTCCCTTCTAACCACATTATATATATTTATATTATTACTATCATGGTATATTTTATAGAGACTTATATATACATTATAAAAACATCCCACGTGTTATTAACTTATAAAAGTAAATGTTTAACAGAAGTTGGCAAGGAAAATCTTGGTTGTTTTTGACTCATAGGCAAGGAAAATCCTGGTGATTGCATAAAAAAGCTTGCGAAGATTTTAAGGACCAATTTAATAATAACGCGCTCATTTTTATTTTGAGCAATAACTCACTAATTTGTTAATTAATTTATATATATATATATATAATGTGCCTCTCCGGTTTATTCTTTGATATTAATTGCTCCTTCTAACATAACATTATATATATAACAAGCCCAACTAATTCGTGTATTTCAAAGAAGTGCAAATGGGCTGGGATTTCTTAGAAAATATAAATGGGCCTGATTGAGACGAAATTATTTGTTCACCCAGCCCAGCAAATGGTCTGTACATTCTAAAAGACATGGGTTAAATATATGCCACATTTTTGCAGGCTGACATGTGGGCCAATAGGTCGAAGCCTACGCAGGGCATTGTCAACTTGGTCAACAAATGATTGTGACATCCACAGCCATTGGATTTATATCTAACGGCCGGCATGCACCTTCAATCTCCCGTCTTCTTCCTCCAGCGTCGCCAGGACCGCCTGCTCCAGCCTCCGGCGGCTAGCGCCTCTGCTTAGGACGCATCGCTGCGAAGCACTACCCCACCGCCGGCCAGGCTATCCCTCCACCCCTCGACACCCCCTGTTATTCTCCACAGACTGCAGCCCCACGCCGCAACAGAACCAGTTATAACACTTCTCCTCCTCTCAATCTGCGACTCCACTGCCGCGTCTTCCCATCTCCGAGTCGTTCCCGTCCGGGGCCTCACCGTCGTCGACCGCCTTGCTGCGCTCGGCGTGGCGTGGTCAACAAACGAGAGTCATCGGAAGAGAACTGTACGTGGAGAGCCTAACGGCTGGGACCCACGAGGTCCATGGTCGCATGCAAGGAAAGTTACTCCTTATTAAGCTAAAAAAATGTTTCCTCCACCTGACAGCTGGGACCCACCGGCTGTATCTTCGCACGGAGGGAAGTGCCTCCTTGTTTTGTGAAAAAAATTATTCATCCCGTTGACAGCTGGGACCCGTCAGATTTGGTGGCTGACTTGTGGGCCTACTAAGCGGATGTGTACGCATGGCTTTGTCACCTTAATCAACAAATGATTCTAGCAGCTGGACCGTTGGATGTTAATCCAACAGTCGTGCTCCTTCTTCAACCTCCGTTCTTGCTCCTGTCTCCCGTGGGCGGCACCGCGGCTGTGCTGCCGCGCACCCGAACCAGTCAAGTTTCCCACTCCTCTCCATCTACGACTCCACTGCCCTTTCTTCCCCATCTCGGGGTTGTTCCAGTCTGGGGCCTCGCCGTCGTCCACCGGCCTTGGTGCGCTCGGCACGGTGTGGTCAACATGGTCAACAACCGAGAGTCAACGGAAGATGACTGTACGTGAGAGGCTGATAGTAGGGACGCACCACGCCCATGGATGCATGCATGCAACGGAACGCGGCGTGGTCAACGTGGTCAAGGAAAGACTTCCATCGGAAGTGTACTGTACGTGGAGAGGCTGATAGCTAGGTCGACGGCCGCAGCAAGGAAGTGCCTCCTTATTACACGGAAAATAATGATTCCTCCACCTGACAACAGGGACCCACTGGACGGGCCACCGTATTTTGCGAAAAAAATGTTTCCCCCGTAACTGCTAGGACCCACCTGACGGGCCACCGTATTTCGCAAAAAAATGTTCCCCCCGCTATCAGCTCAGACCCACCAGAAGTGCCTCGTTATTAAGCAGAAAAAAATGAATACTTCCCCTGCTATCTGGGACCCACCTTGGTGGGAGGCTGACTTGTGGGCCCACTAAGTTGACGGGGACAGAGGGCTTTGTCAACTTAGTCAATATGAACGATTCTAGCTCCAGTGACCGTACGATGTCCATCCAACGACTGTAGTGCTTCTTCAACCTCTGGTCTTCTTGCTCCAGCCGCCCAAAGCAGCGCCGGTTGTGCCGCATGCTCCTGCCTCCCATGGCCGACTGTGATGCCGCGGAGGCCTCACCGCCCCTACTACTCCCGCTGCTGGCCAGGCCATCCCTCTACTTACCTACACCCCCTGTTATTCTGCGGCGACGGCAACCTCACACCGCAGCCTAACGAGTGAACCATCATACTCCTCTATGCGTGGGCATCCACTACCGCGTCTTCCCCGGCTCCGCGTCGTCCCCTTCCTTCCTAGGCCTCGCCTTCGTCCACTCCCCTGGTGCTCTCGGCGTGGCATGGTCCACGTGGTCAAGGAACGACTTCCATCGGAAGAGTACTGTACGTGGAGAGGCTGACATCTAGGTCCATGGCCGCAGCAAGGAAGTGCCTCCTTATTACGCGGAAAATAATTATTCCTCCACCTGACAGCAGGGACCCACCGGACGGGCCACCGTATTTCGCAAAAAAATGATTTGCCCCCTGACTGCTGGGACCCACCAGCTACATCTTTGCACGCAAGAAAGTGCACCCGGGAAACAAAAAAAACGGTTCGCCCCCTGACTGCTGGGACCCACCAGCTACATCTTCGCACGCAAGGAAGTGCCCTGACAGTCGGGACCCACCTGGTCGAAGCGTATGTAGCATCGTCATTCTGGTCGCGAACGTGTATGTACATACTGGTGGATGTAGAGGCGCGCACGTGTCGTAGTAGTGCCACACACGTAGCATGTACACGTACGTACAACAGCCAGGGTGCAAGAAAGAAAATGCGGCCACGTACGTACATACGGGCGGGGTCTCGAACGCCTACTCGCGCATACGTACGGCCAGGGCTCGTGTACATGGCTGGGTTGGAATGGATAAACAGTGTCGTCGTCGTGTTCATGGGGAGCCAACCGGCTGGGTCGGAATGGAATGCATCGTCGTGTTCATCGGGAGGGCTTGGATGGAACAGGCGATGGAAACGAGGACTGGCGTACCGCAGAACGGAGGAAACAGCCTTGTGTTCGACCGGCCACGTTCGAAACGGGATCCTGTTCATCGGGAGGGGTCTGGCGTACCGCAAAATGGAGGAAACGGACTTGTGTTGGACCTCCTACGGTCGAAACGGGGTCTTGTTGATCGGGAGGGGTGTCGCGTACCGCAAAACGGACGAAACGGACTTGTGTTGGACCGCTATGGTCAAAATGGGGATCCTGTTCATCGGGAGGGTTGTGGCATACCGCAAAACGGGACTCCACGGGATACTGTTCATCTCCACCATCGACCTCCTCCAGCCTCCACGGGCTCCTGTTCATCCAGCCTCCACCACGCGCTACTCCACCGGTTACTGTTCAACCACCCCTCTCCATGGGCTCCTGTTCAACCACCCCTCCATGGGCTACTATTCATCCACCCCTCCACAGTCTACTGTTCAACTAGACCTCCACGGGGTCGTCCTGTTCATCCAGCCCTCAACGGGGTCCTGTTCATCCAACCCCAACCGGCTCGATCGATCGGGGTCCTGTTCATCTAGAGGTGATGCCACGAGGTCCTATTCATCCACCCCACCGCTCCCTATTCATCCAACCCCCCCCCCCCCCCCCCGCAACGCTCTCTGTTCATCCAAACCCCTCCTGCAATGCTCACTGTTCATCCAGAGGCAGCATCAATCGGCTTCAGTTAGCAGCAGTAGCGAAGGAATCGCTCGATCGCTCGGATTCGATAACGCGTAGCCTGCAGTGCAATCGCTCGGGTTCAGTTAGAGCCCAACGCCTCGCACACACACGTGTACGTGTACGAGAGAAACACGCATCGCTCGGCTCCCGCCCACCCACCGTAACCAGGAACTCCCCGAAATTTTCCTCGCCCTCGCATCTACCACGGTTTTTTCCATCATGGACGGCCCAAAGAATGTCATGCAGCTGCGTCTCCGGCCCGCCCAAGACAAGAAGCCCATTTCTGTCATGATTTTTTGTCATAGAAGTAGGAGCCCACCACATCTATGATGATACCGGGTTTTGTCACAATTATCGTCATGGAAGTGTCATAAGTATGACAGGAAAAAAATTCGTTCGGCCCAAAATGTCACGAATGTCTTTTTTTGTAGTGATTACTTCTTGAAGACATTGACTGAAGACATTTTCTATTTCCTCAAATCCTAATTCTTCAGTCTATTTGTCTTCATCCTGCTTATCCTGTGTTTACGCTTTGTGTACTCTGTGTTTGTCTTTCATTTCATCATGATGACTATGCTATTGCTCTGTTATGCTTATACCTGAGTACTTATTCCGCTGCAAGTAGTTCTTCGCTTAGGAGTTTCCTCACCCTAAAATTCCTCAGTGAAGAATTCATAAAAATCGCCTATTAACCCCCCTCTAGTCGACATAACACACTTTCAATTGGTATCAGAGCAATGTACTCCCTTGTTCTGTGTGATTTTGGTTTAACCGCCTGGAGTTTTAGTTATGTCGACTGCAGGTACGATCAAGGTCTCGACTGGGTGTCCTACCTTTGATGGGACGAACTACCCCTACTAGAAGAACAAGATGCGTATGCATCTTGAGGCAATTGATAACGATTTCTGGTACGTTGTGGAAAATGGCGTTCCCTCAGTCACTCTGTCTTTGAATGCTACTGATGTGAAGAGATTCAAGCAACTTGATGCTCAAGTGAAGAATATCATATGTGGCCATCTGAGCAAAGGTCAGTACGGCAGAGTGAGTGCACTGGAAACCGCTAAGCTGATTTGGGACAGGCTATCCAAGGTCAACGAAGGAGTCTCAACTCAACGTGACTCTCGAGTTGATGTTCTTCGCAATCTCTTCAACCGCTTCAAAAGACTCGACAACCAAAATGTTCAGCAAACCTTTGATCGCCTCACTGACATCACAAATGAGCTTCAAGCACTTGGTGCCACTGATATCACCGATCATGAAGTGGTGAAGAAATTGCTGAGATCCCTTGACTCCACATTTGATACCCTTCCACTGTTGATTCAAGAATGAGCTGATTACAAGTCACTTGATCCCGCTGATATCCTCGAGAGGCTAAACACTCATGAGTTCTAGCTTGCTGAAAAGAGAGATCTCTATGGGTCGAGCTACGGAAGATCATGTGCACTGAAGGACAAGGCAGTATCTGAGTCCGAAGCTGAGGATTCTGGTAGCAGCCTTGGTGATCCTGAAGAATTGAGCCAGGAGCTAGCAATGCTCGTGAGGAAATTCCATAAGTTCTCTCACCGTGGCCGTTTCAGAAAGTCTTCAAGAAATGGTGATTCCTCATCTCGTGACTACAAAAAGAGAACTTCCCACAAATGCAAGAAACCTGGTCACTACATGTCTGATTGTCCTCTGTGGGAAAAGGAGTCAAAGAAGAAGAAGTACAAGGATGATGATTCTAATGACTCAAAGAAGAAGAAGAAATCTTCAAAGTCTTCAACATCAAAATCCTCAAAGTCTTCATCTCACAAGAAGAGCAGTCCCAAGAAGGCTCGGGTATTCATTGGCAAGGAAATGGACTCTGAAGCAGAATCTGAGGATAATGTGGAAGAGGAGGAATCTGAGAAATCTGACTCTGGTGTGGCTAGCCTAGGCCTCACTACTGCTTACGTCAGCAAGTCCATCTTCAACACTGAAGAAAATGACTTCCCTGACTCTGCTAACACGAACAACAATGACTACGCTCCCACCTTTTGCTTCATGGCAAAAGGTGCCAAGGTACTCAAACATTCCCCCTCTGACTCTAGTGAGGATGAATCTGATGACAATCTTAAGCGTAGCTATTCAAAACTTGCAAAAATTGCTATTAAACAACAGAAGGCTTTAGAAAAGATTCAAAATCAACTAGACAGAAGCAATGACCTGTTGGGTGAGGAATTGAATCGAACTAAGACTCTGACAGATAATCTTCAGAGACTTCAAACTTGATTTGACAACCTTCAAAATCATCATAACACTCTCTTATCTGATCATGAAAAGCTTTCTTATGAATTTCTTCAGAGAAAGCAAAATCTTGAGAAGTTCAAAGCGAGTTATGATGATCTTCAGAAGGAAAACAATTCATTGCTTGCTCAACAGATCAGTTCTGCTTAGGAAGAATTTGTTCCACCATGTCTTAAATGCATTGAGCATGAATCTGCTAATTCATCACCTGAATGTTCAAATGCTTCTATTACTGCAAATTCTTCAACTGTCTCTGTGGTTACAAATTCCTCATTTGAGGATACCACATGTATCACTGACGATAATGCAGGGTTGAAGGAATTGTATGTGACAGGCATTTACAAAATCCTCAAAGGGCATCAAACTCGATGTGATGTGCTAAAAAAGAAGATCTTGAACAGGAACCCTAGGAAAGAGGGTATAGCCTTTGAGAGGAAACTCAATGCTGATGGGACGTACTGGAAACCTGAGCAGTACCCCAAAACCTCATGGGTTGCTGCGAAAGGTCCTCCTGTAGATCCATGCACTTTATCTAGCTTTACTTCTGATTCTTCATATTCCTCTGATGATTCATTTGACTCCAACTATAAACTATTTAAGAATCAGAACGGTAAAGTATTTGCTCGATATGTTGGAACTAACTGCAGGAACGGTCCCCCTATGAAGAAAATCTGGGTTCCTAAAAGATGCCTTGAAAATCTTCAGGTGAATGTCATCATGACACCACCCATGAAGAATAGGAACCCCAGATCAAATTCTTCATCTGGATCCAAGTCCTCACATGGATCAAATTCCTCACGCGGATCAAAATCCTCATATGAACATCATCATGCTAACACTTCTGTTTTGCAGGGAAAGTCTAAGGGCCATGAATATGTGCATTATTCTTCTAAACATTATGTTCATAAGTCCTCGAAGAATTTCTCTGCTTATTCATATGCTTATCCTAACCACTCTTCTGTATAACAAAGTGCACTGGCTTCTATGCCATCATTTTCTTATGGAGCTCGCAGAATGATGAACTCTGTGCCACCCCTCCAGATGTGGGTGGTGAAGAAAAAGAACTACTCTCTTATGGAGGGTCAGGTCTCCAGACGAACTTAATCGTCTGAAGAATTTGCTGGAGACCTGAATGTGCTTGAAAGGACGCAAGCTAAACATGAAGAAATGAATCATTCATTTCTCATGTCCTCATATTGCTACATCTGTTACTGTTAATGAAATTGATATCATATTCTTCACTGATGAAGTATATGGGTTCGTAAGTTGCACAAATTCATCTGCAGGTTGAACAACCCAAAGCTACTGAGTTGGTCCTCGATAGTGGATGTACAAATCACATGACTGGTGACAGGAGCTTGTTGATGGACACTGATTTGTCACCATCTCATCTGAAGCATATCACCTACGCTGACAAAGGCAAAAGCAAGGTATTAGGTCTGGGTAAGGTTGCAATTTCAAAGGATAAACACATGGACAAAGTCATGCTTGTTGAGTCCTTACGATTCAATCTTATGTCTGTCTCAATGCTTTGTGATCTTGATATGGTTGTTGTCTTTGGCAAATTTCGCTGCCTTGTGCTAATGGAATCTGACAACTCCAAAGTCTTTGAAGGCTTTAGGAAAGGAGACTTGTATATTGTTGATTTCTCTGCAGGACAACAACCTGCCACATGTCTACTTGCAAAAGCTTTAGAATGCTGGTTATGGCATCGATGACTTGGTCATCCTGGGATGAGGAACTTGCATACACTCATGAAGAAGAAGCGCGTCACTGGCATCGAGGGTGTCAAATTCCTCAAAGATCATCTTTGTGGGGCTTGCGAGACTGGAAAGATCACCAGATCCAAGCATCCCGCGAAGACTATCATGACCACTTCTCTTCCCTTTGAATTACTTCGTATGGATCTATTTGGCCCTACTCATTATGCCACGTCCACTAGTTCTGCATATTTATATGGCTTTGTCATAGTTGATGACTACTCTCGTTACACATGGGTGCATATCATCACTTACAAAAATGAAGTGCAGGAAGTCTTCAAACCATTTTCATCAAGGGCTTCCACTAACTTCGGTGTGAAGATCAAGCATATCAGGAGTGATAATGGAACCGAGTTCAAGAATACTGGCCTCAATGAATATCTCGATATGCTTGGTATTACTCACGAACTGTCTGCTCCTTATACTCCTCAGCAAAATGGCGTCGTGGAGCGCAAGAACAAGACTCTTTGTGAGATGGCCCACACTATGCTTTATGAATACAAGACACCTGAGCGCTTCTGGCCTGAAGCAATTGATACTGCGTGCCACATCATCAACAGGGTATATCTTCACAAATTCTTCAAAAAGACCTCATATGAACTCCTCACTGACAAGAAACCCAATGTAAGTTATTTCAAAGTCTTCGGTGCTAAATGCTGGATTAGAGATCCTCACCATCACTCTTAATTTGCACCGAAAGCACATGAGGGTTTTATGCTTGGTTATGGAAAGGACTCGCACACCTACAGAGTCTTCAACATCAATCATCACAAGGTTGTTGAAACTGTAGATGTGCGGTTCGATGAAACTAATGGCTCGCAAAGAGAGCACCTACCTCCTGTGCTAGATGAAATGTCACCTGAGGAATCCATCAAGTTCAAAGCTACTGAGGATGTCATCCCTACTGAAGAATCTGCTGAAGAAGTCATTCCTGACCGTGAAGAAAATCATGCTGGTGCTACTGAAGAAACTGGTCCTGAAGAAACTGTTGGGCCTAAGCAAAGTCGTCAACCCACACATCCTCACATTGCAAACGAAGTGCAAGTCGAGAAGATCATCGATGGCATTGCAGCAGGTCCCCTCACGCGCTCAAAAGCTTCACATTTATCTAACTATTGTGGGCATTTTGCTTTTGTCTCTATCATAGAGCCCACTAAAGTAGATGAAACATTCATGGAATCCGAGTGGATTCAAGCCATGCAAGATGAATTGCATCAATTCGAGCTCAACAATGTGTGGGAGCTTGTCAAGCGACCAGACCCACGCACGCACAACATCATCGGTACCAAATGGATCTACCACAACAAGCAAGACGAAAATGGCCTCGTGGTGAGGAATAAGACTCATCTTGTAGCTCAAGGCTACACACAGGTTGAAGGAATTGATTTTGATGAAACTTTTGCACCTGTTGCTAGATTTGAGGCTATTCGCTTATTGCTTGCTTATGCTAACCATCATAATATCATCTTACAACAAATGGATGTGAAAAGTGCATTCCTCTATGGTAAGCTTGAGGAAGAAGTATATGTTGCTCAACCACCAGGTTTTGAAGATCCAAATTTTCCAGACCACGTCTACAGACTCAACAAGGCCCTCTATGGCCTCAAGGAGGCACCTCGGGTGCGGTATGACACACTGAAGGAATTCCTCATGAAGAAAGGCTTCAAACCCGGTTCACTTGACCCAACTCATTTCACCAAATAATATGATGATGAACTATTCGTGTGCCAAATATATGTTGATGATATTATATTTGGTTGTACTAACCAACGATACATTGATGAATTTGCCTATATGATGAGTGAAAAATATCAAATGTCTATGATGGGAGAATTGAAATTCTTCTTAGGTCTTTAGATTCATCAACAATACAATGGCATATTCATATCTCAGGAGAAATACCTCAAGGATGTGTTGAGGAAATTCGGCATGCAAGACTGCAAAGGCGTCAAAATTCCTATGTCCACAAATGGCCATCTATGCACTGATGAAAATGGTAAAGACTTCGATCAAAAGGTATACCACTCCATGATTGGCTCTTTATTGTACCTATGTACATCTAGGCCAGATATTATGCTTAGTCTTTGCATGTGTGCCCGATTTCAAGCTACACCGAGGGAATCACACCATAAGGCTGTGAAGCATATTCTTCAATATCTAGCTCACACACCAACACTTGTATTATGGTATCCCAAGGGATCTTCTTTGATGTCAATGGATAATCAGACTCTGACTATGCTGGTGATCGGGTGGACCACAAGTCAACGTCAAGCACATGTCATTTCCTCGGACGATCCTTAGTATGCTGGTCCCCGAAGAAGCAGAACTGCATATCACTCTCCACTGCAGAAGCTGAGTACATTGCTGCTGGATCTTGCTGTGCTCAATTACTATGGATAAAGCAAACAATCAAGGACTACGGCATCAATGTGAAGAATGTGCCTCTCTACTGCGACAATGAGAGTGCTATCAAGATTGCTCACAACCCAGTTCAGCACTCGAAGACAAAGCACATCCAGATTCGTCATCACTTTCTTCATGACCATGTGTTGAAGGGCGACATCTCCATCGACCATGCAAGTACTGAAGACTAGCTGACCGATATCTTCACAAATCCCTTGGATGAGAAGAGATTTAACAAGTTGCGGTGTGAGCTAAATATCCTAGAATCTTCGAATGTTCTTTGAAAAGGACACACATCCTAACACTTATGCAGACTTGATGACTTAGATGTGCAACACATGAAGTAACGTTTTTCTTCAATCAATGAAGACTAACCCTCTAAGTGTGAAGAAATTAATGAAGAAATTAGTTCTCATAACCCTACGAGAATTGTACGCGGTGTCTGAAATCAGCTTTCTTATATGGTGGGTTACGCCACCAACCAAAAGTTGAAAATCTTCAATTTGAGTTTTTCTTCATTTTTGAAATTCCTCAGTTTTTTTAATCCTTCAACTTTGCATTGTCTTCACTCTTTCCGTCATTGTTCTACATTTGACTATATATATATACAAGTTTATGTCCTCTACAACATTCACTTATTGCTAATTCTTCAAGTTGATTTTCCTACTAAGTGAATGTGATCGGACCCTTCCCCCTCTATGCTAAACTCAACCCAGTCTATTCACAAATTCTTCATGTGCGTTCTATTTGAAACTCGTTCAAATTCTTCACTATGTCCTTGACAACTGAAGAAATTGTGAAAGACACTTTAAAGTATTCTTATCTGAAATTTTCGGCTTTTGCCGCTCAAACCATTACGCATTCCACGATATACTTATCTATTCACCAACGATCTCACACGATCTCCACCTTTCAGTACGTGGGTGACACATGTTGCGCGAATGAGAAGAGTTCTGGGGCATGTTCGTCCAAATTCTTCGGGCGAACAATTTTTTCACCTCAGCTATAAATACCCCCTTCCCTTCCTGATTTCACTTTTACTCCGCTGGACCTCACTCCCTCGCTCGAGCTTCTCAAGCCCTGGCGCCACCGCTAACTCCATCTTCGCCGGTGAGGAAGAGCTTCACTGCCTCGACCTCGTTGCCGTCGTACTCGTGCCGGCCGCGGAAATCTTTCCTCCGCCGCCGCCGTAGCCGTCTTCCTCTGCCAAGTTAGGGCATGGAAGATCCGAGCCGACGAACTTCAAAATCTACTCTTACAGTTCGTCGTGTTCTTTGTAAAGGGTAATTAAAAGTTACCTTTACCGCATTTATTCTTCTGATGATTTTCATCAAATCCTCAAAAGGTGTTTATTCTTCAACCTCCACACTTTAAACACCTAGCACAAATCTTCAGTTCTTGATCTGTTTCTCTAAGTGATGTTTTTCTTCATGATTCCTCAATTGTGTGAATCTCACGATCCGCACAACTCTGGAACCAAAGACAAAGAACGCTTAGTGAAATTCTTCAAGACACATCAAGTCAACTTCCTCAAACTTGTTCAATTTACAAAACCTTCTGAGAACGCATATGACCTCTCCAAATTCTTCGCACCTATACTCTGTTCACAGGTACACATGTCTGCTGCTGAATCACTAGGTTCTTATCAACTTAACTCGTTTGCAGCGTTCCTCTAAGAAAAGCTGCATACTTCTTCAGAGAACTCGATTTTGCAAATTCCTCAGCTAAAAAAATGGCAGATGGAAAAAGGCCTCAGAAAGGAGGAAATAAGCTTGTGGTCAATACTGCTTTTGAGATCCCTGCGGATATCTATGCAGGGTACTGCATGCCTGATGAGGGAACTCACGGCAAGGAAACGAAGAATGAGCGCAAAGTGCGCATTCAGAGGATAGAAAGAAGATGGGCAAGAGAGTGGAGGGAGTACAGATATGCCACTCCCAAATACATGAAGAAATTCTCTCTCAACCCTCCATGCCCAAGACCTCCTCTAGCACCTGGCCAATTGGCTGATCCAACAAGCCTTAAACATGGTGAGGATTATGTGATGAGTGGGCTAGACGGCAAGCTAAGCTGGCCAAGCAGGCCAAAGAAGCAGTGAAGAAATTCAATGAGGATTCTGCTGCTGCCGCTACCGCTGCTGAGGCTTCTTCAAGCAAGAAGGCTATGCCAAAGAAGCCAGGCAAGAAACCACCATCCTCAACAATGCCCTCACGGCCAAGTTCTTCTTCAATGCCCTCACGGCCAATTTCCTCAGTGCCACCAAGGCAATTTCCTCAAGCTGCCCCAATTCCTCAGGCTGCTCAAATTCCTCGGGTTTAAAAACCCTCAGCTCCTCCGGCAAAGTCATCAGCACATGTGCATCTTTGCATGTGCCAAAGGACCGCTGGCATATCAATTGCCTCAGGAGCTTCAGAAAGCTCTTCAGCTCACCCTTCATCAACCGGTCCCACTCTGCTGAAGACCAAGGCCACTACTGGATGAGGCACTAGACCAAGTCCTCACAAGAAGCATGTGGTCTTTCAAACACCTTCTGATGATGAAGCTGATGATGATGAATTGGCTGATATCATCATGGACAGACAGCAGCAGGCCGCTAAAGCCAAAGGGGGTGCTTTGCCCCTTCTAATCGATCTGAAGAAAATGCTCGATTTCATCGACCTATGGCACAAGGATCCAAATGCTCCAATGCCGGAGTTGGGCCTCATCCCTGGACAAAGTCATGTTGTGACGGTGTTCATAGCTGAAGAAAAGTGGAAGTATGACCAAGCCCGAGTGGCTAAGAAAGCACAGTACAAGAAGCAGCGCTATCTCAAGGACAATGTCCTCAGTCTTTCGCCTGAACAGCTCATTGCACTGCAAGCTGGCATTAAGAAGCTTAGCAAAGAATTTGACGCCTACAAGGCTGAATGGAAGGGTGCCAAAGTCAGATTCGTTCATCTGACGAAGAAATTCACCTCAAGTGCAGCTGCTCCTGTGCACATTGACGTTACTCAGGCTGAAGCATCTGCTCAAGCCACTAAAGGAATTGCCAGCACCGCTGATGAAAATCAGGTTGCTGATGAAACTGCAAGCACCTGCGCTGCTGAAGAAATTCCAGCCGCTGAAGAAACTGCCAGGGCAACCACTAGTGTTGCGCCTGAGGAACCTGCCAGGCCAGCTGAAGACTCAGTTGTTGCGCCTGAAGAAACTGCTCAGAACAGGCCAACTGCATCAGTTGGGCCTGAAGAAATTGATCCAACCCTCACTGCTCCGCCTGCACCAACACCAAGCCCAGTTCTTCCTTCTGCTCTGGAAGTGAAGAAAACAAAGGTGCGGAGCGTGCTGCTTTGAAGAAGAGAGAAGCATCAGCTGCCGCAGAATCTTCGGCCCCCAAGAAAGCGAAGATTTTGACAAGTTCAATGGGCAATCCCATTGATGTTGTTCCCCTTACAAGCATACCATCAATGGAACTTGTTCCTTATGGTGAAGACTATCATATTCCTAAAGAATCTGCTGAAGAAGATGTTGGAAATATGCCCTAGAGGTAATAATAAAATGGTTATTATTATATTTCCTTGTTCATGATAATTGTCATTTGTTCATGCTATAATTGTATTGACAGGAAACCGTGATACATGTGTGAATACATAGACCACAACAAGTCCCTAGTGAGCCTCTAGTTGACTAGCTCGTTGATCAACAGATGGTCATAGTTTCCTGACTATGGACATTGGATGTCATTGATAACGAGATCACATCATTAGGAGAATGATGTGATGGACAAGACCCAATCCTAAGCATAGCACAAGATCGTTTAGTTCGTTTGCTAAAGCTTTTCTAATGTCAAGTATCATTTCCTTAGACCATGAGATCGTGCAACTCCCGGATACCGTAGGATTGCTTTGGGTGTACCAAACATCACAACGTAACTGGGTGGCTATAAAGGTGCACTACAGGTATCTCTAAAAGTGTCTATTGGGTTGGCACGAATCGAGATTGGGATTTGTCACTCCATATGACAGAGAGGTATCTCTGGGCCCACTCGGTAATGCATCATCATAATGAGCTCAATGTGACTAAGTAGTTGGTCATGGGATCATGCATTACAGAATGAGTAAAGTGACTTGCCGGTAACGAGATTGAACGAGGTATTGGGATACCGACGATCGGATCTCGGGCAAGTAACGTACCGATTGACAAAGGGAATTGTATACGGGATTACTTGAATCCTCGACATCGTGGTTCATCCGATGAGATCGTGGAACATGTGGGAGCCAACTTGGGTATCCAGATCTCGTTGTTGGTTATTGGCCAGAGAGCTGTCTCGGTCATGTCTGCATGATTCCCGAACCCGTAGGGTCTACATACTTGAGGTTCGATGACGCTAGGGTTAGAAGGAAGATTTGTATGGATTACCGAATGTTGTTCGGAGTCCTGTATGAGATCCCGGACGTCACGAGGAGTTCCGGAATGGTTCGGAGGTGAAGATTTATATATGGGAAGTCATCATACGGTCACCGGAAATATTCGGGGGTATACCGGTATTGTACCGGGACCACCGGAGGGGTTCCGGGGGTCCATCGGGAGGGTCCACCTGCCCCGGAGGGCCTTATGGGAAGTAGGTGGAAGGGAACCAGCCCCTAGTCGGCTGGGCGCCATCCCCCCTAGGGCCCATGCAACTAGGGTTGGGGGGGGGGGGAACCCTAAAGGGGGCGCCCCCTTGCTTGGGGGGCAAGCCCCCTCCCCCTTGACCGCCGCCCCCCTCTAGATCTCATCTAGAGGGGCCGTCCCCTGATGTCTACTACACAACCTTCTTCTTGTAGACGTTGTTGGGCCTGCAAGTGCACAGGTTTGTAGGACAGTAGCAAATTTCCCTCAAGTGGATGACCTAAAGTTTATCAATCCGTGGGAGGCGTAGGATGAAGATGGTCTCTCTCAAACAACCCTGCAACCAAATAACAAAGAGTCTCTTGTGTCCCCAACACACCCAATACAATGGTAAATTGTATAGGTGCACTAGTTCGATGAAGAGATGGTGATACAAGTGCAATATGGATAGTAGATAAAGGTTTTTGTAATCTAAAAATATAAAAACAGCAAGGTAACTAAAGATAAAAGTGAGCATAAACGGTATTGCAATGATAGGAAACAAGGCCTAGGGTTCATACTTTTACTAGTGCAAGTTCTCTCAACAATAATAACATAGATAGATCATATAACAAGCCCTCAACATGCAACAAAGAGTCACTCCAAAGCCACTAATAGCGGAGAACAAACGAAGAGATTATGGTAGGGTACGAATCCACCTCAAAGTTATTCTTTCGGATCAATCTATAAAAGAGTTCATACTAGAATAACACCTTAAGACACAAAATCAACCAAAACCCTAATGTCACCTAGATACTCCATTGTCACCTCAAGTATCTGTGGGCATGATTATACGATATGCATCACACAATCTCAGATTCATCTATTCAACCAACACAAAGTACTTCAAAGAGTGCCCCAAAGTTTCTACCCGAGAGTCAAGAACGTGTGCCAACCCCTATGCATAGGTTCATGCGCAGAACCCCCAAGTTGGTCACCAGAACATACATCAAGTGGCACATGATATCCTATTGTCACCACAGATAAACACGGCAAGACATACATCAAGTGTTCTCATAAGACTCAATCCAATAAGATAACTTCAAAGGGGAAACTCAATTCATCACAAGAGAGTAGAGGGGGAGAAACATCATCAGATCCAACTACAATAGCAAAGCTCGGGATACATCAAGATTGTGCCATAGAGGGAACACGAGAGAGAACACAAGAGAGAGAGAGAGAGAGAGAGAGATCAAACACATAGCTACTGGTACATACCCTCAGCCCCGAGGGTGAACTACTCCCTCCTCGTCATGGAGAGCGCCGGGATGATGAAGATGGCCAACGGTGATGGGTTCCCCCTCCAGCAGGGTGCCGGAACGGGCTCCCGAGAGGTTTTTGGTGGCTGGAGAGGCTTGCGGCGGTGGAACTTCCGATCTATCTTAATATTTGATGGTTTTAGGGTACGTAGGGTTATATAGGCGAAAGAAATCGGTCGGGAGGTGCTCGAGGGGTCCACGAGACAGGGGGCGCACCCTGTAGGGGGGCGCCCCCTATCTCCTGGGCTCCTCGAGGATCTTCTGACTTGATCTCCAAGCCTCCAGGATGATATTCTTCCAAAAAATCACGTTGCCGAAGGTTTCATTCCGTTTGGATTCCGTTTGATATTCCTTTCCTTCAAAATACTGAAACAGGCAATAAAATAGCAATATGGGCTGGGCCTCCGGTTAATAGGTTAGTCCCAAAAAATGATATAAATGTGTAATATAAAGCCCATAAACATCCAAAAGGGGTAATATAATAGCATGCAACAATCAAAAATTATAGATACGTTGGAGATGTATTAGCCCCCTTTCCCCTTCTCCCTATAAATAGAGGGGTGGAGGGAGGGGTGCAGCACCACATCCAAGGCGCAATCCCTCCCTTCCCCAACACCTCTCCTCCTCCACGCGAGCTTGGGGAAGCCCTGCCGGAGAACTGCCACTCCATCACCACCACGCCGTCGTGCTGCTGCTGGAGCCTTGTTCCTCAACCTCTCCCTCCTCCTTGCTGGATCAACACGCGAGAGATGTCACCGGGCTGCACGTGTGTTGAACACGGAGGTGCCGATGTTCGGCGCTTAGATCGGAATCCACCACGATCTGAATCGCAACGAGTACGACTCCTTCATCCGTGTTCTCGTAACGCTTCCATCTCGCGATCTTCAAGGGTATGAAGATGCACTCCCCTCTCTCTTGTTGCTAGTTACTCCATAGATTGATCTTGGTGATGCGTAGAAATTTTTTAATTTCTGCAACGATCCCCAATAGTGGCATCATGATCTAGGTCTATCAATAGTTTCTATGAACGAGTTTAACACAAGTTTGTTCTGGGCGTCGATTTTGTCAATTTGCTTGCCACTACTGGTCTTATCTTGTTTCGGCGGCATCGTGGGATGAAGCAGCCCGGACCGACCTTACAAGTACACTTACGTGAGACAGGTTCCACCGATTGACATGCACTAGTTGCATAAGGTGGCTAGCAGGTGTCTGTCTCTCCCACTTTAGTCGGATCGGATTCGATGAAAAGGGTCCTTAAGAAGGGTAAATACCAATTGGCATATCACGTTGTGGTTTTGGCGTAGGAAAGAAACGTTCTTGCTAGAAACCTATAGCAGCCACGTAAAAAAAACTTGCAACAACAATTAGAGGACGTCTAACTTGTTTTTGCTGCATGTGCTGTGTGATGTGATATGGCCAAAAGGATGTGATGAATGATATATATGTGATGTATGAGATTAATCATGTTCTTGTAATAGGAATCACGACTTGCATGTCGATGAGTATGACAACCGGCAGGAGCCATAGGAGTTGTCTTAATTTATTGTATGACCCGCGTGTCATTGAATAACGCCATGTACTTACTTTACTTTATTGCTAAACCGCTAGCCATAGTAGTAGAAGTAATAGTTGGTGAGACAACTTCATGAAGACACGATGATGGAGATCATGATGATGGAGATCATGGTGTCATGCTGGTGACGATGATGATCATGGCGCCCCGAAGATGGAGATCAAAAGGAGCAAAATGATATTAGCCATATCATGTCACTATTTGATTGCATGTGATGTTTATCATGTTTTACATCCTATTTGCTTAGAACGACGGTAGCATAAATAAGATGATCCCTCATAAAATTTCAAGAAAGTGTTCCCCCTAACTTTGCACCGTTGCGAAGGTTCATTGTTTCGAAACAGCACGTGATGTCGGGTGTGATAGATTCTAACGTTCGAATACAACGGGTGTAAGCCAGATTTACACAAGCAAAACACTTAGGTTGACTTGACGAGCCTAGCATGTACAGACATGGCCTTGGAATACAAGAGACCAAAAGGTCGAACATGAGTCGTATAGACACTACAAAAAAATACACTTCCGTGATGATACGTGTTTGTCACAGTAGGTCACGTTTTTTGACATGCATGTACATCCATGACAAATTTATGACAGAATCAAGATAATCATACCTATGCTGTCGTAGAAGTGTTCAATGACATTACCAAAATTATCATCACGGAAGTGTCCACTTCCATGATGACAAATCGCGCGTCATAGAAGTGCTTTCGTCAAGGGTGACCAACATGTGGCATCCACCATAACGGAACACCGTTAAGCTATCGGGTCGGGTTTTGGATCCGATAACCCGTTAACAGCCCCGACCAATGGGGATTTTCCACGTGTAAAATCATCATTGGCTGGAGGAAACACGTGTCGGCTCACCGTTGGAACAGATGTCATCCACTCATTGGATGGAAGACGCCTATGATACGTCGACACGTGGCACGGCCCAACAGAGGCCCATTCCTGTGAAAAGGCCGGCCCAGTAAAAATTAGCAGGGCAGCCCATATAAGGCCTACTTGTGTCAGGTCCATTTAAGCCCACGACCCATACGAGATGAGCCAATTCGGCCCATCAACGGCCCGTTAAAGATTTCACACCATTGTAGCCCATCGTCAGTTCGAGCCCGTTAACAGCCCGCTATATATCTGGGCTCAGTATCGGCCCGATGAGATTTCGGCCTGTTAACGGCCCGTTTAATGGATGGGCCAATTTTCAGGATGTACATCTTTCGGCCTTTTAGCGACCCATTTAAATATTGGGCTAGTTTCCGGCCTGGTGTGTCTTTCAGCCTGTTGACGGCCCATAAATCTGATGGGCCATTTGTTGTCGGACCCGAGTTTTGGCCTTTTAGCGGCCCATTTAAGTGTTGGGCCAATTTTCTGGCCCGGTGTCACTTTCAGCCTGTTGACGGCCCATAAATCAGTTGGGCCATTTTTAGTCGGACCTGAGTTTTGGCCTTTTAGCGACCCATTTAAGTGTTGGGCCAATTCTCGGCCCTGTGTGACTTTCGGCCTGTTAACGGACCATAAATGAGTTGGGACATTTGTAGTCGGACCTTAGTTTTGGCCTTTTAACTGCTCATGCCCTTCATGGTCCAATACCAGCCCGGTTTCTCTTTCGGCCTGCTAAAGGCCCACAACATAGTTGGGCCATTTACAATACGACCTGACTTTCGGCCTCTTAGCGGCCCATGGTCTTCATGGTCCAGTACAAGCCCACTGTCTCTTTCGGCCTGCTAAAGGCCTACAGTATAGTTGGGCCATATGTAGCCCAAACTTAGTAACGGCCTATTAACGGCCCGTGAAATAAACTGGGGCCACCTGTTGCCCGCTTCGATGTCAGCCTGTTAACGACCCGGGAGGTAAGAGGGCCGACCATTAACTTTTGGCCTAGTAACGGCCCATTAACTTAATGGGCCCACTAAAGTTCGTACATGTCTTTAGGCCAAATTAGATAATTTGAGCCCATTACGACGAGCAATTATGCACAGGACCAAAACCGATCACGCAAAGGTACAGCATACAGGGAATAACATTGCACATCCAGCATATGTTATAGGAAATTACATACACTGGGCAATCAAAGATTGATGACAGTGCGGATAAATGAGCAGAACCTAACCATCTACAACGTCACGATCTGCAACCTTAGCACAGATGACGCCCATAAGCATGTGGGCAAGTTCTTTCTTCTTTGCTACACTGTCTCTGAAAACATTGATCAGTTGTTGTGTCGCATGACTCTGCACCTCTGATTCATCCACCATTTCCATCATTGCTTCAGCCATTAATTGGTTCACAAACATACATTTATTCCGTTGCATTCGAGACAGAGGGTACTAAACAGATTCAGATGGTAATTTTGGCAGGCTTGTATTATTGATAGTGGAGAGTGTCTCGACCACTGCATCATAACATAAATTATGACGGGTACCAAACAGATTAATCATGAGTTATTGCCATATTACCTGACCTAGATTTACTGGAAAGAAACAATGGGGTTGCCTTGCTATTTTCAGAGTTTGTCTTCTTATCTTCAGCAGCCTGCACAAAATTAACACACTAGCATTGCTATCATTGGCCAAGTCAGATAATAGGAAAGCAACATTGACACAACGAACGTTTGGGCAAGTAGCCTACACCAAATTAACACAATATGGCACAACTATCATAAGCCAGGTAAGGTAGTACGAAAGCAACATTGACACAATGAATGAATGGGCAACTAGAGAAGCACTACAATTCAGTAATGTGCGTGATATGAGATAGTACATTCATGCAGCTCAGTATGCAAAACTACCAGGCAGTTTTCCTTACAAAAATAAATATTGGCGCCTTTAACATTTTGCTACAACTAATTTTAGATCAGATAAAGGTTAGATTCACGCCGATTAACAAAATACATGTTGATGTAAAAATATAGTGATATACAACAGGTACTTACATCAGCATTGGAGCACAGAGAATTCCCGCAAGATATTTTCCTCGAATACGATCGCAATGGAGGAAGTCTTCTATCATTTAACCTTATTTTCTAAAAGAGAGATGGGTAAGAAACATGTAGAAAATATGATCAGAATGCTATAAAATTTCATGATGCGAGGATACGCACACGCTTCTTAGAATGGAGTTGACATTCTTTTGCTGGACTGGAGCGGACTAGTTCTTTGGCCACTGGAATCTACTTATTATCAGTGGGAGTTGGGTTTCTCTGTGCTGGAGTAGTATCTATGAAAAATGGAGTTGCTTTTTTATCTCCTGGCGTTTGGATCTTTTGCAAAGATCTGGTTTGTAACCCTTCAGATTCTAACAGAGCCGTCTTCCCCTTGCATGCCTTATATAGAAGAATGGCGATTCAGTTATAAAACATGCTACAACAGAGATGGAATAGGTACTGAAGAATAGAAAGGCATGACATATTGACACGTATTCCCTCCATCCGGAAATAAATGGACGGGTCTAGGCGTATTTCAGTTCTAGATACATCCAGTTTTATCCATTTCTGCGACATTTAATCCAGACGGAGGGAGTATGATGTAAGATCTAGGGATACGTCAGGACAACACAGTAAAAAAACACTGAAAAACCCACTGCAGAACCAAAGTATTCAAACCCACTGATATGAGATAGTACACTCATGCAGCTAAGGTTGCAAAATTACCAGGTAGTTTTCCTTACAAAAATCAACATTGTGGCCTTTAATCATACATTCTGCTACAACTAAATTTAGATCAGATAAAGGTTGGATTCACGCCGATTAGCAAAATACATGCTGATGTAAAAATATAGTGATATACAACAGGTACTTACATCTACATTGGAGCACAGAGAATTCCTGCAAGAATCTTTCCTCATAAACGATACCATTGCATAAATTCTTCTATCTGTTAAGCTTATTTTCTAAAAGAGAGATGGGTAAGAAACATGTAGAAAATATGATCAGCATGCTATAAAATTTCATGATGCAAGGATACGCACACGCTTCTTAGAATTGAGTTGACATATTTTTGCTCGACTAGAGCGGACTAGTTCTTTGGCCACTGGATTCTGCTTATTACCAGTAGGAGTTGGGTTTCTCTGTGCTGGAGCAGTATCTATAAAAACTGGAGCTGGTTTATTATCTCCTAGCGTCTGGATCTTTTGCAAAGGCCTTGTTTGTAACCCTTCAGATTCTAACATAGTCGTCTTCCCCTTGCATGCCGTGTATAGAAGAATGGTGCTTTAATTATAAAACATGCGACAGCAGAGAGATGGAATAGGTACTGAAGAATAGAAAGGCATGACATATTGACATGTATTCCCTCCATCCGGAAAAAAATGGATGGGTCTAGGCGTATTTCAGTTCTAGATACATCCTTTTTATCCATTTCGGCAACATGTAATCCGGACAGAGGGAGTATGGTGTAAGAGCTAGGGATACGACAGGACAACACAGCAAAAAAAACTAGTTGAATGTAAAACTATATGCTAGCGGAATACGTACAGAAATAACTAAGGCAACATACACGTGTATGGTTGGGAAAATAAGATGGCATTGCAACAGAGCACTAGAACAGCACTTCAATGTAAAAAAACATGGTATGGTAGACAGATGAAGTACATACTGATGAATAACAATGCATAAGATATTCAGAAGCATGATGTCCAAATTAAGCAGATGGCATTGCGATAGAGTAGAATGACAGTACTTGAATTTGAAAACATGTTATCATGAATGGAATAGTTACTGAAAAACAGGAAGGCATGACATATTTACATGCATGATCAGCATGCTAAGCACATGGCATTGCAACAGAGTAGATACACTCCAGGACATTATATGCATGTTGTACCCATATCACAGGCCAAGTTAGAGCAAGGACCTTGTGGGGTGAAGAGGATTCATCATCTTTCTGCAAGTCTTCTGAAGAACTGCCTTTACATGTTCCATCATATTGGATATCATTGACATCAAGTTTGTTGGCCTTTACATTGCTCCGTGAGGTTCTTGTGGATATATCAGTGTGTGCAATTATATCTGACATGCATGGAAGATAACTAGTAGTTAGATTTATGTAAATGAGTGCCTGTAGGAGACGACATAAATAGTAGGACTGGGGTTAACTAGCAGCAACAGGTCTCATAAACTAAAGGGAGAACACAGATGAAAGCTACAGAATATGTATCATTTGTACTCGAGATTAACTAGATGGCACACAAAAGTATTAAAGAACAACATAGGTAATACTAGAAGCGGTATAATACTATAATCACCAGCCTGTGGGATAGCATTGGCTGATGGATGATAACTATGGAACAGCGTTACCTAAAGAGCAAGTATCTTAGCTGAACTATGGAACAGCGTGAACTCCTGAACAAGACCCGTAAGAGATCAGCATGAATATACAGTGCAATGTTATGATATATTTTCCGTGCTTAGATGAATAACAAAGCCATAAATGTTGCACACAAGTAAGATGAGGGTACAACCTATCTGGCTGCCATCCATAGGAGTGAGCATCATGTGCTGACTTGTCGATGGCCCTGCAGTTGTTGTGGGTGTCCATGTCGGACACACGCATTCGATGCAGGGAACTATTGAGTGGGGACTGTAGCTCCCTTCTGGTGTATGCTTCCCTTGTTGGAGCAGCTGCGGTGAGTCGGAAGACGGTGTGTCTGAAGATGCAGATAACGCATAATGTTAAGAATGACATATCTCTTTGATCCGAAGAAATACACTACGAGATCAACAGCAAGGTACGAGAGTGGTGACACGTCTGTTGACTGAAAACTAAATTGGGGTCACACGATTTTATTTTATTTTGATACTGTCCGATCTACGCCGGATGGCTTGATGGCCGTCTTGTGCCTCCCGGCTGACACTGTTCGGAATCTTCCCCGAAGAGCCAGCGACCAACGGCAGAGCAGCCTGCCTTCGCCGTCCGTGGCCCCATCCAAAACCCCGCTCCCCGCCCCACCGCACTACCATGGTTGCGCCGCCCCCGGGCCAATCCACAAAGACTCACCGTCATCCAGATCCGGCGGCGGCAGTACCTTCAACCCATGCAACTCTAAAAGATAGCCATCTAAGCGCTGCTTCCGCGGCGAACTTGCGGCCCCGCACCCTTACGTTATACACCAGCCAACCGGTAGCCTAGGAGCTCCGCCGCCTCGAGGGGTGCTGCTTCCCATTGGGAATCGATTGGCCCAGAATAAAAATTCAGACAACTGACGCCTAAATAAAGTGATTTCAGATGAGGGTGCGACCTATCTGGCGGCATGGTGAAGTAGGCAGGTCCAGCTACCGAGTCGGTGAGGCCGACACGGTTGCGGTGGCGACTAGCGGCAGGGAAAGAGCGATGTCGCGACGGTCGACGGCTACGCGGAAGCAGCGCCAGGTCTCTGGACGGATCCGAAGTTGGAGCCACTCCGGCACCGTGAACAACGGCGGGGGTGAATAGGCTCCAGTACGGTTCACGCGGCTGTCATCGAGGCAACACCAGCAGCACGGAGTAAGAGGCACATGGCCCAGTGCATGACGGCAATTGGACAGCGTTTCCGGCATTAGGGAGGAGGGCGGATGTGAAATTGGTGCGGTGGGGGCGCCATGGAGGTGGGGCTGAGGTTTCGTGGCTCCGGAGAAGGGAGCTTCCCGGGGAGAAGGTGATTTGGCACCCATAAGGTATGAATGGGGGCGGGGGAGGGGGGAATTGGTAGGGGAGTGGAACCATGTATTACGGACGCATTTGTCTGAAATGTGATGGGGAGTTACAGTTCTACCCTTGCCTATAGGCTTCTCGGCTTGGGTCTGTGTACGGAGGGACGGGGATAGTAGAGTAACTTTGCTTCTCCCCAAATAGTGGGCGGGAGCGATTTCAGGCGAGGAGGGCGTGTTTTGAACTATAGTGGGCGCGAGCGAATTCGGGCGAGGAGAGCGTGTTTTGAAATGGTGGGCGCGAGCTATTTCGGGTGAGGAGAGCTTGTTTTGCCGACCATGGTTTATGAATTATTCGGCACATGTCATTTCGGCCGAGGAGAAGGCGCGCTTGGATGAAGTTACGAACCTACCCTCGATGTACAACGGGCCAATTGATGCGTGTCCCACATAGTATGGTAATTTCGCGTCTCCCATTTATTTGCTCGGGCGAATTCCACCGAGCAGAGAGGATGTTTAACGGTTTGTTCAAATTTTGGGAGCACGAGCATCCACGTCTACCTTACCAAGTCGATTCAAATCAAATTTTGAAATATTAGCTTGCCACTTCTTTTTTGGATGGAGAGATGATGCTCGGGAGTAATGTGTTTTTACATGCTCGTTGCTAGCGATTTACTATATGACAAATAGTTGACCCACTCAAAAACGCGAATCAAACCCAAAATGAAATATCTTGATTTAATGAACTAGCTTGTTCAGTAGGTCAAAATAGTGAACTAAATCCAAAATTGAACAACTCAATCGAGTAGCATGTTGTACAGTATTATAGTACTCCATGAACATGTTGAATGTCAAATTAATGAAATTGTTTGATATACGCATATATCCGTTCATGTGTGGATTGTAGACAACATGTTCTCCAATTTAAATATTTGAATGCAAGTTTATATCAAAACATGGTTTATATCAGTCTTTGGTGCATAAAACGCGACCTCCCCCTCTCCCGGACTCCTGTTCTCTCTCTCTCTCTCTCTCTCACTCACTCTCTCGCCGACTATCTTCAATTCTGTCGCACACATCCGACACAAAAACCTTGTTGGTCCCCTCTCTCTCTCTCTCTCTCTCTCTCTCTCTCTCTCTCTCTCTTTCTCTCTCTCTCTCTCTCTTTGTGTGTGTGGGGAGGGGGGTCTTTCTAGTCCGCATTCATATATACACCATCTATAGGTCTCTCTCGCACACTATGTATGATACTCTAGCTAGTCCAAGCTAGATATCTTGGGTGCACTCATCGTACGCACACAAATTCCTTGGCTCTTTGCCCGTAACTCTCTCACGCACCACTATGTCGTCTCAGAGCTCTTCCCCCCTCTCTCAAACTCTCCATCCACCTGGGTCACACATACACATGCATATCTCACTCACACTCGATAGGCCCATCTAAAACTCTATCTCTCTCCATCATTCTCTCTCCATCTCACACGCACACACACACACACAATCTCATGCCCAGCTAGCCAAGTATGATGGTCTCTCACTCAATTGTAGGCACACGCAGTCCCCCTATATGTATATGACTAGCTAATCTTAGTCTCCATCACAAACATGTGCATGGTCTATCTCGATTTCTCTCGGGGCATCTTTCTATCGCGCACGCACTCCCTCGATCTCCCACCCATATAGTCCCCTCACGATCTCGAGGGGATCTCTCTATCACAAACACACCCTCTCTCCATCCCCATGCGTCCATGCCATCCATGTGTCCCTCTCGACCTTTTTTCCTTGTTGGCCAGACCTCTATTGGACATGTGCTACAGGGGTGTCTCTCTCCGTTGCAAACAATCACACACTAGCTATCTTCGTGTATCTCCTCGCCTCGCTTTTCCATCTCGGAGATGCATGCATGATATGTTCGCATAAGAAACGAAAATACACACCCTCTCTCTAATTTATCGTTTGTTGTCACTTTCTCTTTCACACACATACTCTTTTTGCACACTTACTCGTTCTCCTTCACACGCACTTGATCTGTCTCGACTGAGGCACTCACCTCCGTCCATAGCACATAGATTTATTGAAAAGTCAAACATCACAAAGTTTGACCATGTACGTGGAGAAAAAGAATTACATCTAGTACGGCAAACATATACCATTAGATTCACCATGAGATGTAGTTTTGTATGATGTATCTTTGGTATTGTAGATATAAATAACATTTGCGTAAACCTAATCAAAGTTTCCAAAGTTTGACTTCTAAAAAATTTACATGCACTGCATTATCGAGCGGATGGAATATCTCTTGCCCCCTCTCAGCTATCTGACGCACCAGTCAGCCTTATCGGGGCTCCTCAATCTCTCTCAAACTTTATTGGTCAGTTTGGTTCGTGACCTGACCCTCATGCCTTGATGGTCGGTACTGCCTGGTGTGGACGTGAGATGTAAAATATTTCTACCTGGCCAGGCTTGTGTGGTGCCGAAGAGTTTGGTTCATGCCTGGGCCAGGCAAAGCATCAACGTCCCATCAATCAATCCATGCATCAATTATTTAATGCTAATATCCATCCATGTTGCTGTTAGCCTCGTGGCGGCACGACCAGGCACGGCCAGGCGTTCGAAATCGGTCGCTTGGGCCAGGCTACTTGCAGTGTCTGGAGTTCAACCAGGCTAATTAAAGTGCAAGGGAACCCAGCCCGGGCGGGCTTTCTTTTTCACAGGGTAGCAACCAAACAAGCGTGCATGAAATCCAGCCACAACCCCAGGCCACGCAAAAGATGCTCACGACGCAAGCCAAACAGGCCTTATATCTCCCTGGTTCACACATACACATGTCTCGCTCGTGCTATACATATAGACCCATCCAACACTCTCTGCCCTTGTTCTCTCTCCATGTGACACGCACCCCCCTAAGTATCATAATCCCTCACTCCATCATAGGCTCTGTTTGGATCCATGGGTTAGAGTTAGTTTGGGTTAGTTTGGAGTCAACTAACCCAAAAAGATCCAAACAGGAGGGTTAGTTTAGGTTAGATGCATCTAACCCATCCAAAAAAAACTAACCCATCCAAGAGGTGCTTATTTGGGTTAGTTCTTCTCGGGACCACTAATAAACACTTTTTTCTCTCACTCTCCCCGCAGTAGATCCCTCCCCACTTCCTCGAAGCTTCTCGTCCTCTCCCTCCCTCCCTCTCGCACCGCCCGTGAAGGTGCCTCGCCGTATCCATGCTCCATCTAACCCTACCATCCAAACACCTCTTTACTTAGAGTTAGTTCAGGGTTAGAATCTAACTCTAACCTCTAACTGAGTTAGAGTATCCAAACAGGGCCATAGGCGCAAGCACTCCCCCCCCCCTCCTAAGTATGATTATCTCTTACTAGCCATCAGGAACACACGTATTGTCTCCTTCCATCCATACGTCTATCTCGATATCTCTCGGGGCATCTTCTATCGCGCACACACCTTGTCACTCGATCTCCCACCCATGTAGTCCCATCACGATCTCCAGGGGATCTCTCTATGACAAACATACACTCTCTCCTCCCCATGTCTGCATTTTCTCCGTACGTCTCTCTCGACCTCTCTCCCTTGTTTGTCAGACCCCTCTTGGCCACGTGCTAGGGGTCTTCCTCTCTCGGTTCCAAACAACCACACACTATCTCCTCACCTTGCCTCCGTTGTCGAAAATGCATCTGTGATATGTTTGCATAAGACACGCACGCTTTTTCTCCACTTTTATCGTGTGTTGTCCATGTCTCTTTCACACACACACACACACTTTTTTCACTCTCTCTCTCTCTCTCGTCAGGGAGTCTCTCACGTCCATAAGCATATGGATGTTTTGAAAAGTCAAACCTCAGAAAAGTTTGACTAGGTATATGTGGAGAAAAACATTTACATCTGGAACGATCATTAGATTCATCACAACATGTAGTTACTTCATACTATCATTTATCTTTGGTATTGCCGATATAAGTAATTTCTTTATAAACTTGGTCAAAGTTTCAAAAGTTTGACTTTAAAAAAATGTTGTAACTACATTATCGAATGGAGGGAGTAGCTCTTTCTCTCTCTCTGCTATCTCTCACGGGCCTCCCCTCTCACTCGAACTCTTTATACCGACGAATTATACGCTCACCGTGTCAGCGTATAGCTCTGTATATTTTTTAGTTGACCGGTCAACCAATCCACATGCTGTGTTGTCAGCTCGTGTTCTGTATCTTGGTGTGCTGGCCCATGTGGCAGTGGGTGAAAATAAGTAAACTGGAGGCCCATCTGACACGCGGTGAAGGAAACATAGTTGAAACCACTCGGGGTAGCACCCCGCACGCTAGTAAATTGAGGGCGCATTGAGGACAAAGTTCTTGCACGCGAAGGACGCACTCGCGCACAATTCACCACTGCACGGCGGCATGCACAGAAGGACGCACTCGCGCACACCCAGCACACAACACACACCAGCACACGTGTACACCGGCGTCGCCGCTAGTTGAGATGGACGGCGAGGAAGCCAACAAGCGGAGGCCGCTCGAGCCAAAACCGTATCCGGCGAGCCTGGACTTCATCAGCAGCCTCCCCGACGACATGCTGCTCGTCATCATCGGCCTCCTCCCCACCAAATCTGCCGTGCGGACCGCCCTGCTCTCCCGGGGGTGGTGCCCCCTCTGGCGCTGCGTCCCCCTCAACCTCACCGTCGACAGCTGCCTCTGCAATGGGGATTGCAAACGCATGGCCGCAGTCTCCAAGATCCTTTCATCGCACCCTAGGCCAGATAGACGCCTTGACATCCGCATGTTCAGTAACAACTGCAAGGTCCAACCCAAGTTCGACGAGTGGTTCTTATCCCCCGCCTAGATCAGCTCGAGGAGCTCAGCTTTGAAGCTGGACGATGTCGCTCTCTGCCGCCGTCTGCGCTCCGCCTCACGCCAACGCTGCGCCGCGCCAGCTTCAGCTCCTGCTATCTTCCCCAGATTAATGTCGCGCCCGCCCTTCTTCTCCCTCAACTCAAGCAGCTCAACCTCTTCGACGTTGTCATCTCGAAGAAGGCTATGGAGCACCTGCTCCGCAGCTGTACTGCACTCGAGTACCTTCGTCTTGAGAAGATCCAAGGGTTCATTAGCCTCCACATCGCCTCGACGAATCTCTGATGGATTTATGTGTCTTGCTGGCGCCGCAACAAGACATCAATTGGGAAGAGATCACTCCAGCTGTTCCACGTTATGGTCATTGAGAATGCGCCTTTCCTTGAGAGATTGCTTGTATCGGATCTAGAAGGTCCAACAAAAATCAGGGTCATTGACGCGCCGAAATTGACAGCGTTGGTGTACTCGTCTGCCAAATTCTCTGAACTTTATTGGATCCGTAATCGTTCAGGTACAGCACTCATCTTCTTCTCCGTCTTCTTGAAATTCACATTTTTAAATTTCTTCTTGATGTATTTACGACCGTCTCCCAGAAAATGATTCCCACAAGCTTGACCCAGTCCATGCGCAAAGTGAAGATCTTGGCACTAAAATCTATTGGCCCCAATCTGGATCAAGTTGTTGGATTCCTTACATGCTTTCCATGCACGGAGAAGCTACTCATCGAGGTGAAACTTCTTTCCTATTAGTAAACGGTAATCACAACGTAGCTCAATTTTTTCGTAATTTTCCCAAATTATGATGACAAGTGTAGTGTTCAAAACTACATCTACACACTACACCAAAAGAAATGTTTTTAGTATTTTTTCTCACGTGATCACCTGCATCATTTTTATGCTGTACTACTATAGTAGCCTAGGATAGTCATAGTGGAAAGTAACTTAGAATACTCCAGTAACTCTATGGTTACCCTAAGGGCAAGTACTACCTCCATCCTGGTTTACTCTTCAAATTTTGTTGTATCAAAATTTGACCATAGATTTAACTGACAAAATGTTAATGCATGTCACTAAGAACTATATCGTTGGATTTGTATTTGAACATAATTTATATGGTGTAATTTTCAGTGACATGCATTGGCATTTTCTGAGGTAAATCTATGGTCAAAATTTTATACTAAATACGAGGTAGTATTCCCTCCGTCCCAAAATTCTTGTCTTACATTTGTTTAGATACAGATGTATCTAACACTAAAATGTAGCGAGATACATCCGTATTTAGACAAATTTAAGACAAGAATTTTGGGACGGAGGGAGTACAAAAGTGGGCTATGTAGGCCAAAACATGTGCCAAATTCACTTGTGATGCATTTGGCATCGATGCCCCTCCATTGCTCACCTGGTGCCCCAATCTGGAGCACCTACTTTGCTCCGGTGCCAAGTTAACTCACGCAATGAAAAAACACTGCGTGGGAGAGAGAGAGGACCGAGGCAATAAAAAAACACTTGTTTGGGAGAGTGAGAGGCTGGTGTAGTTGGTTTAATTGATTTGTTTATACATGTGGGTCTGTGTGCACAGCGGTGCCAACTCTCTCACATCGCGAGAGCGGTGCCAAAATCTTTTGATTTGACATCGATGCGTATTATGTGGCATACTTTTGCGAAATATGGCATCGGCCACATAGTCGAAGGCAACAAATGCCCAAGCTCTTCACGTGCTCCTAGTTAAATGAGAGGAAACAGAAACAGAGAGAGAGAGAGAGGGAGAGAGAGAGAGTGAAAAAATATCACTAGCCAGCCAACCCTATCGTATGAGCGAATGATATTGGTACCTCTTGATGACACGGCAATCTTATGCAGCCAGCTGCTCTAATATGTTCTCTTCTTTTGCAGATAAAAAAGACCCGAAAGTGAAAAATGTGCTGCACTATAACAATCTCATCGAATGCCTTGATCTCCATCTTACAGAAATTGATTTGATCGACTACCGAGGTAGCACATCTGAGATTAAATTGGCCAGGTCCTTTGTTCTGGAGGCAAGTGTGCTCAAGGTAATGAGGTTTGGCGTTCTCTGGCGCAACAATGAATGGCGTGCTGATCACCGCAAGCGTCTAAGCCTAAATGACAAAGTCTCCGCAGAAGCTGAATTTTTTTTTGAAACATCAAGTGGCCAGAGACTCGAAAACTTATTCGCCCATTAGTGACTTGTCAGGGCGGTGGATTTTAGTTTGTACGATAGCGCTGCATCCACCTAAAGTAACGAAAGTTCTTACGTGAACTTCCTAGTAATTCCCTCTTCCTAGGTGCAGCATTACTCCTAACATTTGTAATATCAGTTTGAAACTTGTAATATTGCCGTGTCCTATTCCCGCGTTTTCAAAATCCTGCGAATCAAACAGGTCCTGAGTTGGTGATGATGTTGTGCCTCCCATCTTTCACCAATAGCCGTCGGATCTAGATCTGACGCATACGAACCAAGATTCTCCATTTTTGCAAAAAGATGCCCGCACTTGTTCCCTATTTACAAACAACTCCCTGTCTCTCACAATCAGCCTTATCTCCTTCCCACCACATCTAGAAGGCCGTGGAAAAATCTGGCGCGATGGCCACTGCCGGGGCAGTTCACCCCCAATCTTGGTGTTCCGTGCAATGCATGGGCATCTACGCACGGGAAATTATGTCGAACAGGGCTAGTTGTAAGCAGGCTAGCTCTACAACCATGATGATAGTGACTGCAGACAGTGATGCTGACTATGGTATGCCGAACACGGCGCCTATACTCAGGTCTCATCTCCGGCGCAGGGTCTTGTCACTTCACTGTGAGGAGCGGCATGTAATAATTTGACCAACGGGTAGTACAATGCTAGTACTCCTAGGAGTACTACATTGGTAGTACTAGTACTAGTACTAGTACTAGTAGCACCACCGTCTGGATTTAGGAGTACTACCACGTCCATATGGATTTTAGTATTTGACTAGCAATATCTAGTAATGCATGTCACAAAAAATGTACTACTCCCTCTATAAATAAATACATGGTGTTTTATTCCTATCGGCGAGAGAACTTAACGTTTTCTTGCTAACTAGAGTCTTAATAGGATTACATGCAATGAACTAAACACTGCATGTCATGTTTGGTAGTCTCAAGTCATTGAAAGCATGCACGGCCCACATCTCTCATTGGTTGATATGTCATGAAATAAGAAACAAGGAGGGAGTTAATGCATCGTTCCTAAGTGTTTTGGGATTATTTGGTTTTTGTAATGTGACTTAGACAACATTTTTGTTTACATGCATTAACATTTTATTAGTTAAATCAAAGTCAAAACTTGGCGCAAAATGCAAAGGGGACCAATAAACCAGTAAACATCAAACTTCTCTCGTTTGGCGCCACCTAGAGGTCCGATGAGATGACTATACTGCACCGGCACGGAGGGAGGCGCAACTTCATTGACTTATGGCAACTGCCTTTGGGTGAATGACACGTGGGCCCAGGGAGTGGCTGGCCCACCTATCATACAGCCAAAGGCAGGTGCAGTAGAGGGCCGAGGAGTAGTACGAAATCCTACGCACCTACGCATGCTAACCAAGGGGAAGAGGGATCACTCGAATCGCAAGATCAGTTGACTACTACTACCTCCGTCATGGTTTATTAGTCTCCTTTGTAATTTGTGCTAAATTTTGACCAAAGATTTAACTAACAAAATGTTGATGCATGTCAACAAAAATTATATTTTTGGATTCGTATTTGAACATAGTTTTCAGTGATATAATTTTTAGTAACATGCCTAAACATTTTGTTAGTTAAATCTGTGGTCAAAATTTGACATGGATTATAATGGGGACCAATAAACCAGGACGGAGGTAGTAGAAGATAAGCTAGACCCATGGAGGCGATGAGCGCGAGCATCAGCCGGCTGTGCCAGATGATCCACGATGCCGGCCTGCGGCCCGGCAACGAGGAACGTCTCCAGGTAGTATTGCTTGAGGCCGGCAGGGCGAGGGTCCGCTTGGACGACAGCTTCATCTCCTTGTTCGACGAGGTCCTCGTCGGTTTCCTCGACAAGATCACCGTCGTCAAGAAGCTCGCGGACGACTTTGACGTAAGCCTTCAGACGGCGCGCCCAAGCTCTGCGATGCCCGCCACCCTCAATGGCCACTATGGTGACAACCTCTTCGATGCACTGGTGGCCGTGCGACTGCCCGCCACCGCGCCGGAGAATGTCCACCTTGAGGTCGTGCTCGCCGCGCAGCGCCTGGCGCAGCAAGACACCATGGACATAATAACCCATGTCTACATGCATGCAAGAGGAGGACGATAGGACGCTGGCCTTCTTGGACCGCAGGGCAACCTTGGACGGCACTGTTCAAAAGCACGTTGAGCTTGCCACCAACGCCGCTGCTCCTCACACGTCGGTTGGTGACCCGGCGCACTAGGGCGTGAGGATGTCGTTGATGGATCCGTATGTATTTTTATATTTCCGTCAAATCCATGTAGTAGTATATGACACCACAGTAATTATCTTACCTTTCGCATCAACTTCATAATTTTCGTACGTACTCCATGCATGAACGGCGCCAGAACCAAACTTCTCATTACTCTAGGCAAAATCATTATTTTCTATCTATCGATCGCGCCATGGAGCAAAACCAAATTTTACAAGTTACGAGTTCAAAAGGAAAAGCCTGCCGTGTTCGCGTTGCACCCCCACACAGTTGGTCCGGCACGCCGCTCAAGAGGAAATGCGTGCGGTGTTGCAGTTTCACTTACAAGTGGGACCGTAGTTGAGCAAACCGACTATCGGCAAACCCCCACCCCGCCCACCGCGCGATGGCTGAGAAAACAGGAGGGAGAAGATATGGCTGTAGCATGGACTCCAAGAAAATTGGTGTCGGATGGGACTTGTGTGAGTGGCGTGTGCCGTACTGCTAGACGTGAATGCTAGTTATGGCCCATGCCACCCCACTATATCGAGCCTATATCGAGGTACAGTACGTAGAACAAATTTCCTGCAGTCCGTGCTCAGCACTCCTCTATCTCTTTTCTCAGCCAGCCAGCGGACGCGCGGAGCCCATCGTCTGTTTGCTCACATGCGGTCCCACATGTCAGTGAAAACGCAAGCGGACCCACTGAACCTACACATCTTTCACCTTGACGTGCTGGTGATGAAAAACAAATCCAAGAAAGATCTTTGGTGGCCGCTTTTGGAGTTACTCAAGAGTAGTAATATTCTATTTACAGTTTAACCCAAGATGCACATCTCGTGGCTTCAACTTATCAACTACCACTCTATTTTCTTTCATGACACGACCTGGATGCTGGATGTCCCACGTGTCGGCAAAAGGAGGAAGAACCCGACCAAATCTTCGGTTGTGCTCTCGGATTAGACTAGTTGTGCTAACTTAAAAAATTTATTGTGTACTCCCTCCGTTCCAAAATACTTGACTTCCATTTGTCCAAAAATGGATGTGCCTATATACTAAAACATGTCTAGATACATATATATTTTGACAAATAGAAGGCATGTATTGTGCAACGGAGGGAGTAGAATGGATGCAAGTTTTTGTGTTGGGAAGAAGAGTACATCCATATATTGATAGAGCGCAATTTAATAGATGTTCTATCACTTTTAGCTAGCACAGAGGCTATAGATGAGATTAGTGCACTTGTTGATACTCCTACTTGGTATGTGTGTTGCTGCTTAGACGCGAGAAAAACGGACCAGAGGGAGTACTAGAACAGAGGCTAGACATGAGACTAGATGCGAGGAAGCAACATCTACTTATTTACACTCGAAGAAGAAAGAAGCACGCAAGATCGAGCCTCCGCAGATCAACAATGAATGCATCAAGAAGGCACTAATCCAACTTACAGGAGTAGTAAAATGTATTCTTGTGGTTCTTGTTTTCTTTGGTCTTGCTTTTCTAGTCAAAATTATCGTTGGAGTTCGTGCAAAACAGAGGTCCATTTGGGGTCGTGCGTTGCAGTTGGCCTTACAAGTGGGACCGCAGTTAAGGAAACCGACTATCGGCAAACCCCCACCTCGCCCGCCGCACGATGGGTGAGTTAGAGAAACAATGAGGTTGAAGAGATTGCTCTAGCACGGACTCCAGGAAATATGGTGTCAGATGGAAGTCGTGCTGGTGGCGTGTGCCCCTGGACGTGAATGCTTGTTCTGGCCCATGCCACCCTACTACTTCTACTACTTAGTACTATATAGTACTACTAGTATCGAGGATTCGAGGTGCTGGTTACGTAGTACAGTATGGCTATAGTAAAAACACCCGCACGACGCGCAAAGCATGTGAAGCTAGTACAAATAGTGTACTACTATTGTTGATTGGCCTCATCCGATAACCTGTTGCAATGCACGTACAATTATGTATTCGGAAAATATATTTTTTGCCTCGTAGCACCACTCACTCACAGAAGCAACTCGAAAGCCATTCATAAATTTAGTAAGTTTATCACAGGCATATCATTTTATTACATACAACAGGTCATCAACCCACATCGACAACGAGGATACATTATAAATACTAAAGTTTTCACCACACAACAAATGACAAGCAATGAAATGAACTTCAACTCAACCATTCCTCGGCGTTGGAAATGCTTGCTTTGAACCACAAGTGATTCTCTGGGACGGGCCATCCATTGTTGATCTGGAGACCAACGCAGGACTGATCATCCAGGCTGAAGCGGCCTACTATATCAGTACCAGGGTAGGGAACCACCCAAATGTTCTAGGTATAGACATAGTTGCTTCTCATAAATGGTAGTAACGTTGTGTCAACAGCAGTTGGATCGCCTTTCACCATCATTGGATAGTTTTGTCCAAGGAAGAGCGAGTTTTCTCCAAGACTATCAATTCTGTACCAGGGAGAGGGAGTTGGCGCTAGCACACTAGTATCCATCCTGAATACCATGCAACGGGTGTTGGAATAGGTCCGGAGAGTGCAACCATGGGAGACTACACCTGCTTCCTTAGCAGTAACATCATCGGTGGGCTGTATATACATGAGAAGAGGTGATCCATCGGAATTAGTTGCCAGGCGCCAAATAGTATATGGGAGCTGCTCGTCCTCATGCTCGTGATCATCAGCATCATCATCTCCCCCTTGATTATAAAAATCTTCAAGTATAGGTGGTGGAATGTTCACAGGACCTTGGAAACACAAGAAGAAGGTTAATTAGTAAGGCTGGCCATAGTGGGGGTAACATAAGTAGTATCATGCACTTGGGACTCGCAAACATGCTTATGTGGCAGGCAATTAAGGAAGAGAGAGATGGTTATAGTAACATAGGTAGATACCGTAACATAATAAATGTGATGCTACTATGTGTCATGCATGGCAATAAATGAGACCACCTATGATACTAATCTAAGATACTATGCACTATAGAGGTAGTAACATAAACTAGTAACATATGCATGTTACTAGTCTAAGTTACTCCCCACTATGACCAGCCTTGCTAACCCGCATGCATGTGGATGAAACAATTATAATTATGATGGAAGACAAATGTACCGAAACAACGAGGATGCCATGCAAAAACAGTGCCACGAGTGGTGGCAGCAAACACAAGGCTCTCGTATTGAATTGCATCACAGTATTCATCCGTGTACAGAAATTGATTTTTGAGCAATATCCATCCAGTCAAACCACTGACGACGGCAACAAGCTTGTCGAAGATAGCAACAACTTCATAGTTGTTGTAATTCCAAGAGCGGTTGGGGACTCGAGAAATTGCTATCTTCCGTAGAAGACAGTCACCATGATTGTATTTGAACGTGCGTACAATACCGGTGTGCTCAACCTCTGGGCAGTCTTCTGAGATTTTTGGAAGTGGAACCCGGTCACGAGTGTACACATTCACAAGTTCCCACTCGCAGTTGGACCCAATGTAAACAACCCAATCTCCATTTGCGCCTGCCCAAGCCTTGCCCTCAAGCGATGGCATCTTAACATCATACGTATCATTATCAAGCGGCATCAACTTGCATAGGGCGAGGCCTCCGTCGTGACGGCGCTAGTCATCAGGGTCACGGCGAAGAAGATAGGGGAGATCAAACCGCTCCTTGACTCTTGGGTTCCTTGTAATGATGTTATTAGTTGAGTCGAGAATGGGCTTGAACGAACCTGCCATGCTAGCCGAGGTGATGACGTCGCACCGATCAATGAGTTCCTCCACCACGTCATCTTTTAGATCGGGGCAAGCATAACGGGGTCGTTTCCGTCCTGTTCCCTCTATGGAGAAGATGATCGAACAATGGCAGAAGAAAGGGTGAAGGGCTGAAGGAAAATGGAGGAGGGAGAGGAAGAGCGTGCGACAACAGTTCCGAATCGAGAGGGAAAGACGAAGAGTCGGTGGACGATTGCCAGTTTGCCACGGTTCATGAAGTGGCACCTCGGCCTACACGTCGGTTCGGAAATACTCCTACTACTCGTCGTCGTCTCTCTGATATGTGGAACGGGACCACATGTCAACGAAACATGGTGTGTAATTTCTCGTGCAAAATGCGATCTGGCTGCATTGGCCCGAGGTGCCGCATTAGTTATCGGCCTTTATTTCTTTAATGGCATGCCGTTCAAGCATGACTAACTAGTACCGTACGCAGAGAAAATATAAACTACTCTACCACTACTCCACCTCCAGTACTAGTAGTATAAAGAAGATATATAGGCTGGAGCTTCAGCGTTTTCTTGCCAAGGGCTACCCACTTGCTTCTCACACTCCAGATCTAAAAAAGACGGCCCCTCTCTCCCTCCTCACCGGTGGTCACAGATCCGTCAGGGAAGAAAAGGACGTGCAGCATTGACGCACTTGTCGTCGGCGAGCGAGGTCACGCACTGACGACAAGGCTGTCCTCTCAGACCTAGCACCCGCGCGGGATCGCTGCCGTAGTGTGTGCGGAGGACGACGACCACGAGCGAAGCCACTTCCCGCCGACCCTCAGGTATGCTACCTCTTTTCGAACCATACCCTTGTTCTATTGCCCCATCTGGCACGTCGTTGCATGTGGATCTTTTTCCACTCCACCATCTTCCCAATTTGCTATCCTCTGCTCTGCTGGCCGCACAGACGAAAACCATAATTTGCACTATTAAAGGAAACCCTACTTCATGCAGACTAATGCATGTTTGGGTTGAATAAGGAAAGGAAGGGAGACTGTACTGTCCAAGAGAGTAGGCATCGAACCCGCATCTAGGTTGAAAAGGGGAAAATCAGTAGCTAAGGAACGAGTCTCGTGTCTCTTGCTTGAAGAAGGGTAGAAAGGCATGACAGCGCAATAGAGAATGACCAGGTCGGTCGGTTTGTTGTCCTCACATAGGAAAAAGGTGGATAAAGAGAACAAAAATGGGACGTAATCCACATATGCTGCATGGATATTTGTTGCTCTGGGCAACCATACCTCCCTCACAACTCTGCGTCCGTGGAGGTACATCGTACTGGTGCGCCCACTGTCCGAATGGGCCTCCCATGCTCTTATTGCCACTTTTTTTGTTGTTAGTATAACGCCAGCAGTCAAGTCAAGCAATGCTACTGCTAAAGTGATGCCACATTTAACTAATGCTGCTCTCAGTCTAATGCCACGGATAAATTTAAGCAGTGCCATTTAATGTCACTGGATCATTTCAGGGTTAGCTGTTGATTGTGGATGTATTAAATATTTTTCAGCTAAGGCATTCTAATGCTGTTGCACAACCAGTATACCAACGATGAAACTTGTTACTACCTTCAGATTTTTGCACTGTTAATGCTTATAGATTACATACCTCACTTTCATGAGATAAGTTAACTTTTTTTGTACAGTGACACCAAAATGCCAAGGCGCTGATGTCATTTTATTTTGGTTAAACTGCACAGACAATTATGAAGACAAGAGGAAAGGTCAAGAGTGGGCACCTCCTCCTCCGGCTGTTCTCTTGATTCGTTCGATCAAGTTTTTATGTTTGATCGATTATCAAGATTGGGATAGCAATTTTTAAGGCCCCCCCCCCCCGAGTTCGAAATGATATTTACCTTGGAGGTACATTGTTTGCAATTTTTTATACTGTCGTTAGTTAATAATGCTAGTTACCTTCAGACTTTTGTATTTGGTTTAATGCTCATGCACAGCGAGTATACCAATGCTGAAACTTGTTACCTTTACATTTTGTATTGTTAATTCTTATAGAAACCTTCCAGTGCTAGAGTTTATTGAAATCTGTTCAGTAAAACCATTATACTATTCTACTGTTGCACTAGCCACTGGATTAGTGTATATTTGTAGTATTCGAATGGTGTTGCATTAGCGTATGGACATAAATAAAGTGTGGTAAGCTTTCCCAGATATGTGCTCAAGTAAACTACTACCTGTTTTTCTAAATACTAGACATTTGGGTACTTTAAATTGAACCGCGAAAACATCTTATATTAAGGAACAGAGGGTGTAGAGTTCACTCAAATTATCCCAGTAAAGCTAGTCACACCTTTGTTAAAATTAATGTTCATTATGTTATCGGAGGAGGTCTGTATGTTTGTCTCTAATGCCTGTCTACTACATACCCGACATCATGATGTAATGTTAAGTCATTTCCTTTTGTACAGTGAACTAAATTGTCAAGGCGGTGATGGCATTTTATTTTAGTAGAACTGCACAAAATTTGCTAAAAAGAAGAGGAAAGGTCAGGAATGGCTCAGTTTTTCAGAAAAAAAAAAACTATGTATGCCTTCCTGACATCAGCCGATGTTGCTTTATTTATTCTTTCAAACAGGTGGTTAGAAACAGTCTTGCTACCTTTTCCCATTAAGAAATTGGAATGCTTATATTTGTGAGTCTATGCTTCTGAAGGAAATATGCCCTAGAGGCAATAATAAAGTTATTATTTATTTCCTCATATCAATGTTTATTATTCATGCTAGAATTGTATTAATCGGAAACATGATACATGTGTGAATACATAGACAAAACTATTGTCACTAGTGTGCCTCTACTTGACTAGCTCGTTTATCAAAGATGGTTATGTTTCCTAGCCATGGACAAAAGAGTTGTTATTTGATTAACGGGATCACATCATTAGGAGAATGATGTGATTGACATGACCCATTCCGTTAGCCTAGCACTTGATCGTTTAGTATACTGCTATTGCTTTCTTCATGACTTATACAAGGTCCTGCAACTATGAGATTGTGCAACTCCCGTTTACTGGAAGAACACTTTGTGTGCTACCAAACGTCACAACGTAACTGGGTGATTATAAAGGTGCTCTACAGGTGTTTCCGAAGGTACATGTTGGGTTGGCATAATTCGAGATTAGGTTTTGTCACTCTGATTGTCGGAGAGGTATCTCTGGGCCCTCTCGGTAATACTCATCACCTAAGCCTTGCAAGCATTGTAACTAATGAGTTAGTTATGAGATGATGTATTACGGAACAAGTAAAGAGACTTGCCGGTAACGAGATTGAACTAGGTATTGGATACCGACGATCAAATCTCGGGCAAGTAACATACCGATGACAAAGGGAACAACGTATGTTGTTATGCAGTTTGACCGATAAAGATCTTCGTAGAATATGTAGGAACCAATATGGGCATCCAGGTCCCGCTATTGGTTATTGACCGAGAATGGTTCTAGGTCATGTCTACATAGTTCTCGAACCCGTAGGGTCCGCAGGCTTAACATTACGATGACATTTTTATTATGAGTTTATAAGTTTTGATGTACCGAAGTTTGTTCGGAGTCTCGGATGTGATCACGGACATTATGAGGAGTCTCGAAATGGTCGAGACATAAAGATTCATATATTGGACGACTATATTCGGACACCGGAAGTGTTCCGGGAGTTTTCGGAGAAAACCGGAGTGCCGGGGGGGTTACCGGAACCCCCCGGGAGAGTATTGGGCCTTATGGGCCTTAGGGGAAAGGAGAGAGGGGCGGCCAGCATGGGCCGCGCGCCCCCTCCCCCCTCTGGTCCGAATTGGACTAGGAGGGGGGCGCCCCCCTTTCCTTCCCCCCTCTCCTCCTTCATTCCCCCTCCTAGTAGGAGTAGGAAAGGAGGAGTCCTACTCCTACTAGGAGGAGGATTCCTCCTCCCTTGGCGCGCCCAAGGGGCCGGCCGGCCTCCCCCCTTTGCTCCTTCATATACGGGGGCAAGGGGGCACCCCATAGACACACAAGTTGATCTACGGATCGTTCCTTAGCCGTGTGCGGTGCCCCCCTCCACCATATTCCACCTCGGTCATATCGTCGCGGAGTTTAGGCGAAGCCCTGCGCCAGTAGAACATCATCATCGTCACCATGCCGTCGTGCTGACGGAACTCATCTCCGGAGCTCGGCTGGATCGGAGGCCGGAGATCGTCATCAAGCTGAACGTGTGCTGAACTCGGAGGCTCCGTACGTTCGGTGCTTGGATCGGTCGGATCGTGAAGACGTACGACTACGTCAACCGCGTTGTGCTAAACGCTTCCGCTTACGGTCTACGAGGGTACGTGGACATACACTCTCCCCTCTCGTTGCTATGCCATCACCATGATCTTGCGTGTGCGTAGGAAAATTTTGAAATTACTATGTTCCCCAACAGCTTCAACTAGTGCCACTTTTATAGTAATCACACTTTCAATATCTATGCAAACAGGGATGCTCGATTTTTGTGGAGCTGCACAAAAAACTCCAACTGGTTCAACATTAGGAGCATGTTTTTTTCCAAACCTTTATATCCAATTGGTGGCACTATGAGTTGTTCATTACGAAGGTACATGGTTTGCGACTATCTTGCTACTCTTTTTATACTGTCATTAGATAGTAATACTAGTGGTTTGCATGTGAATTTATTGGCAGGGTGGACCTACATTGGAGGTGCAGGACAGGATTCAATGATTGGATGCTCAATTTCGGTTGTATCGATTTCACCTCTTCCATCACTGCGAACATGGTGTGGTATATGTTTACTAGCTGCTTGATATTTGTGCAGACAAAGATGTATGCCTGTTGCTATTTGGCAAACAAACAAAGTGTCCGCAATTTTGATTGAACTGCACACGAGAATAGTATAGTCACTGCATGCAGTGCCATTTGAAAATAGACACAAAGATTGGATAGTCACTTCATGGACTGCAGAAAAGTAGTACTGCACTATTTACTGGCCAACACTTGGTGCTTCATTGCTTTGGTCTGATTATACAATGGGCACCATTTTCCCTAAGTTAAAATTTGTATTCCGAAAATAGTCTCGCGGTGTGATCGAGAGAAGACCAAATCATATTGCAGTGGATGTTCCTCCATCATGTGTGGTTCATTCTCATGGTTCCAGCTGTTGGTGAAACCACTTACGTTTGCAAGAGGAATTGTAGACTTCACAAACAAATTTGTCTTACAGTCTGTACTGAATATTGGCCAAGAGAAGCATCCATGTTAGTAGGAAGAACAGATGTTTTTTCTAGATCTTTGCTTTTGGAGCTACATATTTGTATATGATCTGTGAATCATTGAGATGCATTAACATGTTGATCTTATGTATGGGAATTGTACTAGTTAGTTTTAGTTGCGACGCAAGATCCAAAGTGGCTGATCTTTGCTTTTGGACCTACATATTTGTATATGATCTGTGAATCATTGAGATGCATTAACAGTTACTTATTTCTGTTCGTTCAGTGTTTACAAGTTACTGATCGGTCACTAGCTAGCCTACAAATGCGCACCTGGCAGTTTTATTTGCGACGCAAGATGCAAAGTGGCAGTTTTTTGAATAAAAATGCCTACCTTTGAATAAAACTGACAAGCTACACTATCGATCCTACATGGATAAAAATGCCTACCTTTGAAGAAACTGACAAGCTACACTATCGATCCTACATGGATAAATAGCGTATCACGCACGTACTACCTCCTTTCCGGTTTGCAGGGCTCAATTCAAGAAACAACCTACTCGATCCTACACGAATAAATAGCGGATCACGCACGTACTAGTACCTCCTTTCCAGTTTGCAGGGCTTAATTCAAACCTCTCACCAACGAAGGTACTCCCTCCGTCCGGGTTTATTAGTCCCGTGAGCAAAGCAGCAAGACCAAGGCATGGGAATTATTAACGGCATGCAGAAGTTTAAGCCTAATTAATTCCAGCGATTTAAGTGGCTGCATGCGTGCCCTCGGCTGCGACTCGTTGCATGCTGCTTCGCGTACTGCCTGCGAGCGATTCTGAGTACCTGCATGCAGCCGGCCGTAATTAAGGCAGCTAACTGATGTGAAAAAAGATAAGATTTAATTGTTGCGGGCTTTTTAAATCCATGAAATCATTATTGACAAGGAGGGAGATGATTCAAGTGCACTCGTTTGACCGCCATGCCGGCGCGCGACCCAGACGGGACGGGACGGCACAGTCATAATTTTAGTTTCCCTAGTTTTCCACGGCAAGCTGGCGCGCTAAGCCATTATGCATTGAATTCCGATGACCGTCGCGCTACCTTCCCCCTATAAGTAATGTTTCCCGGCATTCTCCAGTGCCACCGTGACCCAACTCGCCATTCCTCATAAGCCCCCACCAGCCCGATGTCGCTCGCCATGTCCGCCATGCCCCCGCCCGTCCGTGGTAGGCGACGCCGGAGGCGGTCACCGCCGGAACTAGTGTTCGGTTTTTCACCGGAAGGCAGACGGAGGGAGGAGGCATTCTACCTGTCTTTAGATGGCAGTGCGTAGATCGAGGAGTTGTTGGAGCGCAACCGCATGGCGGAGGAGCAGGAGTTGTTGGAGCACGACCGCCTGGTGGAGGAGCAGCGTATCGCCGATTTGCACCGCCAGCAGGACATGGAGCAGCAGCGCACCGATGCTCTGAGTCGCGAGCAGAGCGCCCGCAACTGGGCCGACTACGTGGAGGCCGGCGCCCGGCAAATAGCCCTGGAGGCTGTCGGGCACGCACGCGTTCGCGACGCCGATTTTTACTACCAGCTCGTCAAGTGGGTTTCCTTCTTGGAAGCCGAAGCTTCGGTGGACCACGCCGGCATGGAAAGGGCCAACGCGCGTGAGCAACGAACCCTATCGCACCTCTGGCAAGTCCGAGGCGAGGCGCTGGACGCCGGTGCCGACATTTATCGTGTACCGCCGACATCGTCTAGTTAGCTAAGAGTAAGTTAGTACTTGTCTAGTGGGAGTAGATAGTTAACTTGGCTATGATGGTTGTCAACATGGAAATTCAGTACTCTATATGTGGATCAGACCTGTTACTTTGCTCTGAATGCTGAACTTTCCGTTTGAACGTATGGAATGGGCTGTTATTTTTTTAAATGGGTTGTATTTGTCCTACACGGGTTTAGAGGCTGACTTGTGGGCCTAGCAAGTTGACGTGTACACAATCAGCAGATGATTGTACGTGGAGAGGATGACAGCAGGGACCCGCCAAGGTCATGGCAGTACACAAGCATGTGCCTCCTTATTTCAAGCCAATAAAAAATGGCTCCTCCTAGTGGATTTCTGACATCTGGGTCCCATGCCATTGTCAACGTAGTCAATAAACGAGAGAATTGCACAAGGAGCGGCTAACACCAGGGACCCAGCAGCTCGCCCAGTTATTTTTGTTTTGGGTTAATTTGATAAATGCCTTCGAGAAATGCCACTGCAATTTCCAAACTTTGAAAAATGCCATTTCTAGTGGCATTTTTTGAAGTCTGGAGTGGCGTTTTTCAAAGTTTGCAAACTGCAGTGGCGTTTTTCAAAGTTTGCAAAAATTGCAGTGGCATTTTTCAAAGTTTGGAAATTGCAGTAGCATTTTTATGAATTGCCATAATTGGCGTGGCATTTATCTAATATGTTTTTGAGACAGAAGCAGGGTGTCAACTGGGCTGTGCGGGACACTCTGGCATGTCTAGACAGCCTTTTCTTTTATGTTTACCACAGGCCAGCCCAATAGTTTTTTTTTTCTTTTTGAAAATGGCTAGCCCAGTTTTTTTGTGATTTGTGAAGTAAGTCACTTTATCAGGCCTGTTGGGCTAGACGAGGAGAGCTTCATTTAGCTGGCCGAGAAAATGGCCTATCAGTAATGAGAAATGGGTTGTACATTTTTAAAACACATCAAACCGGCAATTAGTTTCAAATATCTTTTTTTCATTTCGAGATTTTAAATTGCATTGATTTTTATGCGTGGACAATTTATTGGATTTTATATTGATATACATTTATTTTTAAAATCAGTCTGAATGTGACTCAAAATTTCGGGATTAAAAACAGTTCAGACCGCACCGACATATGCAAAATTTCGTATAATTTTTTAACCGTGGCCACAATATGGGCTGTAATGCTAACAAAAAGAATACGGGCTCCAAAAAAACCCGTAAGAATTAGCAAATGGGCTGTAAACTATTTGAAATAATGGCAGATGGGATGTATGCTGTTTTCCATAGATTTGAGGCTTTCCACAGATGGCCTGTATACTATTGGATGTCCATCCAACGGCTGTCGTGCTTCTTCAATCTCTGCTCTTCCTCCTCCAGCCGCTCAAACAAGCGCCGGCGGGACTGCCTGCTCCCTCCTCCCGGCGGCCGGCTGTGCTGCCGCGTAGGCCTCACCGCCCCACCGTACTCCCATCGCTGGCCTAGCTATCCCTCTACTCACCCTCAGTCCCACACATGCTGTTATTCTCCGGCGACGGCAAAGGAACCAGTAAACCCTCGTACTCCTCCGCGTGGGAAATAACTGCCGAGTATTCCCTGGCTCCATGTCGTTCCCTTCCTAGGCCTCGCCATCGTCCACTGCCCTGGTGCTCTCGGCGCGGCCTGGTCAACGTGGTCAATGAACGACATCCATCGGAAGTGGACTGTACCTGGAGAGGCTAACAGCTGGGTCCACGGCCGCACACAAGGAAATGCCTCCTTATTACGTGCAAAATAATGATTCCTCCACCTGATATCTGGGACCCATCGAAAGGGCCTCTGTATTTCGCGAAAAAAACGTTACCGCCGCTGGCAGCTCGGACCCACCAGCTATATCTTCGCACGTAAGGAAGTGCCTCCTTATTACGCCCAAAAAAAGAAATACTCCCCCTGCTAGCTGGGACCTAGTATAGTGGGCCTACTAAGTTGACGGGGACGAAGGGCTTTGTCAACTTAGTAAATATGCACGATTCTAGCTCGACTGACCGTACGATGTCCATCCAACGGCCGCAGTGCTTCTTCAACCTCTGGTCTTCTTACTCCAGCCGCCCAAAGCAGCGCCGGTTGTGCCGCCTGCTCCTGCCTCCCGTGGCCGGCTGTGCTGCCGCGGAGGCCTCACCGCCACCATACTACTCCCACCGCTGTCCAGGCCATCCCTCTACTCCACTCACCCACACCCCCTATTATTCTGCGGCGACGGCAGCGCAGCCGAACCAGTGAACCCTCGTACTCCTCTCCGCGTGGGCATCCACTGCTGCCTCTTCCCCAGCTCCGCGTTGTCCCCTTCCTAGGCCTCGCCGTCGTCCACCATCGTGGTGCTCTCGGCGTAGCGTGGTCAACGACCGAATTCCATCGGAAGAATACTGTACGTGGAGAGGCTGACGCAAGGAAGTGCCTCCTTATTACGCGGAAAATAATTATTCCTCCACCTGACAGCAGGGACCCACCGGACGGGCCACCAGTATTTCGCGAAAAAACATTTGCCCCTGACTGCTGGGACCCACCCGACGGGCCACCGTATTTCGCGAAAAAAAAACGTTCCCCCTGCTGTCAGCTCGGACCCACCGGAAGTGCCTCCTTATTACGCACAAATAAATAAATACCCCCCCCCCCAGCTAGCTGGGACCCACCTTGGTGGGAGGCTGACTTGTGGGCCTACTAAGTTGATGGGGACGGAGGGCTTTGTCAACTTAGTCAATATAAACGATTTTAGCTCCAATGACCGTACGATGTCCATCCAACGGCCGTAGTGCTTCTTCAACCTCTGGTCTTCTTGCTCCAGCCGCCCAAAGCAGCGTCGGTCGTGCCGCATGCTCCTGCCTCCTGTGGCCGGATGTGCTGCCGCGGAGGCCTCACCGCCCCCTACTATTCCCACCGCTGGCCAGGCCCTGCGGCGACGGCAGCCTCACACCGCAGCCGAACCAGTGAACCCTCGTACTCCTCTCGGCGCGGGCTTCCACTGCCGCGTCTTCCCCGGCTTCCCGTCGTCCCCTTCCTAGGCCTCGCCGTCGTCCACCGCCCTGGTGCTCTCGGCGCGGCGTGGTCAACGTGGTCAAGGAACGATTTCCATTGGACGTGGACTGTATGTGGAGAGCTGACAGCTGGGTCCACGACCGCAGCAAGGAAGTGCCTCCTTATTACACGGAAAATAATTATTCCTCCACCTGACAGCGGGGACCCACCAGACGGGCCATCGTATTTCAAGAAAAAAACGTTTCCCCCTAGACTGCTGGGACCCACCAGCTACACCTTCGCACGCAAGGAAGTGTGTCCGGGCAAAAAGAAACGATTCGCCCCTCTGACTGGTGGGACCCACCACCTTCATTTTTGCACGCAAGGAAGTGCCTGACAGTCGGGACCCACCTGGTCGAAGCGTACGTAGCATTGTCATTCTGGTCGCGAACGTGTACGTACATACTACTCGTTGTAGAGGCATGCACGTGTCGTAGTAGAGGCGCGCACGTAGCATGTACACGTACGTACAGCGGCGAGGGTGCAAGAAAGAAAATACGGCCACGTACGTACATACGGGCAGGGTCTCGAACGCCTACTCGCGCATACGTACATGGTTGGGTCAGAACGAAGAAACAGCATCGTCGTCGTGTTCATGGGGAGGCAACGGAATGCGTTGTGTTCATCGGGAGGCAACGGAACGCGTGGGAGCCAGCCGGCTGGGTCAGAACGGAATGCATGGTCGTGTTCATCGGGAGGGCTTGGACAGAACAGGCGATGGAAACGAGGCCTGGCATACCGCACAACGGAGGAAACGGCCTTGTGTTCGACCGGCCACGTTCGAAACGGGATCCTGTTCATCGGGAGGGGTCTGGCGTACCACAAAACGGAGGAAACGGACCTCCTACGGTCGAAACGGGGGTCCTGTTGATCGGGAGGGGTGTGGCATACCGCAAAACAGATGTAACGGACTTGTATTGGAGTGCTACGGTCAAAACGGGGGTCCTGTTGATTAGGAGGGGTGTGGCTTACCGCAAAACGGATGAAACGGACCTCCTACGGTCGAAACAGGGATCCTGTTCATCGGGAGGGGTGTGGCGTACCGCAAAACGGGACTCCACGGGATACTCTTCATCTCCACTGTCGGCCTCCTCCAGCCTCCACGGGCTACCGTCGACCTCCTCCAGCCTCCACGGGCTCCTGTTCATCCAGCCTCCACCGCGCGCTACTCCACAGGCTACTGTTCAACCACCCCTCCACGGTCACCCCTCCACCGTCTACTGTTCATCCAGCCCTCCACACCACAGGGTCCTGTTCAACCACCCCTCCACGGCCACCCCTCCACCGTTTACTATTCATCCAGCCCTCCACACCACGGGTTCCTGTTCATCCAGAGGCAACGCCACCGCTCACTGTTCATCCAACCCCCCCCCCCCCCCCCCCCCCGCAACGCTCACTGTTCATCCAATCAATCGGCTTCAGTTAGCAGCAGTAGCGAAGGAATCGCTCCATCGGGTTCAGTTAACAGCCATCGATCGATCGCTCGGGTTCAGTAACGCATAGCCTGCAGTGCAATCGCTTGGGTTCAGTTAGAGCCCAATGCCTCGCTCGGCTTCAGTTAGAGCCAACGCCTCGCACACACGCGCATCCCTGTACGAGAGAAACACGCATCGCTCTCCCACAATAACCGGCAACTCCCTGAAATTTTCCTCCCCCTCGCTTCTACCACTGTTTTTCCCGTCATGGACGGCCCAAAGAATGTCATGCAGCTGTGTCTCCGGCCCGCCCAAGACAAAAAGCCCATTTTCTGTCATGATTTTTTGTCATAGAAGTAGGAGCCCACCACATCTATGATGATACCGGGTTTTGTCCCAATTATCGTCATAGAAGTGTCATATGTATGACAGAAAAAAATTGGTTCGGCCCAAAATGTCATGGATGTGTCTTTTTTTGTAGTGAGAAGATACGATCAACATGAAGATGTTCACCGATGATGACTAGTCCGTCTCACGTATGATCGGACACGGCCTAGTTGACTCGGATCATGTATCACTTAGATGACTAGAGGGATGTCTATCTGAGTGGGAGTTCATTGAATAATTTGATTAGATGAACTTAATTATCATGAACTTAGTCTAAAAATCTTTACAATATGTCTTGTAGATCAAATGGCCCACGCTAATGTTGCCCTCAACTTCAACGCGTTCCTAGAGAAAACCAAGCTGAAAGACGATGGTAGCAACTATACGGACTGGGTACGGAACTTGAGGATCATCCTCATAGCTGCCAAGAAAGCATATGTCCTTGAAGCACCGCTAGGTGAAGCACCTGTACCAGCAAATTAAGACGTTATGAATGCCTGGCAGTCGCGTGTTGATGATTACTCCCTGGTTCAGTGCGGCATGCTTTACAGCTTAGAACCGGGGCTCCAAAAGCGTTTCGAGCAGCACGGAGCATATGAGATGTTCCAAGAGCTGAAAATGGTTTTCCAAGCTCATGCCCGGGTCGAGAGATATGAAGTCTCCGACAAGTTCTACAGTTGTCAGATGGAGGAGAATAGTTCTGTCAGCGAACACATACTCAAAATGTCTGGGTTGCACTACCTCTTGTCTCAGCTGGGAGTTAATCTCCCAGATGACGCGGTCATTGGCAGAATCCTTCAGTCGCTTCCACCTAGCTACAAGAGCTTTGTGATGAACTTCAATATGCAGGGGATGGAGAAAACCATTCCCGAGGTATATTCGATGCTGAAATCAGCGGAGGTGGAAATCAAAAAGGAACATCAAGTGTTGATGGTGAATAAGACCACTAAGTTCAAGAAAGGAAAGGGTAAAAAGGGCTTCAAGAAAGACGGCAAGGGAGTTATCGCGCCCGGTAAGCAAGCTATCGGGAAGAAGCCAAAGAATGGACCCAAGCCTGAGACTGAGTGTTTTTATTGCAAGGGAAATGGTCACTGGAAGCGGAACTGCCTTAAGTACTTAGCGGACAAGAAGGCCGGCAACACCAAAGGTATATGTGGCATACATGTTATTGATGTGTACCTTAACAGTACTCGTAGTAGCTCCTGAGTATTTGATACCGGTGCGGTTGCTCATATTTGTAACTCAAAACAGGAGCTGTGGAATAAGCGGAGACTGGCGAAGGACGAGATGATGATGCGCGTTGGGAATGATTCCAAGGTCGATGTGATCGCCGTCGGCACGCTACCTCTACATTTACCTACGGGATTAGTTTTAAACCTCAATAATTGTTATTTAGTGCCAGCTTTGAGCATGAACATTGTATCTGGATCTCGTTTAATGCGAGATGATTACTCATTTAAATCCGAGAATAATGGTTGTTCTATTTATATGAGAGATATGTTTAATGGTCATGCCCCGCTGGTCAATGGTTTATTCTTAATGAATCTCGAACGTGATGTTACACATATTCATAGTGTGAATACCAAAAGATGTAAGGTTGATAACGATAGTCCCACATACTTGTGGCACTGCCGCATTGGTCACATTGGTGTCAAACGCAGGAAGAAGCTCCATGCAGATGGATTTTTGGAGTCTCTTGATTACGAATCATTTGACACATGCGAACCATGCCTCATGGGCAAAATGACCAAGACTACGTTCTCCGGAACAATGGAGCGAGCAACCAACTTATTGGAAATCATACATACTAATGTGTGCGGTCCAATGAGCGTTGAGGCTCGCGGAGGCTATCGTTATGTTCTCACCCTCACTGATGACTTAAGTAGATATGGGTATGTCTACTTGATGAAACACAAGTCTGAGACCTTTGAATAGTTCAAGGAATTTCAGAGTGAGGTTGAAAATCAACGTGACAGGAAAATAAAGTTCTTACGATCAGATCGTGGAGGGGAATATTTGAGTCACGAATTTGGCACACACTTAAGGGCACACACTTAAGGAAATGTGGAATTGTTTCACAAATCACGCCACCTCGAACACCTCAACGTAATGGTGTGTTCGAACATCGTAATCGCACTCTATTGGATGTGGTGCGATCTATGATGTCCCTTACCGATCTACCGCTATAATTTTGGGGTTATGCTTTAGAGACTGTCACATTCACTTTAAATAGGGCTCCGTCGAAATCCGTTGAGGCGATACCGTATGAATTATGGTTTGGGAAGAAACCTAAGCTATCATTTCTAAAAGTTTGGGGATGCGATGCTTATGTCAAGAAACTTCAACCTGAAAAGCTCGAACCCAAGTCGGAAAAATGCGTCATCATAGGATACCCTAAGGAAACCATTGGGTATACCTTCTACCTCAGATCCGAAGGCAATATCTTTGTTGCCAAGAATGGGTCCTTTTTGGAGAAAGAGTTTCTCTCGAAAGAAGTAAGTGGGAGGAAAGTAGAACTTGATGAAGTACTGCCTCTTGAAGCGGAAAGTAGCGCGCAGCTCAGGAAGATGTTTCTGTGGTGCCTGCACCGACTAGAGAGGAATTTAATGATGATGATCAAGGTACTTCGGATCAAGTTGCTACTGAACTTCGTAGGTCCATGAGGACACGTTCCACACCAGAATGGTATGGCAACCCTGTCCTGGAAATCATGTTGTTAGACAACGGTGAACCTCCGAACTATGAAGAAGCGATGGCGGGCCCAGATTCCAACAAATGGCATGAAGCCATGCAATCTGAGATAGGATCCATGTATGAAAACAAAGTATGGACTTTGACAGACTTGCCCGATGATCGGCGAGCGATAGTAAATAAATGGATCTTTAAGAAGAACACGGACGCGGATGGTAATGTTACCATATACAAGGCTCGGCTTGTCGCTAAGGGTTATCGACAAGTTCAAGGGGTTGATTACGATGAGACCTTCTCACCCATAGCGAATCTGAAGTCCGTCCGAATCATGGTAGCAATTGCCGCATTCTATGATTATGAGATATGGTGAATGGACGTCAAAACGACATTCCTTAATGGCTTCCTTAAGGAAGAATTGTATATGGTGCAGCCGAAAGGTTTTGTAGATCCTAAGAATGCTAACAAGGTATGCAAGCTCCAGCGCTCCATCTATGGGCTGGTGCAAGCATCTCGGAGTTGGAACATTCGTTTTGATGAAATGATCAAAGTGTTTGGGTTTATGCAAACTTATGGAGAAGCCTGCGTTTACAAGAAACTGAGTGGGAGCTCTGTAGCATTTCTCATATTATATGTGGATGACATACTGTTGATGGGAAATGATATAGAACTCTTGGAAAGCATAAAGGCCTACTTGAATAAGTGTTTTTCAATGAAGGACCTTGGAGAAGCTGCTTACATATTAGGCATCAAGATCTATAGATATAGATCGAGAGGCTCATAGGTCTTTCTTAAAGCACATACCTTGATAAGATATTGAAGAAGTTCAATATGGATTAGTCCAAGAAAGGTTCTTGTCTGTATTGCAAGGTGTGAAATTGAGCTCGGCTCAAAGCGCGACCACAGCAGAAGATAGAGAAAAGATGAGTGTCATCCCCCACTACTAGGGAAAAGCCTAGCAGCAGTGAGGATTTTAGGCCTATCAGTAGCGCGGGCTGGGGCGCTACTGGTACGGCGCTACAACGAAAGCTTAGCAGTAGCGTGCCTAAACCCACGCTACTGCTAAATCGACTTGGTAGTAGTGATTTCCAAGAACCTCCTTGCGAATGTCCAAACATTTTTTCCATTCTTTGATGAGCATGTGATCACCGGTTTAAGAAATCTGATATGCACAGGTGAGCTCCCTAGATTGACCTGGTAGTATGTTCAGAACTCTAAGGCGACCATTCAGATACATCAGATGAGGCACACAATCCATCGGGATTTTCTGTTGAAAAACATAGTAATAACTTCGTAGTTAGCAATGATGTACTAGTTTTAGAAGTATGCAAAAGATGCACGGATGTCATAATAGTAAAAAATCTTACTAGGGTATCTCCATAGAAGTTACCGTAGTTCAACACGTGCACTAGTGGCACGTATTCACCATAATTTGGAGGAGTTCAATAATACGTATTGTAATCCTCAAGATAAATACAATAAGCGATCAGATGACTTTTCTCCTTATAAGTTAATTCGGAGCCATCAATGTAGTGGGTTTTGTCTACCATCTTCCGCACATTCTTTGAAGAATCAAAATAAGCTGTCAATGAAAATAAGCTGTCAACTATTTTGAAATAAACAATATAAATTAGTTAATAACTATGTTTGAGAAACTCACATTGCGGTAGAATCGGAAGCGTATCAACAAGGACCCAAATGTCCATATTGTCTTGCTCAATGTCAGGATCACCAAGATCCATGGTGACAATCATGCCCTCATAAAAACCATACATTTTGCAAAGTGCTTCCCAATTTTGGCAACCAAAATGGGTTATGCTCTGAGCATTGCACATATTTACATCAAAATCCATATCATGATGGGTCCTTAGGTGTATTTTCTTTGTTTCAAAATTTTCATGGTCTTCAAAACCCATCCTCTCCAAGACATAGCGTCTTGCATGGCATGGGATAATCTAGTCGAATTGTAAAAGATGAAAATTAGATGTTGAAATAGTTGAAGTCATGCTTAATTACGAAAAAGACACTTGTCGTTGTTGCGTACCGTTTCAACATCGAATGTCTCCTCGAGCTTAATGCTGAAGCGCCGATCTTCGTCCAGCTCAACGAACTTGTCGCACATACCTCGATCGTCGTGGCACCAACTGCACTCCCCTGGGAGACTGTCGTTGTCCGAGTATGACATTTCCTATGTTCATAATTCAAAGACTAAACTTGTACATATTCTAGCACAAGTCATGCCAGAATTCACGGAAAAATCCGGCATGACCTTTGCTAAAAAAGGACATATCGAGCGCCTAAAATTTGCCGGAACGGAAATTAATCAACACTCTGGCAAAACATAGGCCACTCGGAGGTGTAACCTGAACATGATCGGCCACTTGGGCAACCACATATCCTATATGAGCAACACAAGATATACATGGAGATTTGGCAGCTCTCACCTTGAGGTCGGAGGGGGTCGGTGACGGGGACGACGACGGGGATGATGGAGGGGCTCCTTGATTTCTGCAAAAGCAAAAACCCTATAAGTTATCACTAATACATCCCGAATAATTGCTTAAACTAAAAAATAACAACAAATATGACATGTTCAACTAGTTCTATTAATTCAACTAGTTCTTACTAAATATAAACTTATTATAAAAAGAAAAAAACTAGTTCTTTCTAAAAATAAAGTAGTTCAACTAGTTATATTAATTTACTTACTAAACTAGTTCAACTAAAACTAAACTAGTTCAACTAGTTTATTAATTTACTTACTAAAAATACATTAGTTCTATTAATTCAACTAGTTCAACTAGTTTATTAATTTACTTACTAAACTAGTTCAACTAAAACTAAACTAGTTCAACTAAATCTAAACTAGTTCAACTAAAACTAAACTAGTTCAACTAAAACTAAACAAGTTCAACTACTAAAAATCATTATTTATGAACCCTAAATTAACATCTACTACTACTAAAAAACATCTAGTACTAACTAATTAAGCAGAGAGAAAGGGGGTGGGGAGGGGTGGGGGGCTTACAGAGAGGGGAGAGACGGTGGCGGGGAGGTGCTCGGCGATGGAGAAGTAGGGGCGGCGAGGGCGGGCTCGGGATCGGGAGGCAGCGGTGCTAGGCGGGCTCTGGCGGCAGCGATGAGGTCGAGGGCGGCGATGGTGAGGTCGACAGCGGCGGCGGGCGGCGGCGCTGAGGTTGAGGGCGGGCGGCGACGGTGAGGTGCTACCTCTTGAGCACTGCGTTGGATTTCCCCGAAGAGGAGAGGATGATGCAGCAAAGTAGCGTATGTATTTCCCTCAGTTTTAGAGAACCAAGGTATCAATCCAGTAGGAGGCCACGCACAAGTCCCTCGTACCTGCACAAAACGATAGCTCCTCGCAACCAACGCGATTAGGGGTTGTCAATCCCTTCACGGTCACTTATGAGAGTGAGATCTGATAGAGATGATAAATAATATTTTTGGTATTTTTGATATAGAGATGCAAGGCAAAAAGTAAAAGGCAAAGTAAAAACAAAGCAAGTATAAAAGTAATGGAGATTGATATGATGAGAATAGACCCGGGGGCCATAGGTTTCACTAGTGGCTTCTCTCATGAGCATAAGTATTCTACGGTGGGTGAACAAATTACTGTTGAGCAATTGACAAAATTGAGCATAGTTATGAGTATATCTAGGTACGATCATGTATATAGGCATCACGTCCGAGACAAGTAGACCGAAACGATTATGCATCTACTACTATTACTCCACTCATCGACCGCTATCCAGCATGCGTCTAGAGTATTAAGTTAAAAACAGAGTAACGCCTTAAGCAAGATGACATGATGTAGAGGAATAAATCCATGCAATATGATAAATACCCCATCTTGTTATCCTCGATGGCAATAATACAATACGTGCCTTGCAACCCTTTCTGTCACTGGGTAAGGACACCGCAAGATTGAACCCAAAGCAAAACACTTCTCCCATTGCATGAACTACCAATCTAGTTGGCCAAATCAAACGGATAATTCGAAGAGACTTGCAAAGATAACCAATCATACATAAAAGAATTCAGAGAAGATTCAAATATTATTCATAGATAAGCTGGATCATAAACCCACAATTCAACGGTCTCAACAAACACACCGCAAAAAGAAGATTACATCGAATCGATCTCCACGAGAGAGGGGGAGAACATTGTATTGAGATCAAAAAAGAGAGAAGAATCCATCTAGCTACTAGCTATGGACTTGAAGGTCTGAAGTAAACTACTCACACTTCATCGGAGGGGCTATGGTGATGATGTAGAAGCCCTCCGTGATGGATGTCCCCTCCGGTGGAGCTCCGGAACAGGCCCCAAGATGGGATCTTGTGGATACAGGAAGTTGCGGTGGTGGAATTAGGTTTTTGGCTCCCCTTCTAATCGTTTGGGGGTACGTAGGTATTTATAGGAGGAAGGAATGCGTTGGTGGAGCAACAGGGGGCCCACGAGGCAGGGGGCGCGCCCCCCACCCTCGTGACCGCCTCTTTTGTTCCTTGGAGTAGGGTCCAAGTCCCCTGGATCACGTTCGGTGAGAAAATCACGTTTCCGAAGGTTTCATCCCGTTTGGACTCCGTTTGATATTCCGTTTCTTCGAAACACTGAAATAGGCAAAAAACAGCAATTCTGGGTTGGGCCCCCGGTTAATAGGTTAGTCCCAAAAATAATATAAAAGTGGAAAATAAAGCCCAATATAGTCCAAAACAGTAGATAAAGTAGCATGGAGCAATCAAAAATTATAGATACGTTGGATACGTATCAAGCATCCCCAAGCTTAATTCATGCTTGTCCTCGAGTAGGTAAATGATAAAAAGAGAATTTTTGATGCGGAGTGATACTTCGGCATAATTTCAATGTAGATCTTCTTAATTGTGGTATGAATATTCAGATTTGCAAGATTCAAGACAAAAGTTCATATTGACATAAAAAAATACTGCAAGCATACTAATCAAAGTAATCATGTCTTCTCAAAATAACATGGCAAAAGAAAGTTCATACCTAGAAAAACATATAGTTAGGCTATGCTCCATTTTCGTCACACAAAGATGTTCCCAACTTCTATACCCCCGATGACAAGCCAAGCAATTGTTTCACACTTAAATAATCTCAAACCTTTTCAACCTTCACGCAATACATGAGCGTGAGCCATGGATATAGCACTATGGGTGGAATAGAATATGATGATGGGGAACGTGTGGAGAAGACAAAAAAGGGGAAAATCTCACATTGACGAGGATAATCAACGGGCTATGGAGATGCCCATCAATTGATGTCAACATGAGGAGTAGGGATTCCCATGCAACGGATGCACTAGAGCTATGAATGCTCAACAAAAGAAAACTAGTGCGTGTGCATCCAACTTGCTTGCTCATGAAGACCTAGGGCATTTGAGGAAGCCCATCGTAGGAATATAGAAGTCAAGTTCTATAATGAAAAATTCCCACTAGTATGAAAAAAGACAACTTATGACACTCACTATATGAAAAACATGGTGCTACTTTGAAGCACAATATAAGAGACTCACTACATGAAGAACAAGGTGCTATTTTGAAGCACACGTGTGGAAAAAGAGATAGTAACATTGCCCTTATTTGTTTTCTTTTTCTTTTTTTCTTTTTTTTCTTTTTTTGGGCCTTTCTTTTTTCTTTTCTTTTTTGGCCTTTCTTTTTTTTTTCTTTGGACAATGCTCTAATAATGATGATCATCACACTTCTATTGATTACAACATAAGAACTACAACTCGAAACTAGAACAAGATATGACTCTATATGAATGCCTCCGGCAGTGTACCGGGATGGTGCAATGAATCAAGAGTGACATGTATAAAAAATAATGTTTGGTGGCTTTTCCACAAATACGATGTGAACTACATGATCATGCAATGGCAATATGACAAAAGTAAAGTATGTCATGATGATGATGAACGGAACGGTGGAAAGTTGCATGGCAATATATCTCGCAAGGGCGATGGAAATGCCATAATGGGTAGGTATGGTGGCTGTTTTGAGGAAGATATAAGGAGGTTTATGTGTGATAGAGCGTATCGTATCACGGGATTTGGTTGCACTGAAGAAGTTTGCACCAACTCTCAAGGTGAGAAAGGGCAATGCACGGTACCGAAGAGGCTGGCAAAGGTGGAAAGGTAAAAGTGCGTATAATCTATGGACTCAACATTAGTCAAAAGAACTCGTATACTTATCGCGAAAATTTAGAAGTCATCAAAAATCAAGTACTACGCGCATGCTCCTAGGGGGATAGATTGGTAGGAAAAGACCATCGCTCGTCCCCGACCGCCACTCATAAGGAAGCACAAGCCAAGTACACTTCATGTTTCAAATTTGTTATACAACTTTAACCTTACGTGCATGCTACGGGACTTGCAAACTTCAACACAAGCATTTCTTAAATTCACAACTACTCAACTAGCACGACTTTGATATTATCACCTCCATATATCAAAACAATTATCAAATATCAAACTTTTCTTAGTATTCAATGCACTCAAAAGAAAGTTTCACATATCTTGAATACCAAGTATATTAACGTTAAGCAAATTACCATGCTATTAACGACTCTCAAAATAATCTAAGTGAAGCATGAGAGATCAATAGTTTCTTTAAAACAAATCCACCACCGTGCTCTAAAAAAATCTAAGTGAAGCACTAGAGCAAAAATTATCACGCTCAAAAGATATAAGTGAAGCACTATGAGCAAACCTATCAAGCTCGAAAGATATAAGTGAAGCACATAGAGTATTCTAGAAAATTCCAATTTATGTATGGATCTCTCAAAAGTTGTGTACAGCAAGGATGATTGTGGTAAACTAACAAGAAAAGACGCAAATAATACAAGACGCTCCAAGCAAAACACATATCATGTGGTGAATAAAAATATAGCTCCAAGTATATTACCGATGGAAGTAGACGAAAGAGGGGATGCCTTCCGGGGCATCCCCAAGCTTTGACTTTTTGGTGTCCTTGGATTATCTTGGGGGTGCCGTGGGCATCCCCAAGCTTAGGCTCATTCCACTCCTTGTTCCATAATCCATCAAAAGAATTTACCCAAAACTTGAAAACTTCACAACACAAAACTCAATAAAAATCTCGTGAGCTCCGTTAGAGAAAGAAAACAAAAGACTACACTAAGGTAATGAAATAAACTAATTCTTTATTTATTTTGGTTTTAAACCTACTGTATTCCAACTTATTTATGGTTCATAGATTGAATTACTAGCCATAGATGCATTGAAATAAGCAAACAACACACGAAAAACAGAATCTGTCAAAAACAGAACAGTCTGTAGAAATCTGTAACTAACGCAAACTTATGGAACTCTAAAAATCCTACCAAAATAGGAAGTCCTGAAAATTTTGTATATTGAACAGCAGAAAAAATAATCAACGCAAAAGCACGTTCCTGTGATTTAACAAAATTATATTCGTGCGCTCAAAGTTTCTGTTTTTCAGCAGAATCAAATCAACTATCATTGTAGGTTATCCTATAGGTTCTACTTGGCACAAACACTAATTAAAAGTAAAACCACATCTAAACAGAGGTTATATGGATTATTTACTCCTAAACAGAAGCAAAAAGCAAAAACTAAAAATAAAATGGGGTTGCCTCCCAACAAGCGCTATCGTTTAACGCTCCTAGCTAGGCATAAAAGCAAGGATAGATCTAGGAATTGCCATCTTTGGTAGGCAATCCATAAGTGGCTCTCATGATAGATTCATATGGTAATTTTATTTTCTTTCTAGGAAAGTGTTCCATGCTTTTCTTTCATGGAAATTGGAATCTAATATTCCCTTCCTTCATATCAATAATTGCACCAATCGTTCTAAGGAAAGGTCTACCAAGAATAATAGGACATGAAGGATTGCAATCTATATCAAGTACGATAAAATCTATGGGCACATAATTCCTATTTGCAACAATAAGATCATCATTAATTCTTCCCATAGGCTTTTTAATAGTGGAATCTGCAAGATGCAAGTTTAGAGAGCAATCATCAAAATCACGGAAATCGAGCAAATCACACAAAGTTTTGGGAATAGTGGAGACACTAGCACCCAAATCACACAAGGCACGAAACTCATAATTTTTAATTTTAATTTTAATAGTTGGTTCCCACTCATCATAGAGTTTTCTAGGGATAGAGACTTTTAACTCAAGTTTTTCTTCATAAGATTGCATCAAGGCATCAACAATGTGTTCGGTAAAGGCCTTATTTTTACTATAAGCATGAGGAGAATTTAGCATGGATTGCAACAAGGAAATACAATCAATTAAAGAGAAACTTTCATAATTAAATTCCTTGAAATCCAATATAGTGGGTTTAGCAACATCTAGGTTTTTATTTCGTTCAATCCCACATTTATCAATTTCATCATCAAGATCTAAAAACTCTGAATTCTTAGCACGCCTTCTAGGTAAGGGAAGATCATATTCAGTTTCATCAAGATTCATATTGAAAAACAAAGATTTAATGGGGGACACATCAATAACTTTTAGATCTTCATCTTGATTTTCATAGGAATTGGAAGAACACGCTTTAATAAAGGCATCTTTGGAAGCACGCATCCTAGCGGTTCTTTCTTTACACTCATCAATGGAAATTCTCATAGCTTTGAGAGACTCATTGATATCATGTTTAGGAGGAATAGATCTAAGCTTTAAAGAATCAATTTCAAGAGAAATTCTATCAACGTTCCTAGCCAAATAGCCAACTTTAAGCAATTTCTCTTCAAGCAAAGCTTTAAAATTCTTTTGTGAATTCATAAACTCTTTAACACTACTCTCAAATTCAGAGGACATCTTATTAAAATTTCCATAAGAGTTGTTGTAGGAATTTCCATAATTATTAGAAGGATTACTAGGATAAGGCCTAGGATTAAAATTCCCTCTATAAGCGTTGTTTCCAAAACTATTCCTACCAACAAAATTCACATCCAAAGATTCATTATTATTCTCAAGCAAAGTAGATAAAGGCATATCATTGGGATCAAGAGGAGTATTTTTAGGAGCAAACATCTTCATAAGTTCATCCATCTTTTCACTCAAAACATTGATTTCTTCTATAGCATGCACTTTTTTACTAGAAGATCTTTCGGTGTGCCATTGAGAATAATTAGCCATAATATTATCAAGCAATTTTGTAGCATCTCCTAACGTAATTTCCATAAAAGTGCCTCCCGCGGCCGAATCTAAAAGATTTCTAGAAGCAAAATTCAATCCGGCATAAAAAATTTGTATGATCATCCATAAATTCAAACCATGAGTAGGGCAATTGCGAAGCATTAATTTCATCATTTCCCAACATTGGGCAACATGCTCATGATCAAGTTATTTAAAATTCATGATATCGTTCCTAAGAGTGATAATCTTAGCGGGTGGAAAATACTTAGAGATAAAAGCGTCTTTGCACTTGTTCCAAGAATTAATACTATTTTTAGGCAAAGATGAAAACCAAAATTTAGCATGATCTCTAAGTGAAAACGGAAATAACTTCAATTTGACAATATTGTTATCCGTATCTTTCTTCTTTTGCATATCACACAAATCGACAAAATTGTTTAGATGAGTAGCGGCATCTTCACTAGGAAGGCCGGCGAATTGATATTTCATAACAAGATTCAGCAAGGCGGTATAGATTTCACAAGACTCATCATTATTAAGAGGAGCAATCGGAGTACTAAGGAAATCATTATTATTGGTATTCGAGAAGTCACACAATTTGGTATTATCTTGCGCCATGGAAACAAGTAATCCAACACACAAGCAAACAGAAAGGCAACGGGAAAAAGAGGAGGAGATTGGGAAAGAGAGGGCGAATAAAACGGCAAGGGTGAAGTGGGGGAGAGGAAAACGAGAGGCAGATGGCAAATAATGTAATGCGAGAGATAGGGATTGTGATGGGTACCTGGTATGGTTGACTTGCTCTTGCGTGAGCCTCCCCGGCAACGGCGCCAGAAATTCTTCTTGCTACCTCTTGAGCACTGTGTTGGATTTCCCCGAAGAGGAGAGGATGATGATGCAAAGTAGTGTAAGTATTTCCCTCACTTTTTGAGAACCAAGGTATCAATCCAGTAGGAGGCCACGCACAAGTCCCTCGTACCTACACAAAACGATAGCTCCTCGCAACCAACGCGATTAGGGGTTGTCAATCCCTTCACAGTCACTTACGAGAGTGAGATCTGATAGAGATGATAAAAAATATTTTTGGTATTTTTGATATAGAGATGCAAGGCTAAAAGTAAAAGGCAAAGTAAAAACAAAGCAAGTATAAAAGTAATGGAGATTGATATGATGAGAATAGACCCGGGGGCCATAGGTTTCACTAGTGGCTTCTCTCAAGAGCATAAGTATTCTACGGTGGGTGAAAAAATTACTGTTGAGCAATTGACAAAATTGAGCATAGTTATGAGTATATCTAGGTATGATCATGTATATAGGCATCACGTCCGAGACAAGTAGACCGAAACGATTATGCATCTACTACTATTACACCACTCATCGACCGCTATCCAGCATGCATCTAGAGTATTAAGTTAAAAACGGAGTAACGCCTTAAGCAAGATGACATGATGTAGAGGAATAAATTCATGCAATATGATAAATACCCCATCTTGTTATCCTCGATGGCAACAATACAATACGTGCCTTGCAACCTTTTCTGTCACTGGGTAAGGACACCGCAAGATTGAACCCAAAGCTAAACACTTCTCCCATTGCAAGAACTATGAATCTAGTTGGCCAAACCAAACGGATAATTTGAAGAGACTTGCAAAGATAACCAATCATACATAAAAGAATTCAGAGAAGATTCAAATATTATTCATAGATAAGCTGGATCATAAACCCACAATTCATCGGTCTCAACAAACACATCGCAAAAAGAAGATTACATCGAATAGATCTCCACGAGAGAGGGGGAGAACATTGTGTTGAGATCCAAAAAGAGAGAAGAAGCCATCTAGCAACTAGCTATGGACCCAACGGTCTGAAGTAAACTACTCACACTTCATCGGAGGGGCTATGGTGATGATGTAGAAGCCCTCCGTGATGGATGCCCCCTCCGGCGGAGCTCCGGAACAGGCCCCAAGATGAGATCTCGTGGATACAGGAATTTGCGGCGGTGGAATTAGGTTTTTGGCTCCCCTTCTGATCGTTTGGGGGTACATAGGTATATATAGGAGGAAGGAGTACGTCGGTGGAGCAACAGGGGGCCCACGAGGTAGGGGGGCGCGCCCCCCACCCTCGTGACCGCCTCTTTTGTTCCTTCGAGTAGGGTCCAATTCCCCAGGATCACATTCGGTGAGAAAATCATGTTTCCGAAGGTTTCATTCCGTTTGGACTCCGTTTGATATTCTGTTTCTTCGAAACACTGAAATAGGCAAAAAAAACAGCAATTCTGGGTTGGGCCTCCGGTTAATAGGTTAGTCCCAAAAATAATATAAAAGTGGAAAATAAAGCCCAATATAGTCCAAAACAGTAGATAAAGTAGTATATGGAGCAATCAAAAATTATAGATACGTTGGAGACGTATCAAGCATCCCCAAGGTTAATTCATGCTCGTCCTCGAGTAGGTAAATGACAAAAAGAGAATTTTTGATGCGGAGTGATACTTTGGCATAATTTCAATGTAGATCTTCCTAATTGTGGTTTGAATATTCAGATCTGAAAGATTCAAGACAAAAGTTCATATTGACATAAAAAAATACTGCAAGCATACTAATCAAAGTAATCATGTCTTCTCAAAATAGCATGGCAAAAGAAAGTTCATCCCTAGAAAAACATATAGTTAGGCTATGCTTCATTTTCGTCACACAAAGATGTTCCCAACTTCTATACCCCCGATGACAAGCCAAGCAATTGTTTCACACTTAAATAATCTCAAACCTTTTCAACCTTCACGCAATACATGAGCGTGAGCCATGGATATAGCACTATGGGTGGAATAGAAGATGATGATGGGGAACGTGTGGAGAAGACAAAAAAGGAGAAAATCTCACATTGACGACGATAATCAACAGGCTATGGAGATGCCCATCAATTGATGTCAACATGAGGAGTAGGGATTGCCATGCAACGGATGCACTAGAGCTATGAATGCTCAACAAAAGAAAACTAGTGGGTGTGCATCCAACTTGCTTGCTCATGAAGACCTAGGGCATTTGAGGAAGCCCATCGTAGGAATATACAAGCCAAGTTCTATAATGAAAAATTCCCACTAGTATGAAAAAAGATAACTTATGACACTCACTATATGAAAAACATGGTGCTACTTTCAAGCACAATATAAGAGACTCACTACATGAAGAGCAAGGTGCTATTTTGAAGCACACGTGTGGAAAAAGAGATAGTAACATTGCCCTTATTTGTTTTCTTTTTTTCTTTTTTTTGGGCCTTTCTTTTTTCTTTAATTTTTTTGGCCTTTCTTCTTTTTTTTTCTTGGGGCAATGCTCTAATAATGATGATCATCACACTTCTATTGATTACAACATAAGAATTACAACTCGAAACTAGAACAAGATATGACTCTATATGAATGCCTCCGGCGGTGTACCGGGATGGTGCAATGAATCAAGAGTGACATGTATAAAAAATAATGCTTGGTGGCTTTTCCACAAATACGATGTCAACTACATGATCATGCAATGGCAATATGACAAAAGTAAAGTATGTCATGATGATGATGAACGGAACGGTGGAAAGTTGCATGGCAATATATCTCGGAATGGCTATGGAAATGCCATAATGGGTAGGTATGGTGGCTGTTTTGAGGAAGATATAAGGAGGTTTATGTGTGATAGAGCGTATTGTATCACGGGATTTGGATGCACCGGAGAAGTTTGCACCAACTCTCAAGGTGAGAAAGGGCAATGCATGGTACCGAAGAGGCTAGCAAAGGTGGAAAGGTAAAAGTGCGTATAATCCATGGACTCAACATTAGTCAAAAGAACTCATATACTTATTGCAAAAATTTAGAAGTCATCAAAAATCAAGTACTACGCGCATGCTCCTAGGGGGATAGATTGGTAGGAAAAGACCATCGCGCGTCCCCGACCGCCACTCATAAGGATGCACAAGCCAGGTACACTTCATGTTTCAAATTTGTTACACAACTTTAACCATACGTGCATGCTACGGGACTTGCAAACTTCAGCACAAGCATTTCTTAAATTCACAACTACTTAACTAGCACGACTTTGATATTATCACCTCCATATCTCAAAACAATTATCAAATATCAAACTTTTCTTAGTATTCAATGCACTCAAAAGAAAGTTTCACATATCTTGAATACCAAGTATATTAACGTTAAGCAAATTACCATGCTATTAATGACTCTCAAAATAATCTAAGTGAAGCATGAGAGATCAATAGCTTCTTTAAAACAAATCCACCACCATGCTCTAAAAAAATCTAAGTGAAGCACTTGAGCAAAAATTATCACACTCAAAAGATATAAGTGAAGCACAATGAGCAAAACTATCAAGCTCGAAAATATAACTGAAGCACATAGAGTATTCTAGCAAATTCCAATTTATGTATGGCTCTCTCAAAAGGTGTGTACAGCAAGGATTATTGTGGTAAACTAACAAGCAAAGACACAAATAATACAAGACGCTCCAAGCAAAACACATATCATGTGGTGAATAAAAATATAGCTCCAAGTATATTACCGATGGAAGTAGACGAAAGAGGGGATGCCTTCCGGGGCATCCCCAAGCTTTGACTTTTTGGTGTCCTTGGATTATCTTGGGGGTGCCATGGTCATCCCCAAGCTTAGGCTCTTGCCACTCCTTGTTCCATAATCCATCAAAAGAATTTACCCAAAACTTGAAAACTTCACAACACAAAACTCAATAAAAATCTCGTGAGCTCCATTAGAGAAAGAAAACAAAAGACTACCTTAAGGTACTGAAATAAACTCATTCTTTATTTACTTTGGTGTTAAACCTACTGTATTCCAACTTCTTTATGGTTCATAGATTGAATTACTAGCCATAGATGCATTGAAATAAGCAAACAACACACAAAAAACAGAATCTGTCAAAAAAAGAACAGTCTGTAGCAATCTGTAACTAACGCAAACTTATGGGACTCTAAAAATCCTACCAAAATAGGAAGTCCTGTACAATTTGTCTATTGAAGAGCATAAAAAATAATCAACGCAAAAGCACGTTCCTGTGATTTAACAAAATTATATTCGTGCGCTCAAAGTTTCTGTTTTTCAGCAGAATCAAATCAACTATCATCGTAGGTTATCCTATAGGTTCTACTTGGCACAAACACTAATTAAAAGATAAAACCACATCTAAACAAAGTCTAGATGGATTATTTATTCCTAAACAGAAGAAAAAAGCAAAAAATAAAAATAAAATTGGGTTGCCTCCCAACAAGCGCTATCTTTTAACGCCCCTAGCTAGGCATAAAAGCAAGGATAGATCTAGGAATTGCCATCTTTGGTACGCAATCCATAAGTGGCTCTCATGATAGATTCATATGGTAATTTTATTTTCTTTCTAGGAAAGTGTTGCATGCCTTTCTTTAATGGAAATTGGAATCTAATATTCCCTTCGTTCATATCAATAATTGCACCAATCGTTCTAAGGAAAGGTCTACCAAGAATAATAGGACATGAAGGATTGCAATCTATATCAAGTACGATAAAATATACGGGCACATAATTCCTATTTGCAACAATAAGAGCATCATTAATTCTTCCCATAGGGTTTTTAATAGTGAAATCCGCAAGATGCAAGTTTAGAGAGCAATCATCAAAATCACGGAAATCTAGCAAATCACACAAAGTTTTGGGAATGGTGGAGACACTAGCACCCAAATCACACAAGGCATGAAACTCATAATTTTTAATTTTAATTTTAATAGTTGGTTCCCACTCATCATAGAGTTTTCTAGGGATAGAGACTTTCAACTCAAGTTTTTCTTCATAAGATTGCATCAAGGCATCAACAATGTGTTTGGTAAAGGCCTTATTTTGACTATAAGCATGAGGAGAATTTAGCATGGATTGCAACAAGGAAATACAATCAATTAAAGAGAAACTTTCATAATTAAATTCCTTGAAATCCAATATAGTGGGTTTAGCAACATCTAGGTTTTTATTTCTTTCAATCCCACATTTATCAATTTCATCATCAAGATCTAAAAACTCCGAATTCTTAGCACGCCTTCTAGGTAAGGGAAGATCATATTCAGTTTCATCAAGATTCATATTGCAAAACAAAGATTTAATGGGGGACACATCAATAACTTTTAGATCTTCATCTTGATTTTCATAGAAATTGGAAGAACACGCTTTAATAAAGGCATCTTTGGAAGCACGCATCCTAGCGGTTCTTTCTTTACACTCATCAATGGAAATTCTCATAGCTTTGAGAGACTCATTGATATCATGTTTAGGAGGAATAGATCTAATATTTAAATAATCAATTTCAAGAGAAATTCTATCAATGTTCCTAGCCAAATCGTCAACTTTAAGCAATTTCTCTTCAAGCAAAGCATTAAAATTCTTTTGTGAATTCATAAACTCTTTAAAACTACTCTCAAATTCAGAGGGCATCTTATTAAAATTTCATAAGAGTTGTTGTAGGAATTTCCATAATTATTAGAAGGATTACTAGGATAAGGCCTAGATTAAAATTCCCTCTATAAGTGTTGTTTCCAAAACTATTCCTACCAACAAAATTCACATCCATAGATTTATTATTATTCTCAAGCAAAGTAGATAAAGGCATATCATTGGGATCAAGAGGAGTATTTTTTAGGAGCAAACATCTTCATAAGTTTATCCATCTTTTCACTCAAAACATTGATTTCTTCTACAACATGCACTTTTTTACTAGAAGATCTTTCGGTGTGCCATTGAGAATAATTAGCCATAATATTATCAAGCAATTTTGTAGCATCTCCTAACATGATTTCCATAAAAGTGCCTCCCGCGGCCGAATCTAAAAGATTTCTAGAAACAAAATTCAATCCGGCATAAAATTTTTGTGTGATCATCCATAAATTCAAACAATGAGTAGGGCAATTGCGAAGCATTAATTTCATTCTTTCCCAAGATTGGGCAACATGCTCATGATCAAGTTATTTAAAATTCATGATATCGTTCCTAAGAGTGATAATCTTAGCGGGAGGAAAATACTTAGAGATAAAAGCGTCTTTGCACTTGTTCCAAGAATTAATACTATTTTTAGGCAAAGATGAAACCAAACTTTAGCACGATCTCTAAGTGAAAACGGAAATAACTTCAATTTGACAATATTGTTATCCGTATCTTTGTTCTTTTGCATATCACACAAATCAACAAAATTGTTTAGATGAGTAGCGGCATCTTCACTAGGAAGGCCGACGAATTGATATTTCATAATAAGATTCAGCAAAGCGGTATTGATTTCACAAGACTCATCATTATTAAGAGGAGCAATCGGAGTACTAAGGAAATCATTATTATTGGTATTCGAGAAGTCACACAATTTGGTATTATCTTGCGCCATGGCAACAAGTAATCCAACACACAAGCAAACAAAAAGGCAACGGGAAAAAGAGGAGGAGATTGGGAAAGAGAGGGCGAATAAAACGGCAAGGGTGAAGTGGGGGAGAGGAAAACGGCAAATAATGTAATGTGAGAGATAGGGATTGTGATGAGTACTTGGTATGGTTGACTTGCTCTTGCATGAGCCTCCCCGGCAACGGCGCCAGAAATTCTTCTTGCTACCTCTTGAGCACTGCGTTGGATTTCCCCGAAGAGGAGAGGATGATGCAGCAAAGTAGCGTAAGTATTTCCCTCAGTTTTTGAGAACCAAGGTATCAATCCAGTAGGAGGCCACGCACAAGTCCCTCGTACCTGCACAAAATGATAGCTCCTCGCAACCAACGCGATTAGGGGTTGTCAATCCCTTCACGGTCACTTACGAGAGTGAGATCTGATAGAGATGATAAATAATATTTTTGGTATTTTTGATATAGAGATGCAAGGCAAAAAGTAAAAGGCGAAGTAAAAACAAAGCAAGTATAAAAGTAATGGTGATTCATATGATGAGAATAGACCCGGGGGCCATAGGTTTCACTAGTGGCTTCTCTCAAGAGCATAAGTATTCTACGGTGGGTGAACAAATTACTGTTGAGCAATTGACAAAATTGAGCATAGTTATGAGTATATCTAGGTATGATCATGTATATAGGCATCACGTCCGAGACAAGTAGACCGAAACGATTATGCGTCTACTACTATTACTCCACTCATCGACCGCTATCCAGCATGCATCTAGAGTATTAAGTTAAAAACAGAGTAACGCCTTAAGCAAGATGACATGATGTAGAGGAATAAATTCATGCAATATGATAAATACCCCATCTTGTTATCCTCGATGGCAACAATACAATACGTGCCTTGCAACCCTTTCTGTCACTGGGAAGGACACCGCAAGATTGAACCCAAAGCTAAACACTTCTCCCATTGCAAGAACTACCAATCTAGTTGGCCAAACCAAACGGATAATTCGAAGAGACTTGCAAATATAACCAATCATACATAAAAGAATTCAGAGAAGATTCAAATATTATTCATAGATAAGCTCGATCATAAACCCACAATTCATCGGTCTCAACAAACACATCGCAAAAAGAAGATTACATCGAATAGATCTCCACGAGAGAGGGGGGGAACATTGTGTTGAGATCCAAAAAGAGAGAAGAAGCCATCTAGCTACTAGCTATGGACCCAAAGGTCTGAAGTAAACTACTCACACTTCATCGGAGGGGATATGGTGATGATGTAGAAGCCCTCCGTGATGGATGCCCCCTCCGGCGGAGCTTCGGAACAGGCCCCAAGATGGGATCTCGTGGATACAGGAAGTTGCGGCAGTGGAATTAGGTTTTTGGCTCCCCTTCTGATCGTTTGGGGGTACGTAGGTATATATAGGAGGAAGGAGTACGTCGGTGGAGCAATAGGGGGCCCACAAGGCAGGTGGCGTGCCCCCCACCCTCGTGACCGCCTCTTTTGTTCCTTGGAGTAGGGTCCAAGTCCCCTGGATCACGTTCTGTGAGAAAATCACGTTTCTGAATGTTTCATTCCGTTTGGACTCCGTTTGATATTCCGTTTCTTCGAAACACTGAAATAGGAAAAAAACAGCAATTCTGGGCTGGGCCTCCGGTTAATAGGTTAGTCCCAAAAATAATATAAAAGTGGAAAATAAAGCCCAATATAGTCCAAAACAGTAGATAAAGTAGCATATGGAGCAATCAAAAATTATAGATACGTTGGAGACGTATCATGAGGGCAGGCTCGGGCGGCGGCGACAGAGGAGTAGGGGAAAGGGGGGAATGGAGGACTTAGCCAAATTTTGAGCCGGGGGGTAGTTAATTCAGAAGTAGCAGTAGCGCGTTCCAGAAAGAGCGCTACTGCTACGTTAGCTACAGCGTGTTCTTGTATACACGCTACTGCTACTCCTTTCTCTTTTTTCCCTTTTTCACTTATTTTTCTTCACATTTTATTTTTTTCCTTTCACCTTATTCTATTTCTTTCATTTTCAATTACCTTTCTAATTGCTTTCCATTTAATTTTATATCCTTTAGCAGTAGCGTGTTTAGAAGAAAACGCGCTGCTACAAAGTAAGTAGCGGTAGCACGGTTCTATATGGATCGCTACTACTATTGTAGCCTATCGGCTAAGCCATGGGAATTATAGTGGTAGCGCTTGTTTCCTAACATTCGCTACTGCTCACGTTTGAGCTATAGCACGCTTTACGTGAATGCGCTACTACAAATTAGCAGTAGCGCCCTATTTTAACCAGCGCTACTGCTATACCTCTGTGTATAGGCTTTTCCCTGGTAGTGCCATATGCCTCAGCCATAGAGTCTATTATGTATGCCATGTTGTGTACCAGACCTGATGTAAACCTTGCCGTAAGTTTGGTAGGAAGGTACCAAAGTAATCCCAGCATGGAACACTGGACAGCGGTCAAGAATATCCTGAAGTACCTGAAAAGGACTAAGGATATGTTTCTAGTTTTTGGAGGTGATGAAGAGCTCGTCGTAAAGGGTTACGTCGATGCTAGCTTCGACACAGATCTAGATGACTCCAAGTCACAAACCGGATACGTGTATATTTTGAATGGTGGGGCAGTAAGCTGGTGCAGTTGCAAGCAAAGCGTCGTGGCGGGATCTACATGTGAAGTGGAGTACATGGCAGCCTCGGAGGCAGCACATGAAGCAATCTGGATGAAGGAGTTCATTACCGACCTAGGAGTTATTCCCAATGCGTCGGGCCCGATGACTCTCTTCTGTGACAACACTAGAGATATTGCCCTTGCCAAGGAGCCCAGGTTTCACAAGAAGACCAGACACATCAAGCGTCGCTTCAACTCCATTCGTGAAAGTGTTCAAGATGGAGACAGATATTTGTAAAGTGCATACGGATCTGAATGTCGCAGATCCATTGACTAAACCTCTTCCACGAGCGAAACATGATCAACACCAGAACTCTATGGGTGTTCGATTCATCACAATGTAACTAGATTATTGACTCTAGTGCATGTGGGAGACTGTTGGAAATATGCCCTAGAGGCAATAATAAAATGGTTATTATTATATTTCCTTGTTCATGATAATTGTCTGTTGTTCATGCCATAATTCTATTGACCGAAAACCGTGATACATGTGTGAATACATAGACCACAACAAGTCCCTAGTGAGCCTCTAGTTGACTAGCTCGTTAATCAACAAATGGTCATGGTTTCCTGACTATGGACATTGGATGTCATTGATAACGGGATCACATCATTAGGAGAATGATGTGATGGACAAGACCCAATCCAAAGCATAGCACAAGATCGTGTAGTTTGTTTGCTAAAGCTTTTCTAATGTCAAGTATCATTTCCTTACACCATGATATCGTGCAACTCCCGGATACCGTAGGAGTGCTTTGGGTGTACCAAACGTCACAACGTAACTGGGTGGCTATAAAGGTGCACTACAGGTATCTCTGAAAGTGTCTGTTGGGTTGGCACGAATCGAGACTAGGATTTGTCACTCCGTATGATGGAGAGGTATCTCTGGGCCCACTTGGTAATGCATCATCATAATGAGCTCAATGTGACTAAGTAGTTGGTCACGGGATCATGCATTATGGAATGAGTAAAGTGACTTGCCGGTAACGAGATTGAACGAGGTATTGGGATACCGACGATCGAATCTCGGGCAAGTAACGTACCGATTGACAAAGGGAATTGTATACGGGATTACTTGAATCCTCGACATCATGGTTCATCCGATGAGATCATCATGGAAGATGTGGGAGCCAACATGGGTATCCAGATCCTGTTGTTGATTATTGGCCAGAGAGCTGTCTCGGTCATGTCTGCATGATTCCCGAACCCGTAGGGTCTACACACTTAAGGTTCGATGATGCTAGGGTTATAAGGAAGATCTGTATGTGATTACCGAATGTTGTTAGGAGTCCCGGATGAGATCCCGGACATCACGAGGAGTTCCGGAACGGTCCGAAGGTGAATATTTATATATGGGAAGTCATCATACGGTCATCGGAAATATTCGGGGGTATACCGGTATTGTACCGGGACCACCGGGAGGGTCCACCTGCCCCGGAGGGCCTTATGGGCTGTAGGTGGAAGGGAACCAGCCCCTAGTGGGCTGGGCGCCATCCCAACCCCTAGGGCCCATGCGCCTAGGGTTGGGGGGGGGGCCTAAAGGGGGCGCCCCCCTTGCTTGGGGGGCAAGCCCCCTCCCCCTTGCCCCCCCCCCTCTAGATCTCATGTAGAGGGGCCGGCCCCCTTTCCCCTTCTCCCTATAAATATAGGGGTGGATGGAGGGGTGCAGCACCACATCCAAGGCGCAGCCCCTCCCCTCCCCAACACCTCTCCTCCTCCACACGAGCTTGGCGAAGCCCTGTCGGAGAACTGCCACTCCATCACCACCACGCCGTCGTGCTGCTGCTGGAGCCTTCTTCCTCAACCTCTCCCTCCTCCTTGCTGGATCAAGGCACGGGAGACGTCACCAGGCTGCACATGTGTTGAACGCGGAGGTGCCGTTGTTCGGTGCTTAGGTCGGAATCCACCGCGATCTTAATCGCTACGAGTACGACTCCTTCATCCGCGTTCTTGTAATGCTTCCGTCTCGCGATCTTCAAGGGTATGAAGATGCACTCCCCTCTCTCTCGTTGCTAGTTACTCCATAGATTGATCTTGGTGATGCGTAGAAATTTTTAAATTTCTGCAACGATCCCCAACAGAAGATCCCTCCGCTGCTTCCACAGAGCAGATGGATGTGGAAATTGAAGTTCAGGCTTGCACTTCAACTCCTCAGGTATCATCGCCAACGCCTGAGTTTACTGCTGAAGAGGCCGGCGTTGAAGAAATGGAAGTGGATGAGGATGTGGACATTGGTTGCACCACTCCCATGATGAATGATGATTTTGGGGATAGCCAACACCCCAACTCTCCTCTGTTCACACCAATCCAACAAATTCCTCAGTCCCCAACTCCAATTGAAGTTCAAATGGGTTCTGAAGAAAATCACGCCACCCCTTCCATTCCTGAAGAGATTCCAGCCACTAGTGCTGATGAAATGCTGAAGAAATGGAGGCCTAGGCTGCTACTGAAGTAGAAGATATTCCTCATCCTGCGGCTCAGAAATTGACATACCAAAGGTTATTATTCAGATTACTGACACTCCTCAGCCTCAGCCGAAGAATCCATTCTAAAAAACTCTGAAGTTCAAGGTTGATGCCTTCTTCAATGAACATGTATTCTTCACTGACTACAATCCTTATGATTCTACTCGTCTGAGGAGGAAGTGCTTCTGGACTGCCAGCCAAGCCAATTTCTATTCTTCAGTGTTGTTCGACAAGGACAAAGTCTTCGATCATGATCATATTCCTCACTTGGATATGGATCACTGCCTTGCTTTGCGCCAGTCCTCGCTGCCATTCATGATGCTGGCCTGCTCAATTTCTGCACTGACATCTGCGATTGGAATGAAGAACTCATTCTTCAAATTTATGCGACGCTGCACATCACACGCAATGCTGAAGAGGTGAACTCTTGGGTGTTAGACTGGATGACATAGAACACTTACTACAAGGCACCGACAACTAAATTGCTTCGTGCCATGCCTGTCAGTCCTTCCCCAGAAGGTGTGCGTCTGATCTACTCTGAAACTGAGCTATCAGATCATTTCATGCAAGTACTGATGAAGCCACTGAAGCCTAGAAAAGCCTCAAGGACCAAATTCCTCGTGAACGAATTGCGATATGTGCCAAGGACAGTCTATCGCATTCTGGCGAAGACATTGAGTCCAATCAAAGGCCACGACTGGAATGATGAAGAAGTCGTTGGCATCATGAAGAATCCGCTTTTCAATATCATGCACGGTATTCCCGTGAACTATCATGATTTCTTCATGAGGACTTTGGCAAACGTTGCAATGTCCCATTTGAGCTGAAGCCTTACGCTCCCTGGATTATGAGATTCCTCAGATCAAGGTCTTCACTCAACTACAAAGCTGATACACTCAACCATGGCAGCTACTTGCCCCCAATTGAAGTCCTCAAACGGACATTTTCCTCAGCCGATGAAAAGGGCAAGGCCACTGCTATTATAGATGAGGGCATTCGACCATTGGATGGACAGTTTCATAAAGCTGCTTCATACTCCACCAATGATGACTCTACTACTCATGATTCTGCCGCTAATGCATCCAAGCAAAGTCCTCAGGCAACAGGTCCAAGGGTGATGACTGATCGTGAGCTTCTCCTCAGTCTTCATCAAAAGGTGGATCGTAATCACAAATGGGTCAAACGTCAGTTTGGTTCAATTCTTCACAACATGACTGCCACATATAATTCAGTGAAGAAGAACCATTACTACCTTAATGAAGTGTTTGATCGCACCTGGGCTATATTGTCTCACCTCTACGGTGATGAGGATCTCAAGCAGATGGGCTTCAAGCAGGACTTCGGCTGGGCTAAGCCCCCACCGAAGAAATTCAAGAAAGTTGTTGTTCCTCCTTTGGTGCCGAGTTCATATTCCTCATCCCACGATACTGATGAAAATGAAGATCTGGACGACACTGCGGCAGGCCCTTCTCCAACAAACGACCTCAACAACGCTGACGCTCCTCCATCGACTTCGTGAAGAAATTCTTCAGGGGTGTTAGTCCTCACTTTTCATCCCTTTTTGTCATTTGATGACAAAGGGGGAGAAATTTGAGTTAGTCTTCAGAAGAGCTAGAGTTGCAACTTAACAAAAAGATGCCCATATATAGACGCGCTTGAAGAGTAACTCAAATTTATTTATGCATGCTGTTTCCTCAGTTAATGTTGTGCACACATGCTGAATCACATCAATCACCATATTTCATCATGCATTTCAAATTCTTCATGTTAAATGCATGTATGAATTACAAGATATAGGGGGAGATCTCCATGATTATACTCTTCAAATGTGCATTGCTTCAAAAGCAAATTCCTCACTATGCACATCTTTAGGGGGAGTTCTTCTATATCTTGCAATCAAATTCCTCAATATTGAGTACTTTCAATTCATATGTTTATCCCCATTGAAAACTTAACCTATATTGTCATCAATCACCAAAAAGGGGGAGATTGTAAGTGCATCTAGTGCCCCTTAGTGATTTTGGTGTATTGAAGACTTATAGGTCAAGGGTACACAGGCTCTATAAGTTTGTGAGTGTACACAGGCTCTATAAGTCAATGAGGAGTTTGATATTTACAGTGAAAGTCGACCCCTGATACGTCTCCAACGTAGCTATAAATTTTGATTGTTCCATGCTATTATATTACCCCTTTTGGATGTTTATGGGCTTTATTTTACACATTTATATCATTTTTGGGACTAACCTACTAATCGGAGGCCCAGCCCATATTGCTGTTTTTTGCCTATTTCAGTATTTCGAAGAAAAGGAATATCAAACGGAGTCCAAACGGAATGAAACCTTCGGGAGCGTGATTTTTGGAACGAACATGATCCGGAGAGCTTGGAGTGCAAGTCAAGAAGCTTCCAAGGGCCCCACAAGATAGGGCCCTCTCACTGTAGGGCGCGCCCCCCTGTCTCGTGGGCCCCTCGGGCGGCCACCGACGTACTTCTTCCTCCTATATATACCTACGTACCCCGAAAACATCCAGGAGCACCACGAAACACAATTTCCACCGCCGTAACCTTCTGTATCCGCGAGATCCCATCTTGGAGCCTTCGCTGGCACTCTGCCGGAGGGGGAATCAACCACAGAGGGCCTCTACATCAACATCCTTGCCCCTCCGATGAGTTACGAGTAGTTTGCCACAGACCTACGGGTCCATAGTTATTAGCTAGATGGCTTCTTCTCTCTTTTTGGATCTCAATACAATGTTCCCCCCCCCCCCTCTCTTGTGGAGATCTATTCGATGTAAACTCTTTTTGCAGTGTGTTTGTCGAGATCCGATGAATTGTGGGTTTATGATCAAGTTTATCTATGAATAATATTTGAATCTTCTCTGAATTCTTTTATGTATGATTGAGTTATCTTTGCAAGTCTCTTCGAATTATCAGTTTGGTTTGGCCTACTAGATTGGTCTTTCGTGCCATGGGAGAAGTGCTTAGCTTTGGGTTCAATCTTGCGGTGTCCTTACCCAGTGACAGAAAGGGTTGCAAGGCACGTATTGTATTGTTGCCATCGAGGATAACAAGATGGGGTTTATATCATATTGCATGAGTTTATCCCTCTACATCATGTCATCTTGCTTAATGCGTTACTTTGTTCTTATGAACTTAATACTCTAGATGCAGGCAGGAGTCGGTCGATGTGTGGAGTAATAGTAGTAGATGCAGGCAGGAGTCGGTGTACTTGTTATGGACGTGATGCCTATATACATGATCATGCCTAGATAATCTCATAACTATGCGCTTTTATATCAATTGCTCGACAGTAATTTGTTCACCAACCGTAATACTTATGCTATCTTGAGAGAAGCCTCTAGTGAAACCTATGGCCCCCGGGTCTATCTCTTATCATATTTGCTTTCAATCTACTTTTATTTGCATCTTTAGTTTTTGCATCTATATTATAAAATACCAAAAATATATTTATCTTATCATACTATCTTTATTAGATCTCACTTTCGGAAGTGGCCGTGAAGGGATTGACAACCCCTTTATTGTGTTGGTTGCGAGTTCTCAGTTTGTTTGTGTAGGTGCGTGGGACTTTTGAGGAGCCTCCTACTGGATTGATACCTTGGTTCTCAAAACTGAGGGAAATACTTACGCTACACTTTGCTGCATCACCCTCTCCTCTTCGAGGAAAACCAACGCAAGCTCAAGACGTAGCAAGAAGGATTTCTGGCGCCGTTGCCGGGGAGGTCTTCGCTCAAGTCAAGACATACCAAGTACCCATCACAAACCCATCTCCCTCGCATTTACATTATTTTCCATTTGCCTCTCGTTTTCTTCTCCCCCACTTCACCCTTGCCGTTTTATTCGCCCTTTCTTTCCCAATCTCCTCCTCTCTTTTCGCTTGCCTTTTTTCGTTTGCTCGTTTGGTTGGATTAGATGCTTATTTATTGCTAAATAGAGAACCTAAGATCTATGGATCCTTATCCACTTGCTAATATTTTTAAGAGATCCAATTATGATGAACCAATTGCTAGTGAGTTTTGTGCACTAGATTATCTTCATGAAGCTTTGCTCAAAATTTGTGAATCTGAAAATTATGATGAAGAAATTTATGAAGAGATTCACGATAACTCCTTGAATAAAAAGCATGATTGCAATGATTTTCCTATAAATTCTCTTGATGTCAATTATGCTAATAATATGCAAAACCCTAAGCTTGGGGATGCTAGTTTTGCTATGTCTACTACTTGTTTCAATGATCATGATTGGGGTGATTCTTCTTATAACCTTGAAAATTTATTTAAGCCCCATGATGAATATGAGATTGATAATAGTGTTTGCAATAATATTGAAAGTGGGTTTGGAAGAGTGTCAACTTTAGATCCCACATATTTGGAGTATGTTCAATCTTATGATATTTTTGATAAAAGTGGGTTCGGAAAGGTCATGACTTTAGTTAATGATAATCCCACTATTTTGGAAGAGTGTCAACTTTACATGCATGTGGATCGTGTTGAGAATATGTTATGTGATAGCTATTTTGTTGAATTTGCTTATGATCCTACATGTAATTATTATGAGAAAGGAAATTATGGTTGTAGAAGTTTTCATGTTACTAAATTACCTCTCTTCATGTTGAGATTGCTATCATCTCTTTGTTCTTCCTTGCATATGCTAGTTTTTGCTTGCCTTGATAATTTGTTAGCTTACAAGATGCCTATGCATAGGAAGTATGTTAGACTTAAGTGTGTTTGTCACATGTTTTATGATGCTCTCTTTGTGCTTCAATTCTTGTCTTTCATGTGAGCATCATTGAAATCTCAATGCCTAGCTAAAAAGGCTTTAAAGAAAAGCGCTTGTTGGGAGACAACCCAATATTTTTCCTTGATGTTATTTAATAAATCTTGCATCTACCTTCTGGTTAGATATGTTTTTATCTTTTAATTAGTGTTTGTGCCAAGTAGAACCTATAGGATAACCTACGATGATAGTTGATTTGATTCTGCTGAAAAACAGAAACTTTGCACGCACGAATATAATTTTGTTAAATCACAGGAACGTGATTTTGCATTGATTCTTTTTTCTTCTATTCAATAAACAAATTTTCCAGGACTTCCTATTTTGGTAGGATTTTTAGAGTTCAAGAAGTTTGCGTTAGTTACAGATTGCTACAGACTGTTCTGTTTTTGACAGATTCTGTTTTGCGTGTGTTGTTTGCATATTTCAATGCATCTATGGCTAGTAAATTAGTTTATAAACCATAAGGAAGTTGGAATACAGTAGGTTTAACACCAAAATAAATAAAGAATGAGTTCATTGCAGTACCTTATGTGGTGGTTTTGTTTTCTTTCACTAACGGAGCTTATAAGATTTCCTGTTGAGTTTTGTGTTGTGAAGTTTTCAAGTTTTGGGTAAAGCTTTTATGGACTATGGAATAAGGAGTGGCAAGAGCCTAAGCTTGGGAATGCCCAAGGCACCACAAAATATTCAAGAATAGCCAAAAGCCTAAGCTTGGGGATGCCCCGGGAAGGCATCCCCTCTTTCGTCTTCGTTCATTGGTAACTTTAGTTGGAGCTATATTTTTATTCGCTACATGATATGTGTTTTGCTTGGAGCGTCATGTATTATATTTGTCTTTGCTTTTAGTTTACCACAATCATCCTTGCTGTACACACCTTTTGGGAGAAGCCTATTTGATTGGAATTTGCTAGAATACTCTATGTGCTTCACTTATATCTTTTGAGCTTGATAGTTTTTGCTCTAGTACTTCACTTATATCTTTTAGAGCACGGTGGTGTCTTAATTTTGAAGAAATTGCTAGTCTCTCATGCTTCACTTATATTATTTTGAGAGTCTTTTAGAACAGCATGGTATTTGCTCTGATCATAAAGTTGGTCCTAGAATGATGAGCATCCAAGTTGGGTATAATAAAAACTATCATAGAAAGTGAATTGGATGCTATGATCAATTTGATACTTGATAATTGTTTTGAGATATGAAGGTAGTGATATTAAAGTCATGCTAGTTGGGTGATTATGAATTTAAAGAATGCTTGAGTTGAAGTTTGTGATTCCCGTAGCATGCACGTATGGTGAACCGCTTTGTGATGAAGTTCGAGCACAATTTTATTTATTGATTGTCTTCCTTATGAGTGGCGGTCGGGGACGAGCGATGGTCTATTCCTACCAATATATCCCCCTAGGAGCATGCGTGTAGTGCTTTGGTTTTCGATGACTTCTAAATTTTTGCAACAAGTATATGAGTTCTTTTGATTAATGTTGAGTCCATGGATTATACGCACTGTTTCAACCTTCCACCATTGCTAGCCTCTCTTGTATCGTGCAACTTTTGCCGGTACCATACACCCACCATACTCCTTCCTCAAAATAGCCACCATACCTACCTATTATGGAATCCCCCCCCCCTTAGGGCGCGCCCCCCTGTCTCGTGGTCCCCTCGGGCGGCCACCGACGTACTTCTTCCTCCTATATATACCTACGTACCCCGAAAACATCCAGGAGCACCATGAAACACAATTTCCACCGCCGTAACCTTATGTACCCGCGAGATCCCATCTTGGAGCCTTCGCCGGCACTCTGCCGGAGGGGGAATCAACCATGGAGGGCCTCTACATCAACATCCTTGCCCCTCCGATGAGTTGTGAGTAGTTTACCACAGACCTACGGGTCCATAGTTATTAGCTAGATGGCTTCTTCTCTCTTTTTGGATCTCAATACAATGTTCTCCCCCTCTCTTGTGGAGATCTATTCAATGTAAACTCTTTTTGCGGTGTGTTTGTTGAGATCCGATAAATTTTGGGTTTATGATCAAGTTTATCTATGAATAATATTTGAATCTTCTCTGAATTCTTTTATGTATAATTGAGTTATCTTTGCAAGTCTCTTCGAATTATCAGTTTGGTTTGGCCTACTAGATTGGTCTTTCTTGCCATGGGAGAAGTGCTTAGCTTTGGGTTCAATCTTGCGGTGTCCTTACCCAGTGACAGAAAGGGTTGCAAGGCACATATTGTATTGTTGCCATCGAGGATAACAAGATGAGGTTTATATCATATTGCATGAGTTTATCCCTCTACATCATGTCATCTTGCTTAATGTGTTACTTGTTCTTATGAACTTAATACTCTAGATGTAGGCAGGAGTCGGTCGATGTGTGGAGTAATAGTAGTAGATGCATGCAAGAGTCGGTCTACTTGTTATGGACGTGATGCCTATATACATGATCATGCCTAGATAATCTCATAACTATGTTATTTTATATCAATTGCTCGACAGTAATTTGTTCACCCACCGTAATACTTATGCTAGTGAAACCTATGGCCCCCGGGTCTATCTCTTATCATATTTGCTTTCAATCTACTTTTATTTGCATCTTTACTTTTTGCATCTATATTATAAAATACCAAAAATATATTTATCTTATCATACTATCTTTATTAGATCTCACTTTTGCAAGTGGCCGTGAAGGGATTGACAACCCCTTTATAGCGTTGGTTGCGAGTTCTCAGTTTGTTTGTGTAGGTGCGTGGGACTTTTGAGGAGCCTCCTACTGGATTGATACCTTGGTTCTCAAAACTGAGGGAAATACTTACACTACACTTTGCTGCATCACCCTCTCCTCTTTGAGGAAAACCAACGCAAGCTCAAGACGTAGCAACCCCTAAAAATGAATGTCTTCGGCTGAAGACTTTGGTTCTCTCCTGAAGACTTTGAAAGTGAAGAAATTGGTGTGACCTTGAAGACTTCGATATTCATGCGAGGAATCTGAAGTGTGAAGACTTTTGTTTTCGTAGTTTCATTTCCTCTTTCTTGAGTCATAGGAAACACCGTACTTTTAAAGGGGGTCGAGGTAATACTAAGGAAACAGATTTCCAAGTGATGCCCATCTTAAAATCCTACACCTACCCAATCCTTCGAGTGAAGCCATTGGAAATCTCATATCAGTTCAGTCAATTTCTTCAGTGACAGAGACAAAGATCTTCTGGTCTCTGAGGAAATTGTTCTGACTAAGGAGTTAGGAATTTGCCAGTGCGAATTGCCTACACAGTGAGGAACATGATAGCCCTGAGGAATTCGAACCTCAAATCCGACCATTGCAGTGCCGCACCCTAGCTGTCCCATATCCTACCACCTAACGGTCATATCAGACAAGGGCATTTATGTCTTATCATGTCGGGCTCCTTCCTAGGCTATAAATAGCCGCCCCCCTACAACCACTAGCTGGTTCGCTGCTCCGAGAGAAACTGACACTTGTCATTTGAGAGCATCTCATCCTCCGAGGACTTTGAGCGAAAATCATCCAGTGAGGAAAACTCAAATCCCAAACCCAAACCTACAAACCCCAAAGTGATTGAGCATCACTGAAGAGATTGTTCCTGTGTGGAACCGACGCTTGTTACCTTTGAGGACTGTGTATCCTCCAGACGGTTAGGCGTCATGGTCTGAGCATCCAAGAGGAATTGTGGATTGCCGAGTGACCAAGTCTGTGAAGGTTTGGAAGTCACCTGTGAAGACTTACCACTACTGTTGGGCGAGGTCTGTGTGATCTTATCTCAAGGAGAATACGGTGAGGACTGTGTGTCCGGGACAGTGTGTCCGGGACAGTGTGTCCTCAAGTTTAAATACTCAGCCGCTCCAACAAGACGTACAACTGTCACAGCAGTTGGAACTGGTCTACCAAATCATTATCTTCACCAAGCCAACTGGTTCTATTTTCTCAACCCTTTCATTTCCTCATTATGTGTTGATGAACCTAATCATTACTGCTTGAAGACATTGACTGAAGACATTCTCTATTTCCTCAAATCCTAATTCTTCAGTCTGTTTGTCTTCATCATGCTTATCCTGTGTTTACGCTTTCTGTACTCCGTGTTTGTCTTTCATTTCATCATGATGACTGTGCTTTTGCTCTGTTATGCTTATACCTGAGTACTTATTCCGCTACAAGTAGTTCTTCGCTTAGGAGTTTCCTCACCCTGAAATTCCTCAGTGAAGAATTCTTAAAAATTGCCTATTCACCCCCCCCCTCTAGTCGACGTAACGCACTTTCAGAAAGCTACACCTGCTGCCAGTACACCTGCTGCTCCTCCAAGGAGGTCTCCCAGGAAGAAAGCTACCACTGTTGGTACAGCCTCTACCTCTGATGCAGGCCACATGTCAACTTTTCAAGCTCCAAGACAGAGTGGAAGAAAAAGGACATTTTCATACAAGTTGAAAGAGTACCTCTATGCTTCTGGTAACTAGATGCCTTTGTCTTAGTTGGCTTGTGATGCCTTTGTGTTGGCTGTGAGAACCTATGATGCCTTTGTTGGCTTTGAACTAGATTATGCCTTGGATGGATGTGAGAACCTGACAATGTTGGCTGTCTTGGATGTTTTTGTTCAATTCTAGGGTCTCTCGGCATCGACAAAACCACCGAATTGATTATGGGGTCTCTCGACATCGACAAAACCAACCAAGTGATTCTAGGGTCTCTCGGCATCGACAACACCACCCAGTTGATTCTGGGGTCTCTCGGCATCGACAAAACCAACCAAGTGATTCTAGGGTCTCTCAGCATCGACAAAACCAACCAAGTGATTCTAGGGTCTCTCGGCATCGACAAAACCACCCAATTGATTCTAGGGTCTCTCGACATCGACAAAACCACCCAATTGATTCTAGGGTCTCTCGGTCGACAAAACCAACCAAGTGATTCTAGGGTCTCTCGGCATCGACAAAACCACCCAATTGATTCTAGGGTCTCTCGGCATCGACAAAACCAACCAAGTGATTCTAGGGTCTCTCAGCATCGACAAAACCACCCAATTGATTCTAGGGTCTCTCGGCATCGACAAAACCAACCAACATCATCAGATTCAGCATAATTGGAAGGTCCATACATAATCATAACTAATAAGTACCATATTACACGATAGTGCTTAGTGCTAAATAGGTACATTACATAACCATAATTCAGATCTTACTAGATCATTCATCTAACAGTACTCATTACATAACCATAATGATAGTACTCATCATCCCATAACCATGCTGGTGGTACTAATAAGCAGCATATTACATTATACTGCTCATTCATCTAAGATGGCCTTGATCCCATTCAGCTTCACCTTGGTCTACTCCACAACCTTCTCAAGCTCATTAATGTGGGCCTGCAACTTCATCTTCTCTTCAGCAAGCTTCAACTTCATGTTCCTAATGAAATTGGCTTGAGCAACTGTCAGGTTCTTCAGCATGTCATACTTCTCTTGCAGCTTGCTCTCATCAGGTTTGTTCTGCATCTGACCTCTCTGCATCTCAGTCCTCTGCTCCTGGGCATCCAAGATGATGTTGACATCTTCAACCAACCTCTCATAACTTGCCTGCAGCTTGATCTTCTGTTGTGTCAGATTGTGAACAGCAAAAGAGCTTGTCAGATTGTCCTCAATCTTGCTAATCTTGCACTCTTCATACTTAGTCCACAACTTGGTCAATGCATTCTCCAGTGTAGCTGGCCAATATGGATCAACCCGTTCAACTAGCCCATAGTTTCTTCCCTCCTGTAATATTAGTGTTAAACAAATGGATATGAGCTGACACAATGAGTTAAACAATTACAGTGCTCACTAATCCACATGCTATAATGTAACGAGTCTCAATCGGTGCTCCCAACCCTATGCACACACTGACATATAAACAATGACATCACTAACCCACCACTATCATAGAAAATACATAACTAATTAACAACCTAACTAACAGCCATATCTGCTGACAACACTGTGCACATGCTCACGTATAAACAATGACCTCACTGAGCAAGTAAGCATTGAGAGACCACATATTTAAACAACCTAACTAACACACCATATCTGCTAACTATAAAATCAGTACTAAACAATGACCAAATTAGCACAAATTTGGGACATACCTTCACAGCACAAGCAAGGAACCTCCTGCCAGTATGGATGCCCTGGAAAGCAACACGCCTCTCTGCTGGCAGGGAGTGTTCATTGCACAAAACATCAGTTTCAGTGCCCTCAAAGTTGGAGTCATCCATGGTATCAGGGATCTGCAGGTGGAAAGGAAAGCCAACCATTTGTAACAAAACTTCAGATAAAGCTCAACAGAAAAATCCCCAAATCCAAACCTTAACCCTAGCTCGAGCTCAAGCAACTCACCTTGATGATACCCTCGTCTGAAGCTGAGTCAGCATACTGGTGAGAGTTCTCGCTGTCGTCGTCATCAGACCAGGACACCATGGCGACGCGGCGGCCGGAGATGTGGAAAGGGGCGGGGGCGGCGGCGAACGAGCGGGAGCAGAGAGAGGGAGAATGGCGAGAGAGAATGAGGGCTGGGGGGTGGGCCAGCACCGATTCGGGGGTGTTTGACCCGGCCCGGGTCGAACCGGTGCGCGCGCCCAGTGTAACGCCGTCAAACGGCCCTGCCATGTGAACAGTGCTGCCACGTCGACGGATGCAGGCCCCCATGTCATAAACGTACTTAAAACGGTTCAAACGAGCAAGCAGTGTTTTTTGCAAAAGGTTATGAAAAAAATTAGTGTTTTTTGGCACAATTTCGTAAATGTGTGGTTCCTGCAAACCTAGACTGAAGTGTCGATGTCTTTTTGCAATTCACTCGAATTTTTAGGAAAACGAGTTTTGGTTAGTTATTCTGTTAAGATGAGTTTTACGAGAATCCATTTTTGTTAATTTTTCATATTTTTACCGCACATTAAAAAATGTTTGGGAGAATTTCATAAGATATTTGCGTTAAATATTCATAATTTCGGAAAATTTTAGAGTTTTTCAGTTTTTGTTCCTCTTTTTAAAAAAATGTTCGCATTTTGAAAAGGCTGTTCGTAGTGTTGAAAAACGTTCTTGTTTTCTATTTGTTCCTATTTTTACAAAAAATGTTTGAGATTCCCAAACATAGTCTGTGAGCAATTTTGAAAATGTTCGACGGATTTTCTTCCCATTACTAACGTGGAAAAGTGGGATGGAGACATGGAGTCCCATGGGCTTATACCTGACTACCGGCTCCTGTTGAACTGTGTCGCCGCCGGCTGCCTGATCGTCCGTATACCTGACCTTTAATAACTAGGAGTAGTACCAGTCAGCGCTTGGTACCATGTACGGCGTTCATGCCGAACAGGCCAGAACGACATGGCGACTGACGAGCTCGACCCGCTGAAGCCAGCATCGGGATCGGCCTTGCGTCGCCGCCGCCCTCAAGCGCTTCGCCTGTTGTTGTCAGCCATGGCGTAGAACGGAGACTCCACAAAGCATCGCCGACAATGGCGTCGGGTCATCGTCGTCGACATGCCCTGCCATCGATGATGTTCAGTTCGCAAGCCACGGTGTAGTTCCTGTGCGTTGAGCTCTCATGGAAGTCAACCTCCATCTGGTCACGATGCACTAAACGGGATTTTAGAAAGAGTCTGTATAAATAACATCTAAATGTGAGATAGACGTGAGATAATATCTCACAAATAAGTTATTTGTTTTTTTCGCGAATACGCAAAGCTTGCGTATCATTCATTGATAGAAGAAGAGTGAATACAGGAAATGAACAACACATGCACAGACGACATGGTGTCCGGAGCAAAGGAACATGGGGTGCTCAGCCCAAAGAAATGAAAAGAACAACACGGCAAACTCTCCTAGCCCTGAGAAGGAACTCGAACACAGTGAAGACAACCAGCATCCAACTCCACCGTCGGGGACGCCGCGAGCGAGCAAGACGACGCCTTCAAGAAGGGGAACAACGCCAAGGCGCCGTCGTCGTCCGGTCCAGAAGTCCGGACCTAGGGTTTCCCCTGATGCTCGAAGAGGGGCTAAGACGGAGACCGTGGCAGCGCCTCCAAGAAGGGGACGACACCCGCAGGTGTCGCCGCTACCAGCCCCGGCAAACCGAGCAGGGATTTCGCCCTGGTCTTTGTCTGAGCAATCCCAAGCCACTGAGGCAGAGTGGAGGAACTTGAAACACATGTTGAAGTCGCCGATCACAGGGAGGGGAGCAACGCCCGTCGCCAAAGCCGGCATCGGACGTCACCGGGAGAGCGAGCTACAAATCCGGCAGGAGCAATAGCGACATGAAGAGTTGAGCTGGGTTGGGCGACCGGGCGGAAGGGGATTCGACGGCGAAGGCAAAGGGGATGCAACGGTGGCCGGCAACGCGGACGACCCAAGATCCGGAGAGGAGCGCAGATCCGGGCCACCGGGGCCAAAACCACCGAGACCCCGGCAAGCCCAATAAGCTGGAAGAGGAACGCAGCTCCAGGAGCATGTCGGGTCCAGAGCCGTGCCAGCGTGGACCCCGGCCAGCCAGGAACACAGGAAGGGGACGCAGGTTCACGGCTGCCAGGAGTCAAAGCTTGAACACACTCGCGAGGGGGAAGAGGGCCGCCATGGAGAACAACACAGCCGCCACGCAATCCGGCCAACACACATCGACGGACGTCATGCCGCTGCCATCAATGGAGCTCAGGGGGGTGGATGGTGCGGGTGGGGGTGGGGCACCGCGGCCAGAGGGTGGCCTAGACCAGCCAGCGAGGAGCAGCCCACGCGGGGAGCAGCAGCCACGCGCGTCCAGAGGAAGGCCGCGCAAGGAGCGAGCCCGAAGCCGCGCGCGGGGGCCCGGAGTCGCGCCGAGGGGCGGCCGGCGAGGAGAGGCCGGATCCAGCCTCGCAGCACGGCCAGGGCACGACGCAGCCCACGCCGGAACAGCCGGAGGCGGCGGACGGGGGAGCCTCGGGCGGAGCAAGGTGGGACGGGGCGGGGCGGGTCGAGCGGGATGGAAGCGAGGAAGAGCGCAAGGGACCAGATCCGCCTCGCCGCCGCCATCCTAGGGGCCGGCGCAGCTTCGCCGGCCGTCCCTCCGGCGACGGCGATGTAGGGGAGGGCGGCGAGGGGGGCTTCCGGCGGCGGCGGCTAGGGTTTCCCCCGTGTCGCTAGAGGTTGGCGACGCGGGGGGGGGGGGGGGGGGGGGGGGGGAGGGGCGCTCGTGGCGAGGCGGACATAAATAAGTTATTTGTTATCTCTATGCAAAGCGTTTATTTGTTTTTTTTTTCAACCGGACTGCGAAAAAAAAAAACCAGATGCGTCAAGTAGGATTTGAACTCAGGACCTCGAGCAAGACAATGATAGCGCGTTCCATCCCAACCAATGAATAATATTGACATAAGGCAAACGGAAAATCTATAAGAACATAACACAACGTCAAGATTAGTGTACATGTTTGAATTTTTTAAACCTTTTTTACAGATTGTGATTTTTTAAAATGTTGACTATTTTTCTAAAACACAAACAATTTTAAAATTTAGAAAGTATTTTTCAAATCTGGATACACTTTATAATTCTGATTTTATTTTTGAAAAGCAAGAACAAAATTTGGTATTCCAAACAATTTCTTCTCAGACAAATTTTGAAGACATGGATAATTTTGAAAATCCTCAAGCAGTTTTTAGAGTATGGACACTTTTGAAGATTCCAAACATTTTTTGAAAAACAAGACTAAATTTATTCTATCTTTATATTGATAATAAAATTTCTATATCTTTTTGCACTGTTTAATAAATGTTTACATTTTAAAAATGTTCATTTATTTCAAAAGAAAGTTTTGTGATGATTAAGAAATATATTATATACAGTGGAAAAGAATCTTAACATTCAAAGAATGTTTGTTACAATTTTTAAAAGTAGCTTCACGCATTTAAAAAAACACACGATTTCTAGATTTTTTTATGGAATGTGAATAAAATGTTCGCACAATTTTTTGAAATAGGTTCATACCATTTAAAAAATGAACAGTAGGAATCTGGAATGTTTACCTTTTATTCTAAAAATGCTCGGGCATGTATTTGAAAAAATAGTCATCATGTATTTTAAAAGTTTTCAATGTATGTTAAAAATTGTTTCCCATGTATACAGAAAACATGTAGTGTGTATTACCAAAGTTGACATGTATTTGCAAAAAAAGTAATCCGACTATGTAGGGGTACCAGGTTGGGGATGAGTTGTGTGCCGAGAGTGGACATGCAATTATGTCGGGCATGAGTTTCCTCTGTGGCTTGGACATGCAACCGGGTCAGGTGGATTTACATGTTGGGGTTGGGCATGGAACTAGGGATCAGGTGTCGGTGTCAAATCCGGCATATCTCGTAGTAGGGGTCCTAAGCTAGGTGTCTTGGAGCGATGGTAACATGGACACAGGATTTCACCCAGGTTCGGGCTCTCTCGAAGAGATAATACCCTACATCCTGTTTTTGGTTGTATTGATATCAGTGTAGTACAGGGTACATGTATCTACCACGAGATAGTTCTATGAATATGAGATGATCTATTGACTAGCCTGGCCTTGGTTTATATAACACACCGGAGGCCTAAGGTTTTACGAGAGTCCTTGGCTTGAGCGCTAAGTCTTGTGGAGTCTTCCTTGTATGCGGCATGGGCTGCCTAAAGTGGCCCATTAGTGAACCACCGTGGGGGACCTCTCCCGACCCATAGGTCGGGAGATAACGTGATGAGTACCCCCTAGTCCAGGACACTGCCAGTAGCCCCCTGAACCGGTCTTCAAGTTGGGGTCTCTCCTCGATTCTTCCGAACTGTTCTACATCTTCGATCGTCGGTCTTGAAAACAGGTTCAACAAATCTTCTCATCTTCGATCTTGAGGATCGCCGAAGTGAATCTGAAGAGTTTACACATCGGGTATCCGAGGAGCCCCTTTAAGTTTTCGGCCTTTATCAATGCCTTGTTATTTTTATGCCACACCTTGGGTTTGAAGTTGTTCCTGTGTGGCAGTGTTCTCTTGCGTCCGAGCTCCAATGTCGGACTGCATCCGAGGTATCCTCTTACAGCCGAACTCCAACGTCGAACTGCGTCCAAGCTCCAACGTCGGACTGTATCCGAGCTCCAACACCAGACTGTATTCGAGCTCCAATGTCGGACTGTATCCGAGGTGTCATACATCACCTTGGTTCAAAAAATTTGAAGGATTTCTGCCGATCTTAATGCCAAAAATGCCCTCTATGAAGCCAACCATTTGTATCCGAGCTTTATGCCAGACAGCATCCGAGGTGGTGTACCACCTTGGTCTTGGGCTGATTGTTTGCGGATTTTATTTTATTTGCTGACGAGATATATAGCCAGTAGTCCTCAAGGTGCGTGCCGGCCTAAAATCTGAGATGCACATTAGAGGAGATACTGATCGGCGGGCGGGCCCTTGAGAGAGGGTTTTGAGAAGTCGTCGTAATATATTAGCTTGATGCCGGATAAGTCCCAGTTGGTACCTATTGTTGTCCGAAGACACTTTTGCCCATAGTTAGGTCAAGCCGAACACTGAGCACTTTGAATTTTCTGCATTGAATAGGCAATGTAGTAGCCCCCGAGACACTGGTCGGGTGGCAACACCAGATCAGGGGATCGATATGCCCCTTTAATATTAGTAAATGATAAGCCCGAAGTCCGGTAGCCCCCGAGCCTTAATGTGGGCACGAGTGGTCGAATTAAGGATCGATATCCGGAGTAAAATCACGAATTATGTGTAATGATTCTATGTATCCAAGTACTCTACATCATTAATGCTCGGATCCGCACTATACAGAACTTTGTTGACCGACCATCGGCTTCAACCTCCTCGGCCAGTAGCCAGGGAGTGTTTGTCCCACTTTATAAAGCCTTTATGAGGGCACAGATTTATGACAAACAAGGAAATCCGGCCATACGGTTTTATAAACAAAGGTATGCGGAGAGAATGTTATATTACTATTTAATGTAAGAAATATCTTCCAAAGAAAATAGTCCCGCTATAGATTCCTTTCTTTGGGTTGTCATACCGACCATGATCATGAAACCTCACCTCTGATCAATGCGGGAGAAAAATATTGAGGATTTAGTTTGGGGAAAGTTCCCGAACTATGTGGTCTTTAGCGAACCTAAATTTCACTTCCGCCCCTGTCGACCAATTATATCCTTTAAGATCGCTAGCTTTCGGCTTCACCCAGTCTGAGGTGCTAACTCAGATGACCCAGTAGTAACAATCATAGAGGTGCTCCCTTTACCGCCTAGCCGAACAATCGGAAACGTAGGGGTAAGCACAGGAGTCAGGCAAACCCAGCTTGGCCAAAATCTTAAGTCAAATTGATGCATATTTATGGCTTTATAACGATGATTATGGAAGGCAGCCCTTGTATATTAAATACAAACGCCAATGATATGTTTATTATGACTCCATTGCGACCATTTATCAACTGAAAGTGGCCCATCGTCGTCTTCCACCCCCTTGTAGATGCTACGCAGGGAGTTTCCGCGATGACAAAACAACCCTTAGCCCATGTCTCGGTGCCCGAAGGCGGTTGTGTTAGCGGAAATGAGGCAATCAGATATGCGGGCTTTATAACTTTCACTTAGTCATCGGAGCTTTAAACTGGGGAAGCTAGCTATGAGCCCCCGGTTAGTGTTCGGCACCGACCGAAGTCTAGCCATTAACACTTCGGCCAATGTTATGAAAGGCCCATTGTTTAACACGGGGTAATTGGTATCGATCTATAGTTTGACACCATCATCGGATCGCTGACCAGTTTACGCCCATTGTGACAGTCAGTTTTCGGCTTTCTCCACTGATGTGCTTAACCATTCAAGCTGGAAGCACCATTGCAGTGGTTCTCCCTTTGCACACCTAGCCGAACAAAGCGGAACATAGGAGGCAAGCACAGGAGCCGGGCAACCCAACTGTTGACCGAAGACACAATTCTAAACCGATGCATATATAGCAATATCCGAGAATGTTATTGCTGAGGAGTCCATGAAGTACCTTAGCTTTCGATGGGTTCGGCTCTAGTCACAACCCCGCATTGATATTGCCGAAGTTTTAGAGGTGTCCGACGTTGTACTGCAAGACTTATGTTGGAAACACACAAATAGGTTAAAAGTGGCATAAGCTTGGAAAACCAAAAGATTTCAGTAAAAACTTTAAGTCCAAATTAAATCGAGTTTTTGGTGCCAATCTGAAAATTGGTCTTAAAGTTTTTTGTGCTTCTATCGTTCTTTAACATGACACATCCAATCTCTAGACTGCAAGTAGGTCAGCATCGGCTTCAATCTCCGCATCCCGAAGGCGGAGTGCTTCTCCGAGGCCAGTTTAGCGAACTAAACTCGAGCGGCTTTAGAGAGAAGCCAGGCTATCCAGCTATTGACCATACACTCGAGTCAAAAAAGGTACGGTGGAAAAAGACTTTGCAACGACCAAGAAGACATATCTGGGCGTTAATGGATTTACATCTAGTAATAGTACTAGTACCAGCGCTAGCACGTGAGAAATGCAAGAAAGACTATGATTAGCAAAAAGCAAAGACCGCCCTAATTGAATAATAATAAAAGGATTGGGTCTCCCTGTATGCCGCTGATCCGAATTTAGCCCCTGCTCTAGCTTGATGCTGCCTGGGCGTGTTCGGGATCTCCCACAATGTGCAGCAAGTTCTCACAAGTTGGATCTGCGAAGCAATTAAAAGAAAGAAATCTATATAGAACTAGCACCAACCAGTATCAAGATTAGATTGGTTTTGATCCTTTTGGGTGGAGTAGTAGTGTTCGGACTACCATTAAATCCAATGACCAAATCTAGCGTACCGTGCTGTGAGACTAGTAGTCCAATGCGTTAGTACTTCGGTTTCCTTTAGGAAAAACACTACTACCTCCGTCTGGGTTTATTGGTTTCCATTATATTTCGTGCCAAATTTTGACCATAGATAAAACTAACAAAATGTTCACGCATGTCACCAAACATTATATTTTTGAAAACTATGTTCAAATACGAATTCAATGAAATAATTTTTCTTGACACGCATTAACATTTTGTTAGTTACATCTTTAGTCAAAATTTGGCACAAACAACAAAAGGGACCTATAAACCAGGACGGAGGTAGTACTAGCTTCCCGCGATTGCCTAGGTTGCTGAATTAAAAAAGGAATAGAAAAACAAAAAAGGGAAAGGAATCTCCCCTGGATGGCCGCTGAGCACACCTCCCGTCGGCCTCGTGTGCGCTGCCGCACGTGGGAGGTACTCCGGCGTGTCTCTTTGGCTGGAGCGCCGCTTGATGAAAAATTTCTTTTGCGTTGACCCTCACCGTCCTTCTGCATGTGTGCCGGGCCGTCCGTGCCTTCGCTACTTTTATGGCGCAGGTCTGGTATACTACCAGAGGCCGAACACTTTTCTGATCTCGATTTGACTGCAAATCAGGTAGTACGAGGCAGCGATCATAATTTTGCAAAAAAAGATGGTTTACGTTGAACAGAGCTGACTGAAAAAATATCACCTGATCATCCATCGATCCGTGACGATCACCCAGCAGGCTCTCAATGAAAGCACCAATGTCGATGTCAAATCCGGCATATCTCGTAGTAGGGGTCCTAAGCTAGGCGTCTTGGAGCGATGATAACATGGACACATGATTTTACCCAGGTTCTGGCATTTGATTGTATTGATATAAGTGTAGTACAGGGTACATGTATCTACCACGAGATAGTTCTAATCAATATGAGATGATCTATTGACTAGTCTGGCCTCGGTTTATATAACACACCGGAGGCCTAGGGTTTTAGGAGAGTTCTTGGCTTGAGAGCCAAGTCTTGTGGAGTTTTCCTTGTATGCGGCATGGGCTGCCTAAAGTGGCCCATTAGTGAACCGCCGTGGGGGTCCTCGGCCCGATCCACAGGCCGGGAGACGACATGATGCGTACCCCCTAGTCCAGGACACCGTCATCAGGGAAAGTTGCATGTTGACAAACTAAGAGAACTACGAGGTGAGTTGCGAGTTGAGGATGGACTTACAACTGAGACAACTACAAACTTTGAGACTCTAGTTACGGGTCAACGATCGACTAGCAACTGGGATAAAACAAATTACATTCCCAGTTGCGAGTCAGGATGGACTTGCAACTAGGATGAAGACAACAACACAGGCCCAGTTGCGAGTCAAGGGTGGGGTTGCAACTGGAATAAAAAACATGATCCTAGTTGCGAGTTGAGGTTGGACTTGTAACTGAGTCAAGTATATAAAAACTATAAATGCGAGTTGCGAGTTGAGGGTGGACTTGCAAATGAGATAAAAAATAAAACACGTCCCAGTTGCAAGTCGAGGATGGACTTTCTACTGGGACAACCAAACTATGGGCCCAGTTGCAAGTTGAGGGTAGACTTGCAACTGAGACAACACAACAAACTATAGGCCCGGTTGTGAGTCGAGGGTGGACTTGCAACCGAGACAACAAGAAACTATTGTCCTAGTTGCAAGTTGAGGATGGACTTGTAACTAAGACAACACAACAAACTATAGGCCCGGTTGTGAGTCGAGGGCGGACTTGCAACTGGGACAACAACAAACTATGATCCCAATTGTGAGTCAATGATGTATTTGCAATTAAGACAACTACGGGACATGGACCGAGTTGCGAGTCAAGGGTCGACTTGCAACTGGGATGAAACAAACTATGGTCCTAGTTGTGAATCATGGGTGGACTTGCAACTGGAATAAAAAATAAAACACATGCCTAGTTGTGAGTCGTTGGTGGGCTTGCAACTGGCAAAACTATCAGCCCAATTGCGAAGTGAACCTATAACTAGGGCAACTACAAAACTATGAGCCCATTTGCGAGTCAAGTGTCGACTTGCAACTGGGATGAAACAAACTACAGTTCCATTTGCGAGTCAATGATGGACTTGCAACCAGCACACAAAAAATCGGCTCCCAGTTGCGAGTGAAGGGTGGACTTGCAAGTGGGGAAACAATGGGCCGCGCCATAGTTGCAAGTCGAGGGTGGGATTGCAGCTGAGGAAAAAAATCAAACTCTAGCTACGAGCCGAGTATGGACTTGCAACTAATAAAAAGGTCGAGCCCCCAGATGCGAGTCGAGGGTGGACTTGCAAAAGAGAAAAAAAAGTCGAACCCCACTTGCGAGTCAAGTGGGGACTTGCAGCTGGGACAAAAAAAGGTCTGAGTTGCGAGTCGGAAGTGGACATGCAACTAGGACAAAAAGTGTTGGCCCACAGTTGCAAGTCAAGGCTGGACTTGTAACCGAGACCAAAATATGTCACGCCGAGTTGCATGTCAATGGTTTACTTGCAATTGTGACAATAAAATTAAAAGAGATGGGCTCCAGTTTGCATGTCGATGGTCGACTTGCAACTAAGACAAACAATAAAAAAGGAAGACTTCAGTTAGGTGTACACTTGCACGAAAGATCAAAATGGTCTAGACCAAGATGCATGTTGGTGATCGACTTGCAACTAGAACAAGGAAAAAAAGACGAGTTTCTTACATATTAGGGTTAGACATGTAAACAAAAATAAAAACAAGAAATGGGCCGTTGCCCGTGATTGTATTGTTTAGAAATTTGGCCGGGTTGCCTCTACTCCAAAGACAAAGAGCAACGTGATTGAGAAAGAGAGAGAGAGGAACAAAACTGACTTGCCAACGGCCAGCTAGTCTCTTCGCTTATACATACAACTCTTCTCTTCAGCTACCACACTTAAAGAAATAGTCCATAAAAATGCCCCAAAAAGAAAGACACAAGGTGCTATGGGCCACAAAATGAACAATGATGGGCAACACCGGACGCGCGGGACAAAACAACCCCGATCAAAGAATCACACTAAATTTATAGCGACGGCTCAAATGGACTGAAACTTAGACGAGACATCACACTCATCTATAAAAGTTTTAGCAATTCCAATACATGATTTAATATTCCATGGACACGTCGCACAGATGAATACAAATTAGAACAACGACATAAATACGTACATGACTGATCATACGGTATATACATGCACAAAGAAGATGCATGCACACAACATATGATATATACACCTATCATATTATCGCAAAAGGGGAGAAAAAAGAAATGAAAAAACACAGAAAAATAACTCACAAACTGCACCGGCTGCAGCGAATTGAGACGGTACAACAAATAGACAAAAAAAATCTAAAAACAAATAGACAAAAAAACTGGCAAGGGCAGCCCACGCTAGCACACACAGGGCCAGCCCATGCTGGCATGCTGCATGCACACCCCGTGCAGGGGGAGCAACTAATCAACCGCTTCTTCGGGAGCCTCGCAACGATCAGCGCCACTTGGTGCGCTCTCAGCCATTCGTCACGTGTCGCGCTCTAGGCGCTTCCCTCGGATTTTGTTTTTTTAATTTTTCCGCACGCGTTTTTGGCTTTTTAAACGGTTTATTTCCTGGGTTTTTTTAACGTTTTAGTTTTCCATCGGTCTTCCCTAGCTTTTCGACCAAAAAAAAATTTTGCGCAAAAAATGCATTTTTTCCGCGAGAGTCAGGGTTTTGTTTCCGCGAGAGGTACAGTTGTGCTTTCTCTTGAGGCACGGCCGTGCCTCTAGGAAACGAAAAAAACACGTTTTTTGTTTTTTTACCTTTCGCGAGAGGCACGGTTTTGCTTCCGCGAGAGGCATGGTTGTGCTTTCGCGAGAGTCACGGCCGTGCCTCTTGGAAACGAAAAAACGCGTTTTTTGTTTTTTTTTCTTTCGCGAGAGGCACGGTTTTGCTTCCGCGAGAGACACGGTTGTGCTTTCACGAGAGTCACGGCCGTGCCTCCTCGGAAACGGCAAAAAAACGTGTTTTCTGTTTTTTTTCTTCTGCGAGAGGCATGGTTTTTGCTTCCGCGAGAGGCACGGTTGTGATTTCGTCAGAGGCACGGGCGTGCCTCTTTCGGAAAGGGGAAAAACTCGTGCTCCCGATTCGGTGTTTTCGTCCAGTTTTTTTGTCCGGTTTTTTCGTGAAAAAAAGTTCGTCAAAACCTATCAACATGGGATCTAGTTTTGAAGATCTCGACGCGAGGAATCCAACGGTGAAAGCGGTTCGAGATTTGGACGCACGGTTTAAGAGATAAAACGTTTTGAATAAACGGATCTACGAAAAAAGGGAAATCTCCCAGGTTGCGACAAGTGGTGCACATGCAGCGCGCCACTTGTCGCAACCTGGGGAAGTTGGAGTGATCTCCGCAAGGAGTACTCCTTAACTAGTGATTTCGGGGGGGGGGGGGGGGGGGGGGGCTGCGCGAGCACGCGCTCCGACTCGAACGAAGACAAATCCCGAGATTAATCGCCAGATCAACTGCGCATGAATTTTGAAGACAGAACAAATCCAAGAGTGGAGGACTTAGATGTGAGATAGCTATTTCACATTTAGATGTGAAATAGCAAATCCGTTTTAGGAAAACGACTAATAGTTGTTTTTCCATATGCTCACTTTTTCAGTTTTAAGAAAGCAGGATTTAAGCATGGAAAACATACTAGACTAACCACGGCCTTACCATGGCAAATATATTAGACTTACAATGGCAATTATATTGTAGGTAGCAATTTATATTTGCATCGTTGTAGATTCCAAATTCCAAATACATCACATCCAACAATTTAAATTGGCATTGAAGCTCAATATCAATGTCGGGGATAATTGCCATTGGGTTCAATTCAACGACAAGTTTTTGAATGCCTATGTCGAAACAGAGCATTATCTATTGCTAAAATATGTTTTTTTTCATGTCCAGATATTGTTTAAATATTGGTACAATATTGTTTTACTGAAAAAACATTTATTGAATCATGCACACAAATAATATTTCAACATATATCATAAATTCAGGTACAGACTACGAAACAATATGTCAACCAACATGCCCCAGTAGATACAACACACCATACAAGATCTTAGATCAGCATGTCAAAATATGCACATGCTACCAAACAAATTGCATTTGTGTGCACTAATATGAATGGACACGCGTCTCAGGAAAGAATAGCCATGCCACAGTCTAACTGAACAATGTCACTTTAGAAAAAAAGAAATAGCTACACAATCAACCAGGTTGAACCAACTTTAAGAAGAGTCTTCGGATTGGCTGAAGGCCCTTTGGCACCTTCAACTGGTGACAGCCTAAGAGCATCTCTAGCAGACCCCGCAAAATTCAAACCCGCATAAGTGTTTTGCAGTTCGTGGGAAAGTATGTATGCAGGCCGGCGCGGGCGAGGTCAGACTCAGACCCCGCAAAACGTATCCGTAAAAAAACATATTCGGTGAATATGTTTTTTTACGGGTTGGCTACGCGGGGTCTGCTTGGGCCGCGCCGCGTCGACCCGCAAACCGAAAACCCCAATAAGCGAATTTCACAGTGATCCTGACAAACGAGTTCAAATTCAAACGCTAGAACATAGTTCGCGCGAAAATAAAAGCATACTTTTGGTAGGGCAAATGCAAAAGGACTTTCAAAAGCAATGACCACGTCCGGCATTATCTTGGTCGATCTTCACTCCGCGCCATCGAGTCCATGGAGATCATCGGAACCACCGAATCCACCTCTGGCGCTTGTTCCAACTCCCGCACTAAAATCATCGGCTGGCGCACTGAACGCATCAGCGACTTTGGTTCCAAACCCCGCACCGAATCCACCTCCGGCACTGTAACATGCACTGGCTGACACAACCATTCTTCTCTTCAAGATTTCTCTTCTTGCCATATCATGCCATTCTTTGGTGAGGTCGTCCATGTCATTGCGGTTCATTGTCATGATCTTGTTCTCTTCGGCAAGCAACATGGACGTGGCTTGTTCTCAGCGGCACGAACTCTTCTTTCCTCAATGGCCACTTTGCGCAGCCCCTCTTCCTTGAGCAATTGCCATTTCTCTTGCTTCTCACATGCCTTCTTCTCGGCCAACTCTTTCTTGATCTCCAACGTCTTCAATAACATCATCTCATTTGATTGCACCATGGCATCAATCTTCTCCCTCAAGCTCGACGCTTCATGCTCTCTCTTCATTTTCTCCTTAGTCTTCTTGTCGCCACCAGGCTTGTTCAAGTTTCTTGGGCCATCAGCATCCTCATCTTTATCCATGTTTGTAAATGAACCTCTCTTCGATAGGGATTCTTTCTCAATCAACTTCCACTTCTCGCAATTCTTGAGCAAGACCCAACAATGCTCTAGTTTGAAGAATATGTCTTCCGAAGCTTCCATGCCTTTGTATCTTTGTTTGGCAATTTTGTCCTACACAATTAGAATGATGCAAACATTTCATATGATGCAATATGATGTGCACAACTTGAACAAAGGTAAAATGAACTCACAAAGTCGGTCTCCATGGTTCCACTTGGAGGTGCATTGCGTACTCGCTCCAAGCAAGCTGCCCAACGGCTGCAAATGGGCTTGATCACGTCCCAACGCCCTTGGAGTGACCGAAAGGTGCGTGGAATCCTATTGGAAAACCTTACCATCATGCGGAAGTATTGATCTTCGATCCTTTCCCAATACCTCTTGGCGGCTTGAGAAGTACCCATGCATGCATCAAGAGACACCGCACTCCATGCCTTGATCAAGATTTGATCTTTCAAGATCGTGTAGTTCTTCGATCTCTGGCTTTTTCCACTTCTTGCTTGCGATTGCTCGTACGCCATCTCATCGATCTCCTCCAATTCTTCTTCACCCCCATGATCATCCACGCCGCCCTCCGTTTCATTGTATTCAAATGCGACGAACGGGGCCTCATCGATGTCAACGGCCTTGGTGTCCAACAAGTTCACGAACTCGGTAGTTGCATTGTTCGAACCACCGCTATAGTGAACGACAACAGGTCACGAGATATCGCCAAAGCAAAAGAAAATTTCGATGACCGAAGAGGCATACCTTGCGGCCATTTCGTCGAACACATCACCTGCGGTGGGAGCAGCACCGTTGAGCGGGATCGCCGGGGAACCTCTTTCCGGAGCGCAGGGAGTGGATGAAGTAGCCGACCTCTTTGTAGCCGGAATCTTCCTCCGCTTTACGCCCGAGACCTTGGCGACCTTCTCCGCCGCCGGCTGGGATGGCACAGTGGCGTTGGCGCCTAGAGCGTGGGCCTTCCCGGTGGGGGCGGCCGGATTCCCGCCCTGCACGCCCACGTTGCCCTGCCGCTTGCGGGCAGGCGCGGTGGCGCCTTGGGCGACGGCGGGGCCAACATGGCCGGCGACGAGATCCGCCCGAGGGGATTGAGCGTGCGCGACCTCGACGGTGCCGGGGGACAGCAAGGTGTTATCCTTGACGGCGAAGGACTGCCGGGGAAGATGAACCGGAGCATGAGGTGGCGGGGGCAATGGGCGTACATGTCCATCGGCGCGCTGTAGAAGGTCTTCCACGCCCGGCTGCTCGTGTCCCAGACCAGGCGCTGGATCGCGCCGGCGTCGGTCACCACCACGCGCGAGAACGGCGCCCCGGCCGTGGCGTGGTAGGCGTAGGTGATCTCGCCGGGGCTTACCGTCACCTGGTACAAGAACATGTCGGCGTACGACGCCATTTACGGGACGCCGTTGAAGTGCACGCCGTTCCACGGTCCGGTGCGGTACTTCTTGACGCCGTTGTGCCAAAGCGCGTTCTCCGGCAACGCCTTCGTCTCGGTACTGCGCCGGTATGGGCCGAGGGACGGGTCGGTGGCCGAGCGCCAGGACGTGATGTACCACTCGGCCCCCGTCCACAGGTTCTTGCCGGTCTTCATGGCAGCAAGGTGTTCGACGGATGGTCGAACGACTGCCACAGGTGGGCACCGCTGGCTTGATCACGCACGACAAGGTTCCCGGAGTCCAGCAGTTGCACCACCGCGGAAGCGGCGCCGGTCGAGTTCGTCGACCACGCGACCTGACCGCCGTCCATCAGGAGGAGCCTCCCGGCGTTGCCGAGCACCAGCACGCCGGAGGTGCCGGTGAGTGGGCTGTCGCGGTTGGCCACCCAGCACACGGCGTCCTCCAACACGGAGAACCATATCCCGAGGTACCTCCGCGCTGGCACCCCAAGGGAGAAGAACCCCACGGTGAACGCCCCACCTCCGCGCTGGCACCCCAGGAGAGAAGAATCCATTGGGAACCACCCGCCGGCAGAGACAAGTGTCTCGCCATCGGCGACGTCGCCGCGCGCCGCTGTCGAACATGTCTGCGCCGTAGGCCGGCGTTCCGAGATGAAAGTGAAAGAACACGCAGAATAGGAGGAGGAGAGAGCCTCCGACATGGCTTGCAGCTGAGCTCATGAGCGGTCGATGCTTGTTCGTCTGGGCAGTCGAAGGTCATGCAACACTCCCGCGACTGCACCGAGATTGCTGCTCAGATCGGTGCTCTCTAATAGTTTTAAAGTGACAGCAAAAGGTCAAACGGTTGACAACTTCACCCTGCCCTCGTTTGCTGAGGGAGAAAGATCTTATCAGGAGGGCGCGATGCAACGTCTTGGAGGCACTTAAGTGTTTACTAGTAACATTCTATATATGTAGACTATTATTTTAAAGATTGTACTAAGGGCCCCTCGTTCTAGTCTCGCCATGGCCCCCCATAATCTTAGGACCGGCCCTGTCTTGGAACCTGTGCGGCGGCCCATGGGCTTCTAGGTGGCAGTGACTGTCTGCGGCCATGCAGTTGGCGTGACGATCATGTCTGATATGTTGGGCGGTCGTGATATCAGTGTCGTCCATGGTCGACCCAGCATGGTTACACAAACTCAAGTCTGGACGGCTTGGTGGTGTTCATTCAAATCTGGTCAACTGGATGGTGGTGGCTTCAAACTGTAATGTAACGACCTCCTACGGCTCTACGACGGCCCTGATCACCGAAAGGTCTTCAAGAAGGTTTATCTCTCTAGATCCGGTGGTTGACTTTGATGGTGAGATGGAGAAGGCTCGACGCGTGAGGATGGTTGTGCAGCGGCGATGGTCGCACATCACAGGTAGTTGCTGGGATCATGAAAAAGTGATGGCGACAACACACGAGTGACTTCGGTGGTGGTGCTATCATGGACCCGGTCTCGAGCTCCGGGGAGGAAGCCTAGGTCTGACCCAAATTGGTTATACCTGTCAATGCCGCATTCTTTACGCCATTACCTTGTCGAAGGTTTTGCTTGGATATGCTCGGACTAACTCTTCAGGGTGAAAACCTAGATTCATGCCTTGTGGTTGAATCCGGTGATCACGTCACTTGAGTGTTGTTCCCTTTCTGAAGATGTTGTTCAATAATCTTATCGTCCGTGTGGCGTCATGAGATGATTGGTGCGGATATGATCATTGTTGTAGTTTGCAATCGTGGATCTGGTCGCTTTGGTTTTTTTTCTTTTTCTTTTTCTCGCCTACACATAATTTTTTCTTATATGACTTTGCTAGTTGTTGACATAACTTTGTCTTCTATGACTTTGCTAGTTGTTGGCGTATTTGTGTGTGTGTATTGGTGTTGATTGTGTGCATTCTAACCATGCAGAGGCCGAGTGTGTGCTCATCGTGTTTGTATCCTCTTGATAATGATATGTCTAATCTTTAGTAGTGAGACTGGGTTCTTCTTTGTTTGTTAACGATATTTATGAAAGGAACTAAGATATCGAATTGCTGCATTAAATAAATTGGGTTTCAATAAATAATGTACATATTCAATATTTGTATATATTGATGGCCCAACCAGTTAAATAATAATAATATATTTTGTTAGAACATAGTTCATATGAAATGTGATATTTGACATCATGTTGGAGTCTATACTTATTTTTCTTTTGCATGTTGTGTTGTGTATGTTTCTAAGAGCCATGGAGCATAATTACAAAGTTCCTTGTGACAATATCTAATGGTAATTTATGTTAATCCAACCACAGAGCATATATCTACAAAACAAAAATTGTTTTTGTTAGAAAATATCCATCGCATGCAAAGAATCTATACAAATAAAGTACTATACAATGACAATCTACTACCTCTAATAGCAACCTTGTCACATGGTTCCTTCGACGATTCAGATATTAAATATATTATAGTTCCAGCTATTGATATAGCATTCCTTCTGCACAAGTAATAGATTTATTCAATATACAATTGCAAAATGTAAACATGTTTATTGGGAAATATTAAATTATGTAATTCCACAATTGACACCCTTAGATTATTAATTTTAGTTTCCCTTTTTTGTGCATGTATGAATATATTGATTAAGTAATGTAATTATGCATCTGATAATAAATACCTTATATCAAGTCTCTGCACTCGATTTGATGCTTCTTCTGCTGCTTGAATTGCTTTGTTTGACATTCCAAGTGTTGAACAAAAACGTCGCTACAAAGTGTGAATTATAGGGTAATTTTATTATTGAAACTATTAACTAGAACACATTTATATTCTGCTACCATTTATCAAAAAATGAACTACTAGGCTTACTTCATAAAAATGTTATGATGTAACGAAGTAACTATATATGAAAATACTTACCACGAGATCCCTAGGACGAACACTACTGATTTCCATGCATTCGCCTTTCTTCTCTTCAATATGGTGTACTAGTAAATCTTTTGCTCGAGAAACTTCTTTTTTTGTAACTCCATTAGTGACGGTGCAAATCTCTATTTTTTAGATAGAAATGAAGAAGTTTATTGATAATACATGACAAAATGTTCATATATTTCTATAATAAATTTCATACCTTTTATAGTTCGAGCCTTATTAGCTTGCCTGCATGCTATGTACAAGCAAGCAGCACAAAGAGAATGTTTCTTCCTTATATTAAATATCTTAAGATCATTTGCTTTCATGTATAAATTTGTTGCTTGAAGCTTTATGTTATCCACAATGCCCAACCTAAAAACAATGTGGTTAGTTCACTTAGTTTTGTGCTACACTTCTTATTTAAATTATCTGAATTTTTGTTGTACACTATATTATAAATATTATAATGAACTTTGGACAAGTCAAAATAACAAATATATTAGTAAAAAAATTAATTATCTTAAAGTTCACATGTACACCTAATAGTTCATTGCAATATATTAATATGACAATCATATTAGTGAAGAAATATTAAAAAATCGTATTAGTAAAAATAAATTTAAACTAAATGTACATAAGAATATGAATTCACCTGTCGGCCATATCAGCTATATAGTAAATTGCATTGTCGGCTTGATGGGAAGAAAAATCAACAGACTCCTGTATATTGCCGCGAAAAGAGTTGTGGTGATCAAATATGTTTTTATCAAATCTCATAGCAGGTGTAGAATTATGCCTTGATTTCAGATTATTTGGGGATTTCACTGTAGAAATAGGGTCATAATTGTCATATTTTGACGCTAAAGGGGTGAATGTACGCCAATCATCTTTCTCATCAATGTAATGACTATCCAATACAAGGCCGCATTCTGAGCATATGGTGTCTCCAGTTGCGCGATCGAATACTATCACTGTGCTAATGTTACAATCTTTACAGTATGATGATTCCATTAGAATGTGTGGTTATGAAAAGGCACAGTTTGAGTAGGTTAGATAGCTAGGAAACCACTAAGACTATAACCAAATAACAGCTACACTAATGCTTTAATGGCTTGCGTGCTATTCCACATTTATATGGCATTTAGCCAAAATGTTTTAAGCATGACTGTGAATAGTAGATATTTTGTTAGACCCACTTAACTAAAAGGTGGTTGTCTCGTTGACACACAAAATTTTATATGCAGTTTGGTAGATTATGAATGTTTCTATCAGATATTTCAAGTTAGCTAACAGATCATGTTTTTTAGTTCTACATAAATTTACCGCGTCTACATGGCGGTAACTAATTAGAATGCACTCTCTCTGTTTCTTTTTTACTTTGCATATAAGATTTGTCTGATTTGGGATGCTATGGGGATCATGCAGTAGTCCAAGTGATGTGATGGCTGCAGAGGTCCAAGTCAATCTATCATCTTCCCACGCCGGACATAGTGAGGTTGAGAATGCTATGAGTGTGGCTTTTTAGCTCCCATGTAGGTGTATCCTTTGTCCTCACCGTTTTGATGGCATCGAGATCCAGATGTGCACAGAATTATGTCAGCGATAGGTTTTTACGCAAAATAGCAGAAGCACCTATGCATTAGTGGATTGATTAGAAAAACAAGTCTGTCTTGTTTTAATTAAGAAAATTAATGTCAGTGATAGGTTCTGAGATATTGCAACGTCAACGCTAGTACACGTACGTCGGGAGGTCCGTCACTTAATTCAGAGATAAGTTGTTAGTTGTTACACAATAATGGACGCACCTATGCATCTGTTGACTGATTTTTTTTGGGAAGTCTTAGCGACTCCACACAGATCTCGTTGGATTGAAACCCAATGGTCACCCCTCTTCTTCGTCCTCTGGCAAGTGCTATTGTTCATCTTCTACCTCGCGACATACGTAATTTCTTTTCTCCGCCTCTTCCCTCCTCTCCACATTCCTCACCCTTGTTCCAGCCCTTGTCGGCGACCCCGCTGCCGGCCATGGCGTCACCATGTCGAGATCAGGCGATGTTTAATCCAAGAATGAATCAAAAGGAATAGCCCCCACCCCCATCCACACCAAAGAAGCTTCATCGTCGGCTACGTCGGCGACACCACACCTAACCGCGTCGTCCTTGTTCCCGACAAGGTCCTGGCTCGACCTCTTTGAGACGTATCGACTGCTTGCATCACCCTGGTCTTGGCCTCGGGCTATGCACTGTTACTCACAAGCAAAATTGACTTCCAAAATTTTTATTTTCACGCAACTGATAAATAGCTGAAGCGTACGATAATTTGGCTTGGCAAAATGCATGGTTTGTTGACCTGATGATCCACTTGAGAAAGACCCCCCGTAAGTGATAACTAAAATTCCTATCCTTCCCTTAGCCAAGGGCTCTCGTAGTTTCTTCTTCTTTGTGTTTGCTTTGTAATCTCTGCCGCATTGGCAACATAATAGTGTGAAAAGAACAATAGAACAAGTTCATAACCCAACAAAAAACAAAGAACATGGAAAGAAATTCTTGCCATGTGTAGTGTGAAGTGCAACCTCTCAAGACAATTAAGTCGTAGATATGACCGTATCTTTTCTCACGACGATGAGAGCTTGTAACAATATAAAGAGTACTTTAGCACACCAATTGGCTAAAAGTTTCAAACTTCCAACATAAAAGAGTTAAATACATTGGAGGTGCCTCATCTTTCTTGCACGGTCAGTTTGGTGTCTAAAGTTAACACAAAACTGGTGCTAGAACTTGTCCGGCTATGCAAATACGGCGCCTCCTTCCGTATTCGAACAAACACCAGCCCACGTGACGTCTGTCCAAGGACAATGGTATAGGGTTCGCATCTTCCCAAAGCCGAAGAACTTCTTTGAACTACAGCCAAGGCAAATCTCTAGTATTGGTATCGGGGCCGGTGGCCACTAGTTAGTGGCTGAGAGTAGGAAAGTGTTGGGTGATTTTTTTTTTTACAGAAACCCACTCGTATTTTATTTAATCACGTAGGAAAGATCTGAAATATAGTGTATGCTATTCAGAAATAACATGGAAAAGCAATCATATTGGAGGGGTTTCAAACCTGGGAGCTCCTGGCCAAATACTGCTCGATCTGTCCACTCGGCTGAAATATGACATGCATTTACCTATTAGCTACAACGCCATGTAGACACTTTCCACATATTTCTTTGCAATTTTCCTAATGCGTTATCTGTCGGTTTTACTCTTATTATTTCCAAGTTCATGCTTAGTGTCATGGCACGTAAATTTCCCATATAAAAATACAATATGAAAATATTTATTATTTTAAATATTTTTTATATTTTCATTGTTGAGTACTTTGAAGAGGTAGACATGAACTTTTTCAAAAATTTATGGGGATTGAATTAGTTCAACCTATATTATAAATTATTGTGTCAATTTATGTATGTTTATTCTAGACAACAAGCACACACTACTACTGTTTATCTTCATTGTATTTCTACAATACCCAATTATTGACAAATTGACAAAGTTGTATTTTGTAAACTACTCAACACGCATTAAGAAAATATTGTGTTGAATTTCTTAATACAATTTTTCAAGATGCTACAGAATAATTTTTTAAGACACATTGAACTTTTTAAAAATACACATTGCCAATTTTCTAATGCAATATGAACATTTTTCAAAAACACTTGTTAATTTTTAATACATTTGAAACATTTTCCAAAAACATGTTGAACATTTTCAAATGCACCAACACTTTCTTTAAGTTTATGGCAGCTGTAATTTTTCTTGCATTTCTTTTTTAATGATAATAATAATATGAAAAAAAAGAGGAACCTGAAAAAGTAAAATAAAACTTGTGAGGGCCCATAGAAGCGCCATATATAAATGAAACTCACTTGAAGAGGTATGTAGCAACCAAAGCGGACTTTTGGAGCACGGTGGCTACTGACCATGCCTTTTCTGAAAGGCTAAAACCTGGAACCTAAAAGTTTCAAAAAGAGTTGTTTGTTTTCACACAAAAACGTATGCCTCTGCTCTAAGTGACTTTCAAGTTTTGTTCGAAATTATGTTATATTATACCCTGCAAAAAAGACAAAAATCCGGCCCAAAAAAAACAAGCTGATTGTTCAATGTATTTGTCTTTTTTATCTCTCATATACAAACATAGATTTTGATGAAAATTCACACGGATATATTACACTTCTATGTGTGCATGTACAGAAAAATACAAATTTTTTAGCTTTAAATATTCTTTTCTTTGAACTTCGAAAAAGAGGACACAATGTTTCCATGCTTCAAAATTACTTTTCACATCGACCACGTCAATATCTGCTGAGCAGAATATGGCATCGTGACCAACCCGTGCGTGCAATTCAATCCGCAATCACGAGTAACACAGTTTTTTAAATTTGCGGGGTTTTCCTACATGATCAAATAAAATATGAGTTTTTTTTAAAATACTCATGCATGGGCCTTTCCAACTCTGCCACTGCCAGGCTGGCACGCCGCCCGGGCTACGTCCAAGTACGGGATGAAGACACCGTATTTGCACGGCGGGATAAGTTCAACCACCAGTTTCATGTCTTTTACAACTTTAGACATTAAACTTACTACGCATGATAATTTGAAGCACCTCCTGTGTATTTCACTCAACATAAAACAAAACTAGCTATATAGATCAGATCAGCACTATACAGCCGCTACTAAGTAACCATAATGTATGTTGTCTGACAGGTTACCCTAATAAGTATACGTACGTACCATATGCATGCATGATGCATGCACACACAAAAAACTTCACTCAGCACCAGTCGTGGATGCCACGTCCATGATCCTCCTCGTCGCCGGAGCAGCGGCGCCGCAGGACGTTAACCTCTTCCTTATCGCGCTCTGTATGTTTCCTAGGTTCGGCAGCAGCAACCTCAGCCCCCTGCGAGCCGCGAAGTTCCGGCACGCCTGCTGGAGGTCGTTGCACGAGTAGACCTCCGCGATCTCCATGAGCGTCTCCACGGTGGAGTCCTTGATCAAGTCGCCCAGCCTGCACGCGCACATCACCTTCAGCCTCTCCATCAGGTAGTAGTCGGCGGCCTCCAACAGCCGCAGCGTCACGTCGTACGACCCCCTCCCCTTCCCCTTGGCGGTGGCCTCGCCGGGGAGCTCGTCGGTGTAGATGAAGTGAAGCACGCCCCTGAACGCCTCCGCGGTGACGATCCCGCCGCCTACTTCCAGAAGCACGTCCGTCCCCTTGGCCGCCTCGCGGCCGTGGCCGTAGAGGAGGCCCTCGAACCACGGCGACTGCGCGGCCACCACCATCCGGTGCGCCTCGAACACCTCGCCCTCCACCTCGAACCGCACGTCGAAGGGGGCCTTCCCGCGGGCGAGGAACCGGATGGCGTTCTCCCCGTGGCTCGACGGCGGCGGCGGCGGCATCTTCACGAGCCCCGGGCGGTTGACGGCGAGGCTCCTCCTCCGCGCCTTGTGGATCGTCACGGTGCAGCGCACCGTGATGGAGTCGGCGTGGATGGCGCCCAGCGCCGCGCTCTCGAGGTGCGCCCGGGTGATGTAGCGCCGGATGCCCCAGCTGTTGCACATGGCGTCGTACTTGCAGGCCCGGTCGGACCGCCGCGTGTGCCGGACGTCGCCGTCGGGGCCGAGGAGCTGGAAGCTGAACTCGGCACTCACGGGGCGGAGCTGCGGCTTGTGGAGCGTCTGCGCGTACAAGGCGATCCACCCGCCGTCCGCCGTGCTGTAGCCGTCCGGGTAGAACCGGATGTGCCACCGCCGGCCATCGACGGAGAAGTGCTGCGACAGGATCGACTTGCCGACGCCCATGCCCTTGGTATGGCTGTACTCGCGAATCGTGAACTCGTGCGTGACCGTCACCTTGGGCACCTCGCTCACCGAGCCCGTCACCGCCGTGACATCGCGGCCGTCGGCAACAGAGGGGACGACTGCCATGTCGATCCGGGCTGTTTAGGTAGGTTGTTGGTGGTCAGGGTTGAATATATACTACGTACTCGCGACCGTCACGATCGCACGTTGATCAAACTCTAATCCCAGCCCCGCAAAAAAAAAAAAAAAAAAAAGAAGCTCTAATCCCAGCAATCGTCGGATCGTTGGCCTCCGTTGATTCTAAGTTTCAAACTCCATGCCCAGAAAAAAAGAGTTTCAAACTCTAATCTAATCCCTTTCTGCCGTAGGTTGCTAAATCGGATTTGCTAATACCTCCTTTAGTTTTGCTAAATCTTACTACCTCTGTCCTGGTTTATCAGTCCCCTCGTATTTAGAGTCATATTTTGTTCAAGATTTTATCTAATAAAATATAAGTTACACATAGTAAAAATCAATATCACCAGAAACTATGTTCAAAACGGAATCTAAAGATATAATTTTTCGTGTCATGCATTAACATTTTTATAGTTAAATGTATGGTCAAACTTTGACATAAAATACAAAGAGGGACAATAAACCAGGACGAAGGTAGTAGTCGACTAAGACTTACAAATTCCTTTTCAGATTTTTCCTTTCTTTCTTATATGTTATGTCATTTGACTATAATTTGCATATCCCTTTGTCTCTCGCCTGTTTTATCTGCCATAATCCCAAATACTAGACTACATACCTTCAATCAGCTCGCCATCAACCATGGCGCCCGTTTCTTCTAATCCACCACACCACCGAGATCGAAACCCCTTGCATCATCCTACTCCTCGATGTGCATGGCCCCGGGTGACCCTTGTTGAGGCGCCATCTCGGCATTAGGTGGATGTGACCGCCGTCTCTATTGCGCTGGATCACCAAGTTGCCCCGGGGGTTAAACTGGCTATCGGAGTACCACCCATCAGCTGGAGTATTTAACAAAAAACTACCACAATTCGTGGAACCATGCCTACAAACTACCACTTTACAAATTTGTGCCAAAAACTACCACTTTTTCTCTAATCTTTAACTAAAAACTACCACATGGTATCACATCCTTTTCTCCTCTTTGAAGTCACTATTCAAAACTAAAGGTATCACACCTAGAGTAGATTTCCATGCCGATAGTATTTTTCTTTCAGTAATCTTGTACACAAACTATCTGGTCTTTCTAACAGTCTCCATGTCTGCCTTGCTAATAGAGCTTGGTTGAACATTCTCATGTCACAAAAGCCAAGACCACCTTGATTCTTTGAGCGAATCACTTTTTCCCACGCAATCTAGTGTGTCTTGTGCTTCCCATTTTCCACTCCCCACCAATAACTCTGAATCATGTGAGTAAGATTATCAGAAATGGCAGTCGGCAACTTAAATACGCTCATAATGTAAGTTGGTATTGCATGTGCCATGTACTATTAGGGACATACAAATTGTTTATCAAGTAGGAGTCTGCTACTAGACAACTACAGTGTCATTGTGGTCGATGTTGTTATTGCACGATCTAGTCCACTTATCACCGGATTACTTAAATTAGGATGTTGAGGCGGGTTATTGTTCATGTGCTTATTCTGAGAAAATCCATGTTGTTTGGGGGGGGGGGGGGGGGGCAATGGCCCCCATGGCTCCGCCACCACGGTGATTGTCTAGGCTAAAACTGCCTCCAAGTGTGATCATATTCTTAGAAGGAACCCACTCGTATCCATCGGTTGAAACCATGTGATACAAATAACCGCCATCGAAGTCACGCCCAGTTTGATAACCCTGGCACTGATGGTTCTTCTCATGCATATACTCTGAAATTGCAGACAATATCAAAGACTTTAATATTAACTATTGGAGTTGTAGTCGTATGTAAAATGGGTCAAGGTAGTCGGAGAGCTCGTGATCTTCATCATATTGCTTGTCTTATGGCATTAACCCTTCGATCACTACGATCGCGGCGAACGCCCAACTTGAGCCACATTGTCAACCTTTGCGGGGAGGTCGCTGACGACGATCACGCCCTATGTGAACCACTAGTACGTCTCATTGACCTCCCTGGAACAACCATGGGTACGGACGGCATCATTCTTTTAATGTGCACTTTGCACTGTAGGGCTGAAGCCATTCAACTGAGCTTGTAGGGCACTCTGCCTTGGTTAAAGGCGAGTATGCTTCGAGCATTGTTGTTGACGACCAATTTCTTTCTTAACAATACAGTTGTCAATTGCTAGGCTAACAAGGATGTTTTGTTGTTTAAATATCCTCAGATTACTGGAATTCTGAAAGTGTATAATACTGGAATTCTCAGAAAATGCAACAAGTATCCTCAAATTAAATATCAAGTTCCTTGCTGATTTTTTTTACTAGATATGCTCATTTCTCAGTGTGGCTGGCGAAGTTTTGTTTGTTGACGTGCACCAAAATTTGTTCATGTCATGTTTATACGAACTCCTATGAACTTGGTAGTTATGATTTATCGCCTTTTCCAGCTAAACAATATGGTTATGTTGCTATTTTATTTTCTTTGCAAAACAGGTTTTTAAGAAAAATCTTATGATACTGATTTCTTTTTCTCGGTAGCCTTAATAAAATGCGCAATCCGCACGACCGGTATGCAATTGTAGTATGATTGCTAGCGTAGGCCTAATCTGAGAGGTAAACATTGTAGTAGTCAGGACTCAGGAGTGTGAGGGGTCACTCCTCCAACCCTAGCTCTCTCCCACACTATTATTCGCCGATGTGCTGCCTCCGGCACCGCTTTTGCATTTGTGTGCATCTTCAGCTTGGGCCCTCCATAATGAAGCCAGAATTGCTGGCCAGCCCCAACCGTAAGATCGATTGTGCGGACAACAGTAAAGTAGCAATTCTGGTATAGTTTAAGCAACATAAGAAACTGATCATCAACGGTAGGATAGCAATTATAGTACAATTAATCAGCTTCATAAGAAATCGAGCAGAACTATTGGCTTTGGCAACCCATATATTACACAGATTTGATGTGCACACTAGTCGGGCCATGGCGCGCCTGTCGTTCACTGTGACGACGACGCTGCTTTACAATGATCTTCGAACCACATACGTAGCGAGATACGTGGTCGATGACGCTGCATGGCCGGGCATCACCAATGTAGAATCTGCTGTGGTGGCCATATGAGAGACCAGTGGGCCCAATGGCGCTCCCTGACCGGGCATGGCCGTAAAGGAGGCGGCAGGCCTCAATTCTCGGCGGGTCAGCAATGGTGGCGTTGCACAAGTAAACGGTGTCACCAAGGACATGAGAGAACAGCTCGGCGGGCAGCAAAAGAGCACGCCCTGGCCCCAGGTGGCTTGGCGTGCCGACGAACAAGGCACGTCCACCAAACCCTTGTTGCATGGGCAAGGTGATCCCCGCTTCCAAATCCACCCGGTGCGCCTCGTAGCCACCCCGAAGAGGGTTCTTACTGTCCAACGGGATCCGTCGCGCCAAAACCAGTTCCTTGCCATTGTCCACTAGTTTCATGGTCCGGTCGTACCACACATTAGTAGAACCCAAATCGCCCAGTCCGGCCGCCACCACCAGCCGCGGCTGCCGCTGGCTGGTGTCCAGCGCCATGATGGCCTTCTCAGTGACGCAGTAGAAGCGGCCTGCGAACGGCAAGGTTGCAATGATCATGTTGTCCCATATGTGGTGCAACCGCGTCCACTGCTTATCGCCGGGCTTGGCGGTGGCCAGCCAGGTCCCGCCAAAGTAGAGGGCCACGGTCGAGTCGTCGGCGAGACCGGCTCCAAACACTTGCAGGAACTTCAGTGTGTACCCGCTGGTACGCTGTTGGCTGCTCGCCGTGTACTGCAGCGTGGTCGCGTTCGGGAGGCTGGTGATCTGCCGGGTGAGCGGGTTGAGGAGGCGGATGGCGTAGGTGCGCCTGTCGCACAACACGACGAGGCCGTCGGAGGTGGTCCCGAACACGTGCTGGTAGCAGAGCTCCGGGAGGCTCACCTGGAGGCGCTCCCCTGTCGAGACGTTCATGAAGGTGCGGCGCTTCCGGACGTCGCCCATGGTTTGCGGGAGCATGACCCACCGCCGGGGGTGGAACCGGCGGTCCAGGCTGCCGTACGCGTGCGGGGACGCCGTGCACTGCCGCCACGTCCGGCACACCCCGCGAAAGCGGAGGTAGTCAGCAACATCGTCAGTGAGGACACGCTCGGCGATCAGGCCTGCCGGCCCGGCGATCAGGTCCGCCCAGTCCCTCCTGCAAGCCCCATAGTACGAGAGAATACAATCAGATGAGAAGAGATATTCCTGTCATTGATCGGGGTAACAGGAACTCCACTTTACCAGTTAGGGTCCATGGGGATCCCGGCGATGCGTGCACGCTTTTCTTGCCCGCAATACGTTTCCACGACTTGGTTGGGCAGCCCAGTGCTCGATGCCATGTTGTTCCGGCAAGACTTGATCTCTGCCGCGGTGCCGCCGTAGTGTGCCCCAGATCGGAAGCCGGTTTGGTAGGCGGTGGAGTAAGATTGCGGTCTTTTATGGGCCACCTATGTGAACGAGTCCGTAAGAACTCTGACTCTCGAACATGCATACATATATATGGTCTAGAAAATCCGCTCAAAAGAATCTATATCCGTATGACCGTATCCATATAAATTTGTACTTTTAACCTTTTTTTACTAATTAAAAATTGATATTCTTGATTCGTCACATAGTTTTACAGAAAAAATTCCCTTATCTATATAAATTTGTACTTTTAACCTTTTTTCCTTTTCTTTTTCTTTTCTTTTGGGCGTGCTTGTGCTGCTTCCGCCCCAGCACCTATCGTTGAATGTATCGGATGGTTGCTTTGAAATACAAAGCGGGGGGAAACCCTTTTTCTCAAAATTCCCTTACCTTTCAGAAAATTAACCGGCAGTCCGTCATACGCATTGCTTGCTTCGGCTAGGGTCCTGCTTCGGGCCTGGGGCAACGACCTTGCTATGGTTCCTGCACACCCATCCAGCCTCGACCGAGAGCAAGAGTACTCCGCCCTCACAAGATCACTTTTCGTGGGTTGGGAGCGTGTCATTTGGCGCGCTCTCAGCCGCCGTGACATGTCGCGCTCTTGGCGCTTCCTTCGGATTTTTTAATTTTTTTAAGAGTTTTTGACTTTTAGATGATTATTTTTTGTATTTTCTGCTTTCCGCTATTTCCTAGTTATCTTAGGTTTTGGACCCAAAAAAATTGAATTTCTTTTTGTGTGAAAAGCATGTTTTAATTTTTTTTCTTTCGCAATAGGCACAGATTTACTTCTCGCGGAGCCACAAAGCCAGGCACTAGAACGTGCTTGCTCCTTGCCTGGAGCTGGCGTGGCCATGTCAGCATCAGTCGATCTATCACCGAGCTGCGGATTGCGTTGGCCATGTAGGTTCCTCACGCCCGGTGATGGTGATATGCCTTTCGTGCTTCAGTTCAGGCTACGTCGCCTCCTAAGTCGACGGGCATGGCTAGGGTTCTCTTTGGCGAGGTGGTAGTCGGCGGTGGTGTACTCCAACATCGGTGTTGGTCCTTGTGGTGACCACCTCGACACGCAACAACAGACTCACTCTGGAGTGCAGTGACCACCCAAAGGTCTTCGTGAAGGTTCCTCTCTCCAGATCCGGTGGTTGACTTCGGCGGGGAGATGCAAACTATGGATGGATTTGATGCAAAGGGATGGTTCGCACACAGCTGTTGGGATCATGGAAAAGTGATGGCGACAACACATAACTGATGTCGATGACGGTGCTTCTCGAGCACCCGATCTTGAGCTCCGGGTTAAAAGCCTGGGTCTGACCCAAGTTGATTATACCTGGCAATTACGATGCTCTTAAAACGTTACCTTCTTGAAGGCATTGTTCGGAGACGGGCTGCAGACGGTGGCGCGTTTGATGGAGGGGCAGAAGGCCCGTGACTACCAGATCCTTGTCAACACAAAGACAAAGGGTCCCCACAAACCACGGATTAGATGAACACAGTACAAATACTACAACATCCGTTCACAAATACATTTAAGATGCTCTAATTTGTTTGTTTTTTTCTAAATTGAAGGTATATAAACACGTTTTAGTGTGTTTGTTCACTCATTTCAGTTTGTATGTAGTTCATACTTAAAAATATTCAGAATCTTATACTATTGAAGGTAGGGAGTAGAAGATAGATCCTTCGATAGATTTAGATATAAATTTGTGTATTTAAAAAACTACAAACTAAAAAGCAAACCAGGGGCATGTTCCGGAGTACTAGCAATTCCCATTTATTCTAAAAAAAGAGGTACAGTGACACATAGTATTGTGCAACTATTGTATACAAAACTGTGGAAGGGGGATGCCACAGGAGGTGACGGTGTTGCGGGCGAAGCTGCCCGCGAAGAAGCGCCGGTACCTCGGGTTGGCCAAGTACAGGCAAAGGAACTGTTTCTGCGCCCAGAGGTTCAAGCAACACAACACCGAGGGCGCAGTACCGTACTTGTTCGCCGTCCTGCAAGGAGTAAGCCTCTCCGGGTGTTGTGGCTTTGCCGCCATCGCACCCGCCGCCACAAGCACTATGACCAGCACCCACACCGACATCGTCGCTGTCCTGGTCATGATCTTTGATGACTACAATTCCCCCCTAAACACGAGGTCCTCAAGTTTGTATGGCGCAAGGTAAGCCAAGCGAAGCACACCTCTCGTATTTGTAGGCAGCAGCGAGGCGTTTTGCAGGGGGAGTGTGCTATGCATGAGCGCTACTAAACTAAGCCTTGGGTATACGCGTCACCAAGCATTCTTAGCCAAAAATCACTAATGATCCATTAATATGGTACCGATTTTGGCCCTGAGATTCTAGATTTCACTGTGCCAAATTACATTGCGATTATGTGGCTAGTTGGATATGGATGACTAGCTACCTTCGTCCTGGTTTATTGGTCTCCTTCATAGTTTGTGTCAAATTTAAACATAGATTTAACTAACAAAATGTTAATGCATGTCAAAAAAATTATAGCGTTGGATTCGCATTTGAACATAGTTTTCAATAATATATTTTTTTCTATGTACAACTTATATTTTATTAGTTAAATCATGGTCAAAATATGGTCTTAAATACGAGGGAGCTAATAAACCAGGACGGGTAGTAGCTCAATACCTATATATATAATTAATACCAATCAGCTATTAATTTAGTCCATTTTTATACCATGACATTATAGCATGCCAAATTAGAATACATTGATATGGATGACCACAATTTTATCATGTAGTTACGAGATGGGACCTGGACGCCATCATATGCATCCTTACGGTCTAGTAGTTATTTGTGGCATCATATGTTTCTTGTATACTCCCTCCGTCTCATAATGTAAGACGTTTTTTGACACTACACTATAATCAAAAAACGTCTTACATTATGGGACGGAGGGAGTATCATTTTAGAAATTGTTAGATGGATATTAAAAAGGAATAATTAGATGAAAAGGTCTTAAATTCCACTGACTGGTTTGTGGAACAAATCTGTGGCACCCAACTATCGACACGTGCCCTTGTGGGGTCTACCCACCGCTTCCCCTTTCTCCCCCGTATATTTCCCCCGAATGAGTGCAACCACATGTTTCTCACAGTGCAATGCCTCTCCCCTCGGTTCTCCTTTTTTGCCTCCGCCCAACCTTGTCGGTGAGGGCATCTACCTCCCCTTGTAGTAGCCTCCCCGCATGAGCCTCCTCCTCAAATTTTGTTGCTCCACTCGGTGGCATGCCTTCCTCCAAGAAAATGCAAGATGAAGTCCATGTACCCGTTGTGATGACGCTGTAGCGGGTCATCGGTGTTGCGGTGGTTCGATGTTGCGGGGGTGTCTGCCAGGCGCCGCGAGGTCCGCCGTGAATAGCTCTAGATGTTGCAAGGTCCCTGCTGCAACGGTTTGCTACAAACGCTGGCGAGGTTGTCATGGTGTGCTTCTGCAGTGACGGTTGTGCTTCGACAATGTTGTTGCAATGATGGTGGTGGTGCTCTAGCGGCTTGTTGAAGCGATGGTTGTGTTTCTGCAACAATGTCGACATTGAAATGATGGCGGTGGTGTGCTTCTGCAACGACAACAACATTGTTGATATTACCCCCGCAACGCTGCTGCGAGCGCCTGCCAGGGCCACTCTGAGTGGGGCTTGGTGCTCGGAGTGTTGTTAGGTCCGGGGGATAAGCCTCAGGAGGGTGCTGCATGCAAGTATGCTCTGGCGGCGCTGAATGAGAAAGTGAGCTTACACGTAGCACACGCCTAATTAGATTGAGAGAAAAAAATAAGGGAAGATGGAAAATGCAAGATATGTATTGCAAATGTTGCATACGTTGTAAAAACTAGCAGTGTTACATGTGCATTTGCATGCTATATCTAATAATTGTTTGTTTGTTTCCAGATTGAGTAAACCATTATCTTTCCTCTTCCACTCTAGGTTTCCAAGTGTCCATCTTAGTCACTTATAAATAATTTCTCTCTTCCTAGTAGCAATTAAAAAAGATTCACCGATAAGTAAGTCTAAACATTTGTAACTTGTAATCATATTTGAACCTACAGATTCACCCTCTTGTCTACCCAAGTTATTGATGATTGTACAACCTTGTAGTCGTCTCTTGATTTGTGCGGATATATATCATGGCTCGAATTGCTTCCTTGCTAGCTCACCTTACTCTTATTGTCTATGTTGCTTGACCATTGACCTGAGCTAATACATTTGTTGGTATATGTAAACTTGTCAAAACATTATCTTTCTCACTTGTCCAGAATCATCATAGTTTTTTTGTGTGTCTATGTTATTGAATTGATCCATATCTTTTTAGGTCAGCTAAAATGTGACATGATTTGTATGTGCAATTTTTTTTGAAACATTATCTCTCACTCACATTTTTTCAAAATATTTTATGTGAATTATTTATCTATCACTATCACCATAGCTTGTTCTCTCTAATGGTACCCACACTTGTTTTGCTACGACTTACAGTTTAAACATAATTGGAAAGTGCTTCATATTTGATATGTGATATGTAATGTTGCTCCAATCACCATGGTTGTAGTCACATCATGCATGGTTTTGTTGTTGTATGATATATATTGCCCATACAGGCATCTTGAAAAGATATGTCTGTTTTTCTTACCCCTTGTCTTGCATGCATTGGATTTGGTTCATGTATGCGTATATATTGATTCCTCCATGTCTACCATACCTCTCAATGGCCACAAATTCAAGCATACTTCAGCTTGTTTCTTTTAACATAGTACAGATGCAGACGCTCATACATATGCACATACACTCATCCATATGAATGCACGCACGCATACCCTACTCCTATGAGCACATCCGAGAGACTGACCCGGCACATCATTTTGAGATTTATGAAGTCACCATAGACACTTTCGTAGTCGACGGGAACGTCTCCTCCCACTAAATGCACATCGTTGAAATGTTTAGAATAAATTCAGGAAAATGCGACCGCCAATGCCAAGTCTAGGACTTGAACCCTGGTGGGTTGGTTCCATCACAAAAGACCCAACCATTTGAGTTACGCTAATTCGAACCTCAGCTTGTTTTTGTCCAACTCATATTGACTTCCTTTTCTATACAGCTAGACCCATGCATGTTAATAGTCTTAGGCATGCAAGGTTGACAATACTCACTGGTAGCATATGTTGCATGATATGGAATGGAAGCAATTTTGTTTTACTTCTAAAAAGGATTTATTCTGCACATTCTTCTAGATTTAATTCACATATAAATACTATTTTTGATTTTAAAAAGAAATTCTAAACTACTATCGAATTTGTGAGGTAGTTATTAAGATACCCTATATCCTTTGTTTTGAGTTATACATAAGAATGGACATTTACTCTTTGTCTACCTCATATTACCTACGTCCCAAATTACTTGTTTTATATTTGTCTACATACGGATGGAAAAAGTATAAGTTAGTTGTATGTAGTATACTCACCTAATTTCTAAGTGTGGGCTTTTGGCGGGCAACCTCCATGGTGGTGGTTATTTCAAAAATATTGATAATCACATATTGGCGTTTCAATTTTGTATAAAATGATTCTACACATTCATATGGATGTACTCTACATGTGTGTAAGGTCTGGCGATGAAATACATTATGAAGAGAGCTACACAAAAAAGAGACAATCATGCATTCTTATAGCAAACAGTGTTTGTACTGTTCATAAATCTACATCTTGTCTTTTTTTTAGCTCTCACCATAATAGGGTTTATCCAAAATGATAAGTATTTTCAGACGGAGGGAGTATCATCTTTAAAAATTGCACACATGTATAACCATGTATTATTTTTTCAGAAGTATTTGAAACTTCAAAATATATTATATTTTTTGCGGGAATTCAAAATATATATTTTTTACTTTGTCAAAATAACCACCTCCATGGAGGTCATCCGCCATTGCAACTTTGCGTCTATTTTCCGGCTTTTAGAACAGGGGTTTACATTTCTCCAAAACTTGAATTTTCTTTTACGTGTCCAACACTTGAGTTTGCCTGTCCCTTGCAAAAAAGAAAAGAAAAAAAACGAAAAGCTTGAATTTGCGAGTTGTTTGCATCATCTTGGTCAGGGGTTAGGAAAGTAAAAGCTTTTAGAACACGAAGGGACATCATCTCTTACGGGGCATTTCTTTTCTATATACTCCCTCTGTAAAGAATATAAGAGCATGATCTAAACGCTTTTATATTTTTTTACGGAGGGAGTACTTTTTTGGAGTTTCTTTTTTCCGCCAAGGACATTTACCTCACGCCGCCGGCGAGCACCCCACGGCGCCGCCGCCAAGACGCTACCGGGCGCACTCATTCGCGCCATGGCCGTGCCGCGAGATCTCCCGTCTGCAAGTGCCTGAGCTCGCTACGCTGCCTCTCCTCTCTTGCTGAGAAGGCCGCCGGTCCACAGCGACCATCTGCCGCGGGCACCTCCTCCATCTCCCGCGGCGTCTCGTCATCCGCCCCGAGCTCCCGTCGCCGACTGGAGCACGGTAGGGGCTGCGCGCAGTCGCCTGCTCTCTTTCCCCTTCCTCGCGCGCCGTTGTCCCTCCCCCGACATTCGGTCGCCAAATCGTCCGGCGAGGAGGCAGACGCCCACAAGGTGTTTGCCAAAGTGCCCAAGAGGGTAACTGTTTTTTAATTTTAGGATTCTTGGCGTCTACTATTTGGTTTGCTCAGTGACTTACTATTACCAAGTAAGTATTGGTAATTGTTCATGGGAACTTTAGCCACCAATGATCACAATGTTGCTTGCTAAATAGCTTTAGTGACTGGATATTAACCACAATAATGTGACAATATATATGATTACCATCGAATGTTTGGCTTGTAGTAATAACCAAGGACCTTGGTGACTAAAGCTCTAAATCTCTAGTAGTTATATAATAGTCCATTGTAATACCCAGTCTTAGTTTTTCCTCATTCAGTAGTTTCTTGTTGATGAGAAGCTAGATTATCCAGTAACGTCTGTCAATAAGAAAAGTCAAATTTTCTTACATCTAGCTGACATGTTGACTTTCTCACTGATTGACGGTACCGTAATCATGGACCTGCAGTATTTTATCTGAACAGTCACAGAGGAATGCAGCGTACAGCTAACTACTCCCTCCGTTCCTAAATATAAGTCTTTGTAGAGATTTCACTATGAGCCACATACGGATGTATATAGACGCATTTTAGAGTGTAGATTCACTCATTTTGCTCCGTATGTAGTCTCTAGTGGAATCTCTACAAAGACTTATATTTAGGAACGGAGGGAGTAGATCTGAATGCAGAAAATACTGCTCCACTAGAACGTGAATGTTCCTTAGCCTGCAAGGGGTAAGCTGCATGGACAGATATATATTGCATTCGCAGTTGCACACTTGCAACTTCTATATATGTGTAAAAATACCACATCTAGTTCGTTCCCTCCAATCGAGGATAAGTGGACAAATTCAAACTCTGACCTGGCTAGCTTAGCTGTCAGTCAGAGTCTTAGCGTTGTTAGTTAAGAATTCATTTTATCAGATCGCCCCTCGATAAGTACGGTGGCCTTAGCTTAGCTGTTGGTGCAATCCCCTGTAGCCAATTTAGCCATAGTATTTTGCTTAGGATTAGGAGGAAGGTCCCTAATGATGGCAGTAAACTGCACTCATCAAATCCTCCTCCTCTTGTTCATACTCCTCTCCCCTGTAGCCATCACTGCCGGTGCTACTGACACATTCGGCAAGGGTCAGAATGTCACTGACGGCGAGACACTCGTCTCGGCCGGTGGCACGTTTACACTGGGATTCTTCTCTCCTGGGGCGTCGGCCAAGAGGTATTTCGGGATATGGTTCTCGGTGTCCAGTGACGCCGTTTGCTGGGTGGCCAACCGTGACCACCCTCTCAAGGACACCTCCGGCGTGCTGTTGGTGGCCAGCGACACGGGGGACCTTCTCCTGCTCGACGGCTCCGGCGAGGTGGCATGGTCATCCAATTCCCCCAACACCTCATCAGTGGAGGCGCAGCTTCTGGAGTCCGGCAACCTGGTTGTACACGACGAGAGAAGCAAAACCATACTGTGGCAGTCGTTCGACCACCCGTCGAACACCTTGCTGCCCGGTATGAAGATGGGCAAGAACCTATGGACTGGCGATGAGTGGTACCTTACGTCGTGGCGGTCGCCAGACGATCCGTCTCCGGGGGGCTACCGCCGCGTGCTGGAGTATGCGACCCGGCTGCCGGAGGTCGTCCTGTGGCAACGGGACGCCAAGGCGTATCGCACGGGGCCATGGAATGGGCGATGGTTTAACGGCGTCCCGGAGGCCTCGACGTACGCGCATGATTTCCCGCTGTACGTGACGGCCAGCAAGTCAGAGATCACGTACGGGTACACCGCCAGGCCAGGCGCGCCCCTGACCCGTGTGGAGGTGACGGATGCCGGCGTGGTCAGGCGGCTGGTGTGGGACGCGAGCAGCCTGGCGTGGAAGACCTTCTTCCAGGGGCCAAGGGACGTGTGCGATGCCTACGGAAAGTGCGGGGCATTCTGTCTGTGCGACGCCAGCGCGGCGGCGTCGGCGTTCTGCGGCTGCCTGCAGGGGTTCAGCCCAGTGTCACCACCGGCGTGGTACATGAGGGAAACCTCGGGCGGGTGCAGGCGGAACGTGCCGCTGAACTGCAGCGGCAATGGGACAGCGACGGATGACTTCGTGCTGGTGCGTGGCATGAAGCTACCAGACACGCAGAACGCGTCGGTGGACACGAGCATCTCAACGGAGGAGTGCAGGGCTAGGTGCTCCGCCAACTGCTCGTGCTTGGCCTACGCGTCTGCCGAGATCCGAGAAGGTGGTGGTGGTGGTGGCAGTGGCTGCATCATTTGGACAGGTGACGTGGTTGATCTTCGCTATGTCGACCGAGGGCAGGATCTGTACCTCAGGCTGGCCGAGTCTGAACTAGGTACGAAACAAATGGCAGTCATTACAATTTTTGTACCTCATTTTTCAGTACATTAGTATACTGGCCCAATTAGATAGATTTTATAAGGATTGGTCTGACTGCAAAATCATACTGAAAGTATCTGAATTTTGAAATTAACTTGAGGCTCCGTACCTGACATGATTTTCTTATGTAATAGCTACGCCAAAGAGCTCGAAGTTTGCTATCGTGACTGTTCTTGCGCCAGTAGCTTCCGTTATTGGTATAATACTTGTGTTGTTGTTCGTCATCATTTGCTGGAGAAGGAAGCACAAGATCTCACATAAACGACTAAACGGTACTCTGCCATAGTTTTTAACCTATTTGTTTTTCCTACTGCACTTATGTTAATCGAGCTGACTTGGCTCATATTGCAGACTGCATTCCTCAAAGTTCAGCTATGACAGTTCCCTCAGTTGATCTGCACACTCTGAAGCAGGCTACATTGAATTTTTCTGAGACCCATGTGATTGGTCAAGGAGGGTTTGGCATAGTGTATAAGGTGCGCGCGCATCCATTTGATCCCAAATGCTTTGTATCTGATTTGCTTGTTTGATCAACTTCAGGTCTACACTGCAGCAGTTTAATTAAGAAGCTTTTACTTAAGAGATTATAGGCTAACTAACATATAGCTTAATAATTGTACAATCACTAGGGTCAATTACCTGACGGGAGAACGATTGCGGTGAAGAGGCTTAGGCAGTCTGCTCTCACGAGGAAAGGTAAATGCGATTTCGCAAGAGAAGTGGAGGTGATGGCCAGGCTCCGGCATGGCAACGTTGTTCGTCTGCTTGCTTACTGCGACGAAGGCGAAGAGAGGATACTCGTCTATGTCTACATGCCCAACAAGAGCCTGGATCTCTACATATTTGGTACATATACTTGTGTATTTTATTTCGGGTGATATACTTTTACAACTTGTCTTGCCTATTATCAGAATTTGGATCAGAATAGATCATTAGGTTCTCCTCTGTCCGTCTTTGTGTTTGGTTTGTCAACAGCAAAAAAATGTTTGCGCGTTGCAGGTGAACCCAGCCTCCGTGCTACGCTGAGCTGGAGGCAGAGGCTGGACATCATCCACGGCATTGCGCAAGGCGTTGCGTACATGCACGAGGGATCGGGCGAGAGCGTCGTCCACAGAGATTTGAAGCTTCAAAACGTGCTGCTAGATAACAATTGGCGGGCCAAGGTTGCGGACTTCGGCACCGCGAAGCTGTTTGTCGCCGAGCAGGCGGATTCTAGCCTCACCATCGTCAACTCACCGTAAGCCACTTCTACTCTACTCTCCGTTCATATTTGCATGATTTTTCATTTCGTTTGCAAATGTTGAGTGGGCTCAGATGATTTTACTGGTGTGTGATGTCTGTGTTGCAAAAAAACAGTGGATATGCATCCCCAGAGTCATTGCGGGCGGAGATGACGCTCAAGTGCGACGTCTATAGCTTCGGAGTCGTGCTGCTGGAAATCCTTAGCGGACAAAGGAATGGCGAGACACAGAGGCTCCTTTCACATGTAAGTAGAAACTGCATCGTTCTCAATTGTCTACGGTCTTGGCCGTATCTCATGAAAATTATGTTAGCGATTCTCTTTTGTTTTGCAGGCATGGGGATTGTGGGAGCAGGACAGGAAAATGGCTCTTCTTGATTCGACGGTGAATCTCCCTCCCCTCTCTCGGCCTGATTCCGACATAGGCTCTGAACTCGAGAGGTGCATTCAGATTGGGCTTCTTTGCATCCAGGAATCACCCGACGACAGGCCGGCCATGTCTGACGTTGCCGCAATGCTAACTACCAAGACCTCACAGATCGCTCAGCCCAACAGACCCGGAATATATAACCGAACAAGGTTTGTGACAGGTCAGGCGGATCTCACTAGGACCACAACAATTGATCTCGAGTGACTGGCTCTGATCAAAGATTTGAAATCAGAATTCAGAAGAGAGCGAAATGCCAAGTGAGCTCATTATCCATTTGTCTTTGTCCGTTGGTCGCTAGCAGCGCATTCGAAGATATGTGCTTCCACCTTTGAAGAAAGTGTAGCTTTCTCTGTTTTATCCTTTATTACTTGATGTTCTCTTTGTCCACGGTTCAAAGAGTCACAAATGGCAAGGAAATACTGACATAAAAATGTACTGGCAATCTCTTCTCACAGTTTGAATTACAAATAAGAATTTGAGCTGTTATTGGTGGCAGATGTGTCAATGACATAATCGAGATTCGAGAGGAAACATGTGTTGTGTCATCCATATCTTTTTTTAGGTAAGTGTCACTAATATCTTTGATAGGTAGGATTGATGCCTCCTGAAATGGAAATGGTAAGGCAGATCTCGGAATCATTGGTTCATCACCCTAGACCCAGCTGCTGCAGTTCTACTGTTATCCTGGAAATGGCTCCATGCAGCTTCTAACCCAGAACAAGTTAAGAGTTGGAACAAGGCAGGACCCAATATACACTATCAAAATAGTTACTGGCTCCATTTAGGAACAGAGGGTGTAGATCGTACGTAATAGTTGCGGCAAACTTGACACTGAAAAACAATTGTTCAAATTTTAGTGTGATGAAAACAAACTTGATGGAAATTATGTAGATTTAGAAGAAAAAAATTTGACCTAACAAATTTCACACGTACCAACCCTTTTTCCTTTTCTTCCTCTGCCCGCTTCGGAAGTCTGGAGTCCTTCGCCGCCGCCGCCTCAGTCCTGCCCGTCCTCCCGCATCTCAGAGACGCGTGCTCCCCTTCTTCCTCGGCCCCCGGGACATCCTGCTACGATCTCAGCCCAGTCCCAGTCTTTGGCCATTGGGTCTCCTTCCTTCCTTCCTTCGAGTTCGAGATATGAGCAGCTAGTTTTTTTAGGATTCAACTGCGTACGTTGTTTTCATCCACCGCAGCATGAACCACCTCAAAATTTACCTCAGATTTGAGTTGTTTATAAATCAATCAATCCCATTAGGGTAGTCAATTCTGGGATTTGCCGGCACACCATCCAGATCTGCCCCTGCCCCTGGCAAATCCAACTGCCATTCAGATCGTACCCCGCTCCCCACCCCCAGTAACAAGAAAGGAAAGTTGCAGCAACATGAACCGCTTGACCTCTATGTGCCGCTGCCACACAGCCTCGCGGCGCCCAGATGTCTTCTGGCACACTGCACCGGCTGTCTGTCGACCGCCGGCGGCACCACACATTCAGAACATTAATCGTGTCATCGCTCGTCCACCTGCAACTCGAGAGGTGCATTCAGATTGGGCTTCTTTGCATCCAGGAATCACCCGACGACAGGCCGGCCATGTCTGACGTTGCCGCAATGCTAACTACCAAGACCTCACAGATCGCTCAGCCCAACAGACCCGGAATATATAACCGAACAAGGTTTGTGACAGGTCAGGCGGATCTCACTAGGACCACAATAATTGATCTCGAGTGACTGGCTCTGATCAAAGATTTGAAATCAGAATTCAGAAGAGAGCGAAATGCCAAGTGAGCTCATTATCCATTTGTCTTTGTCCGTTGGTCGCTAGCAGCGCATTCGAAGATATGTGCTTCCACCTTTGAAGAAAGTGTAGCTTTCTCTGTTTTATCCTTTATTACTTGATGTTCTCTTTGTCCACGGTTCAAAGAGTCACAAATGGCAAGGAAATACTGACATAAAAATGTACTGGCAATCTCTTCTCACAGTTTGAATTACAAATAAGAATTTGAGCTGTTATTGGTGGCAGATGTGTCAATGACATAATCGAGATTCGAGAGGAAACATGTGTTGTGTCATCCATATCTTTTTTTAGGTAAGTGTCACTAATATCTTTGATAGGTAGGATTGATGCCTCCTGAAATGGAAATGGTAAGGCAGATCTCGGAATCATTGGTTCATCACCCTAGACCCAGCTGCTGCAGTTCTACTGTTATCCTGGAAATGGCTCCATGCAGCTTCTAACCCAGAACAAGTTAAGAGTTGGAACAAGGCAGGACCCAATATACACTATCAAAATAGTTACTGGCTCCATTTAGGAACAGAGGGTGTAGATCGTACGTAATAGTTGCGGCAAACTTGACACTGAAAAACAATTGTTCAAATTTTAGTGTGATGAAAACAAACTTGATGGAAATTATGTAGATTTAGAAGAAAAAAATTTGACCTAACAAATTTCACACGTTTCAACCCTTTTTCCTTTTCTTCCTCTGCCCGCTTCGGAAGTCTGGAGTCCCTCGCCGCCGCCGCCTCAGTCCTGCCCGTCCTCCCGCATCTCAGACACGCGCGCTCCCCTTCTTCCTCGGCCCCCGGGACATCCTGCTACGATCTCCGCCCAGTCCCAGTCTTTGGCCATTGGGTCTCCTTCCTTCCTTCCTTCGAGTTCGAGGTATGAGCAGCTAGTTTTTTTAAGATTCAACTGCGTACGTTGTTTTCATCCACCGCAGCATGAACCACCTCAAAATTTACCTCAGATTTGAGTTGTTTATAAATCAATCAATCCCATTAGGGTAGTCAATTCTGGGATTTGCCGGCACACCATCCAGATCTGCCCCTGCCCCTGGCAAATCCAACTGCCATTCAGATCGTACCCCGCTCCCCACCCCCAGTAACAAGAAAGGAAAGTTGCAGCAACATGAACCGCTTGACCTCTATGTGCCGCCGCCACACAGCCTCGCGGCGCCCAGATGTCTTCTGGCACACTGCACCGGCTGTCTGTCGACCGCCGGCGGCACCACACATTCAGAACATTAATCGTGTCATCGCTCGTCCACCTGCAACTCGAGAGGTGCATTCAGATTGGGCTTCTTTGCATCCAGGAATCACCCGACGACAGGCCGGCCATGTCTGACGTTGCCGCAATGCTAACTACGAAGACCTCACAGATCGCTCAGCCCAACAGACCCGGAATATATAACCGAACAAGGTTTGTGACAGGTCAGGCGGATCTCACTAGGACCACAACAATTGATCTCGAGTGACTGGCTCTGATCAAAGATTTGAAATCAGAATTCAGAAGAGAGCGAAATGCCAAGTGAGCTCATTATCCATTTGTCTTTGTCCGTTGGTCGCTAGCAGCGCATTCGAAGATATGTGCTTCCACCTTTGAAGAAAGTGTAGCTTTCTCTGTTTTATCCTTTATTACTTGATGTTCTCTTTGTCCACGGTTCAAAGAGTCACAAATGACAAAGAAATACTGACATAAAAATGTACTGGCAATCTCTTCTCACAGTTTGAATTACAAATAAGAATTTGAGCTGTTATTGGTGGCAGATGTGTCAATGACATAATCGAGATTCGAGAGGAAACATGTGTTGTGTCATCCATATCTTTTTTTAGGTAAGTGTCACTAATATCTTTGATAGGTAGGATTGATGCCTCCTGAAATGGAAATGGTAAGGCAGATCTCGGAATCATTGGTTCATCACCCTAGACCCAGCTGCTGCAGTTCTACTGTTATCCTGGAAATGGCTCCATGCAGCTTCTAACCCAGAACAAGTTAAGAGTTGGAACAAGGCAGGACCCAATATACACTATCAAAATAGTTACTGGCTCCATTTAGGAACAGAGGGTGTAGATCGTACGTAATAGTTGCGGCAAACTTGACACTGAAAAACAATTGTTCAAATTTTAGTGTGATGAAAACAAACTTGATGGAAATTATGTAGATTTAGAAGAAAAAAATTTGACCTAACAAATTTCACACGTTTCAACCCTTTTTCCTTTTCTTCCTCTGCCCGCTTCGGAAGTCTGGAGTCCCTCGCCGCCGCCGCCTCAGTCCTGCCCGTCCTCCCGCATCTCAGAGACGCGTGCTCCCCTTCTTCCTCGGCCCCCGGGACATCCTGCTACGATCTCCGCCCAGTCCCAGTCTTTGGCCATTGGGTCTCCTTCCTTCCTTCCTTCGAGTTCGAGGTATGAGCAGCTAGTTTTTTTAGGATTCAACTGCGTACGTTGTTTTCATCCACCGCAGCATGAACCACCTCAAAATTTACCTCAGATTTGAGTTGTTTATAAATCAATCAATCCCATTAGGGTAGTCAATTCTGGGATTTGCCGGCACACCATCCAGATCTGCCCCTGCCCCTGGCAAATCCAACTGCCATTCAGATCGTACCCCGCTCCCCACCCCCAGTAACAAGAAAGGAAAGTTGCAGCAACATGAACCGCTTGACCTCTATTTGCCGCCGCCACACAGCCTCGCGGCGCCCAGATGTCTTCTGGCACACTGCACCGGCTGTCTGTCGACCGCCGGCGGCACCACACATTCAGAACATTAATCGTGTCATCGCTCGTCCACCTGCACTAAGGCAGGTGGTGCCGCCGCCCTCTCGACACTATTGTACCATCCTGCCTAGACCAGTGACCCACTTCACCCATAGGCACTCTCAGCCTCGATGGTACTCGTATCCACAGAAGGTCGTCGTGGCAACGGTGCCTCTCATCATCATCGGCATCGGCAGTGCAGTGATCGCTGCCGACCATGGATACCTTGAGACCGTGCCCTGCACCAACCGCACCCACCTTGTTCTCCGCACTTGCCAGGAGGAGCGCGAGCACGGTGAGTCCGGCTTCGCCAACCTCAAGGAGTGGTGTGATGCCATTATACTTGACCCACACGACCCGAAAAGCGTCCGCGTCAACAACATCACCTCAAAACTTGTCCATGCCATCGACAACCACCTCGTCATCCAGAGCCATGACACTGTCATGCTCCATCGTGGCAGCGCGGACTCGGCCGTGGAGGTTTTGAGGAGGAAGCTGGGGATTAACGCACGGCCAGCGAATACTGGGCATCTCAATGGGCCCAAATGGGAGGCGATTGTCGTGGAAAAAAAAACGTGTCGCTATATGGTGCTACCCCGCTGGCAAGACCATAGTTCCCACTGGAGAAGATGCTGAAGTTGCCTTTATGATTGCTCATGAGGTAGGTTTATTGGATCAACGGGATGATGTGTGCTTTTTGGATGTTCTCCTGTGAATTCAAACTAACTATCGTTGACCCTATTTTACTTTTATAGATTGCGCACATCGTTGCAAGGCACTGGTCAGAGAGCATCATCTATAAGTGGCTTCCGAGACCCCTCAGGATGCCCTTCACCCGAAGGTATATTCACTTGTAAATCAACTTCTTTTTTCTTCTATAGTCCAGTGGCGGAGCTCCTGCCCTTTTTCACATAAAATAAGGATATGAGCCACCACTGCTCTCCATATGAAACTGGCTGCTTGTTTGTCAGACGCAGAAAAATAAGACAAGCTCTAGTTATTATAGTATGGTGAATATCCCCTTCCCCTCCACGACAGTCCTTTCGGGATTAAACCGTATCTTGCGTAGTTTTCTTCCTTTTTTGCATTGTCAATTCAATGTAAGTATGCCATGTTACAAGCTCTTCTGATAATGTTCACTATATGTAGGGCGGAGAGAGAGGCAGATCAGATTGGAATGATGATACTTGCTGCAGCCAGCTTTGATCCTCGCATAGCCCCACTGACCTTTGAGAAGCTAGGAGATAGTAATAGAAGAAGATTCTTCTCTACTCATCCTTCAAATAGGAAAAGATCACAGCTTTTATCCGAACCTAAGATCATGGAGGCAGCCCTAGAGTTATATAGAGTACATAGAGAATCTAATCCTGATACTGAAGGGTTCTCTCTAAGTTTGAGGTTTTGGTATTCTCATGTGCTCGACACATAGACATGCTCTTGTTGGATACATAGTGATAACCTGCAATTTTAAGAGTGCATCTCCATCTGTGAATATGTGTGCTTTCTTGCCCTGTCAGTTCCACTTCTTCCAGGGGGTGAATGGGCCTCAATTGGCCATTCCCAAAAAAGATGCTTAGTAGCTTCATTTGGGATTAAGAAATATAAACAGAAGTTCTGCTCATGTTAATAATTTACATGTCTGGGCTTCTTGATCCCATTTTTTCTATACTGGTTTATTAATATCGATTTAAATCAGCTATCCATGGCTGATTCAGTCATAACTGATTAATCTCGAGGGCTTATTATCTTTACTTGCTTGCAATCTTGAGGTGCTTGTGTACTTTGCGTTTCTGTCGGTAGGGACATCCTTATTCTTTACTTGCTGTAGATGTGCTTTGTGTGTAACTGGTCAAGGTAGAGTTACATAGGAAAACATTGATTTGCCATTGAGACTCGGTTTGTCATGCGTAATATTGCCACTTGATGCTTGTCAGTTCAGAATCCAAGTGATTTGTGCACCGGATTTGATTAATCATTTAGAGGCGCATGTATTGGCTGGTGCTTGTAGAGTTCTGAAATTTCTTGGGCGCGCGGTAAAGTATGTCTGATGTGTGACTTCAATGTGCCCCTCCAACTAATGTGCACTGGAACAAAATCAGTATACAATTACTAGGAGCTTGGACAAAATGTGTGATGATGATGAATACACTCCGCTTGGAGTTGTTTTTTGAAAGATTGTTGTTTTTGTGCACCCAGAGAATTTGCACCCCGGGTGCACCCACGATTAAAAACTTGGGAGAACATAAAAAAAAATCTGAAACTTGGTGGATGTGATTATGACCAAATGTTTCAGATGCTTGTAAAAGTTGGTGGCCAAATAACATCCAAGGAGCTTTGTACAAAAACACAAACAAACAAAGTATGTGCTGAAACATGTGAACAACTCCTAGGGTTCCCGCGCCGCCGCGGCCGGCTCCCCCTTGCGGAGCCGCCGCCGCGGCCTGAGCCCGCCGTCGCAGCTAGCTCTCCCCCGCTCCCCTACCCCCCTCTCCTCCCTTCCCCGTACCCCCGCGTTGCCTCCCCAAGCGAGGCGGCCGGGGGCTTCTTCGCTGCTCCTCTCCAGCTCCCCCCCTCGCCCCTGCCTCCTCCCGCCGCCGCCAGCGAGCGCGCCGGTCCTCAGCCGCGGGGAGCTGGTGGCGGCGGGCCTGCCTTTCCCCGCGCGCAGCACCACCCTGCTCGGACGGTGGTTGCTGGCGGTGGTGCTCCTCGGCCGGCTTCGGTGCGGCCCGTTGCTGGAGGTGTCACGGGCCCGGTGGCTCTCGACGCGGCGGTGCGGCCGCTGGCCGTGGGGCGGCGCGATGGCGCTGTGGCTGGCGGCGCCCGCCCAGCCCAGATCTGGGCCCATTTGGGCCCCATCTGGGTGTTGGAAATATGCCCTAGAGGCAATAATGAAATGGCTATTATTGTATTTCCTTGATCATGATAATTGTCTATTGTTCATGCTATAATTGTATTAACTGGAAACCGTAATACATGTGTGAATACATAGACCACAACATGTCCCTAGTGAGCCTCTAGTTGACTAGCTCGTTGATCAATAGATGTTTATGGTTTCCTGACCATGGACATTGGATGTCATGGATAACGGGATCACATCATTAGGAGAATGATGTGATGGACAAGACCCAATCCTAAGCATAGCACAAGATCGTGTAGTTCGTTTGCTAAAACTTTTCTAATGTCAAGTATCATTTCCTTAGACCATGAGATTGTGTAACTCCCGGATACCGTAGGAGTGCTTTGGGTGTACCAAACGTCACATCGTAACTGGGTGGCTATAAAGGTGCATTACAGGTATCTCCGAAAGTGTCTGTTGGCACGAATCGAGACTGGGATTTGTCACTCCGTATGACGGAGAGGTATCTCTGGGCCCACTCTGTAATGCATCATCATAATGAGCTCAATGTGACTAAGTAGTTAGTCACGGGATCATGCATTACGGAACGAGTAAAGTGACTTGCCGGTAACGAGATTGAACGAGGTATTGGGATATCGACGATCAAATTTCGGGCAAGTAACATACCGATTGACAAAGGAAATTGTATACGGGATTGCTTGAATCCTTGACATCGTGGTTCATCCGATGAGATCATCGTGGAACATGTGGGAGCCAACATGGGTATCCAGATCCCGTTGTTGGTTATTGGCCAGAGAGCTGTCTCGGTCATGTCTGCATGATTCCCGAACCCGTAGGGTCTACACACTTAAGGTTCGATGACGCTAGGGTTATAAAGGAAGTTTGTATGTGGTTACCGAATGTTGTTCGGAGTCCCGGATGAGATCACGGACGTCACGAGGAGTTCTGGAATGGTCCGAAGGTAAAGATTTATATATGGGAAGTCCAGTTTCAGTCACCGGAATAGTTTCGGGGTTATCGGTATTGTATCGGGACCACCGAAAGGTGTCCGGAGGTCCACTGGGTGGGGTCACCTGCCCCGGGGGTCTTGATGGGCTGAATATGGGAGGAAGCCAGCCCCTAGTGGGCTGGTGCGCCCCTCCCCAAGGGCCCAAGGTGCCTAGGGTTGAAAACCCTAGGGGAGGGGGCGCCTCCACCTTGCTTGGGGGCAAGCCTTCCCTCCTGGCCGCCGCTCCTCCCCTCTACATGGGATCTAGAGGGGGCCGGCCCCCTCTCCCCTTCCCCTATATATAGTGGGGGTTTTGGGGGCTGCCAAGAACATATGTTTCCCTCTCCCTGGCGCAGCCCTACCCCTCTCCCTCCTCGTCTCTCGCAGTGCTTGGCGAAGCCCTGCTGGAGTGCCACGCTCCTCCATCACCACCACGCCGTTGTGCTGCTGCTAGACGGAGTCTTCCCCAACCTCTCCCTCTCTCCTTGCTGGATCAAGGCACGGGAGACGTCACCGGGCTGCCCGTGTGTTGAACATGGAGGCACCGTTCTTCGGTGCTCAGATCGGATTCGGCCGCGATCTGAATCGCTTCGTGAACGACTCCACCGACCGCGTTCTTGTAACGCTTCCGCATCGCGATCTTTAAGGGTATGAAGATGCACTCCCCTCTCTCTCGTTGCTAGTATCTCCATAGATTGATCTTGGTGATGCGTAGAAAATTTTGAATTTCTGCTACGTTCCCCAACAGTGGCATCATGAGCTAGGTCTATTGCGTAGATTCTATGCACGAGTAGAACACAAGTAGTTGTGGGCGTTGATTTTGTTCAATATGCTTACCGTTACTAGTCCTATCTTGTTTTGACGGTATTGTGGGATGAAGCGGCCCGGACCGACCTTACACGTACACTTACGTGAGACAAGTTCCACCGACTGACATGCACTTGTTGCATAAGGTGTCTAGCGGGTGCCAGTCTCTCCCACTTTAGTCGGATCAGATTCGATGAAATGGGTCCTTATGAAGGGTAAATAGCAATTGGCATATCACGTTGTGGTTTTGGCGTAGGTAAGAAACGTTCTTGCTAGAAACCTATAGCGGCCACGTAAAAACTTGCAACAACAATTAGAGGACGTCTAACTTGTATTGCAGCATATGCCGTGTGATGTGATATGGCCAAGAAGGATGTGATGAATGAAATATATGTGATGTATGAGATTGATCATATTCTTGTAATAGGAATCACGACTTGCATGTCGATGAGTATGACAACCGGCAGGAGCCATAGGAGTTGTCTTTATTTATTGTATGACCTGTGTGTCACTGAATAACGCCATGTAATTACTTTACTTCATTGCTAAACCGTTAGCCATAGTAGTAGAAGTAATAGTTGGCGAGACAACTTCATGGAGACACGATGATGGAGATCATGGTGTCATGCTGGTGACGATGATGATCATGGAGCCCCGAAGATGGATATCAAAAGGAGCAAAATGATACTGGCCATATCATGTCACTATTTGATTGCATGTGATGTTTATCATGTTTATGCATCTTATTTGCTTAGAACGACGGTAGTAAATAAGATGATCCCTCATAATAATTTCAAGAAAGTGTTCCCCCTAACTGTGCACCGTTGCGAAAGTTCGTTGTTTCGAAGCACCATGTGATGATCAGGTGTGATAGATTCTAACGTTCACATACAATGGGTGTAAGCCAGATTTACACACGCAAAACACTTAGGTTGACTTGACGAGCCTAGCATGTACAGACATGGCCTCGGAACACAAGAGACCGAAAGGTCGAACATGAGTCGTATAGTGGATACGATCAACATGAAGATGTTCACCGATGATGACTAGTCCGTCTCACGTGATGATCGGACACGGCCTAGTTGACTCGGATCATGTATCACTTAGATGACTAGAGGGATGTCTATCTGAGTGGGAGTTCATAAGATGAACTTAATTATCCTGAACATAGTCAAAAGGTTTTTGCAAATTATGTCGTATCTCGCGCTTTAGTTTTACTATTTTAGATATGTTCCTAGAGAAAATTTAGTTGAAAGTTAATAGTAGCAATTATGCGGACTGGGTCCGTAAACTGAGGATTGTCCTCATTGCTGCGTAGAAGGCTTATGTCCTTAATGCACCGCTCGGTGTGCTGAACCTCGAACGTTGTCTGTGGATGTTGCAAACATCTGACATACATGTTTTGATAACTACGTGATAGTTCAGTGATGTTAAATGGTTTAGAATTGAGGCACTGAAGACGATTTTGAAACGTCGCGGAACATATGAGATGTTTCGAGGGCTGAAATTGGGATTTCGGGCTCGTGCCCACGTCAAAAGGTATAAGACCTCCGACGAGTTTCTTAGCCTGCAAACTAAGGGAGAAAAGCTCAATCGTTGAGCTTGTGCTCAGATTGTCTGAGTACAACAATCACTTGAATCAAGTGGGAGTTAATCTTCCAGATGAGATAGTGATGTTTCTCCAAAGTCATTGCCACCAAGCTGCTAGAGCTTCATGATGAACTATAACATTCAGGGATACATATGATGATCCTTGAAATATTCATGATGTTTGACGCCGCGAAAGTAGAAATCAAGAAGGAGCATCAATTGTTGATGGTTAGTGAAACCACTAGTTTCAAGAAGGGCAAGGGCAAGAAGGGATACTTCATGAAATGGCAAATCAGTTGCTGCTCTAGTGAAGAAACCCAAGGTTGAAACCAAACCCGAGACTAAGTGCTTCTGTAATGAGGGGAACGGTCACTGAAGCAGGACTACCCTAGATACTTGGTAGATGAGAAGGCTGGCAAGGTCGATAGAAGTATATTGGATATACATTATATTAATGTGTCCTTTACTAGTACTCCTAGTAGCACCAGGGTATTAGATACTGGTTCGGTTGCTAAGTGTTGGTAACTCGAAATAAAAGCTGCAGAATAAACGGAGACTAGCTAAAGGTGAAATAACGATATGTGTTGGAAGTGTTTCCAAGCTTGATGTGATCAAGCATCGCATACTCCCTCTACCATCGAGATTGGTGTTAAACCTAAATAATTGTTATTTGGTGTTTGCGTTGAGCATAGACATGATTGGATTATGTCTATCACAATACGGTCATTCATTTAAGGAGAATAATAGTTGCTCTGTTTATTTGAATAACACCTTCAATGGTCTTGCACCTAAAATGAATGGTTTATTGAATCTCGATCGTAGTGATACACATGTTCATGCCAAAAGATATAAGATAGTGATGATAGTACCACATACTTGTGGCACTGCCATTTGAGTCATATTGGTATAAAATGCATGAAGAAGCTCCATGTTGATGGATCTTTGGACTCACTCATTTTTTGAAAAGATTGAGACATGCGAACCATGTCTATTGGTGTATACGCATGAAGAAACTCCATGCGGATTGATCGTTTGGACTCACTTGATTTTGAATCACTTGAGACATGCAAATCATACCACATGGGCAAGATGACTGAAAAGCCTCAGTTTCAGTGAGATGGAACAAGAAAGCAACTTGTTGGAAGTAATACATTTTGATGTGTGCAGTCTAATGAGTGCTGAGGCATGCAGTGGATATCGTTATGTTCTTACTTCACAGATGATTTGAGTAGATTCTAAGTATATTGAATTGATGAAACACAAATCTGAATTATTGAAGGGTTCAAGTAATTTTAGAGTGAAGTTGAAGATCGTCATGACAAGAGGATAAAAATGTTTATGATATGATCATATAGATGAATATCTGAGTTACAAGTTTGGCACACAATTGAGACATTGTGGAAATTGTTTCACAATTAATACCGCCTGGAACACCATAGTGTGATGGTGTGTCCAAACATCATAACTGCACCCTATTGGATATAGTGCATACCATGATGTCTCTTATCAAATTACCACTATCGTTTATAGGTTAGGCATTAGAGACAACTGCATTCACTTTAAATAGGGTACCACACAATTCCATTAAGACGACACCGTATGAACTATGGTTTGGAGAAACCTAAGTTGTCGTTTCTTCAAAGTTTGGGGCTGCGACGCTTATGTGAAAAAGTTTCAGGTTGATAAGCTTGAACCCAAAGCGGATAAATGCATCTTCATAGGACACCCAAAAATAGTTGGGTATACCTCCTATCTCAGATCCGGAAGCAAAATGGATTGTTTCTAGAATCAGGTCCTTTCTCGAGGAAAAGTTTCTCTTGAAAGAATTGAGTGGGAGGATGGTGGAGACTTGATGAGGTTATTGAACCATCACTTCAACTAGTGTGTAGCAGCGCACAGGAAGTTGTTCCTGTGGCGCCTACACCAATTGAAGTGGAAGCTGATGATATTGATCATGAAACTTCGGATCAAGTCACTACCAAAACTCGTAGGTCGACAAAGATACGTACTACTCCAGAGTGGTAAGTAATCCTGTCTTGGAGGTCATGTTGCTAGACAACAATGAACCTACGAGCTATAAAGAAGCGATGGTGGGTCCGGATTCTGACAAATGGCTAGAGGCCATAAAATCCGAGAGAGGATCCATGTATGAAAACAAAGTATAGACTTTTGAAGAACTACTTGATGGTCGTAAGGCTGTTGAGTATAGATGGATTTAAAAAGGAAGACAGACAATGATGGTAAGTGTCACCATTAAGAAAGCTCGACTTGTCATTAAGATGTTTTCCGACAAGTTCAAGGAGTTGACTACGGTGAGACTTTCTCACTCATAGCGATGCTAAGAGTCTGTTGGAATTGTATTAGTAGTTACTGCATTATTGATGAAATCTTGCAGATAGGATGTCAAAACATTGTTTCCTCGACAATTTTCTTGAGGAAAGGTTGTATGTGATACAACCAGAAGGTTTTGACAATCCTGAAAGATGCTAACAAGTATGCAAAGCTCCAGCAATCCTTCTAAGGACTGGAGTAAGCGTCTCAGAGTTGGAATATACGCTTTGATGAGATGATCAAAGATTTTGGGTTTATACAAAGTTTATGAGAAACTTGTATTTCCAAAGAAGTGAGTGGGAGCACTATAGAATTTATGATGAGTATATGTTGTTGACATATTGTTGATCAGAAATGATGTAGAATTTCTGGAAAGCATATAGGGTTATTTGAAAAGTGATTTTCAATGGAAAACCTGGATTAAGCTACTTGAACATTGAGCATCAAGATCTATAAGGATAGATCATAATCGCTTGATAGTACTTTCAAATGAGTACGCACCGTGACAAGATTTTGAAGGAGTTCAAAGTAGATCGGCAAAGAAGGAGCTCTTGGCTGTGTTATAAGGTGTGAATATTGAGTAAGACTCAAGACCTGACCACGGCAGAAGAGAGAGAAAGGACGAAGGTCGTCCCCTATGCTTTAGACGTAGGCTCCACAGTATGCTATGCTGTGTACTGCACCTAAAGTGTGCCTTGCCATGAGTCAGTCAAGGGGTACAAGTGTGATCCAGGAATGGATCACATGACAGCGGTCAAGGTTATCCTTAGTAACTAGTGGACTAAGGAATTTTCTCGATTATGGAGGTGGTAAAAGAGTTCGTCATAAAGGGTTATGCCGATGCGAACTTTAACACTAATCCGGATTATTCTGAGTAGTAAACCAGAATCGTATAGTAGAACAGTTATTTGGAATAGCTCCAAATAGAGCGTGGTAGCTGCATCTAGGAGATGACATAGAGATTTGTAAAGCACACACGGATCTGAAAGATTCAGACCCGTTGACTAATAACCTCTCTCACAAGCGAGATATGATCAAACCCCATGGGTGTTGAATTCATTACAATCACATAGTGATGTGAACTAGATTATTGACTCTAGTGCAAGTGGGAGACGGTTGGAAATATGCCCTAGAGGCAATAATAAAATGGTTATTATTGTATTTCCTTGATCATGATAATTGTCTATTGTTCATGCTATAATTGTATTAACTGGAAACCGTAATACATGTGTGAATACATAGACCACAACATGTCCCTAGTGAGCCTCTAGTTGACTAGCTCGTTGATCAATAGATGGTTATGGTTTCTTGACCATGGACATTGGATGTCATTGATAACGGGATCACATCATTAGGAGAATGATGTGATGGACAAGACCCAATCCTAAGCATAGCACAAGATCGTGTAGTTCGTTTGCTGAAGCTTTTCTAATGTCAAGTATCATTTCCTTAGACCATTAGATTGTGTAACTCCCGGATACCGTAGGAGTGCTTTGGGTGTACCAAACGTCACAATGTAACTGGGTGGCTATAAAGGTGCATTACAGGTATCTCCAAAAGTGTCTGTTGGGTTGGCATGAATCGAGACTGGGATTTGTCACTCCGTATGACGGAGAGGTATCTCTGGGCCCACTCTGTAATGCATCATCATAATGAGCTCAATGTGACTAAGTAGTTAGTCACGGGATCATGCATTATGGAACGAGTGAAGTGACTTGCCAGTAACGAGATTGAACGAGGTATTGGGATACCGACGATCAAATCTCGGGCAAGTAACATACCGATTGACAAAGGGAATTGTATACGGGATTGCTTGAATCCTTGACATCGTGGTTCATCCGATGAGATCATCGTGGAACATGTGGGAGCCAACATGGGTATCCAGATCCCGTTGTTGGTTATTGGCCAGAGAGCTGTCTCGGTCATGTCTGCATGATTCCCGAACCCGTAGGGTCTACACACTTAAGGTTCGATGACGCTAGGGTTATAAAGGAAGTTTGTATGTGGTTACCGAATGTTGTTAGGAGTCCCGGATGAGATCCCGGACGTCACGAGGAGTTCTGGAATGGTCCGGAGATAAAGATTTATATATGGGAAGTCCAGTTTCAGTCACCGGAATAGTTTCGGGGGTTATCGGTATTGTACTGGGACCACCGAAAGGTGTCCGGAGGTCCACCGGGTGGGGCCACCTGCCCCGGGGGGCTTGATGGGCTGAATATGGGAGGGAACCAGCCCCTAGTGGGCTGGTGCGCCCCTCCCCAAGGGCGCCTCCACCTTGCTTGGGGGCAAGCCTTCCCTCCTGGCCGCCGCCCCTCCCCTCTAGATGGGATCTGGAGGGGGCCGGCCCCCTCTCCCCTTCCCCTATATATAGTGGGGGGTTTTGGGGCTGCCAAGAACATATGTTTACCTCTCCCTGGTGCGGCCCTACCCCTCTCCCTCCTCGTCTCTCGCAGTGCTTGGCGAAGCCCTGCTGGAGTGCCACGCTCCTCCATCACCACCACGCCGTTGTGCTGCTGCTAGACGGAGTCTTCCCCAACCTCTCCCTCTCTCCTTGCTGGATCAAGGCACGGGAGACGTCACCGGGCTGCCCGTGTGTTGAACATGGAGGCACCGTTCTTCGGTGCTTAGATCGGATTCGGCCGCGATCTGAATCGCTTCGTGAACGACTCCACCGACCGCGTTCTTGTAACGCTTCCGCATCACGATCTTCAAGGGTATGAAGATGGACTCCCCTCTCTCCCGTTGCTAGTATCTCCATAGATTGATCTTGGTGATGCGTAGAAAATTTTGAATTTCTGCTACGTTCCCCAACATTGGGTTGGGGCGGGCCGGTGGCTCGGCATTCGGCGGCGACGTTCCCTGGTGGTGGCGTGGTGGCGGCGGTATCGAGAAGTGAGGACTCGTTGGTCAGCGTGCTGCAGCGTGGTGACAGGACTGTCCAGGTCCAGTGGGCCCGGCCGGGCCATCGTGGCCCGGCAAGTCCTCGTCGTCGCGTCCGGTCGGCTCTGCTGCAGTGGTGGAGGTAATCCCCTCCCTCCGGTCGAGTTGTCTTTGCTCCCGTGGCCAGTGTCTCCTCTCCATCTCCAGGTCTCGTGTTGACAGCTCCAGTGAGGCGGTGAGGGTTGTCCGGTAATTGTGGTGGCCCAAGCTGGTGGGTGGCTACGAGGGTGGTGCATTTCGAAATGCCTGGGGTGGTGGTGGTGGTTGTGGGTCGGGAGAAACCGCTGTCGACCTGTCCGGCACCGATGCGATGACGCCTGCGGACGCTGTCGGACCTTCCTGAGGGGCATCGGGTATACTCCTTCCCCACTATCCCTCACGTACCGGGGGGAAACCTAGAACTTGTTCGGGCGACAGCAGCGGCATCGTCGCATTCCTTCTTGAAGGTATTGCTTTGGGCGCGGCGCTTTGAGATGCTGGGAGCGTGGTGGTCTTTCTTCGGAGGGTGCAACGGTTGCCAGTCTTCCTCTCTTCGTTGATCTACTGGTGTCGGCATTTATTTCTCTTTCTTCTTCTTCTTGTTTTCTTTTGAGCTTATCTATGCTACGGCCCCAGCAAGCTGGATGTATCGGGTGTTTGCTTTATAATATAAAGCGGGAGGGAAGCCCTTTATATTAAGAAACATGTGAACAATAAATTTGGGTGTAGAGCATCATTTTTACTCCCTTCATTTTTATATACAAGGCCACAAACTCACATTATAGGTACCAAGGTAAAATTCAGTGCCTTGCTTTGTACTAGTAATTATGTACATCCAATGCACATATTAGGTAGGATATTAGTGACACGTTATATTACGTAAGGTATATTTGTGGCACGTTATATTAATTGCTTTCTTCGCGGGAATGGTAAGATATTAATTACATAGCAGATTTCATGGGATAGCGTCGAGTCTAAACATGTTTATAACCAATGGGAGTGGTGGGTAATTAGAGCGTTAAACGTGTTTGGTGCTCAACATTGGAGCGATTGGAACCGCTAGATCACATTATTTGACAGTTGAGATCGTTTGGATCTGCCCCTTTGAGTCTTTTTATATTGATATAGATATAGAAACAAGCTTTTCTTTTTTTACTGAATAATTAATACGCCGTGTGCATGCAAGAAAGGAATCAGAAACTGAGTGGGGTGTCATTATAACTGCATGCATGAAAGAATTAAATTGGTTGCTAGTATGAGAAAGTAGGATACGTCTAAGGAGCGGCCGGCCCAGAGTGGCCTACTTATTCGGAAAGGTTTTGTTCCCACGTGATGCTAAAAAGGAAAATATTACCTTTCGTGTGAATCAAAAGTTCTAAAAAGGACACTGTTAATTAATCATCCCATGTGATCTCTTGTCATATGATGGATGTCTCCATGCCTCCCACTCACGTTGTTTTTTGTGTAATAATTTTAGGTTTTTAAAATTTTAAAAGGCCATATCTTTCAAACCGCGTGTCGGAATGCAGATCTGTTTTCATCGTTGGAACCCTCATGACGTGCTCTTCAAAGCTAGATCCTGCTGTTGGAAATATGCCCTAGAGGCAATAATAAAAGGATTATTATATTTCAATGTTCATGATAATTGTCTTTTGTTCATGCTATAACTGTATTATCCGGAAATCGTAATACACGTGTGAACACTTAGACCCAATGAGTCCCTAGTGAGCCTCTAGTTGACTAGCTCGTTATGATCAATAGATAGTCATGGTTTCCTGACTATGGACATAGGATGTCGTTGATAACGGGATCACATCATTAGGAGAATGATGTGATGGACAAGACCCAATCATAAGCATAGCATAAAAGATCGTATAGTTCGTTTGCTAGAAGCTTTGCCAATGTCAAGTATCTATTCCTTCGACCATGAGATCGTGTAACTCCCGGTTACCGTAGGAGTGCCTTGGGTGTATCAAACGTCACAACGTAACTGGGTGACTATAAAGGTGCATTACAGGTATCTCCGAAAGTATCTGTTGGGTTGACACGGATCGAGACTGGGATTTGTCACTCCGTATAACGGAGAGGTATCTCTGGGCCCACTCGGTAATGCATCATCATAATGAGCTCAATGTGACCAAGGTGTTGGCCACGGGATCATGCATTACGGTACGAGTAAAGTGACTTGCCGGGTAACGAGACTGAACAAGGTATTGGGATACCGACGATCGAGTCTCGGGCAAGTAACGTACCGATTGACAAAGGGAATTGTATACAGGGTTTGATCGAATCCTCGACATCGTGGTTCAACCGATGAAATCATCGAGGAGCATGTGGGAGCCAACATGGATATCCAGACCCCGCTGTTGGTTATTGCCCGAGAGTCGTCTCGGTCATGTCTGCGTGTCTCCCGAACCCGTAGGGTCTACACACTTAAGGTTCGGTGACGCTAGGGTTAGTAGGAAGTCAAGTATGTGACTACCGAATGATGTTCGGAGTCCCGGATGAGATCCCGGACGTCACGAGGAGTTCCGGAATGGTCCGGAGGTAAAGATTTATATATGGGAAGTCCTGTTTCGGGCATCGGGACAAGTTTCGGGGTTATCGGTATTGTACCGGGACCACCGGAGGGGTCCCGGGGGCCCACCGGGTGGGGCCACCTGCCCCGGGGGGCCACATGGGCTGTAGGGGGTGCGCCTTGGCCTGCATGGGCCAAGGGCACCAGCCCCACATAGGCCCATGCGCCTAGGGTTCAAGGGGGCAAGAGTCCTAGGAGGGGAAGGCACCTCCTAGGTGCCTTGGGGGGGAGGGAAACCCCCCTTGGCCGCCGCCCCCCTAGGAGATTGGATCTCCTAGGGCCGGCCACCCCCCCCTTGGCCCTCCTATATATAGTGGGGGAGAGGAGGGACTTCAAACCTTGAGTCCTTGGCCTTTGGTTGCCTCCTTCTCCCTCCCCAACACCTCTCCTCCTTCGTTGTGTGCTCGGCGAAGCCCTGTCGGAGTACTGCTTCTCCACCATCACCACGCCGTCGTGCTGCCGGTGGAGCTGTCTTCCTCAACCTCTCCTTCCCCCTTGCTGGATCAAGAAGGAGGAGACGTCGCTCGTCCCGTACGTGTGTTGAACACGGAGGTGCTGTCCGTTCAGCACTTGGCATCGGTGATCTGAATCACGTTCGAGTACGACTCCATCATCACCTTGCAAGCTTCCGCACGCGATCTACAAGTGGTATGTAGATGCAAGCTCTCTCCCATGACTCGTTGCTTAGATGAACTCATAGATGGATCTTGGTGAAGCCGTAGGAAAAATTTTAATTTTCTGCAACGTTCCCCAACAGTGGCATCATGAGCTAGGTCTATGCGTAGTTCTCTAATGCACGAGTAGAACACAATTTGTTGTGGGCGTTGATCTTGTCATCTTACTTGCCTCTACTAGTCTTTTCTTGCTCAACGGTATTGTGGGATGAAGCGGCCCGGACCAACCTTACACGTACGCTTACGTGAGACCGGTTCCACCGACTGACATGCACTAGTTGCATAAGGTGGCTGGCGGGTGTCTGTCTCTCCCACTTTAGTTGGAGCGGAATCGATGAACAAGGCCCTTATGAAGGGTAAATAGAAGTTGACAAAATCACGTTGTGGTGATTCGTAGGTAAGAAAACGTTCTTGCTAGAACCCAATCGCAGCCACGTAAAAGATGCAACAACAACTAGAGAACGTCTAACTTGTTTTTGCAGCGATTGATCATGTGATGTGATATGGCCAGAAGTTGTGATGAATGTTGAATTGTGATGTATGAGATCATGTTCTTGTAATAGGATTCACGACTTGCATGTCGATGAGTATGACAACCGGCAGGAGCCATAGGAGTTGTCTTTATTTTTTTTGTATGACCTGCGTGTCATTGAAGAACGCCATGTAAACTACTTTACTTCATTACTAAACGCGTTAGTCATAGAAGTAGAAGTAGTCGTTGGCGTGACAACTTCATGAAGACACGATGATGGAGATCATGATGATGGAGATCATGGTGTCAAGCCGGTGACAAGATGATCATGGAGCCCCGAAGATGGAGATCAATGGAGCTTGATGATATCGGCCATATCATGTCACAACCATATAATTGCATGTGATGTTTATTATGTTTATGCATCTTGTTTACTTAGGACGACGGTAGTAAATAAGATGATCCCTTACAAAATTTCAAGAAGTGTTCTCCCCTAACTGTGCACCGTTGCTACAGTTCGTCGTTTCTAAGCACCACGTGATGATCGGGTGTGATGGATCCTTACGTTCACATACAACGGGTGTAAGACAGTTTTACACAGCGAAAACACTTAGGGTTAACTTGACGAGCCTAGCATGTGCAGACATGGCCTCGGAACACGGAGACCGAAAGGTCGAACACGAGTCGTATGGAAGATACGATCAACATAAAGATGTTCACCGACGATGACTAGTCCGTCTCACGTGATGATCGGACACGGGCTAGTCGACTCGGATCGTGTAACACTTAGATGACTAGAGGGATGTCTAATCTAAGTGGGAGTTCATAATTTTGATTAAGAACTTTATTATCATGAACTTAGTCTAAAACCTTTGCAAATATGTATTGTAGATCAATGGCCAACGCTCATGTCAACATGAACTTCAACGCGTTCCTAGAGAAAACCAAGCTGAAAGATGATGGCAGCAACTATACGGACTGGGTCCGAAACCTGAGGATCATCCTCATAGCTGCCAGGAAGCAATATGTCCTAGAAGGACCGCTAGGTGCCGCTCCCGTCCCAGAGAACCAAGACGTTATGAATGCTTGGCAAACTCGTGCTGATGATTACTCCCTCGTTCAGTGCGGCATGCTTTACAGCTTAGAACCGGGGCTCCAAAAGCGTTTTGAGCATCACGGAGCATATGAGATGTTCGAAGAGCTGAAACTAGTTTTCCAAGCTCATGCCCGGGTCGAGAGATATGATGTCTCCGACAAGTTCTACAGTTGTAAGATGGAGGAGAACAGTTCTGTCAGTGAACACATCCTGAAGATGTCTGGGTTGCACGCACGTATGACCCAGTTGAACATTAACCTCCCAGATGAGGCGGTCATTGACAGAATCCTCCAGTCGCTCCCACCAAGCTACAAGAGCTTTGTGATGAACTACAACATGCAGGGGATGGTAAAGACCATTCCTGAAGTGTTCTCGATGCTGAAGTCAGCAGAGGCTGAAATCAAGAAAGAACATCAAGTGTTGATGGTCAATAAGACCACTAAGTTCAAGAAGGGCAAGGGTAAGAAGAACTTCAAGAAGGACGGCAAAGATGTTGCCGCGCCCGGTAAGCCTGTTGCCGGGAAGAAGTCAAAGAATGGACCCAAGCCTGAGACTGAGTGCTTTTATTGCAAGGGGAAGGGGCACTGGAAGCGGAACTGCCCCAAATACTTAGCGGATAAGAAGGCCGGCAACACCAAAGGTATATTTGATATACATGTAATTGATGTGTACCTTACCAGTACTCGAAGTAACTCCTGGGTATTTGATACCGGTGCCGTTGCTCACATATGTAACTCACAGCAGGAGCTGCGGAATAAACGGAGACTGGCGAAGGACGAGGTGACGATGCGCGTCGGGAATGGCTCCAGGGTCGATGTGATCGCCGTCGGCACGCTGCCTCTACATTTACCTACGGGATTAGTTTTAAACCTCAATAATTGTTATTTAGTGCCAAGTTTGAGCATGAACATTGTATCTGGATCTCGTTTAATACGAGATGGCTACTCATTTAAGTCTGAGAATAATGGTTGTTCGATTTATATGAGAGATATGTTTTATGGTCATGCTCCGATGGTCAATGGTTTATTCTTGATGAATCTCGAGCGTAATATTACACATGTTCATAGTGTGGATGCCAAAAGATGTAAAGTTGATAACGATAGTCCCACATACTTGTGGCACTGCCGCCTTGGTCACATTGGTGTCAAGCGCATGAAGAAGCTCCATGCTGATGGACTTTTAGAGTCTCTTGATTATGAATCATTTGACACATGCGAACCTTGCCTCTTAGGCAAAATGACCAAGACTCCGTTCTCCGGAACAATGGAGCGAGCAACCAACTTGTTGGAAATCATACATACCGATGTGTGCGGTCCAATGAGCGTTGAGGCTCGCGGAGGATATCGTTATGTTCTCACTCTCACTGACGACTTGAGTAGATATGGGTATGTCTACTTAATGAAACACAAGTCTGAGACCTTTGAAAAGTTCAAGGAATTTCAGAGTGAGGTAGAGAATCAACATGACCGTAAGATAAAGTTCCTACGATCAGATCGTGGGGGCGAATACTTAAGTCACGAATTTGGTACACACTTAAGAAAATGTGGAATCGTTTCACAACTCACGCCGCCTGGAACACCTCAGCGAAACGGTGTGTCCGAACGTCGTAATCGCACTCTATTGGATATGGTGCGGTCTATGATGTCTCTTACCGATTTACCGCTATCATTTTGGGGATACGCTCTAGAGACAGCTACATTCACTTTAAATAGGGCACCGTCTAAATCCGTTGAGACGACACCGTATGAATTATGGTTTGGGAAGAAACCTAAGCTGTCGTTTCTAAAAGTTTGGGGATGCGATGCTTATGTCAAGAAACTTCAACCTGAAAAGCTCGAACCCAAGTCGGAAAAATGCGTATTCATAGGATACCCTAAGGAAACTGTCGGGTATACCTTCTACTTAAGATCCGAAGGCAAGATCTTTGTTGCCAAGAACGGATGCTTTCTGGAGAAAGAGTTTCTCTCGAAAGAAGTAAGTGGGAGGAAAGTAGAACTCGATGAAGTACTACCTCTCGAACGGGAAAGTGGTGCAGCGCAGGAAACCATTCCTGTAATGCCCACACCAACTGAAGAGGAAAATGTTGATGATGATCAAGGTACTTCAGATCTAGTTGCTACTGAATTTCGAAGGTCCACAAGGACACGTTCTGCACCAGAGTGGTACGGCAACCCTGTCATGGAAATCATGTTGCTGGACAACAATGAACCTTCGAACTATGAAGAAGCAATGGCGGGCCCGGATTCCAACAAATGGCTTGAGGCCATGAAATCCGAGATAGGATCCATGTATGAAAACAAAGTATGGACTTTGACAGACTTGCCCGATGATCGGCGAGCGATAGAAAATAAATGGATTTTTAAGAAGAAGACGGACGCGGATGGTAATGTTACCATCTATAAAGCTCGACTTGTCGCTAAGGGTTATCGACAAGTTCAAGGGATTGACTACGACGAGACATTCTCTCCCGTGGCGAAGCTTAAGTCCGTCCGAATCATGTTAGCAATTGCCGCATACTATGATTATGAGATATGGCAGATGGACGTCAAAACGGCATTCCTTAATGGACATCTTAAGGAAGAACTGTATATGATGCAGCCGGAAGGTTTTGTCGTTCCTCAGAACGCTAACAAAGTATGCAAGCTCCAGCGATCCATTTATGGACTGGTGCAAGCATCTCGGAGTTGGAACATTCGCTTTGATGAGATGATCAAAGCGTTTGGGTTTACGCAGACTTATGGAGAAGCCTGCGTTTACAAGAAAGTGAGTGGGAGCTCTGTAGCATTTCTCCTATTATATGTAGATGACATACTCTTGATGGGAAATGATACGAAACTCCTGGACAGCATTAAGGCCTACTTGAACAAGTGTTTTTCAATGAAGGACCTTGGAGAAGCTGCTTATATATTAGGCATCAAGATCTATAGAGATAGATCGAGACGCCTCATAGGTCTTTCACAAAGCACATACCTTGATAAGATTTTGAAGAGGTTCAAAATGGATCAGTCCAAGAAGGGGTTCTTGCCTATGTTACAAGGTGTGAGATTGAGCTTGGCTCAGTCACCGACCACGGCAAAAGATAAAGAAGAGATGAGTGTCATCCCCTATGCTTCAGCCATAGGATCTATTATGTATGCCATGCTGTGTACCAGACCCGATGTAAACCTTGCCGTAAGTTTGGTTGCAAGATACCAAAGTAACCCCGGCAAGGAACACTGGACAGCGGTCAAGAATATCCTGAAGTACCTGAAAAGGACAAAGGACATGTTTCTCGTTTATGGAGGAGATGAAGAGCTCGTCGTAAAGGGTTACGTCGACGCTAGCTTCGACTCAGATCTGGATGACTCTAAGTCACAAACCGGATACGTGTATATGTTGAATGGTGGAGCAGTAAGCTGGTGCAGCTGCAAGCAGAGCGTCGTGGCGGGATCTACATGTGAAGCGGAGTACATGGCAGCCTCGGAGGCAGCGCATGAAGCGATTTGGATGAAGGAGTTCATCACCGACCTAGGAGTCATACCCAATGCGTCGGGGCCGATCAAACTCTTCTGTGACAACACTGGAGCTATTGCCCTTGCCAAGGAGCCCAGGTTTCACAAGAAGACCAGGCACATCAAGCGTCGTTTCAACTCCATCCGTGAAAATGTTCAAGATGGAGACATAGAGATTTGCAAAGTGCACACGGATCTGAATGTCGCAGATCCGTTGACTAAACCTCTCTCGCGTGCAAAACATGATCAACACCAGAACTCTATGGGTGTTCGATTCATCACAATGTAACTAGATTGGTGACTCTAGTGCAAGTGGGAGACTGTTGGAAATATGCCCTAGAGGCAATAATAAAAGGATTATTATATTTCAATGTTCATGATAATTGTCTTTTGTTCATGCTATAACTGTATTATCCGGAAATCGTAATACACGTGTGAACACTTAGACCCAATGAGTCCCTAGTGAGCCTCTAGTTGACTAGCTCGTTATGATCAATAGATAGTCATGGTTTCCTGACTATGGACATAGGATGTCGTTGATAACGGGATCACATCATTAGGAGAATGATGTGATGGACAAGACCCAATCATAAGCATAGCATAAAAGATCGTATAGTTCGTTTGCTAGAAGCTTTGCCAATGTCAAGTATCTATTCCTTCGACCATGAGATCGTGTAACTCCCGGTTACCGTAGGAGTGCCTTGGGTGTATCAAACGTCACAACGTAACTGGGTGACTATAAAGGTGCATTACAGGTATCTCCGAAAGTATCTGTTGGGTTGACACGGATCGAGACTGGGATTTGTCACTCCGTATAACGGAGAGGTATCTCTGGGCCCACTCGGTAATGCATCATCATAATGAGCTCAATGTGACCAAGGTGTTGGCCACGGGATCATGCATTACGGTACGAGTAAAGTGACTTGCCGGGTAACGAGACTGAACAAGGTATTGGGATACCGACGATCGAGTCTCGGGCAAGTAACGTACCGATTGACAAAGGGAATTGTATACAGGGTTTGATCGAATCCTCGACATCGTGGTTCAACCGATGAAATCATCGAGGAGCATGTGGGAGCCAACATGGATATCCAGACCCCGCTGTTGGTTATTGCCCGAGAGTCGTCTCGGTCATGTCTGCGTGTCTCCCGAACCCGTAGGGTCTACACACTTAAGGTTCGGTGACGCTAGGGTTAGTAGGAAGTCAAGTATGTGACTACCGAATGATGTTCGGAGTCCCGGATGAGATCCCGGACGTCACGAGGAGTTCCGGAATGGTCCGGAGGTAAAGATTTATATATGGGAAGTCCTGTTTCGGGCATCGGGACAAGTTTCGGGGTTATCGGTATTGTACCGGGACCACCGGAGGGGTCCCGGGGGCCCACCGGGTGGGGCCACCTGCCCCGGGGGGCCACATGGGCTGTAGGGGGTGCGCCTTGGCCTGCATGGGCCAAGGGCACCAGCCCCACATAGGCCCATGCGCCTAGGGTTCAAGGGGGCAAGAGTCCTAGGAGGGGAAGGCACCTCCTAGGTGCCTTGGGGGGGAGGGAAACCCCCCTTGGCCGCCGCCCCCCTAGGAGATTGGATCTCCTAGGGCCGGCCACCCCCCCCTTGGCCCTCCTATATATAGTGGGGGAGAGGAGGGACTTCAAACCTTGAGTCCTTGGCCTTTGGTTGCCTCCTTCTCCCTCCCCAACACCTCTCCTCCTTCGTTGTGTGCTCGGCGAAGCCCTGTCGGAGTACTGCTTCTCCACCATCACCACGCCGTCGTGCTGCCGGTGGAGCTGTCTTCCTCAACCTCTCCTTCCCCCTTGCTGGATCAAGAAGGAGGAGACGTCGCTCGTCCCGTACGTGTGTTGAACACGGAGGTGCTGTCCGTTCAGCACTTGGCATCGGTGATCTGAATCACGTTCGAGTACGACTCCATCATCACCTTGCAAGCTTCCGCACGCGATCTACAAGTGGTATGTAGATGCAAGCTCTCTCCCATGACTCGTTGCTTAGATGAACTCATAGATGGATCTTGGTGAAGCCGTAGGAAAAATTTTAATTTTCTGCAACGTTCCCCAACACCTGCATGGGTATGTTTTGGCGAAATTTTTTATGTGCAACTAAGTCCCTCGTTTTGTGCAACTGCCTAGCAGTCGATGTGCAACTACCTGACAGTGAATGTGCAACTTTTCGCCTAACCCGTGGAAGTGTAGTTTTCATTGATGGCACATCTACCCCCAAATTACCTCCTTCTAGTGAGATGCTCGAATTCGTGTTTTGCCCAGGCCAACTGCCTAGTAGTTCATGTGCAACTTTCTCTGCGCCCGTGATTGTGCTTTCAATGTTTGCTGCATCAGCCAACTGTCTAGCAGTGGTTGTGCAACTTCAGATACTATCATCACCAACCGTCTACCAGTGATGTGCAACTATCCCTCATACCTCATGGATGTGTAATTTCCTTACTAGCACTCGAAACCACCTCGAGTGGGATGTGCAACTTTAGTGCCCCATTTATATGCAATTTTTACTACCCTCATGAATATGTGACTTTTCACTACCCTCGTGAATGTGGAATTTTCACCATCCAACTATCTCTATTTGTGAGATGTGCAACTTTATATGTTGCTCCGGCCAACTGCCTAGCAGACTTTGTGGAACTCCATTTGTTGCCCCCGCTAACTAAAACTACATATCCACAAGTAGGGAGGGGAAGAGGTTGCACATTTAGTAATAGGAAGTTGGCTCGAACAGACTAAGTTGCACATATCACTAGTAGGAAAGGTGCGGCGGGGTGTGTCAACTGTAAAAAAACTACACATCCACGAGTAGGGACAAGGGTTGCACGTCGACTAATACATAGTTGGTCGGGACAGTAGACTACTTGCACATCAAGTTTTCATGGTTTCAAGGTTGTAACCTCACGTAAAGTTAGATCATGCAGCTTCAAAAACTGGTTTTGAAAAACATTGCACCATGTAGTACTAAAGTTGCACAATGCAGTACTAAAGTTGCACAATATAGTGCCAAGTTGGCATAAAAAATTCATCGAAACATACCCACGCAGGAGATCTAGTTTCAAAGATCTCGTCACGAAGAATCCAACAGTGAAGATTCCGACACGCGGTTTGAAAGATATGACTTTTTAAAAATTCAGAAAACTAAAATAATTGTACGTGAAGTTGTTTCTTTTAAATCGAACTAACCAGTGTGAACACATTAAATATTAATAAAGACACGCACTAGCAGACAAAAAACAACTCGTGCATGGCTGTGAAGCCCGTCCGCTCGTTGTCTCCAAATAGTGCGTATGCACTTTTTAGATTTTAGGAAGAAAGTATCATTAACTTTTGTCTCAATTATTGTTAATGGTTTTGTACATATGCAAAATGTATTTCTCATAGTGGCCTTGTATAAATAAATGTATTTCTCATAGTGGCCTTGTATAATCACATCCACAAAGTTTTAGATTTTTTTAATTTTATTATAATTTTTTGTAAATTATTGCTCACTGTGTGGGTCCACCAAAATTGGGTGCAGCCACTACTTTTTCCTTTTTAAAAGGGAAAACTAACTTTGTGGTAGGGGACAGCAAAAAAGGGAAATTCTATGAAAACCTTACCTTTAAACAGGTAGTTTTATGTTATACACTCCATTATTTTGAGTTGAAGTCGCATTTCTGCACTTGTTGTTTGTACCTTATATAAGAGTTGGATTCCCATGAAATTAATAGGATACTTGTTAGTATGTACTCCCTCTATTCCCTTATACAAGGCCAGTATGAAAAGTACATTTTGCATCTATACAAGGCCACTAACAGTAATCGAGGCAAAATTTAATGATGTTTTCTCGTACTAGCAACTTGTTTAATACTTGCATGCATGTAGTCATAATGACATTGTGCTACTTCCTTCTCATTTCTTCCTTGCATGCATGCAAGCGTATTAATGATCCCAGATAACAGAAGAAAAATTGGCTTGCAAAGTAGTCATTAAATTTTACTTAGGTACCTGTAATTTGAGTTTGTGGCCTTGTATAAGGGAATGGAGGGAGTATATATTTCTCTCAAAAAAACTGTTAGTCCCACATGCAGATAGGGATGCACTAGTAGTTTATTAATGAAGGTTGTTGATCTCATAGGTGAACTTACCATCAATTTTAACCTTTATAAATGGGAAAAAAATGAAATGAGTTGTCAATCTTTGTCGGTGGAAACTGGGAAGGGCTTAACCATAATCTAGTAGTATGAAAATTAGCTTTGAGTACATATTCAACATCGCTGTTCTTTAGTTTCCTCGCGGAAATTGCTTGTCACGGATATCCTTGGAACTCAGTAGGGTTCACATTCTCTTCACACTGAGACAAGCGTGCCTTCCATTTTTATTTCAGATCGACAAGTTTTTTTTTTAGAAGAACAGGGAGGCTCCTCCCCGGTTCCATTATCAAATGAAACCCAAAGTGTCTTACATCAGCTCACTGAGAGGAGCAGTTCAAAGGAAAGACTGCGGCGAAAGCCACTCAAGTTTAACAACAAGCTTACAAAATCAAAAAGCGGCAAAGACATGGCCATAAGTGCCCACACACACACTACATGCTTTCTAAGTGTAGATCAGCTCCTGCGATGCCTTACACGACTTCAGTGGCGGTGCAGTCACCGCTTGAGGGGACCAGGAAGCCACCAGGGTCGAGGTTGGGCTCGATATCGTTGGTGCTTCAGAGCGCTTCTTGGAGGGGGACGAAAAGCCCGCTGTGTCGTCCGAGATCTTTAGCTTGTTCCAAGGGGTCACCAGGGGGGCATCAGAGTTCTTCAGGGTCAGCCACTGATCATCAGTGGTTGTCTCAGACGAGTCGCGAGGTGTGTTGTGAAGGCCTCCAGCCTTTCCACGGCTCCCTCCGAGGACAGTATCCCCCAGCTCTTGATAGTTTTTAAGACCAGCCTCAGCACCTGCTTAATCGATGTCCATAAGGTGTTATTGAAAATCATAGAGTTCCTATATTTCCAAATACACCAAAGTACAGCAGCATTAACAGTGTTGAGAGTAGCATGCTTTTTGTTAGCAATCCAGAATTTGGCCACCGATTCAAAGTCAGTTCCAGTGTCCACCCCGAAATGATTTGAAACCAGAGGCCAAATCTGTCTAGAGACCACACAGTCAAAGAATAAATGCGAGCATGTTTCAGCCTCAAAGCAGAACACACAATCTAGCGGCTTAATAATTTGTCTTTTCCTCAGGTTATCCCTAGTCATCAGCTTGTTGTTGGCAAGGAGCCACAGGAAGACATGGATTTTCGGAGGGGTTTTAAGATTCCAAACTGAGGGGGTGAAGACTGGCTGCACACCCCTGAAGTTGATCACATGGTAGAGTGAACTTGTGGAGTAAACTCCTTTGTTCTCTAGTTGCCAGAGAAGGGCATCAGTGTCATTGGTAAGGATCAAGCTACCAGCTATCTCTACTATTTGGTACCATTGCTCCATGAGCCTGTCGTCGAAATTTCTTCTAAACGTGAGTTTAAGTTGCGTACCATCCCAGACCTCCCTGACATTTTTGGTCTGTTCATTGCAAATAGAGTAGATAGGCCAGAACTGCACAGCTAAGGGAGAGGTACTAACACTAGTAGAAAAGGGGGCAACCCGGGGGCCGGCCGGGCCACGTGGGCCATTGGTCCCGGTTCGTCTGGACCTTTTGGTCCCGGTTGGTGGGACGAACTGGGACCAATGGGCCTCGCTCCTGGCCCACCACCATTGGTCCCGGTTGGTGGATCGAACCGGGACCAAAGGCCAACCTTTATTCCCGGTTCGTGCTGTCAACCGGGACCAATGGTGGTGCCTATATATACCCCCTGCTCGCGAGCAGAGCACTCCCAGTGCTCTGTTTTTCGTGGCCAGCGAGGGGAGAGCTTTGTGGTGCTCTAGCTCACCTCCTATGCACACGAGGTGTTCGATGGAATGCCCGAGCCACACTACTTAAGCTTTCTCCCCTCCAAGCTCGACCGCCAAGCTCCATTTTCCTCAATATTTGTCTAGATTTAGCGGTCCGTCACGCCCCGTCCCCGTCTTCACCGTCGTCGATCACCCGCGCCGATCTCATCGCCGGCACCACCGTGGTGAGCCTCTTGTTCTTATCTTCTTTCTGAAAGGAAAAATATTCTTACTTGTATGTTTAGATAGATACTTGTATTATTTTCTTACTTTTATTATTGCATCTTATATAGTGCGATGGTTTTGGTATCCGCCCCCATCGGCCCTCGTCCTGTCTATGATTCGGATGTGGTATATATTATCTTTTCATAACTATTGGTTCATTTATTGTTTATGACAATTATGCCGACCAACGTGACATAGATTTTATTTATCTAGGAGGTTGTTGAACCGGAAATTCCAACTGACCCTATTGTCGAGAGGTTAAATTTAGTTGAAGAAGAAAACAATTTGTTGAAGGAAAAAAATAGAAAAATTGAGGAGGAGAAGATGATATTGGAGTTGCATGTTGCGGATGTCGTCAATGATCACAAGATCAAGATGGATGCAATGCGCTTGAAGATTAGAAAGATTAGAAAATATGCCATTCATACCGAGGCTTGGTATCATTATGCCGTTGGATCAGTTGTTACATTGGTTGCAATTATGATCGCATTTGTTTTCGCATTGAAATGTTTTACATAGTTTCACTGTATGGTTTAATTAATTTAGATGCTCTGCAGAGCTTTATGTTGTTAGATGAGAACTATGTATGTACTTTGGTTTTAATGTGATGATGAACTTCTATTAATTTGGTCACTTCATTATATAATGCACGCAGATGAACCGGCAATGGATGTACGGTTCAAGACACACCTCTGAGTACATTAAGGGCGTGCATGATTTTCTCGAAGTGGCTGAGGCAAACAAGCAGAATGGTTTTATGTGTTGTCCATGCCCTGTATGTGGGAATACGAAGTCTTACTCTGACCGGAAAATCCTCCACACCCACCTGCTTTACAAGGGTTTCATGCCACACTATAATGTTTGGACGAGGCACGGAGAAATAGGGGTTATGATGGAAGATGGCGAAGAAGAAGAGTACGATGACAACTATGTGCCCCCTGAATACGGTGATGCTCCTGAAGATCAAGAGGAACTAGACGATGTGCACGATGATGCTGCAACGGGCGAAGCTGCTGAAGATCAAGAGGAACCAGATGATGTGCCTGATGATGATGATCTCCGCCGGGTCATTGTCGATGCGAGGACGCAATGCGAAAGTCAAAAGGAGAAGCTGAAGTTTGATCGCATGCTAGAGGACCACAAAAAAGGGTTGTACCCCAATTGTGAAGATGGCAACACAAAGCTCGGTACCATACTGGAATTGCTGCAGTGGAAGGCAAAGAATGCTGTGCCTGACAAAGGATTTGAGAAGCTACTTAAAATATTGAAGAAGAAGCTTCCAAAGGATAACGAATTGCCCGACAGTACATACGCAGCAAAGAAGGTCGTATGCCCTCTAGGATTGGAGGTGCAGAAGATACATGCATGCCCTAATGACTGCATCCTCTACCGCGGTGCGTACAAGGATCTGAACGCATGCCCGGTATGCGGTGCATTACAGTATAAGATCAGACGAGATGACCCTGGTGATGTTGACGGCGAGCCCCCCCCCAGGAAGAGGGTTCCTGCGAAGGTGATGTGGTATGCTCCTATAATACCACAGTTGAAACGTCTGTTCAGAAACGGAGAGCATGCCAAGTTGATGCGATGGCACAGTGAGGACCATAAGAAAGACAGGAAGTTGAGAGCACCCGCTGACGGGTCGCAGTGGAGAAAAATCGAGAGAAAGTACTGGGATGAGTTTGCAAATGAGCCAAGGAACGTATGGTTTGCTTTAAGCGCGGATGGCATTAATCCTTTTGGAGAGCAGAGCAGCAATCACAACACCTGGCCCATGACTCTATGTATGTATAACCTTCCTCCTTGGATGTGCATGAAGCGGAAGTTCATTATGATGCCAGTTCTCATCCAAGGCCCTAAGCAACCCGGCAATGACATTGATGTGTACCTAAGGCCATTAGTTGAAGAACTTTTACAACTGTGGAATGGAAACGGTGTACGTACGTGGGATGAGCACAAATAGGAAGAATTTAACCTAAAGGCGTTACTGTTCGTGACCATCAACGATTGGCCCGCTCTTAGTAACCTTTCAGGACAGACAAACAAGGGATACCACGCATGCACGCACTATTTACTTGACACCGATAGTATATACCTGGCAAGCTGCAGGAAGAATGTGTACCTGGGCCATCGTCGATTTCTTCCAACCAACCATCAATGTCGAAAGAAAGGCAAGCATTTCAAAGGCGAGGCAGATCACCGAAAGAAGCCCGCCATGCGTACCGGTGATCACGTACTTGCTATGGTCAATGATTTACACGTAATCTTTGGAAAGGGTCCCGGCGGACTAGCTGTTCCGAGTGATGCCGGGGGACACGCACCCATGTGGAAGAAGAAATCTATATTTTGGGACCTACCCTACTGGAAAGACCTAGAGGTGCGCTCTTCGATCGACGTGATGCACGTGACGAAGAACCTTTGCGTGAACCTTCTAGGCTTCTTGGGCGTGTATGGGAAGACAAAAGATACAGCTGATGCACGGGAGGACCTACAACGTTTGCACGAAAAAGACGGCATGCCTCCAAAGCAGTATGAAGGTCCTGCTAGCTATGCTCTTACCAAAGAAGAGAAGGAAATCTTCTTTGAATGCCTGCTTAGTATGAAGGTCCCGACTGGCTTCTCGTCGAATATAAAAGGCATAATAAATATGGCAGAGAAAAAGTTTCAGAACCTAAAGTCTCATGACTGCCACGTGATTATGACGCAACTGCTTCCAGTTGCATTGAGGGGGCTTCTACCGGAAAACGTCCGATTAGCCATTGTGAAGCTATGTGCATTCCTCAATGCAATATCTCAGAAGGTGATCGATCCAGAAATCATACCAAGGCTAAGGAGTGATGTGGTGCAATGTCTTGTCAGTTTCGAGCTGGTGTTCCCACCATCCTTCTTCAATATCATGACGCATGTCCTAGTTCATCTAGTTGACGAGATTGTCATTCTGGGCCCCGTATTTCTACACAATATGTACCCCTTTGAGAGGTTCATAGGAGTCCTAAAGAAATATGTCCGTAACCGCGCTAGGCCAGAAGGAAGCATCTCCATGGGCCATCAAACAGAGGATGTCATCGGGTTTTGTGTTGACTTCATTCCTGGCCTTAAAAAGATAGGTCTCCCTAAATCGCGGTATGAGGGGAGACTGACTGGAAAAGGCACGCTTGGAAGGGACTTAATAATATGCAGGGATGGATATTCTTGGTCTCAAGCACACTACACAGTTCTATAGAACTCTACCTTGGTGACCCTGTATGTCGATGAACACAAGAACAGTCTGCGCTCCAAACACCCGGAGCAGTGCGACGACTGGATTACATGTGAACACATCAGGACTTTCAGCAGTTGGTTGGAAGCACATATCAGAGGTGACAACACTGTTTGTGATGAGCTGTACTTGTTATCCAGGGGACCATCTTTGACTGTATTGATTTGGAAAGGATACGAGATAAATGGGAATACATTTTACACGATTGACCAAGATCAAAAGAGCACCAACCAAAACAGCGGTGTCCGCTTTGATGCAACAACCGAGAGGGGAAAGGACACATATTATGGTTACATAGTGGACATATGGGAACTTGACTACGGACATGATTTTAAGGTCCCTTTGTTTAAGTGCAAATGGGTCAATCTGTCAGGAGGCGGGGTACAGGTAGACCCACAGTATGGAATGACAACAGTGGATCTGAAAAATCTTGGGTACACTGATGAACCGTTCGTCCTAGCCAATGATGTGGCACAGGTTATCTATGTGAAGGACATGTCTACCAGACCGAGAAAGAGAAAAGATAAGGAAGCGAATACATCATACGATGAGCCAAAGCGCCACATAGTTCTTTCAGGAAAAAGGGACATCGTGGGAGTGGAGGACAAGACAGACATGTCTGAAGATTATGAAAAGTTTCATGAAATTCCTCCCTTTAAAGTCAAGGCTGACCCCAGCATCCTGATAAACGATGAAGATTATCCATGGTTACGGCGCAATAAGCAAATGACACAAGCGAAGAAAAAGTGAAGACTTTCTCCCGCAACTATTATGATGATACCATGCCAACTTTGTAACTGACGAGTATGATACCATTGTCCGTTTTGTACATGCACATGCTATGTGTGGGTCAATTTATGATACCATGCCAACTTTCAACTTTTTCAGAGTTCATTTGAAATGCTTTAATGTCTTATGGTTCAGCCCTCGTAATAATTAAAAATAGCAACAATGAGTATTTTGTTGTAAGTAGAAACAAAATAAAATAAATAAAGCAAGAAAGAAAACAAAAAAAGTGGAAAGTTTATAATTTTTCCTAAAACTAAAAGCAAAAAGAATTAAACATAAAGCAAAAAAGAAAAGAAAATAAATAATGCAGAAAACAAAACAAAAAAATAACAATAAGTATTTTGTTGTAAGTAGAAACAAAATAAAATAAATAAAGCAAGAAAGAAAACAAAAAAAAGTGTTTTCAAATTTGAAAAGTAATGGCACTAACAGAAAGTTTATAATTATCCTAAAACTAAAAGCAAAAAGAATTAAAAAAATAAAGAAAAAAAAAGAAAATAAATAATGCAGAAAACAAAACAAAAAAATTGGAAAAAAAAATAAAAATAGCAACAATAAGTAAAGAAAACAAAAAAATGCCCCCTATTGGGCCCCCACGGCCTGAATACGACTTGAATCCCTACTTTGGGCCAGGATTCAGGCCCGCAGTAGGCCCAGAAGGCCCATCATGCAAAGCAGTAGCAAGTAGGCCCATAAGCCTGCAGTGGAGAGGAGCTCGAGAGGGGTGCGGCAGTGGGGCTTATAAATCACTGCGCGCCCCTCTCAACTAGCGAGGTGGGACTAAACTTTGGCCCCGATGCGGGCAGCACAGGGGCCTTTGGTCCCGGTTGGTGGCTCCAACCGGGACTAAAGGGGGTGCATTGGTACCGGTTTGTCGCACCAACCGGGACCAATGCACCCCCTTTAGTCCCGGTTGGTGCAGCCAACCGGGACCAAAGGCCGCAGCTTCCCGCCCTTTGGGCTGCCGAAAAGAAGCCTTTGGTCCCGGTTGGTGGCACCAACCGGGACTAAAGGGGGCATTAGTCCCGGTTGGAGCCACCAACCGGGACTAAAGGCTGTGCTATATAAGCAGCACTTAGCAGTTTCCGGCCAAATCGCCCACTTCTCCCCCGACGCCCCCTGCTCCTCCTCGTCGCCGTCGCCGCCCGACGCCCCTGCTCCACCTTGCCGTCGCCGCCGCCACCGACACCGTCAGGCTGCTCGCCTTCGCCGTCGCCGCCGCCCCCTGTGAGCATAGCCTGCTCCCGTGCCCCTGCGCGGCCACCGCGCCGCCGCCCCTGCGCGGCCGGCGCGCGCCGCCCCTGTCCTGCGCGGCCGCCGCGCCGCCGCCCCTGCCCTGCGCGGCCACCGCGCGCCGGCCCTGCCCTGCGCGGCCGCCGCGCGCGCCGCCCCGCCGCCCCTGCCCTGCATTTTCCTCCATAGCATTTTTTTTTGCATTTTTTTGTGTATATGTGTTTGTATGTGTATATATGTGTACATGTTCATAGTATTTTTTTTCATAAGTGTATTTTTTTTGTTCATTGCATTTTTTTCATATGTATAATGTATATATGTATGTGGTAGCTATATATATATATGATGAATGGATGTGGCTATATATGTATGTATGAATATAATGTTCATAGCATTTTTTTTGTTTATATATGTTTTTTCATATATGTATTAATTTTATATTTAGGTTGTTAGTAGATATCGATTTTAGGTTAGTGCATTTTAGGTTAGTGTAGAGGAGAAAGTAAAATAAGGAAAAGGAAGAAAATAGGAAGAAGGAAGAAGGAAGAAGAAGAAGAAAAAGAATGAGAGGAAAAAGGAAAATAAGAAGAGGAAGAAAGGAGAAAAAGAGGAGAGGAAGAAGAGGAGAAATAAATAAGAAGAGGAAAAAAGAAGAAAAAGAAGAGGAGACGAAGAAAGGAATAGAGGAGAAGAAGAAAAAATCTTCTCCTCTATTCCTTTCTTCTTCTCCTCTTTGTTTTCTTCTTTTTCTTCTTCTTCTTCTTCCTTCTTCCTTCTTCCTCTTTTCTTCCCTTTCCTTAATTATTTTCCTTTCTCGAGGGAGAAGAAGAAAAAGAAGAGGAGAAGAAGAAAGAAAGGAATAGAGGAGAAAGAAGAAACTTCAACACGAGGGGGTGGTACCGATACCCCCTCCCCGATAACATTATTTTCCCATGTATATGTATGTCGCGTCGTTGTCGATATAACCCCCTCTAGATAACTTCGACATGAGGGGCGGTCGATATATATACCCCCTCTCGACCGTGATAACTTATACAACTGCAGCACCCCCCTCGGCCCTCTCGCTCGACCAAAACTCTCGAGGACACCCAAACCCTAGAGAGAAAACGATGTTGGTCTCTTACCCCCTCCCGCCGCGCCCCTACCCGACAAATTAACTCTCTCGAAGCCACCCAAATTTATCAAGTTAAAAGAGCGTTATCGTCGAGGCCACCCCAAACCCTTGAAGCGTTGTGTCGAGGCGACCCCAAACCCTAGAGAAGCAGTGTCGAGGCCACTAACATGATTCCTTATTGTGATTAGCTAGCTAGTTCTACGTTTGCCACTAATATATATATATATATATATATATATATATATATATATATATATATATATATATATATATATCCATCTGTACCATGTTTGAATAATAATTGACATGTTGTAAATATTTGCAGAAACTATGGAGCACTCCCGGGACGAAGAAACAGAAGCGATGTTGGGGGACATAATCGCAAATGGAAGTGATGATGTTGCGTCATTTCTCCTCGACACCGTTGGTCAGCTGGATGAAGAAGAGGGCTATGTTTATGATGGCTTCGACCCATTAATGCCGGTACAAGAGGAGGACAATGTTCATGATGGCTCCGGTGACACAATGGAGGTACAAGACGAAGGAGACCGTGCTGACTGCTCCGGTCACCGAACCGAGTCCGGCCAGGTATATATATATTAGTTAAGCCCGTGCTGACTAGTTAATTGATGCATCCATTGTTTTGGTATATGTACACATATTAATTACTGTCGTCTTTCTTCCTTATAATTTCTAGCCCTCCGGATCGAGCACAACTTCGGTAAGGAGACGAGGCCCGAAGAAAAAGTTGAGCTCGAATGAAAAGTTTGAGATCATAGAAATCGCGCCCGATGGCGAACCGATTGAACCCATCCGGACAAGGAAGGCATTTTCAGCTCAGTGCGGGGTTCTTGTTAGGGACAAGATCCCGATCAGCATCCAGCAATGGTATAAGCCTGCTAAGGATGAAGACCCTGAGGTGTCTTATGTCAATGATATGCAGAAAGAAGATCTTTGAACTGAGCTGAAGGCAAATTTCACCCTACCGCCAGAGGAGGATCCGGAGAAGCTAGTTAAAGAGCAATTAATCAGGTCTTGTGCTCTTAAGAAGATGGCAAGCCTAATGAGGAGGTGGAGGAAAGAGCTGAACCAGTTTGTCAAGAAAAAAAAAGACACCAGAATTCATCGGCAAATATGAGAAGATCAAAGATCACTGGCCCGCATTTGTGGCCCACAAGACATCGGAAAAGAGTAAGAAGATGTCGGAGACAAACAAGAAAAATGCTACGAAGAAGAAGCTTCACCATCGCATGGGGTCAGGTGGCTACCTCAAAGCCCGGCCTAAATGGTCCAAGGCTGAGCATGATCTTCTTGAAAAAGGGATCAACCAGAGACAATGCGCTGGCCAGACCATTGCCGGACTTGGTTCTTTGGGGCTGGCGGAACCTTGGACCCTGTAACAGGGAAGTGTCAGTGGACGGACGAGCAACTGCAAACACCAGTCAAGAACCTTCGACACTATATCGATGCAGCGCAGCGAGGGACGTTCCTTCCAAACAGGGAGAAGGACGAGCTCACAATGGCCCTTGGGAATCCCGAGCACCCTGGACGGACACGAGGCACGCCAGGCTCCATTCCGTGGAAGGTTGGTTTTTCCGGACGCAGGGGGTTACAAAACCCACGAGAGGAGGAAGAAACTGGAGCAGGACCAAATGCAGGCGCTGCTTGGAAGGGTAATAGGGCTAGAGGATCGAGAAGAGGAACGAGAAGCAGCAGATCGCAACAAACGACCTACCGAAGCTTTCCCCGAAGCTACCCCGCCATCTCAGCGGAGAAGTAGCATGGCTTCTACCGAGCTGCTTCAGCCGGAGCATGTCTTCACGGCTCCTGCCAGCTATCCCGTGGATGGTATCATGGAGTCTCAAAATTGCCACATTATGGCGTGATGGATGAATTTGAAGGTCAAGGCGGCTGTTGGCCAAGTTTATCCTAGTGGACCCGGCACAACTTATCACTGCCAGCCGATTCCAGAAGGATTTGCTAAGGTGATGGTGGATGAAATAACGGAGGGATTTGAGGACCTCGCGCTTGAGCACCCTACCGGTGAAGGGGAGACTAGACTGGGTTCTGCTCTGAAGACTCCATGCCTATGGCGGAAGGAGCTCATCAACCTTCTGAACTGGACGCCTCCGCCTCCTCCTCCTCCTCCGGCGAGTCAGAGCACTCCGCCTCCTCCACTGCCTCCTCCTCCGGCGAGTGACGATCAGGGCAAGTGTGGCGGCACTCCGCCTCCTCCATCGCCTCCTCCTCCGGTGAGTGACGATCAAGGCACACGTGGCGGCACTCCGCCTCCTTCTCCGGCGCGTGGCGGCACTCCGCCTCCTCCTTCTCCGCCTCGCCAGGAAGGGCGGAAGAGACCCGCCGCCGCCCCGGCTGCTCCGGCACGTCGTAGTCCTTCTCCTCCGCCTCGTAAGCAAGCACGTAAGAAGACAGATGCCGCAGCCGCTCCGTCTGCTCCGGCGTCTAGCAGCACAAGAAGAGGAGAGAGGCAATTCAGATACGGTCCACCTCTAAAGCCTCTAGAGAAGTTACCGTACGAGAGGACCAAGGAGGAAAACAATACGATCGTGCAGGCCCACGTGAAGGAGTTCTTTGAAGGGGTGAAAGCAAAGAGACATCCACCTCCGGAGGAGAAGGTAGATCCGGTGAAAGCAAAGCGCACTCTCGATGCCCTGAGGAAACCACCAAAGTCTCCGCCGAGAACCAACTATGAGCGCATTACTGAACAGACATATCTCCAAGCCAAGCGGTTGGGAACTACTGTCAGTGATAAAAGGTTAAAAGAGCAACGAGCAAAGGGGAAAAAATTGCCCAACTCGGCGAACAAGCACATCAATCGTGCCCCCCACTCAATGTGTCTAATCCTCCGGGGACGGTGGTCGATTATGGCAATCTTGAAGATTACCTGCCTGACGATGCACTTCCTGATTTCATGGAGGTGGACGAATTTAGATACGAGTACGGGAAGCCTCTCGTCAAAGATGAAAAATCTCTGACAACAATGATGCGAAGATTCCATAGTTGGTACATGAAAACCTGTAGAGAGTCTGAGGGGAAGAACAGTTTGTATCTGAACATTAAAGAGGAGCACGACCTCGTTTCAAATGATCTGTTGTGTGTTCCATTTGAGGAGTTCTTCGAGTTCTTCAATCAAAAGGCCCTCGATAAATTAATGGTCTTTTGCTACTGCCTGTAAGTACTATTTCTGTCATTAAGTCTCTATATATATGTCGGCTCTTTCATTGCATGTATTTATAATTAATTATCCTTAATATATTATGCAGATTGAAGATCGTCGAGTGCAAAAAAAAATGAAATCTATGATATTGGGTTCATTAACACAAATATCATAGATGTATTTCTGGTTAAAAAGCGCGTCGAAGAGGCCGAGGACAACTTGCTACAATCGTTGATCAAAAATCAAAACAAAGATACCATACTCTTTCCTTACAACGGCCCGTGAGTGTTACTGTCGTGTGCATATTCGGTTTCCCTTATTACTCGAGCGAGGTTATAGTAATGTAATTAATGAGTTATGCATGCGTGCGCAGGTACCACTATATTATTCTGGAGATTAAGCTTGAGCGTGGACTATTAACCGTCTTAGACTCGAGACGGAAAGATCCCGAAAACTATGCGGACATCACTGAAATGCTCAGCAAGTAAGTTCAATAATCGATCATTATCGCACCATATCGGCAACTTTTTGTTCATTTCCTGATATCTCAAGTAATAATAATTATTTTCTTTGTCTTGCAGGGTTTGGAAACAGTTCACCGCACAAGCTCCGGGACTGCCGAAGGAGCTGCGATATGTATACTCGAAAGTAAGTACTACTGGCTAGCTAGTTGCGCGCATCTCCCGTTGATTCTATAGCTATACTTTCATCAATGCCATTTATAATGCTTAACTATCAGTTTGATTGACCTCTATTTCTCGTAAAGTGATTGTGGCAGGAGGAAGGGAATGATTTCTGTGGATACTAAGTGTGCGAGTTCATCTACAACGCGACTTTGAAAAACAAGCGGGGCTACTCTAGAAGACAATATGAAGTGCGTAAGCAATAATATTCACAATTTCATTTTATTACACCATCATTTCTATTGAGTTTCATTCATATATATGTATTAATTAACCCCCTTCTTCAAATTAGAAGTGGCAGATGCGGGATGAACTCCTATCACCAGATCGCATGAAAGCAATTCAAGAGGAACTGGCGGGATTCTTTCTTGAACACGTCATCAGTAAAGCCGGAGAATACCATGTGGAACTTGATTTCAAATGCTAGGGGTTTGTAATTAAGAGATCTTATACATGTATGTAGCCAGTAAAAAACTTGTTGTTCGACCAATCTCTCGGAGAAGGAGAGGTCGATCGATCTTCTCTCGGTATGCATGACGAACTTCTGTACTGAATGGTTCTCTCGATCACTTATGTATATATACTACGTAGCGTCGACCAAGCACGGACATAAGAGAGGACACTTCTCTCTATTAATTAGCTAGCTAACACAATATACGAAACACCTAAATTAACCCCCCAAAACCCCCAACCCCCCTCTTTTAAAAAAAACAAAAACCCCAGCCACTGGAATGCAGACGCGTGGATACCTTTTGGTCCCGGTTGGAGCCACCAACCGGGACCAAATGCCCCCTGACTGGGCTCGGCGCACAGGGCCACGTGGAGGCTCATTGGTCCCGGTTCGTGTTTGAACCGGGACTAATGGGTGGAGGTATTAGTAACGACCCATTAATCCCGGGTCTAATGGATGGTTTTTTACTAGTGTAAACCAGATATCTTCCCAGAATCTAACTTTTTCTCCTGACCCAATCTTCCACCTATAACCAAATTTCAGCGCTTGGATAATGGTTTTCAGACCCTTCAAGAATCTAGAAGCACCGGGGGATCGACAAGTTTTTGTTTTTGTTTTTTTGCACACATTAGTATTTTTTTCCCACACATTAGCATTGAGCCCAGGGTGCCTTTTTTTTCACTCTTATAGGCTAGAATCGGTCCACCGAAGCCCATTCTGCCGCTCAGCCCGCTTCAGCGCTTCTTCCCCAACTCCGTCCTCTCCGCTCGCACGCCGCCGGACAACGGCACAACCCCGCGGTAACGACACACTCCATCAGTACCCACTCGCCGGCGGTGTCAGCAGATATGAACGCCGCCCACCGCCGAACAAATCCATGTGTTACTGCCCCAGTTTCTCGCGCGACTTCGCTTAAATAGGAACGAAGGGATTTTGCCACGGCGGCCAATGGCGGCGGCGACAGGCACCCGCTACCTGGGCGTGGCCGGCCCCGCCACCGCCATCTTCATCGACGCGTAAGAGGATCTGGCCCTCCAGTGACGGCGCGGCGTCGTCGACGGGATCTGGGGGCCGCGGCGGCCCCCGATTCCCCAGTCCCCACGGCAACCAACTGGACGCTCCCGGGCCATCGAGTCCCAGTGGCATCCCAGGATTCCCAGCGTGCCTCGCCGGTTGCAGCTCGTGGTCGTCCCAACAGCACGGACGTTGCTCCAACCCTCGGATGCACTTTTGGGTTCACAAGTTAGAATCCGCCGAGATTCCACCCAAGTCCAAGATTCCACCGCTGGAACGCGCGCGGTATGTCATATTTTATCTCCTCGATCACTGAAAGCCTGAAAAGTCAAGCATTGTCATCATGTCATGGGTGGGCAGGCAGATGAAATTGCATCGAAAGTCATGGGCTTGACCGGCATAATCATGTAGAGAAATGCAGATAGTAACAGCTACTCATGCAAATAATACTGGCTGACACTAACGCGAAAGCTACGGGGCATGTATTGTATTGCAGGCTTGCAACTTCTTGGAAGATTAACTGCCATATTATGCTGTTCTCTCTGATCGATGGAGGACCAGAATTCAAACCTCAGTAGGTAAGCTGGTCGGCGCTTTGTAGAGCAGTGCTGGAGGATGCACCTATAAGCCGCCTAAGGCTCTAACCACTCTTCTTCACCAGGAGTAAGAAGGGTCGCTGACTATGGAGGAGTTAACCTCCAGCCACCTCCTCCTCCTCAGCCTTCTTCTCTGCTCGTTCTTAGCCCTTTCTCCCATAGCCTTTGCTGCTGAGGTTACTGACACGCTCGGCAAGGGCCAGAATGTCAGTGATGGCGAGACACTCGTCTCAGCCGGTGGGTCATTCACCCTGGGCTTCTTCTCCCCTGGTGTGGCAGCCAAGAGATATCTTGGTATATGGTTCACCATGTCCGAGGACGTCGTCAGTTGGGTAGCCAACGCTGACCGTCCTCTCACTGACGCTTTCGGGGTGTTGGTGATCAGTGGCACCGGAAGCCTTCTCCTGCTGGATAGCTCCGGTCATGTCGTGTGGTCTTCAAACACGACGGGCACCGGCTTCATGACAGCGCAATTGCTCAATTCGGGCAATCTGGTCTTGAGCGACGGAAGCGGAGGTGCCGCCATGTGGCAGTCGTTCGATCACTTGTCGAACACGCAGCTTCCCGGCATGAAGATCGGCAGGAACCTGTGGACCGGTGCAGAGTGGCGGCTTACGTCGTGGCGTTCGCTGAACGACCCTTCCCCAGGTAACTTCCACTACACGACCAATTTGGAAGGCGTACCGCAAAACGTTCTCTTGGATGGTGATAAAGTGATATATCGCACCGGACCATGGAATGGCCAATGGTTCAGCGGTGTCACGGAGATGGCCACATATTCTGACATGTTTGCCTACCAGTTGACAAACACCCCAAGCGAGGTAACCTATGGTTATGTCGCCAAGCCTGGAGCACCCTTGTCACATCTACTGCTCACCCATGACGGAGTATTCCGGCGCCTAGTGTGGGAGCCGAGCAGCCGGGCATGGAAGGTTTTCTTCCAAGGGCCGAGGGACATCTGCGACGACTACGGGAAGTGCGGGGCATTTGGTATGTGCAATGCCAATGCGCCGTCGACGTCATTCTGCACCTGCATCAAGGGGTTCAGCCCGACGTCTCCGGTGCAATGGAAGATGAGGGGCACCTCCAACGGATGCCGCCGAAACGTCATATTGGACTGTGGCAATGGAACTTCCACCACAGATGGTTTCGTGGTGATGCACGGAGTGAAGCTTCCCGATACACGCAATGCGTCGGCGGATGCAAGCATCACGTTGGAAGAATGCAGCGCGAAGTGCTTGGCGAACTGTTCATGCCTAGGCTATGCAGCATTAGATATCCGGGGAGGAGGCATTGGAACTGGGTGCATCATCTGGAAAGATGACCTCATGGATCTGCGGTATGTAGATGGAGGACAAACCCTCTATCTAAGATCTGCCAAGTCTGAATTAGGTACGTCCAGTTCTCCTTAAACACTTGGGGTGTGTTTGATAAGGTGCATGGAGGGTGCATGAGGGTAAAAGTTTCCAATCCGACCCACTTTTACTTGTTTGGTAGGGTGCATGAGCTCACATGGGCTATGCTCATCTGATGCATAAAAGGGCCCTTAGCTATGCTCATCTCATGCATCCCAGACAAGGTGCATGGAGGCAGCCATGCTGGCTCTGACACTCGTCCCCACCCATGAGACCACGTCCAGATATGTTAATATTTTCAAAAAATGTTAAGAATTTTAAATTTTGTTTAAATTTTCGAAAAGTTTAGAATTTCAAATTTTCTAAATTTTTGAAAAAATTTAGGATTTCAAAATTGTTTAAATTTTCAAATAAAATTCATAATTTAAATATTTTTTTAAAAAATCAACAATGTTCGGAATTTCAAAATAAAATAAAAAAATGTTTGAATTTTGAAAAAAAACAGAAATTCAAATTTATTTAAATTTTTATAAAATATTCAAAATTTCAAATTTTGTTTAAATTTTCAAAAAAAAACTTGGAATTTCAAATATGTTCAAATTTTCAAAAAAGTTTGGAATTTCAAAATTTATTTTAATTTTTCAAAAAAATTAGGATTTCAAAAAATTATAAATTTTCAAAATATGTTTAAATTTGTGTTCATATTTTTCCGATTTTGTTCATCATTCAAAAAAAAATTCGGAATTTGAAATTGTTTAGCATGTCTAAACACATGCAGTCTGCCAAACAAACTCTCAGCTCAGCATGTCTCAGCGCATACATCGCTGCCAAACAACAGCAACTGCATGGACTCAGCATGTCTACACTCAGCATGTATGAGAGGAGAACAACTAGGCTAGGTCCATACATGCTACCAAACACACCCTTGGTGTGAGCCCACTTTTCCTTTCGTAGGTCCATGAATATTTACTGTGACTTCTTTACTCAAGCCTGGATGTTACCAGATGATAAAATAGTGCACAATCTGGGTATCCTTTTAAACTTCATGACTAGTGATAATTTCCATCTGCAGAATTAAGATTGATGATGGTAGAGTGATTATATTTTTGTGGTAGTCTGTAGGCAATCTAGATGGTAATCTTCCTTTTGGAGCTGCATCTGTCAAATTTCTTGAATTTAATGATAAACTAAGTTAGCAATACCATGACTAGCAAGATGAAAGAGAATCTAAACTTATTCTACGGAGGGAATACAAGTGGGTGCTCTCCGTTGCTTATGTCTATTGATAAACCGATACCATACGCGATCATGCTTTCCTCTGCTGCTGTTTTGCCATCTGCTGAACTTACCCTAATCATGCATGTAAAATATGTTTTAAAACTGTAACAGCTGAGGTGCGGTACCCAGCATTTCCAACTGGGCTTGTTATTGGTGCATCAATAGCCTCCCTTGTCGTGGTTCTCTTTGCTCTTTGGTTGTTCGCTGTTGTGAGGAGACGACGACGGGAATCAAGAATATCAGGTAACAACATGACCATGCACACTGATTGCTTTCACATCCCTTTCTTGCAATGATCAGGAGAATGCTGTAAACATTCTCATAAGCCTGATTATTTTTCCAGTAGACAATGCCCAGGGAGGTGCAAATGGGGCTGGTGCTGATATTCGCTCCAATCCTGCTTTGACTGTCCAGTCCGTCCGTGCAGTTGGTCTTCCTACTATAACAGAGGCTACAGGAAATTTCTCTGAAGCAAATATCATCGGTGAGGGCGAATATAGTGTCGTCTATAAGGTATTATTTATTCCTTGTACATATCAACTGACATTTGTCACAGATTGACTACACAGTACACACAGAGTAATGAAATCAGACTTCCTAACCACATCCTATCTACTGAATCTACATGGTAACATGGTACTGTATTATCACCAGGGGCAGCTACACGATGATACAATAGTTGCTGTGAAGAGGCTGAAACACTATCGTCTTACTAATAAAGGCAGGGAACATTTCTCAAGGGAAGTGGAAATGATGTCAAAGCTCATGCATGCCAATCTTGCTAAGCTCCTCTGCTATTGCCAGGAAGGAGATGAGTGGATACTAGTCTACGAGTGGATAGAGCGCCAGAGTTTGAATCTCTACATTTTTGGTACTAGTTCCAATGCATGACATGTTAATCTATCATTATGTACAGATGTAATCCACAACTATTCCAATCTGTTTTTGGCCTGACACACCTATTTGGAAACGCAGGGGAAGAAAACGGATTCCGTTTCTCATTGAATTGGGGGCAAAGACTGGGAATAATTCGTGGGATCGCCGTAGGTGTTAAATTTCTTCATGGAGAGGGATTCATTCACAGGGATCTAAAACCTGGCAATATACTTGTCAGTGACACGTGGCATCCCAAGATAGCGGACTTTGCCACCGCGAAGCTGTTTATCGACGAGCAGACAAATCCGACATTAGTACTGACGCCGTATGATTGAAATTTCCAACTCATTTAGTGTTACATATTCAAGTTAGACTACTTGGACATGAAGAATGTATGATTGTTCCTTTTCCCTGTTTCTCCATGTCCAAGGGACCTGAATTAACCCCAATGTTTTGTGTTAAATGAAGGGGATATGTCGCTCCGGAGTATTCATCGGAAGGGGCCCTGACGTACAAGTGTGATGTATATAGTTTTGGAGTCCTGTTGTTGGAGATAGTCAGTGGAAAAAGGAGAACAAGCATTCAAACTTTCCTTCTTCATGTAAGTCTGCTCATGACAAAACATATATACTCCTCCCTTATGCATCCTCTAATTTCTTCTCACTGAAACGGTGGCACTAAGTATGACGTAATCTTTGTTCAGCGTGCTACACAATATCCCAACACAAGTTAACCATCCACACATAGCCCTATCGAAAGACGAGTGCTATTCTGTATAACTGAACTTTTTATTTCCTTTCCTTTTTGCAGGCCTGGGAATTGTGGAATCAACGCAAGATCAGGGAGCTTCTTGATCCGCAAGTGGGTGAACCTAGAGGCGAGGTCTTGTCAGGGCTAGCCAGATGCATCCAGATTGGCCTTCTCTGCGTGCAGCATTTGCCTGAGCACAGGCCTTCAATGCCTGAAGTTGTGGCAATGCTAAGCGGCACCGGCTCACAGCTCCCTACGCCATGCAAACCCACACCGAACAGCGGAGCAGTACCCGGCACACAACCCGGAGCGAGGCAGACCTTCTTACAGTGGCTATTCCACTCATGTGGCCGTGACTTCGCGAGCCCACGCATGGTAGCTACGGTGTAGTGCTTCGGTCTATGAGGGCGAGGCAGTGGCAGCGCAACTGAAGTAAGCGTAAATTTTACTACCAGTCCGGACGTCGCGGCCTGAAATTGACGTTTTATTTTTGTACTTTTAACACTGGGTATCTCCATCAGACTATCACCTTCATATTCCTTTCTGGATTTGTGCTTGTTCGAACCACGGCAAGTTTATCGGAACTTTTGTTATGAAAACAATAATTGACACACACACACCAGGTAGAATGTGTGGTGGATGTTTCGTATGTCACTTTCTTACCTCTTATCAGATCTCAGCCTTAAAGTTTTGGAAACAAGAGCAGACTGAAACACAGCAAAGTGGAATTCAGAGCTGAGCTGGGTTCTCAGGATGGAGGGCACAGCTTGCGCCCCGAACTGAACTGGTGCAGTGCAAAGTCAGGAGAGTAAATCTTGCGTGGGCAACTGGGCAATGCTATAATATGCTATGATCCACAGTCCCAGTAGCAAATGGAACATGAAGGCCTACTGGATGAACAAGTAACATGCCAGTGATGCATTGCAGGTTTTGCAGCACAACGTTTGCATCTGCGGCTCCACGGTTGGGCCGTAGCCCTGTGTACTCTTTGGGTGTTCGTCCTATGGGAGTGCTTACAGGCGACGGCCCAGGATTGATTTTTCCCAGGCTCAGAATCTGCTTCGTCCATGCCATCTGTGTCTGTCCCTGCAGCAAGCAGTTGGTTTTCCTACCATGCCAGGAAATCTCCCTAAGGCCTTGTTCGTTTATCCCCAGCTGGGATTTGCGTCAAAACCCCCCCGATCCACGTGGGTTTCACCCCTGCGGGGGCTGGATCCCGGTCAGTCATATTGGTGTGTTCGGTTAAACCCGGCGGAGGTCGAACCCCGGCCTATTCCCTCCGAAACCACAGGGTTTTCACCGGGAAAAAAACCTCTCCTCCTATCCGGTGGAACCAAACCCTGCCCGACGAACGAAATGGTACAGACAAAAAACAGAGTCCTTCGCTCGACCCCCGTCTCTCCCGCGATTCGATGGCGCGGTAACCTCGCGGCGGCGGCCGTCACCTTTCCGTATGGCGACCATCTCGCCGGTAAGATCAAACGCCCCTACCATCCCCTCATCTTGAGTATTTAACCAAAAACTATCACAATTCGCGGAAACGTGACAGAAAACTACCACTTTACGATTTTGTCTCGAAAACTACCACTTTTTTATTAATCGGTGACAAAAAACTACCAAGTGAGAAAACTGCTCACTTTGCTTGGGTTAAACGCGAATCTGACTGCCCGACCCCACACATAAACGGGCTAAAAATGCAATCGGATCCCTAGTTTTTCTTCAAAAAAGCAACCGGGTCCTCCGCCTCCTTCTCCTCCTCGTCGCCGGCCTCCTCCTTCCCCAGCCGCTTGCCGCCGGCGGACGGGAACGGCTGCTGCTGCGGCGAGTCCACGTCGGCACGCTGGCGGGAGCGCGCGGCGGCGAGCGTGGCGCGTGCGCGCGCAGAGCACGCCACAGGGCGTGGAAGAGGAGGCCGGGCGCGGCCGAACACGGCGGGGCGTGAGAGGCCGAGGTCGGCCGGGGTCAGGATCTCGCCAGGATCCCCCTCCTCCGCCCGCTCGGGGCCGCCGCGGGCGCCGGCGTGCCGGGCGCGTCCTCCAGGAGATGGCCGAGTGCTTCGGCTGGGATCTCTCCGACGAGGATGGCTGGGGCCTCCTCGGCACCTCCTACGGCAGCCGCATCCCGAAGAAGGCCGACCGGCGCTAGAGCACCGGCAGCGGCAGCGGCAGCAACAGAGCCCCCCGCGGCGGCGGCGCCCTGTTCGACACCGGGGCGGCCGACCCGGACGGGCCGAGGGGGCACGCTGGCACCTAGTTTGTGGGCCCAAGCGGTCAGTTTTGTGCTTAGCACGGGCGAAGCGAGCGATTTCGCGACTTGGTAGTTTTTTGCCACGGATTAGGAAAAAAGTGGTAGTTTTTCACACAAAATCGTAAAGTGGTAGTTTTTCGACACGTTTCCGTGAAATGTGGTAGTTTTTGGTTAAATACTCCCTCATCTTCCTTCCCCTCTCACACTATCAATTTGTAGGATTAGGGATTTTGGGGATTAACCGAATGAATCTAAAGTGACAGGGATTAGAAGGGAAGGAAATAATGGTGATTGGGTGACGGGGTGGGTGTCACCAAACCCCTGCGTGGATTGAAACCACTAGGGATTGAATCTCCATCAACCGAACAAGCAGTGGCGGAGCCAGAATTTCCGACATGGGTATGCATGGTAAAGTTTTGTTTTTTTGCTTCACAACAATGTAAGAAATAAAGAAGCTCACAACAATGTATAAATTATTCTTTGTAGCAATAGTGTCCTGAATAACTCAGTTGCATTGCAACAACGAGGAAAATCAGAAGTTAACTCTACGATCACCCTTTTGGAAGCAAGAAATAACGGCATGTGGACAATCTTACGAATTCAAGTGTTCATAATTTAGAAATGTAGATGCATGATATTCACCTTGTTTTTCTTGCACTACTTCTCGGAGAAATCAATTGACTCGATGCAGCAGAAGCAGCGCAGCGGCAGTTGAATCGAAGGCTGGAGGCTGTATATCTCCTCGGTTTCGTCAATCGGCCAGCTTCCTAAGCCTTAAAGGATAAGACCCGCTAGCATTAACTAGCAACGTAGCAGCCCAGCATTGGCCCAAGTGGCGCTGGGATCGTTCTCTTCTTCATTTCTCTCGTGTGTATGTACAATTAGACTGCCATACGGTATACAGAGGCATATAGAAGCTTATATACTGAATTTTTTTGGCAAAAATAATTAGGTATGCATTGCATACCCTTGCATTAGCCTAGCTCCGCCCCTGCGAACAAGGCCTAAAGTAGAGTATATCATTCGCAAAGGGGGATTTAGCAGTTCATCATCCAAGGTGCTAATTATTTCTTGCACTTGTGAACTGAAACCAGAGGCTAACGCGCATCTTCGCCATGCCGTTCTTCACTGGTGGGATATCTTTTTTCTCTAGCAGGTTATTTGTGGTCGATTGTTTCTTTTTGGTTTCATCTGTGTTGGATTCTTTTGACAAAAGATGGATTTTATTGACTTAAAATGAAGCATCAAGAGGATACAATCATAATAAGCACACACCCGGCATCTATATAACCAGGATGCGCACAGCCAACATCAACACACACACAAAAAAAACACACCGGCAAAGAGCAAAGTCATACAAGACTCAAGCTATGCCTAAAACAATGGTCGATAAACTACATCAACGACTATATCCGCACCAACCATCTCTTGACAGTACAAGCGCAATAAGAAAGTTTTTTCAATAGCAACGCGTTTAGGAAGGAAATGGCACTCAAACGTCACCATCACTGGATCCAACCAACAAAGGTCAGACTCTAGGGTTTCACCCTGAAGAACACATCCGAGCAATGCCTTCATCAAATCAAAGTCATCATGTTATCGCCACCATTTTCCGCGATCCCAGGAGCTACAAGTGTGGCACAATCTTTACGTGCCAGCACGACTACTGTTGCACAATCATCTCCTCTGCGTCAATCCGCTATCCATAGAATTTATCTCACCGCTGAATGAAAACTGTCCGGATTCAGAGCCGGATCTAAAGAAAAAACTCTCATGAAGACCCTTGAATGGCCACCGCAATCCGCCGCTCGAGTGGCCAGACGGTTCTGCCATGGTCAGGACGAAAATCGCCCCCTCACATGGATCGGACGAACCACCTGCGGCCAAGTGACAACCATCGGCCAACCGATCTAAGTCCCAAGGCGCCACCACCAACCACCTTTGGTCTTGTGATCTGCTGACGGCAACAACGGCGGTGCACCAAAGAACGCAGATGACCCTTATCTATCACCAACGCTGCCGTGCTCAACGTACTGCACAACCGGAGTAGCCGGAGGAAGCTTCGCTCCGAACCAGCACGACCTTGACCGCAGGCTGTTGGAGGAGGAAGGCCATTGCCAAGGCGTCACCATGTTTTTGTTTTTGTTTTCTTTTACTTTACTTATATTTTCGGATATTCTATATTACAAAAAATACTTTACATAAAACATTCAAAAAATGTTAATCAAGCATTTAAAATGATTAATGTGTATACCAAAAAATACAACATGAAAATATGTATACAAAAAATGTAGACCATATATTTATAAGATGTTAATCCAAGAATTCGAAAACAATGTTGAACAAGTGTTCAAAAAATGTTAAACTTGTACTTGAAAAATGTTAAAAGAATATAAAAAATATGTTGACCATGGATCCAAAACATGTTAAACTTGTATTTGGAAAATGTTAAATATGTATAAAAAAATGTTGACCATGTATTAAAAAATTTAAACTTGTACTGCAGAACAGGAGCTCACACAGTACTGCACTTTTTTATTGGGATATGGGCTGGACTCAGTCCACCAAAGCCCTTTCGGCCCCGTCAGCCCGCTTCTTCCCCAGCCCTCCAGTCGCACGTGCGGCCAGACAGCGGCACAAGCCGCACAACATCAGTGCCCATTCGCCGGCGGCGGTGAGGAACGACAGCCACCGCCCTCCGCCGACCAACTCCATGTGCTACTCCCCTAGTTTCTTGGGCTACTTCGTTTCGCGGCGGAAGGAAATAGGAATGGAGGATTTGCCAGGGCGGCCAATGGTGGCGGCGACGGGCCATCCACCACCGGCGCGCGGCCGGCCCCACCAGCGCCATCTTCATCGACACGTACAGGGATCTGTCCCTCCAGTGACGGCGGGGCGTAGTCGACGGGATCTGGGGGCGGCGGCCGCCCCTCGCCGGCCTCCTCTGCTGCCCCCAATTCCCCACGGCAACCAACCGGTCCTTCCCGGGGCTTCGCGTCCTCCCAGTGCCGTCCCCCCGTGCCGACGGGGTGTACCTGGCCTCGGCGGTGGTGGTAGGTAGTCCCAGCACCTGACGGACGCCGACGCTTTCAATCCCAACCTCCGGATGCATCTTCAGCTTCAGACATTCAGGGAATCCACCCCAAGTTCCGGATGCAGTGATCCACACGGTATGTCATATTTTATCTCCACTATCGTGTGAAAAAAAACTAGAGCATGAAGCATTATTGGTTTGAACTGTTTAAAGAACACCATCTATTCGAGTGTGCTGGAGAATCTGTCGATGCCAGCGCCAGTCAAAGGTTTGTTGCCCAGCCAGTTTTATCCATGGAGTTGGCTAAACCAATGAACTGGTCAACAGGCTAGATCTGGAAGTTCTTACCAGCCTTGCTAAGATTTCGAAATTGCGACCCACAAATTGCATCTAAAGTGCTGTTCTCTGTAAGCGGTATGCACGGCCATTAGAGAAATTCAGCAAACAGCTCAACACGGCCTTCCATCTAGGGAGGAGACCAGATCAGGACATATTCAAACCTCTGACTTTGCTTGTAGTTGGTGTACCGATATTTTTATCTGAAGGGTCATACAAAATGCAGCAAATGGAATCAGTTGTTGCAGTCGTTCGATGATCTGTTGATCAAACAGAACACCATGTTTCCTGGCATGAAGCGAGCGGTACCGAGTTCACATCGTGTCGTTCACCTTGACACCTCGTCTTGGCGACATGCTTGGTACAAATGTACTGAAGAATCTGTCAATGCTGGCGCTCAAAAGTTTCTTGCCCGGCAAGTTTCTCACTGGAGTTGTCTTTTTTTAATCAAAAAGGGGGGTTGTTAAATCTTATTTCTTAATCAAATTTTATATGGTGAACCAATCGGTTGGTGAACAAGTTCCTTGAAGTTTCTTCCAGCAGCCTTGCAAGAACCATTCAATGTAGACGCGGTTGATGTCAATCAAGGATTAAAAATTGCCGTGATAAGGCGCCGTCCTTACTTCCTACCCAAGACCAGCCACTGGATAATGTTTATCTTCTACAAGTGCATAATTCTGCCACTGCCCCTTCGGATGATTCAAGCACCAAATTAGGCCAGCCACATCCAAACACACGAAAAATGTATAAGGCCGGGTATATGTAGACCGGCGGTTAGCCTAGGTACCTTGTTCAAGTAGTCTTTTCCCCCAGATCCCGGGACAAGAAACACCAGCCATCATGCGGTCAAAGAATCAGCCACACCTCCAGAGCCTCCTGCTCATCGTCGTTCCGTTCCTCCTTGTTTCCACAGCCTCTGCCGCGAATCCTGGATCTGACATCCTCGACAAGGGCCGCAACATCACCAACGGTGAGACCCTTGTCTCAGCTGGTGGGTCATTCACCCTGGGTTTCTTCCCTCCTGGGGTGCTAGGCAAGCGATACCTTGGGATTTGGTTCTCCGTGGATGAGGACGCCATCTGTTGGGTAGCTAACAGAGACCATCCTCTCACTGACGCTCGCGGGGCGCTGGTGATCAGTGACACGGGAAGCCTTCTCTTAATTGATAGCTCCGGCCAGGTTGTGTGGTCTTCAAACACGACAGGCACTGCCTCAACGACGGTGCAGCTGCTCGAGTCTGGCAACCTAGTCTCAAGAGATGGGAACGCCAGCGGTGCCATCACGTGGCAGTCGTTTGACCACCCGTCAAACACATTGCTGCCCGGCATGAAGATTGGCAAGAACCTATGGACCGGGGAAGAGTGGTACCTCACGTCATGGCGTTCAGCTGACGACCCTGCCACAGGGAATTTTCGCTACATCACTGACACGGAGGGCGTACCACAAAATGTGATGTTGGATGGTGGCAAAAGGATTTACCGCACGGGACCGTGGAACGGCCTATGGTTCAGTGGTGTCACGGAGATGGGCACGTATTCTGACATGTTCATCTACCGATTGACGAGCAGCCCAAGCGAGATAACCTACGGCTATGTCGCCAAGGCTGGAACGCCCTTCTCACGTCTAGTTCTGACTGACGACGGACTATTCCGACGTCTGGTATGGGACACGAGCAGTCGGGCATGGAAGGTCTTCTTCCAAGGGCCGAGGGATATCTGCGACCAGTACGGCAGGTGTGGGGCATTTGGACTGTGCAACGCCAGTGCACCATCGACGTCGTTCTGCAGCTGCGTCAGGGGGTTCAGCCCAGCATCTCCCATGCAGTGGAAGATGAGGGACAACTCCAACGGTTGCCGCCGAAATGTGACATTGGACTGTGGTAATGGAATATCCACCACGGATGGTTTTGTTGTGATGCAGGGAGCGAAGCTTCCTGATACGCACAACGCATCAGTGGATGCTAGCATCACGTTGGAGGAGTGCAGGACGAGGTGCCTGGCCAACTGTTCTTGTCTGGCGTATGCTCCATTGGATCTCAAAGGAGGAGGCACTGGAACAGGCTGCATCATCTGGAGAGAGGACCTCATGGACCTCCGGCTTGTAGATGGGGGGCAAAGCCTGTTTCTGAGATCAGCCAAGTCAAAATTAGGTACTACTACACTTTTTTTTTTGCAAGGATATTTTTTTACCTTTGAGACAATTAGTAATGCAGTTTATTTGGTTTTATTCCTCTTTAAAAAAAAACCCGCTGCAGTTCACCTCCTCAAAAGGGGGGTGATTCTGCTAGGTTGCTCAAAAAAAGTTGTTTCGTTTACCTTTCAGTTCAGGGTTTAGAAAATCCACTCTCTTTCAAATAAGATTTCTGGTGCTGCTAACTTAGGGGTGCTCTTGAGAAGTACAACATGGATGCCCTCCTTTCCCACATCTGATCTCCACCCATCTAGCTTTGATACTGGAAATATTAATTTTAACTAAATATCATATAGAACTCCAACTCGTAGCTAGATTGTCAACATTTAACTAAATATTTAATTTGGTGCATACTGTAACAACTAAGGCGGTCAATTCTAAAGATGTTAATCATGGATCAGTGGTAATTTTGAACTTCCATGATGGTTTTTTCATGGACAACAGACCTAAAGAACTGGGCGTTGACCAGTTGGCTAGTGGCGTGCAAGCTGTAGTAATCATAGGGGCTAGTCCCAGGCTCGCAGGGCATGTGACTGGTTATTTTTTCTCAATAAATTTCCTTAGGGGCTAGTCCCTTCTACTCTCTTTTTTATATAAACAATCGTCCCTTGAAACGCTTCATTTCGTAGAGGAAATGAGAAAAACTACAGGTTTAGTGTTAATCATACTAGAAAACACCCTGCGCGTTGCTGCGGGAAATTAGTGTATCAAGTTCTAAAAACGGTTGAACTGTATTCCTAAAGGACAAATAAGATATGAGAAGGAATGAATTCTACCGCTGAAGTGGGATGCTTGTGAGCTCAGGCAAACTACATTTGCAAAATGATAGCTCTATATTGTTTCAATCTCGCAAATTACAGAAAGCTTGTCAACCAAAGAAAAATTATAGTAAGGCATTCATTCTTCCAAGTATCATCACAAAGTTGCAACAATAATTAGACTTATGGTTTATGGACAGTAATGAAATTCGTGGACCAGAACTCTTTGGCCATGCAAGCACTCCTTGGCAATGCAAGCACACTTACAACAGACATCATGGGCGGGAAGCATAGGGACTAAAACTTGCTGCCATCATTACGTTAAGCATACATCTTCAGGAAGCCGCTATCCCCATACATAATCTACCCCTTGCCATGGCTACAGCTGCTCCTGGACACCGGGAGACACCTTCTAGTAGATTTTTGTGCCATTACAAATCTTACTTTGTTCAAGTATTCCATATCACCAGGGACCACAAATCTGAAGCTCATAGATCAGTTAAGATAGCACTTGAGGACGATAGTATATTGTACAAAGATAGTTAGGTTATCACTCACATACATCTATAGGAAATTGTTATCATTGATGTATGACAATGGAATCAGATTAAGCGAACTTTATATATATTGTACAAAGATAGATGCAGATCCAAAACAAAAAAGGGTGTCAAATTTAAAAAAAACTGAATGGGATAGTCAAATTCCATACATACAAATCAATTTAATACGCATAGTTTGTTGCGAGGGGAGATATTGGTCCAGATCTTAGGATACAAGTACATATACAACAAACAACCGGAACAATAAAAAAGAATAGGGACTGTCTTATCACCAGTCACCCAATGGCGCAATGACATATGTGTAGCTTGTTATTGAGTTAGGTTCCCTGGTCTCAATCGATTTTGCTTTTTCTGTGTCCTGTTCTGCCCCACCCGTCCACCATCTACTTTGTCCTACCCACCCCCAAGGCTAAAGGGCCGGGTATTTTCTATGGAGAGTAAACTTCCAAGCCGATTAGGTGAAACGGCCACCACGTCAGCATCACCACCACTGACTGAAAAACTGACTCGAACATAATCTCTGAAAAGCATAGAAGTGTTGGAATGACATGTTCCAGATCGCAGAAAAAACCGCATGCTTCAATCTTTGTACGCGGAGCTCACCTATAATGTTACTGTGAAGGAGATGCAGGGTAGCTGATACAAAAGAGAGATGACTTAGTACATGATGTTACTGTAAATAAGATATAAGCAGGAATAAGACTGGACATAAGACACCTGTGCATCAATATATTTAGCACTGGGGAAACACTTTTGAAATCGCACGCTTCTTGGATGTATGCATCAAACTTAGGAAAATAATGGCAGGTGACAATAGTATATAGTTAAGTAAGATCGCTGGCCTACTTTACTTTTTATCATACAACTTTTCGATAGATACTCAAAAAGAATCTGCACATAGGGCAGATAGCAATTCAAGTATAAAACAACGCTTTTCTCAACAAAATCAGCTATTGTACGAATGGTGAACTGCGACAGAACTGGTAGTTCAATCTATATAATGCCAAAGATTATGAAGATAGCAATATATCATACCTATCAAAAAGAGACAGAGGATAATATTCTTATGAAAAGTAATTGGGTATTAAGATAAATATGGATCATAAACTTATTGAATAGGTTTTTTTTTCAAAAATGCAAATAATGGCCTGCTATATGAACTAATGAACTTGTTATCAATGACTGCATCAAAGTTTCGAAAGATATATTGGCAGTGGAGAATAAAGATTACCTTGATTTATTTTCAACCACCATTTTCATCAAAGACCTTGCCGACATAGATTAAAACATGGACATCTGCACAAAGAAACATTAGACGGATTGCGGGTTTCAGTTGTCAAGCCACTACAGCCTGAGATGTTGTGGTAGTTGCCCCGCAAATAAAAGGTAAATCAAACCTTCTTGCAAGAATATGAGTTGAACGTATGTACATCAACCGCAGCAACACATATCATTGAGAAATTTATGGGGAATTGAGAGGGAGGGAGAGAACAGAGAAGGGCAAGATCAGGAGGCTGATAGATATATGTCCCATGTAGGAGACGGGAACCTGATAAGGAGGAGGATTGCTTACCTACAAAAGGGGCAAAGGAGGCAAGGTCATTGGCTATTGATTAGTTTTTCCTGTATTTGTTTAGCAGGATTCACTTCATAATAGATGGATAGATCAGAAATCACAGACACAAAAATACCTAGAACAGAAATCACTCAAACTCCCATTACATGGACTCATCCATATATAGCTTGTCACGACATCCTCCTTCTTCCTACGAGCAGGACTGGTGAACGAAGATGTCCTCTTGGAAAAATATAACTATCATTTTGGGGGTGGCAATTTTTGTAATAAGTAAAAGGAGTAGTTTTTTAGAGGCAGTTAAAAGCAAGTAAATATGCCATAAATGGTACTCCCCTGTCCTGGTATGCAATTCGAGGTTCAAGTTTCGTATCATGTCCCATACCACACTAGCTAGGTTGTTTGACACATACCTGTACCAATAATGTGCATAATCTGGTTTCCCCTCCTCTCTGGTCTTGCCGTTTGCTGGACTCGTTCTTACCTACATGTGCAATATAATGCACACATTTTCACGGAATCAATATAATGTAGAACTGTCACAGGTGAAGCGCCTCTGCGCAAGTCGTTTCCTACTGGGATTGTTATCGGTGTTACAGTAGCCCTGGTTGTTATTCTGGCTCTGCTTGCTTTCTGGTTTTCCCCCTGGAAGAGACGATGGAACGGAGAAAGAATATTAGGTAAAATCTCAACTGTAGACATATTGGTTGCGTTCCTATTCCTTGCTTGTAGCATTGCGAAGAAGGATAGAAACAACCTGACAGGACAAACTGTTTTGCAGCACACGATGTTCCAGGGGATGTAGACGCTGTCGCTTCTGATACTCGTCCTCCGAATCTTGCTTCGCTCATGACGTCCTTCCCTGCAATTGGTCTTCCTGCTGTAGAAGAGGCTACAGGAAATTTCTCCGAAGCAAATATCATTGGGGAAGGCGGATTTAGTGTCATCTACAAGGTGTTAATTATTTCTTGTACATAGTATGAACTGACAACTCATCACACATTGACTACACTACACAAAAATAGTTTGAGTTCTGACATCCCAACTGCACCCCTTCAGTATATATGTGGAATCTACATCATAACACTTCGTTGTACAATCACCAGGGGGAGCTAGATGGTTATGGAATGGTTGCTGTAAAGAGGCTCAAACAAGATATTCTTACCGATAAAATCAAGGAGGATTTTGCAAGGGAAATAGAAGTGATATCAAGGTTCACACATGCCAATCTTGTTAAGCTCCTTTTTTATTGCCAGGAAAAGGATGAGTGGATACTTGTCTACGAGTTCATGAAGAACAGGAGTTTGAATATCTACATATTTGGTAATCACTGCATTGCATGGCATCTAATTTACCATAACATGTAGAAACGCTCAAGACGCAACTTGCTATCCCTATCTGTTTTTCTGCCTCACACACATATTTGCAACTGCCAGGACAAGATAGCAGCCTCCGTTCGTTGCTGAATTGGGCGCAAAGAGTAGAAATAATTCGTGGGATTGCCATGGGTGTTGAGTGGCTTCATGGCAAGGGAGTCACTCACAGGGATCTAAAACCTGGCAATATACTCCTGGATGACACATGGAAACCTAAGATAGCGGACTTTGGCAATGCTAAGCTGCTAATTGTCGACCCGACAGATCTGACATTGGTGCAGACAGCGTACGATTTAAATCTCAGATCCTCATATATTAGTTGTTCAAAATTCAAGTCGCTTTTCCTGTTTCACCGTGTCCAAGAGAGACCTCAATTAATTCAATTTCTTTATATTTTGTTAAATGAAGGGGGTACGTGGCTCCAGAATATGCAGAGCAAGGGACCCTGACAGACAAGTGCGATGTATACAGCTTCGGAGTCGTCTTGCTGGAGATAGTCAGAGGCAAAAGAAGAAAAGACGAGCCAACGTTCCTTCCTCAAGTAAGTACGCGTCTTGTAATTTCTTCCCACCGAAATGGGCGCCGCTGATGCTGACTATGAACGACCCAACACACATTCCGAACATGGCCATATCGTAAAATGAGCGCGACGCTGTATGATGGTGCATTTCTTTCTTTTGCAGGTCTGGGAATCGTGGAAGCAATGCGAGATCGGGGAGCTTCTTGATCCGCAAGTGGGTGAACCTGAAGAGGCCTTTTCAGTGCTAGCCAGGTGCATCCATGTTGGCCTTCTCTGCGTGCAGCATTTGCCCGAGCAGAGGCCTGCCATGCCTGACGTTGTGGCGATGCTAACCAACACCGGCGCACACCTCCCCATGCCAAGCAATCCCACGGCCAACGGCGGAGCTGGCCCCTCGCGCACAACCAATATTGGATGACGCGCCGGGACCGAGCCGGACCCGGTGGCCGTCTATCGCTTGAACAGTTTGTGATATCTTGGGACGAAAATGAAATCATTTACGTTTTGAGTTCCTCATCATCCTCCATGCATGGCTTCATCGCGTTTCAGCTTAACACTGGACTGGATGTCGCCTTCGTTTATCCTTTTCCTTTGAGGGTATGTGTTTAAATCACGACATGCTTGTAAGTTTGTGAGGCAAATGCTATATCACAGGTTAAGCTTTCGAAATCGTTTGAGAACGGCGCGCCGTATGAATTTTTCGCCGGACACGTGCCACGCTGGACCGTGCGCCCACCCAAGCCGTCCCCCGCACGAGACGCGTGTATTTGGTGGACCCACGAAGACTGCCCCTTGTCTCTTTCCCTACCGCACGCACTCCATCCTCAACCTTCAGCCGCGTCCCTCCCCATGCTGTGTTTCTTCTCTCCCTTCCTCCGCGCTGCTGCGAAACCACCACAAAGCACACTTCAGCTACACCCTGTGAAAGTCTCATGCCATGCTGCAATCCACAAGTTGAGCAGCGGCTTGTTGGAACCATGGCGAAATTTGCTGGATCCAGCCAGGGAAAAAGCTGGAACCACGGCCATGAGATGTTGCACAGATGCTGCGACAGGAGGCACCCCGAGGCCATAGTTTTTTTTTCTGTAATAAGGGGGCGCGTTTTGGCTGCAACCAGCTGCGGTGTATGTTGGAACCGGCGAGGAATTTTGCTACATCTGATGTCTGTTTTTGCTGGAAACCATTGCATTTTTATTTTTGCTACTACCAGCTTGTGTTTTTGCTGGAACCCGCAGCCAATTTTGCTACTACCATTTTTTGGGGTTTGCTGGATTGCGCCATTTTTTGCTGGAACCAGTATCTTTTTTTGCAGGAATCAGTGTATTTTTTTGTTACCAACAGCTCCGCTGGCGAGCGCCGCTGTCATCGCATTACTATTGCAACCAGAGGGTGGGCAACACCGGCGAGCTCGTTTCCTTGCTATCACCGGCGCAACGACATGTTTTTGTTGGAAGCAGGGATATTTTTTGCTGGAACCTGCATGTGTTTTTGCTGCTACTGGCAAATCAATGGAGTTTTTTGTTTTTTGGCTGGGATTTTTTTGCAGGCGAACACGATGGTCTGGGCGGACGATGGCGACGAGTCGTTCTTGGTGCTGGGACCGGCGGTGAGGTACAATGACTAATGCCGTCGAGGAGGCGCGGTGCTGCCACCGGTGAGGAGCGGCATCGCGGCGGCGAGAAAGAGGAAGGACGCAAGGTATGCTGGACGTCGGGGCGAAATCGGACGGCCGCACAGCTCGCATCATACGGCTGGGATGCGACCGGCCCTACGTCAAGGATGAGTAGAGTTGCAAGTGGAACATGGATCAGTAACATGCACTGCAGCTTCATTTCTTCCCAAGAAAAGAAAAACAAAATCCCATGATCAGAAGAAGAAGAAAAATGATTAAATTTATGGTGTAAAAAATTTGCGAGCACACCATGTCGGTGTGTTTGGCTGGGAGCAAGCATGCCAAGCCAGCCTGCGTACGATCGTTCAAATGATTATTCGTCTCTTTCCTGACATTTTTCTTCTTCTTCTTCCAAGAATGCTCAAATACTCATCAATATGAAGAGCTGACCACACATGCCATGTGGTGCTAACATTGCCCGGGGAGCGACTTATAAACTAGCCCTACTTGACCCGTCTAAGCGGTATGGTACTAAAAAGCTAAACACAACGCCGCATCTGCGGCTCCACCTGCACGGTTGGGCCATAGGCCCATAGCTCCGTATACTCTGCATCGTGTTCACAGGCGACGGCCCCGGAGGAGTTTTTCCCGGGCTCGGAATCTGCATACCGCGATACTAGATGCTACAGGCAAGAGAATTCAAAAAAAAGAAAAGATGCTACAGGCAGGAAATTTCTCTTAAGTAAAAAAATGCCATTCATAAAGCGGGATTTAAAGTCGCGTCGAAAGCACTAATTATTTATGGTAGCAGTACATTTTTTTTAGAAAAGAAGGATGACCCCCGATCTATGCATCTATGAGATGCATGCGACCATTTTATTGATTATTCTCGAGGACCTTATAAAATAGAACAACAATATGTCTGAATCCGCTATCTCGACAACATCTACCGCTACTCCTATCCATATGATGAAGGGGTGCAAGCCGGGCCACATACACAGACCTCTCACCTAAGCCTAACATCTAAAGCCGGAGGCCCCGACCGTGCCATCTACTGGGTCCGGGGCACAAACCGGTCCGACGCACTCACATGTGTCGTCGCCGCCATTTTCCACTGGTCCATCTTCAGAGCAGATTGAGGTGTCAACCTTAGCAAGCCCTCCGCCATCGACGCCACCACCAAACGACAATCTCCACCTACGCGAGCCTTGGCAGGTCTTCTGCCATGGATGCCACCACGACGCCAAACAACGATCTCCACCTACACGAGTCCATATCTAAGCAACAGACGTAGATCCATGCTAGGAAAGATCCGCACCACCGCCGTCGCCCACCACCCACAAGCCCCACCCAACCCCAAGGTTCCCAAACAGCGCCTTCAAGAAGGTAACGACGCCATGAGCGCCGCCACCGCCCAACAAAGTTAGGGCTTTCGCCCGGGAGACCTAGGGGAAGGGGAAGTGAGGAGATCAGTCCATGCCGACACCTCCAAGGAGGAAAACGACGCCCTAGGCGTCGCCGTTGGCGAGGATGGCCATGGCCGGCCAGGGATTTCGCCGGAACTAGATCCCCGCCACCAGCAGCGCCTCCTATACAGAACCGGCGACCAAGGGAAGCGCGGCCCAACCAGGCTGGCCCGCACGCCGAACAGGGAGGAGGGGAGGCGCCAGATCACACGCACCGACCGCCGCAGAAGCCGCCGCCAGCCGCCAACGACCACAGGGATCCCGCCGCCCGCGCGTCCAGGACGCCAGATCCACCGCCCGCACGGCTGCTCGCGGGAGCCTGCCGTGCCTCGCCAAAGGAGCCGTTGCTTCAGATCTAGGACTCCCCACACAGAGGCAGGGCAACCGAGACCCTGCCGCCACCATCCTTGGCGCCCTAGGCTTGCCTGACGGCTGCCTCAGGAGGCGTCGAGGAGGTGGGACGAGGTGGCGAGGGGGCCGAGGCGGCGCGGCTGGGGTTCCCCCGCCGCCGCCAAGGGAGGCGACGCGGGGGTCGCGAGAGGGAGGAGGGAGGTCGCGAGAGGGTCCTCCAGGTACTTAACATATACAAGCGCATCACCCTTTAGTACATTGATTGCCACACATTGATTGCACAATACACACAGACTATGCAACATACAGTACTCCCTCTCCCTCAGTTTACAGGGCGTGCGTGTACCTCTAGGTCGTCAATTTGACCAACCTAATACAAGTCATATATTGCAAAAAATATACCAATATAAAATTCAGATGTTTTATTTTCAAACCGTATAATTTTTGTGTTATATAGTGTATATTAGGGTGATAAAATTGGCAATCTAGATTTTTTTTGAGCATCAATACAGACACAAGCGCTCGTATACACGCGCATACACTCATCCCTATGAACGCACACACGCACACCCTATCCCTATGAGCACCTCCGAAAGACTGAGCCGGCATATCATCTTGAGATTTACGAAGTCACCGTAGGCGCCTCGTCGTCGACGGGAACGTCTCCTCGCACTGAAAATGCATCGCCGGAAATCCTGAAATAAATCCTGGAATAATGCGAGTACCAGGATTTGAACCCTGGTGGGTTGAGATACCACTGTCCACCTAACCAACTCAACCACAGGTTGATTCGCAATCTAGATATACACGCAGGACTTGTAGACTGAAACGGAGAGAGTTGTACGTATTTGGTTGCATATCAATCTTGCTAAGCTCCTGTACGAGTACCATTAATATGGCCAGGACAAGGAGGGAGATCGGTTAGTGGGTATTAGTCTACGAGCAGATGGAGAACAGGGTGTTCGGATATCTATACATACATGTTTCCTACTCACTCAATGCATGCGTTCCGTATCAAATCAATTTAGTATCATTTATATGTACAATTGCAATCCACAACTATCACTATCTGTGTTTCTGTTCCTTTTCTTTTTTGCGGGAATAATACTTGTATTACTCAATTATCAAGTCCTTACAATCCTCTTGGACAAACTTCAAAACATCCTCCGGGCTCGAACCGACCCACTTAATTGTTCGACTCTAGCAAAACTAGCTAGCCTATCACTTTCTTTATTTTGACAACGAGGAACAAGAGTAATACAAGATTGCCTAAGACTCAATAGTAACTTAATTTCGCCAAGCAGTGAAGCATAAACCGACCGGTCCATCTGGCCACAATAAATCATAGCCACCGCTGTACTCGAGTCCATCTTGACTTCGATTGGACGATCAGAACGTTAATTTGCGAAAGACAGTCTTTCCATACATGCAGACGACTTTGTGTCGGGGGTTGGGTGCGACATATGCCAAAGGATGGCTTATCATGGTGGGAGCGAGTAGAACGTCGTCGGTGCCTGGAAGCGGGATTAGGCGTAGACACGTACGCCGGCGAACTTTACCCAGGTTGGGGGCTCTCCGTGGAGATAATACCCCTACTCCTGCTCTGCGGGGTCTCCGCATGATCACTATGGCACTAGTGATACAAGTTGCTCCTTGAGCTGTGTCTAGAGGTAGATGGCAAGGCTAGCTCTTTCCTGCCCTAGGTAACTGGCTAGTTCTATCAGAGTTGGAACCCTTTGCATGGGTGCCCTGGGGGGTTTACATAGGCCTACCCCCCCAGGGGTACAATGGTAATCCGTCCGGGTGCTGGGCCCGGCTGTCAGTGTCTCCGGCCTCCGGCTTCTCTGCTGACCGTTGGGGCCCGCCGCCTGGTGGGGCCCGCCGACTGGTTGGTGGCTGCTTACTGTAGCCGTGCCGTTGATGACGAGGGCTTGGTCATCCCAGTGAGGCTACAGTCCCGCCGCCTGGTGGGAGTTCACTGTAGCCACACCTGGTCTCATCAGCTTAATAGCATGCTTGCCTCGGGGCAAGGAACGATCGCCTGCTGGAGGCCGGCCCTTCCCGAGTCCGACTGATTGGGCTTCCGCCGTCTTCTATGGGGTCACTGCCCGATAGGGCCCGCCGCCGGCAGGCCGTATCGACAGGCCGTCGTGGGGAACAGGACTCCGCCTGCTCGGAGCGACGTCAGGGGAGACATGGCACAGTGCCCCGTCGTGCAGAGATCTCCGCCTGTACGGAGCACTGTAGCCACGCCTGTCCCGGGCGTCGGGGGCGACGCGCTTCACTATAACCATGCTCTAACTTGTACCCTCGATGGGGGCTCGGTTGTACCGAGGCCGCGAGGTGGCCGCCTGCTTGATGCCGCCCTCTCTAGAGGCCGGCGGGCTGGAGGCGACCACTCGCAGCGCTGTAGACTTGGGTTGGCCGCCCTCGGGTAGCCGGCCGTATAGCCAGCCGCCCCCCCCAGAGGGCGGAGCTTCAGCTTGGGGCCCAGCTAGGCAGAGCTGGCCCAAAGTCTTGATAAATCTAGGGACCTGGGTGAGGCTACCCATGGCCCATTACTCCGACACTTTGCTTCTAGGGCATCTCTGCACGAGAATAGGGCTCTGTTGCAAGATGAGAAGATGACAGTACCAACAACATCACGTAAGATCATCCCGGCACCCGCACCACCATCAAATGAGTAAGAACCGTCCGGAGAAAAATTCACTACAGGTCCTCATACTTGTCATGTTGGCCGCATTTCTTCTCGCACTTGCAAATACCCAAAATACAGTCCTACAACTTGTCTCAGGTGGTCATCTACGGTCCAAAATACCATTTCCTCTACGTACCTGCTGACTTGGCGGTTGATTAGCACGTCCACGCGGGATTTGACCGCCAGCTCATCACCAGACGCCCTGGGCCGATCCATTCGGGGGAATGCGAGGTTTTTTTTTTTTTGCAAAAATGACGGGCAACAAAACATTAGCCCACCTGGTCGGACCCGACCAGACCGAGTCGCTCTGCTCCCCTCCCTTGCTCTACTCCACTCCACTTCCTGTTTGTCGTCGCTGCCGAAGTGCAAACTCGACCTCGCTGGACGTGGCGGTCTGTGGCGACGGCCGCCATGAGCTCATCGTCGGACGCCGAGCCGCCGCCGTCTGCTCCGTTGGGTAGGGGCCTGCGTGACGTCCCTCTCGCTCCCTCCCGTCGTGAGGATCATGTCGAGCCGCCGCTGTATGGTACGTCACCGTCGTCAGCACCTTCTCTGCCAGATTTGTCTGTTTTAGCTCCGGGAAAGAGTGCGCGTCCTACTCAATTGCGCATACGAGGTAGGGTTTAGGGTTCTTGGCCCTCTTTTTTGTCACAGGTGGGGTGCGCATGTAGTGTTTTAGCCGTGGATGGTGAAGTTCGTGGCAGATCCAAATTAGGATTTCATGAGGCTTTCAATAGGTTATTTGTAGATGAAATATGGTTGTACAAAGGTAATTAAGTTTTTGATTGCTTGGATTGTTAGGCAAAGGGAATGCCCTGTTTTTTGGCCGTCAATGTTAGCTTAAATTAGGTTACATGCGTCGACCATATGTTGTTTTGTTAATGAGATGACTGTTTGTTTGCCAGATCCCCTAAAAGAACAGGCTTTTGGATGTTAAAGATCATACATTTGTTTACTTGATATGACTTGAATTCCATCATTTTGTTCTGGAAATGTCTGAACTTTTAATGTCTGAACCTGTCTAAATTATCTATTTCTGAACCTGTATGAAAATTGACATTTTGGTTAGATTGGTGCACTGACACTGAGCTATTTGTAGCAAAGATGATTTCAAATACCATGGTTGGGTCATGTCTTCAAGTGGCTGGACATTTTCTGTCTGAACATTGACAGTTTTGTTATTACTGGCCGAACATTTTTTTGTCTGAACATTGAAAGTTGTGTTAGACTGGTGCAGTTACATTGTGCCAATTTCCTATATCAGATGCTCTCAAATAGCACGTTTGTGTCATTGTGAAGTTGCATTGTCTCTTCATCTCTGTTATTACTGTCTGTCTGAACATTTTGTCAGTTCATTTGTTTTGCACTCCCCCTAAGCAACCACTTCTCTGTTGAGGTCATACATGGTGGCTATTTCCTATGTGCAGGCAAACATAGGGGTTATCACAAGGGCCACTCCATTTGGTATGACAACTATGATATAGATAATTGGACACCTACAGTTGTTGCCAGTCTAGTGGAGGAAATTGGGTATGAGTTTGAGGGCAGGATAAGGGCTTACTGGTGTGTTCCTGGACTGACAGTCTATAAGAATGACTTAAGAGAAATTAAGTTAGGGGACAACACAATGACAGAGAACATGAACGATTGTGTTCTGAATGGTAACCATTTCCAGCAAATATTTCTTGATCATGATGACAGCATGAGGTCATATATTTCCCCTGTTCCAGTTCATTCTGATGATGAGGATCCTCCGTTGGCCAAATTCAGTGGCCTGAGGCCTAAGAAGGAGCAAGTGCAAGAGGAGCAGTCACATCAACTACCAGTGCAGGAGGATCATTCTGACCAAGTGCAAGAGGAAAAGGCTGAGAAAGTGCAAGTGCAGGAGCAGGCTGAGCAAGATCAATTGTATGATGCAGAAAGTGAGGAAGAGTCAGAAGAAGAGGAGTACATACCAGGTCCTCCTCAGCCAGGAGAATATATTCATACATTTCAATTTGAATTCAGGGGCAGAAGGAAAACCTGTAGGGTTTTAAACATGGATGCAGAAGATGGAATTGGTGATTCGGCAATGAGATCTTCAGCAATCCATGATTCTGATGAAGATTTCAATCCACAACTTGTTGATTCAGATATTGATCTGCAAGGTGATGATGACTTGTTTGACAGAACTATTGATTGTGATAAAGGTAAAGGTTTAGCAGTCCAAGAACAACCTGATGATCCTGTTGAAGATGTGGACCTGTGTTTGCCTTCTTCTGATGAAGATAAGGTTAAGCTCAATTTCAAATATTTCAGAGAAGAATACCTGTCTAAACCAGAGTTCCAAGTAGGACAGACATTTGCAAGTGTTGAGTTACTGAGGAAAGCTATCAAAGAGTACAACTGTAGGGAAAGGGTTGACATTAAGTGCCCCAAAAATGATAGGAAAAGACCGCAAGCAATTTGTGAAGAAGGTTGCCCTTGGTCTTTATGTGCATCATTTGATTGCAGAACAAAATGCTTGATGGTCAAGAAATACAACCCAAAGCATACCCGCATAAAGAAATGGTCTGTAAAGTCATTCACTGCTCCCTTCATGGCAGGAAAATATATTGATTCTTTTAGAGCAAATGAAAACATGAACATGAAGAATTTTGCATGGGTGGTTCAGAAGGAATGGAACATGACAGCTACAAGGAGCAAACTTAGAAGGGCTAAGAGACTAGTTAAGAAGGTCCTTGAAGGAGATGAGTTAGAGCAGTACAACAGCATGTGGGATTATGCACAAGAAGTCAGAACATCAAACCCAGGTAGCTCTTTCTATGTGGGTGTCAATGATGGCATATTTGGAAGTTGCTATTTCTCTCTGGATGCCTGCAAAAGGGGTTTCATGCAAGCCTTCAGGCATGTCATATGTTTAGATGGATGTCACCTGAAGAGCAAGTATGGAGGTGTTATCACTACAAAAAAAATACACTTCCGTGATGATACATGTTTGTCATAGTAGGTCGCATTTTTTGTCATGCATGTACATCCATGACAAATTTATGACAGAATCAAGATAGTCATACCTGTGCTGTCGTAGAAGTGTTCCATGACATTACCAAAATTATCATCACGGAAGTGTCCACTTCCATGACGATAAATCACGCGTCACAGAAGTGCTTTCGTCAAGGGTGACTGACACGTGGCATCCACCGTAACGGAATGTCGTTAAGCTATCGGGTTGGGTTTTGGATCCGATAACCCGTTAACAGCCCCGACCAATGGGGATTTTCCACGTGTAAAATCGTCATTGGCTGGAGGAGACACGTGTCGGCTCGTTGTTGGGACAGATGTCATCCACTCATTGGACAGAAGGCGCCTATGATACGTCGACACGTGGCACGGCCCAGCAAAGGCCCATTCCTGTGAAAAGGCCGGCCCATTTGACTTGGTCAAAAGGTGACGGGCCGGCCCATGGAAAGCCTGTTAACATCCTGTTCGCATATAGCCCATTTACAGCCCGCTAACCCAAGGCCCGTTACGCCCTATCCGAATTAGGCCCAGTAGCGTCATCTAGGCCATCCAATATGATTCCAGCCCGTTTTCACTTCTGGCCCATGTATGGCCCATGACGTCTTTCGGCCCATATGAGGCCCTATGTAACTCTTGGCCTATTAACAGCCCGTGGTGAAACTGGCCCGCAATGAACAGTGTATAACTTTAGACCCATTAACGGCCCGTGGTGAAACTGGCCCGTAATGAACAGTGTATCACTTTACACCCATTAAGGGCCCGTTATTTAGTTGGGCCGTTTCCAGCCCATGTTATCTTTCGGCCTTCTAGGAGCCCATTTATTCTTGGTCTCATTTCCAGCATTCGTTTACTTACGGCCCGTTACTGTCATTTTCTGCTTGTGGGCCAAATGCAGCCCGTGGTTACAGTCGGCCCGTTTGTGGTCCGCTAATACATTGGGCCATTTTCATAGCGTCATCAAATACAGCCTATTAACGATGGCCCGTTATGGTCGGCCCATGAACGGACGATTCCAACTCTAGCCCGTTTACGCCATAATGCGGCCTGTTATTGGCCCATGTTTGGCCAATCAATCATACGGCCCGTATAAGGCCCATTGATGATACGGCCCGTAGAAGGCCCATTGTTTCTACGGCCCGTAGAAGGCCCAATGTTTCTATGGCCCATAGAAGGCCTACTGTTTCTACGGCCCGTAGAAGGCCCACTGTTTCTACGGCCCGTAGGAGGCCCAGTGTCACTACAGTAAATATTAGCCCATGGTTATTGTGGCCTAGTTTTAAAAAATAGGTTATTGCAGCCACTAGCAAACCGCGGAAAAAGAACTGCACTGACTACAAGCAAACAAATAAACAAGACAACAAGGAAATAAATAAGCAAGCAACTTATGCTAGGCTATCACGGCTATTACACATATTACATCCACTGGGCATCAAAGTTCACCACCAGTGCAAATATAGGGAACACAACAGCATATAAACGCCGCAGCAAAACAAGTCCAGAACTGAAACCACTTCAGAAGAGTTCAAGAAACAATATCCTGGGTACCCATAATGCTGGCAAGATGCTTAGCAAGCTTATTAACTTTCTCTTGTTTGGCGCTTAAATCCTCCAGCGCTTGCTGCTGCACAAGAAAGTACACATCTGAATTCTGCAGGGACTTCCTCAGTCCTTCGGCTTCTTGCCGCAGCACAGCTGACTGATGCCTTTCAGCTTGTAGCTGAGACTGAAGAAGCCGAAGTGATTCAGGCAACGAGTTCAAAGAGCTTGTGCCAGCGGTACTGGCCAGTAACTCGAACACTACATCAACGCAGGACTGTGGGGTTTTCTCACTGTCTACAAGATCATTTTTATCACCTTTCTTGGAGACCAACAGGGTTGTCTCACTATCTTGAACCTTATCTGCATTACTTTCTCTACCATTGCATAGTGGGGTGCTCTTCTCCAATATTCTGTTTGCATACTACAAGAGAAACAAGAAGACACATCACAGGTTTAGCTTGTAGTATACCAAACTCATTTTGGTAAACCGTTCAGTAGTAAGGTGGACAGGATAACATCATGAAACAAACATATATCTATGTACTATGGTCACTGTATTGTCCATATCATTCTAGTTTATGTTCCCTAATCAAGATAGAGACACAGTTCAACTCATATATTTTTAAGACACACCAGCATAGACAGAATATAAGTGTGAGAAACTACACAGCATTGGCAGCACTTGTAATGTGCATCACATGAGAAACTAACTGTTTATACAACTTAAACTGAAATCAACATAGAGCAAGAAGTAAGAACAACAATCCAGTTAAAGAAATAGGTTTAAAACATACCTGTTGCGCCATTGGAGTTTCAATTGGATCCTTCAAATTCGAAAGTAGTTGGTATGAGTAAATACAGTGATGCAACAACAAAGGAGTATGGACCATAGCTATGGAATCTGACCTGAGAACAGTTGCTCTTTTGCTTTAAACGTGGAGTTTGGGTTAGCTGTGGTGGTCTTCGTGCTTTGGGCACTGTAGTAGCTTTACAAACTGCTCGTGTGGGGGTACTCTGTGGTGGACATGGTCCTTTGTCAACTATAAGTGGGTTACTATCCGCTGGGGTTGCGGTTAGATGGGTTGTAGCTGGTTCTCTGCCCAACGGTGTAAGTGTGCAATCTGGAAGAGTCTCGATTATGTGTGGTGGGGCTAGTTTGTGGGCTAGTACAACCATGGTTCTATCTGCATCGACGGGTAGCACTATCTTTTGTGAAGAACGGGTTTTTGCTCCCTTAGATACTGCCATCACCCCCTCCAATTCAAATGGCTGATAAACAAGAAAAGAAATTGAACGTACAGACATTATATGATAGACAGATGTGGTAATTCACATATATGTTGTCTAACCAAACAGGACAACATGACACAATTTCACATATATGATGCCTAACTAAACAGGATAGCATGACACAGTTTCAGATATATGATGGATAACTTAACATGATATAATGGCCTAATTCAACATATGATGAGTACCTAAACAGGATGACATGACAAAACTGTATGATGTCTTTCTAAAATAGGTTGGGATAAAATAATTCACATACATCTTGTCTAAGTATACATGATGGCATGATATAATTGACATAATTGATTCACATACTAAGCAGCTGGCACTCGCATGTATGATCTCTAAACTAAGCAGATAGAATTCTTTTTTTTTTGAAGGAAAGTAGATAGAATTCAATATTGTGAATATGATGTCTAAACTAAGCAATGCAAGACACCATATGCATCATATGAGAAATATAAACATTGCAACTTAGAGCATACACCTCAGGTGGGATATAGGACTGGTCATCTGTCTCTGAATCCTCCTATGAGGAGCTCCCTGTAACCATCGAGATATATGCTTCAACAGGTACCATTGCCTGCTCTGAAGACCTTGTTTTCACTCCAGATTTTTCCATAACCGGCTCAAATGGCTGATACACATGAAGAGTAGTTCAATATACACAGATTGTCAACAAATGGAATACATAATGAAAAAAAAGATGGCATGAGATAATTCACATATGTGATGCCTGGCTCCATGGCGGTGCATAATTCACATATATGATAATTGGCTGAAAAACATGGCATTGCATAATTCACATATCCGATATAGAAAGCAAACAGGAGGCATTCACACAAAGCATGTCTAATCTAAGCAGATGGCATGGCAATGCAAGATACCATATGCATGATATGAGTAATATAACCCAGCCAAGTTAGAGCATGCACCTCGGGGGGGGGGGGGATTCTCTATGAATCCTCCTCTGAGGAGCTATCTGTAACCAGCAAGAAATCTGCATCGACGGGTAGCACTGACTGCTCAGAAGACCTTGTTTTCACTCCAGATTTTCCCATGACCGACTCAAATGGCTGATGCACAGGAAGAGTAGATGAATATATAAACATTGTTGACAAATGGAATACATTATGGAAAAAAATACGGCACGATACAATTCACATATACGATGACTGGCTAAACAGGATTGCATTGCATGATTCACGTATATGATGCCTGGCTAAAGAAGATGGCATTGCATAATTCCCATATACTCCCTCCATTCCTAAATATTTATCTTTTTAGATATTTCAAATGGACTACCACATACGGATGTATATAGACATATTTTAGAGTGTAGATTCACTCATTTTGTTCCGTATGTAGTCACTTGTTGAAATCTCTAAAAAGGCAAATATTTAGGAATGGTGGGAGTATGATATAGAAACCAAACAGGTGGCATTCACACAAAGCAAATCTAAACTAAGCTGATGACATATAAGATGTATAATGTAAGCAATGCAAGGCGCCATATGCATGATATGACCAACATCAGCATGCCAGGTTAGACCAAACACCTCAGGTGGTAAACAGGCATGGTCGGCTTCTTCTGAATCTCCAACTGAACAGTTATCTTCCTCTGGAATACAATCTGGAAATGCATGAGAGGGGGGGGGGCACGTCGCCCACCATGGAGCAGCGTCTGCATAACATTATATTCGCACGCAACGGTATTCTCTTTTTCTCTACATGTTCAGTATGATTGTGTACAATATCTGACATGCATAATAAAAAAAATAGTTAGATTTTGTAAGGCCTAAGGGGTGCATGCAAAAATCAAGACTGATGGTAGCAAACGAGTGTATGGATCCAAAACTAATGATAGCAGGTAGATTATAGCTTCAGTTTAAAAAGATAGACAATGGATCATCTATTGTTTGTTGCCCACCCAACATGAACCACATAGAAGACCCCAGATGAACCAGATAGTAGACAGATACTATTCGTTGCTGGCTCGATATGAGACCCATGGGCAATTCAAAACTCAAGATTGAACGATAAAGTAGCAGGTAATAATAACTGATGTATAATGTAAGCAAACACGAAAGACTGCGACCTCTCTTCCGGAACTGTGTAGTCCTCAGGTTCATCTGCTCAGTCGATGATGGTAATGCAGTTGGCGTGGCTGCCGGCAATGGGGAAAATGATCTGAGGCAGCAAAAGAAAGTCTGCAGGGGGGATCTCTGCTGCAGTGAACGCTTCTGTCGATGGTGCACCTCAGGTGGGGTGGATGATGGCACGGCAGGAGCAGGACATAACACACAGAGTTTTCTTTGACGCCAGTCTGAAAATGAAGTAAATCTGTAAGGGCTCCTTAGAATTGGAGGATTCTATAAACGCAGGGACAGGAAAAACATAGGAATAGGATAGGAATGCACGTGCAAAACAGAGCATTTGGAAACATAGGATTTCAGTCAACCTGGGTGTTTGGCTCACATGAATTGGAAGAACAGAGGAATGGAGAAACAAAGTGATGCAACGATTGTACAACCTCTTTGGCATAGCCTTGTGGACCTCAGCATCATTGGGTTGGACGTGGAGGATGGTGATGATGCTGGTGTGACTGTCGGAGGCGGGGAAGAAGATCCGAGGCCTCTGGAAACGACACCGAGGGTACTGCTCCGCTGTGATGGACGGTTCGGTCGTTGGAGCAGCTCCGCTAAGGTGTACGGCGACGAGGCTGAAGCATGACAAGACAGACAACTTTAATCTGAAGTGGGACCCTAATATCATCTGCAATAGATGATATAAAATACATCACCAAAAAGTGCTAGATGTAAAACGCATCAGCCGCGCCATGGCCGCTCCGACAGATGCTGTAAGTACTGTTCACTCTGAACTCAACTGAAGAAAATGAACTTCACAGTCGAAACTGAATTTTACTGTCGAATCTGATTGAACTAGTAACAGAGCATTGCAATAGATGTTTAGGGCGTTCGAGCACTACTAGCAGAGAAGCAGTGATCTAAATCAGCAGACGCTCGAGCACGGAATGCACTGGCAGAGAGCAAGTCGTGCAGTAGCACCGTGAGCGAGTGCTAAAGCAGCAACTCCTGTAGCTGCCGGAGGTCGTGCAGCAGCAGCAGCAGCGCAAGCAAGAGCAAGAGCAGAGCAGTAGCATGAACAAAAGCAGGAGAAGTACAGCAGCGCGACCGACAACAAGAACAGAGCCGCAGCGCGAGCGAGAGCCGGAGCAACTGCAACTAGTGCCGTTGTGGAAGTCGCCACCGAGGAAGCAACAACATGGGGGAGAGACGCCGTGGATGATGTGGCCGGCGATGGCGCCATCAATGGAGACGCCATGTCTGCTCGATCTCGAGCACCGGCAGCCCCGTGGGATCGAATAAAAGATAAAATGCAGCAGTGAGTGGAGAACCTCCTTGGTGGCCCCGAGTTGGCCTCGGCTTCATCGGAGGAATTGGTGAGGGTGCTATGGTTCCGGTGGGGTAGGTCAAGACGGTGTTGTGGGGATTGAGGTGGCGCGATAGATGAGGCGAACGTCGGGGCAACTCCTTGGAGGTGGAGGACGGGGCGGCTGATCCGGCGGGACGACGAGATCGACAACGGATCCTCATCCGGTGCGGTGGATGAGGGACGACGAGCTGTTGCGGTGGATGACGTAGTCGGGGAAGGGTCTCCGGCTGGGCGGCGGTCGAGAGGCCGACGAAGAAGCGTGGGGTTTCGCGGGTTTTGGCGGCCTCGGTGTACGAATGGGGGGGGGAGGGGGAGGGGGGAGCCAAGCTTAGGGACGCGCTTGTCCGAAATGTAGGGTAATTTACCAGCGTACCCCCACCATTTTGACACCGCGACATGGAGCTTCATTTCCGGCTGAGGGGTAGAAGGGGGATTTCGTGTGTCTGGGCTGCGGGAGCAATTTCGGATGAGGAGGGAATTCTCGCGCGCGTCCAAATTTCAGGATAACAAGGCGCGGCGCGGGTTGAAGAAGTGGGAGTTTCAAAGCAGGTGAGACAAAAGATACTCGAGCTTGAAAATTTCGGGATAACAAGGTGTGGATTCCTTGTTCAGTAGAACAAACTTAACGTTTAAAAAAAATCATACAAGACACAAGAGAGTCATGTCCCCTTTTACTATATTGCTATAGATGCCATTGAAAAAACTACAAGAAAAATGTAAAAAAAACCGGGAGAACAAGATTACCCTGCACAGTACCAAATCGATTCGCACTTCCCTCAACAACAACAAAAAACAAATCAATTCCCACCAAAGAAAGAGTAATGTCCCTTTTTATATGATTACAGATGCCATGATCTCGAATTTCAATTTTTGAATCCACGTTATGTTGAATTTGAATATATCATTAGGTGACCTTGCGGTTTATAATTGATGTAGTCGTACATTTTGATCTTCCATCATATATGAACATTTTACTCCACCATGTGAACATATATATTGTCGTCTACCATATGGACTAAATTTGAATCAATTTTCCTTATTTGAATACGATTGTTGTCAAGTTATACAATAATTTAAATATTATCCTGATAACAAAAAGACATGCATATAGCAGTAATCATATTTCACTATGAACTACATGTACCATACGCTCCCCAATTCAAATATCTGTATCCATTTTATGTTGAATTCAAATCATAGTACATTATTGGTCTAGGTAGCGAGATGTTCAGGATAATCTAAACCCTATTTTCATACGTATAATTTTTGGCTGAATTGGGACAAGTTTTGGTATAAGCCTCTTGCAAAATTGGAGATTCTCTCAACAAGCCTCGTGGTTTCGAGAGGGGACGTGTCACCTTTGTGTGCGAAACAATATACGTTGCCTCCCCCTGATTTTATTTACAAAGGCAACATAGAACTATATGAGTGCCCTGTTAAATTTTGGAATTATTTCGGGTTCATTTGGCCTTTTTATACATTAATTGAGTTTCTTGACTTTTAATGTGCATAATCTAAATATGAATTGCATGCACATGCTCCGGTGCACCAAAGTGGGTTGAAAAATCACATGTGTGTCCTTTGTTGAATTTCTAGGTCCCATGGAAGAAATGAGAATGAAATTCAAACATCTGGGCTGTAACGCCCAGACTTCCAGCTATTTCGATTTTTGCCGTGTGTTTTATTTCCATGTTTCATTGCATCATGTCATCTCTTGCATTGCATCGTTTCATCATGCCAGCATGTCATTTAATTTTTAAAACCTCAACTAATAAATTGCATAGATGGTTGATCTATTTAAATCGAGGGAAGGGTGACTTCTCTTTATAACATATCGTCCCAATATTAGGGAGCTAAATTAAATATTTCTTTAATTTGGAAATCACCATAACACACTTCCAAATTATCCCAATGCCTTTGTTATCTTAATTCTTGGTCTCCAACCTTGCCATATGTTCTTTCTTCACATTCCGAAGCTCCACCAAAAATCCGAACATTTTTGGACCTTCCCAACCCTCACTTCCTATTCAAATCATTTGAATTTAAATCAAATGAGTTTGAATTTAAATCTTTCAATCATGGCCTTTTCTATTTTCTTGGAACAAGCACATTTTTGTGAGTCTGGGAAAATTATCCACGTTATCCGCGTGTCCAACTTCTTCCCCAACACCTCCTTCCTTCTTCTTTTCTTCTTTGTTATTTTCTGTTTTAGAAAATAAGAGAGAGGGAGAAGAGAGCCCAGCAACCCAGCAGGCCATCTAAGCCCACCTAACCCTCCTAAACCCTAGCCCGAACCCCCTGCCCGATCCCCTCAGCATCTCTCCCTCGATCCCTCCTCCTCATTCCCTCGCGCCGCCACCACGCATCACACGCATCGCACCAGGGAGAGGAGATCCCCACGCTCCTCCCTCCTCTTGTTCGCTACCTCCTCCCTCACCTGCAGCCTCCTCCTCGTCGCCCCGCACCTCCCCGAGAGCCACCTCCGCCTCAACTAGCGCCGCCCCTCCGTCGTCCGCTTCCGGCGTCTCCGACCCTCCTCTGCGGCGACTCCCTTATCCCCACCATCCTTCTCCTCCACCGGGGCCTCTTCCTTCGAGCACCCCAAGCCGCTCAGCCCCGCCACCGCTCTCGCATCCGTGTGCCCCCAGGAGCCGCACCTTCCACCGCCATGGCCCCGCGCCTCCTCGTCGACCACCAGAGCCCGCTGCCGCTGCCACCGGATCTGGCTGGGCCTCACCAGGGTCCTCCCCTGCCGCCGCCTTGGTCCCTGCCAGAGCTCCTCTGCCCGTCATAGACAGGAGTTGGAGCTTCTTGCCGCATCGCTGCTGTGCCCCGTCGCTCGCCTGACCGCGACCACCACCTGAACTTGCTGCTCCGCCCGCACGTGCACCTCGCGCGTTGATCGCGACCAGCTCCATGCCCGAGCGAGCACGCTCCTGATCCCGATGCCCAGCACCGCCCAAGTTGTCGCCTCTATGCACCATGCAGTGTTACTGTGGACGCATGCACCCCCGGATCGGAACCTCAAGCACCAAGTACACCACCGACAAGACCCGGACTCCAAACGCCAAGTACAACTATGAACCCGAAGACCTCGGATGCATCAAGTTCCTCTATGACCTGTGTACAACTACCGTCGCCAAGATCGGACCGACAAGTACCCCGACAACGTGTGTACCACTACCGTCGACCCTCGAAGACTCCGTGGACGTCAAGTTCCTCGCCGTGACCTTGAACATCTACGACGTCCGTGAACGACTACTTCCACTACGACCCGTGTACCACTACTTCCCTCGACGAAGTTGATCCGCCCCGAAATGCATGCTTTGAAGGTATACCGCCGAGAACGATCAACCATGGATCGAATGCATGTGTTTATGAGATGCTCGTGTTTGCATTGTGTTCGAGTTGTCATTGCAAGTTCCTCGTTTGCCATGCCACCGACACGTTGGAACCCGGTATCCGGGATCACCCCACTTCTTTTGCGTGTTCCGCTCATCCGCACACTTGCTCTTTTGCACCGGTATCTCAATGAGTTGTCGGATCATCGGAATGTTGTCGTGGCACCATTTCCGTTGTAGTTGCCGTGGCATCCCTTTCGTTCCGCCACGGTGACAAATGCTTCATAACATGCTCATGTCAACATTTTCTTAAAAAATGCATAAAACTTGCATATGTCATCCGCATCATGATAACAACATATAAATGTTTAAAATTGTTGTTTACGTTAAATTGCTAAATAACATATGGGGATTTTTCGGAATTGTTGTTTGTTATTTCCGGCCTCATTTAAATTGCCTAGCTAGGTAGTTTATGCTTCACCCCTTGCCATGTTTAATAACATTTAATATTGTTGAGTATCTTAACCGAGAGTAAACTAAAATAAATTGATGTGGTGTTTCGTCAATATGCAACGAGCTCCACTTAATTTGTAGTATTGTTGGTGCACTCTGCCATGCCATGCCTCTTTAAACCGTACATGCATCATACTTGATTGTGCATCATGCCATGATTATGGTTGTGTGTTTACCATGTTGTTTGCTTCTTTCCGGTTTGCTTCTCTCGTTAGCTTCGATTTCGTTCCGGAGTTGTGAGGATTTGTTCGACTACGTCCGTTTGTCTTCTTCATGGACTCATTCTTCTTCCTTGCGGGATCTCAGGCAAGATGACCATTACCCTTGATATCACTTCTATCTTTGCTTGCTAGTTGCTTTGTTCATTCGCTATGCTGCGCTACCTATCACTTGTTTACCATGCCTCCCATATTTCCATGTCCGCCTCTAACATTTTCACCCTTCCTAGCAAACCGTTGTTTGGCTATGTTACCGCTTTGCTCAGCCCCTCTTATAGCGTTGTTAGTTGCAGGTGAAGTTGAAGATTGATCCATGATGGACAGGATTATGTTGGGATATCACAATATCTCTTATTTAATTAATGCATCTATATACTTGGTAAAGGGTGGAAGGCTCGGCCTTATGCCTGGTGTTTTGTTCCACTCTTGCCGCCCTAGTTTCCGTCATACCGGTGTTATGTTCCTTGATTTTGCGTTCCTTACGTGGTTGGGTGATTTATGGGACCCCTTGACAGTTCGCTTTGAATAAAACTCCTCCAGCAAGGCCCAGCATTGGTTTTAACATTTGCCACCTAAGCCTTTTTCCCTTGGGTTCTGCAGACTCAAGGGTCATCTTTATTTTACCCCCCCCCGGGCCAGTGCTCCTCTAAGTGTTGGTCCAAACTAGAGCACCGTGCGGGACCATTCCTTGGCAACTTGGATTACGTCGGTACATGTACGCTTAGCTTATCCGGTGTGCCCTAAGAACGAGATATGTGCAGCTCCTATCGGGATTTGTCGGCACAGCGGGTGGTCTTGCTGGTCTTGTTTTACCATTGTCGAAATGTCTTGTAAACCGGGATTCCGAGACTGATCGGGTCTTCCCGGGAGAAGGAATATCCTTCGTTGACCATGAGAGCTTGTGATGGGCCAAGTTGGGACACCCCTGCAGGGTTTAAACTTTCGAAAGCCGTGCCCGCGGTTATGTGGCAGATGGGAATTTGTTAATGTCCGGTTGTAGATAACTTGACACCAGATCCGATTTAAAACGCATCAACTGCGTGTGTAGCCGTGATGGTCTCTTTTCGACGGAGTCCGGGAAGTGAACACGGTTTTGGGTTATGTTTGACGTAAGTAGGAGTTCAGGATCACCTCTTGATTATTGCTAGTTTCATGACCGTTCCTTTGCTTCTCTTCTCGCTCTTATTTGCGTATGTTAGCCACCATATCTTGCTTAGTTGTTGCTGCAACCTCACCACTTTACCACTTCCTACCCATAAGCTTAAATAGTCTTGATCTCGCGGGTTTTGAGATTGCTGAGTCCTCGTGACTCACCAGATACTATCACAATAGTTGAAGGTGCCGATGATACCAGTGCAGGTGATGCAACCGAGCTCAGATGGGAGCTCAACACAGATCTTGGTCGTTGCTATGTTTCGTTTCATGTTGATCAGTAGTGGAGCCCAGTTGGGAGGGTCGGGGATCTAGCAGTTGGGTTATCTTCTTTTCTTTTGGCTTCGTCCGTAGTCGGACCATGTGTGTACTCTGAATGATGTATGAATTATATGTTCATTGTGTGAAGTGGCGATTGTAAGCCAACTCTTTATCCCATTCTTGTTCATTACATGGGATTGTGTGAAGATGACCCTTCTTGCGACAAAACCACCATGCGGTTATGCCTCTAAGTCGTGCTTCAACACGTGGTTGATATAGCCGTATCGTGGGTGTTACAAGTTGGTAATCAGAGCCATCCCCGACTTAGGAGCCCCCTGCTTGATCAAATCGCTGGCGTTGTTGAGTCTAGAACAAAAATGTTTTGAGTCTTAGGATTATATATATCGGAGAGTAGGATTCTTTTTACTCCTCAGTCCCTTCGTCGCTCTGGTGAGGCCTCCTGACGTAGATGTTTTGTCTTTCCTCTCCTCAAATTTCACTAATTTTTTTAGGATCACGCGGGTATCTTGGGATCGTTTTGATATTATTATGACGAGAACATTGTTCTTGGTGCCTCCTAACATTTAGGGGTTGTGGAAGTGTCCCGGGGAGTTGAGCTCCGAGGTGTTGTCATCATAATTTTATCGTTGCAGTTCTGGAATACCTGAGTTTTGTCGACATCGAAAATCTCTTCTATGTAGTTGTTGGTGAGATAACCTCGATGCCACCCAGTACTGGGGTGGGAGTTCGGGAGTATTACCATAGCTTGTATAACGAATGCTTTTCAAAGGTTGAGGTACACGATTTCCGAAGGTTTCTTGGTTATGTGTTGACGGATGGATACAACTTGGATGTAGGTATTGTTAGTTTTGGGTGAGATATATATTGCTTCCCCTGTATCCTCAACACCAGATTGCATAACCAGAATGTTTCGGGAGTTTTATAGGTGGGAATTCAAGTAGCTCCTAGAATATCTTTTCGACATATGCATGATATGAGATTGGGGTTCGACGTCTGGTGGTCCGCCTATCCACGGTCGTTTTTACAGTGGTCTTTTTGTGTCTTAAAGAAACCTTGGCTATGCTGGTTCGGGGACGCTTCGTATGTCATGTGCACTGCCTTGCACATGATGGTGTTGTACGATCGAGCCCGTGTGGGCACCACCACGAAAACTTTGGACGGAATCTCTATCATATGTTTGTTCCGGCTTATTCTGCAAGCCAAATCCTTTGTTTTGTTTTATTTGTGGTATTCGAGTTGCTTCGAAGTCAAATGTTGAATCCATACCTTTCGTAAACGGTGTTCTCATATTGCTATGTGGATACTAATCCTTCTTGATCATCGAGATTGTCATGTTAATTCTTTTCCAACCGTGTGCTTCTCTTCAACTGGATCCGATCATCTCAACATCCGCAAGATCAATTCTAAGTTTTCTCAACGGTATCCATTCCATCTGCCCAAGTTGCCTTTGTTTTCCCGCCCTCCCGCCCTTTTCTTCAAGGACTCATATATTCTAGTCAAGTATCCATCTTATGGATGTGAAGTTTCTCCATTCTTTTCCCATCAATGGTCTTATCCGGTGATTCTCAGGAAGATACTAACGGAACTTCAAGTTCACCATTCTTCATTCTCGTATTCTTCTCTGGTGGATTCAAGTCAATTTTTCGGTGTTGATCATATTCCCTTCCTTGTTTCAAGTGTTTTCGTATGCCGGTGTATCTCTTAATCATTCCCCCCTTACTATTCAATTGTTCCGGAGTGCTGAAGATATCTTTGAAGATTTGTGTTTCCACTCCGCATCAATTCTAACTATTTCGAGGTTGTTACCTCATTCAAGCCATTTAATTCAACCGGCACAATCTCTCTTTTAAATCGTTCAACGGTGTGTTCTTTTGAGTGGGCCCTAACCCACAGGTCTTTTCCCAGGATCTTACCTGACTCTTCTAATTATCAGGAGCCATTCGCAAATTCATTTCCAAGTTTGATGTAAGAATGAATCTCATTAGTCAGCTGTTTTCCAAGATCAATCTCAAAATTATTTTTTTCATTGTTGGCTCAACATTTTTGTTTTTCATTCTCCCGGAGTATCTCAACAATTCATGATGGTGTTTCTCGTCGTCATTTTCGGATTTTGAAGACCGAAGAAGAGTTCCTCTTAAATCCTTACCCGTTCTTCCAAAGATGCGTAGTTCAAGCTTGCCGCCATCCTCTCATAATTGTTTTTTCGATTGTGAGAGTTCTTTTCACCCATCCAGAGCAATTCAGGAGTCTTTTCAGTTTGATTCTCCGGAGCCCATCATCTCAGAATTATTCATTCTTAGCTTTCAGCTCTCATTCTCCAAATCTTACCGGTGAATCGTTCAAATATCCTCTATTCAGTTCATGATCTCTTCATTCTCATGTATCTAAATCCCCTCAAGTATCTTCATTCGTTTTCCAATTCTTCCCGGTGATTTGTGCCTTTGTTACTTTCATTTTCAATTCTTATGGTGGTTCTTTCAACATTTCACTTCCTTCGTTATCATATCAATTCATTTGTTGTTTCCAAATCCCACCTGTGGTTCCATCAATACCTTCTCAAGTTTGCTCTATCTCTATCCTTAGTCCCTCAAGAATAATAAGTAGTATGCCAAATTTGTTGTTTGTCATCAATTTAAATTGGTGAAGGATACGCATAACGTAATTCTTATTATTGTTTCATCCAAGTGATCTAGTTTCTTCTTTCCAGAGTTGTTCATCAAGTCACATTTCTCGGCTCTAAGATGTTCATCTTTTCTTTCCGAAGTTCCAAGTTCTCTCGGTTATATCATCACGAAGCTCCTTCTAAATCATCGCAAGGCTTCACCTTGTGTTTTCAACTTCTCTTTCTTTTTATCATCCTT